>OX438879.1:6282500-7532500 GCA_949315895.1 Anania crocealis | reverse complement strand
TCTGAATCAAAATATAATATTCTTCAAAATTTAATTTTAATCAACAAATAGGTAATCAATACTGCCATGATGTTATACATAATGGTCCAATAACGAGTACTGCGTTTTCCAGGTGGTTCAAAAAGCACGGTGTATAAGCTGTATTAATGATAATGACGATTAGACGGTTCCTCTACTAGACCCCATTAGATTAACTTCAATATCTGTCATTTCATGTCATTTCAAATCAGGTAAGCCGGGAGGAGATCGCTTATAGCGGTAATAAGGCCGCCATTACACGCATTTGGGTTATAAATATAGTTTTAGTCAATTGTTTTTACCTACTGTAATGTGTGCAGTAGTTAGTATACCTATCTGTCTTTTTATGTGTTCTGTACAGACATCCGCCTTTTACAATTTTGTAATAGGTATAGATGATAACATGGTTCTGGCATAATGCAGTATGGCAGCTGCTGTGTAAGCGTAAATAAATATGCATAATTATATATGATATGTCACATGAAGTTAAGAAGTTAAGAATCCGAACGAAGCTGGCCCGCGTGCAGTTGTCAAACTGGAAAGCGTTGCGGTAGATTACAATGGGCTCGATGGAGTTCATTGATACTTGGTTCCATTCAAAACTGTGAAAAGTTTAAATGAGTTAAATGACATTTCGGTGTCGTAATAAAATAGGTATGCAATAAGTAAATATTGTCACCCCTGCGATCATACTTGTCGAATGATAAGTTCGAAATTTAAAAAAGTTGAATCCAAAAAAGGTACCTACTTACTAATTAAGTTTAGGATTTTTTAACGTAGGTATGTAATGATAATGTTTTGGTATGTAAAGTAGAAGTATAATTTATTCCGTATTTATAATTTATTCATAGGACATTTATTTTCTGGGTAGTACATACTAGAGCATGGGGCAGCTAAGGCTAAGGTACAAG
Organism: Anania crocealis; assembly: GCA_949315895.1. Lineage (NCBI taxonomy): Eukaryota > Metazoa > Arthropoda > Insecta > Lepidoptera > Crambidae > Anania > Anania crocealis. The sequence goes on along the minus strand of OX438879.1, from coordinate 7,531,571 downwards.
AATATATAAATATACATACATATTACGTAAACAAAAAAGAATTTTCGGAATATACTCTACTTATTAAATGACAAATATTCGTAAATTACGTCACTTTAAATCAATAAAAAAATTAAATACCCCTAGGTATGGGCACGTTACCTTACTGAAAATAATATGATCAAAGGTCAGGGAAACCTATCAATCTTTCTATTTACGAATTATTACCATTCCATAATTGGATAAGATCTGAAACGATGTTATGAATATTTTACATTTTCGACGCAAAAATACATCGATCTCGATAACTCGAGACTATAAAACACAAATAGCGAATTAACGTTCATGACGTAATTTTAGAAGTGTTAAATTTAGTTTGGAGTTGAATAGGTGATTGTTGGATGTTTTTATTTTATTTATTTACCTCAATTTTTGAAGGTCCCTTAACAGGATCTTAGACGGCTAATCATAGGTGAAAAGTTTTTTTGCTATTGCACACTATGTTACTGCATCGCAATTACTCTGATTGCACGGTAATTAAAGTGCGAATATCTAATGAAGTAGCAAATGTTTTAACAGATTTCATTGCGTGACTGTGTACGTATATACTTCAACGTCTATTTATCAACTCGTATACTGATACTCATCCATACTAATATTATAAATGGGAAAGTGTGTGTGTATCTGTTTGTTTGTCCGTCTTTCATGGCAAAACGGAGCGACGAATTGACATGATTTCACTTAAAGTGAAGATAGTTTAAAGAATGAAGAGTGACATAGGTTAACTTTTTTTTTTCACCTCCTATCACTAACTACTAGAATTTGACGCGATCAAATCCGCGGGCAAAAGCCAGTAGTAATAAATGAACAACATGTTGGTATGTTTTTGTGTTTATACCTTTGTAGTATCACTTTGGTCCTGATTTAATGCGGTCACGTAGTATTCACGTAAAACCTGTTACACGCCTAAAGTATTTCGGTTCGGAGCCAAAAGAGCATTACTGTCGACGGGCTTTGAAGTCATTTAATCGACTTTGTATATGTGTATAAGCAATAAGCATGTTAGGACGGATTAATTGTACACTTTGATTCTGAAATAATGAAATTAAAAGATAATAAAAAGAGGAACCTTAAGATTTAACCAATTTCCGAATTTTCAACCATTGTTCGGGTTTGTCATCACCAACCCACATTCGGCAAAAATGGTGATTAGGCGTTTACCAATCATTGTTATGGTACGAGTAACTGAATTCAATGATTGAAGCTGCAGGGCAAACCTGCAGTGGGATGATTATAACTGGTGTAAAAAAATCAAACACAGATCCGAAAACCACGTACTATTCCCATTTTTTTTCTTTACCTTTTCTATACCTGAGAAACAGCTGGTTCCGAAGATATTGAGGGTCAAAGTCACCATTTTCCATTTTATTACAAAAACTGTTGCCTAAGGGTACTTAAAAACTTTTCTTCTTGCAAACATAGTGTTTTTTGATTATTTCGTTACAATACGCAATATACATCTCCAGCGCAGCGGCCCACGATCCGGCTGCTAGGTATACATTGCGCAGTTTGAATTATAATATTTTTTTGAGTCCCAAAAATAAAAATCATTTCCCAGCGCTCTATAATATTTTGTAATATGACTTGGTTTGCTTTTCAGATTGCGTAGCTTTAGGGTCTGCGTTTAGTTTTTTTACAGCCTGTATATAGGCCGTTACTTTACTTTAATATTAGGGGTTAAAGTATGAAATTGCCGTTTTGTATGGACGAAATCGAGAAAAGTAATTTTTCCATACTAACAATTTTTTAGTTTTTTTAAAAACGCCGAACCGTTTTCGATGCAATTAAAGGTGAAAGTTAGATGGTTATAAAGCTACGCATTATAGTATTTCAATTTCTGAAAATCAAAGTATATAATACAAATATACTTAATTGAAGCAAGAAGGTCAGCTGACACATTGTAAGGGATCTTTTCAACGACTTCCTTTGAAGTAATAGGCACTAGTATTGCATTTTTTTTTTAGTCAAAAGTTACTTTATTTAGTTTTTGATACAATACTTAAGAGCTATAACAAAATAAAAAGTGGGAAAAAAATAGGCAATTTCATACTTTAACCCCTATTATAAATTGTGGTGGTAGGGACCGAGTTAATGAACTCATCTTGTTGGGAACACCTTCTGTTTAATTCAGTAAGTAAGTACTAGTTGTTTGCTATGATTTCGTGCATATAGAGAATCTATCCCACGGTAACCTTGCCTTATTTCCGGGATAAAAAATAACTTATGTGCTATTCCCATCTATATTCCATATTCGCACCAAATTTCATCTAGTTCCGTCAAGCCGTTTTAACATGATGAAGTAACAAACATCCATTGAAAAATTTGCAATTATAATATTAATAAGTGTAAAGATTTTTTCTTGCTAACTTTGTTATAAATCTTTTAGGCACGAGTTCAAAAACGCTTGGATACAGATACTTTTCCTTTTGAAGGCGTTTACTAAGTGAAAGTTTATATGAGTTTGTTGCGGAAAATGCTCGTCCCGGGGGAAAATAACCTGATTCTATTTTTGACATAAAGGAGGAATTCGAAGAATTATTGATGATTATATTGGATATTACAAATACTGAATTCCTCGAACCAATAAAAGCTTTGATAACAAGCAAAGTTTATTCAATCGCGACTAGATAATCCAGAAAATTACAGACAAATCCGACTATACATTTTTGTAGCAAAAGCATTCATATTTCAACGAAATAAGAACCAGCCTAATGTGCAAATATGCTAAATTACAAATGCTACTTAGTGCTTGTCGTTATGCACCGCTTGAGGACGGTCGTCAACGGCTTGAAGACGGTCGTCAAAAAAATCGTTTCTTGTTTGGTAAGACTACACCGAGTACCACCTAAGACAGTCGACATTTTCATTAAAGGATTCCTATTTTTAGCAAGTTAGACCTAGGAACTGTTAGGATATTTTAAGAATTACAGACCTAGGAATAGTTTGCGTTTTTTTTATAAAATATAGACCTAAAAACAGTTTGAATATTTGATTAAATAGCGAATAAGATGGGATCAACCACATAATAGAGTAATTGCTTGACGCATGCAAAAAAAAAACTATTTGAAGTAAAGTAACATTCTATAAGCATCAGGTCAAAGGCCACCATCATTGAATTCATGTTATCACAGCAATAATGGGTACATGTATAATCCCAAATGTATGATCACAAACCCGAGCGATGTTCGAAAATTCGTAACTATTCTTGCCCAGCCCGGATATCGATCCCAGGATCCCACGGTCTTGGCCCGGCACTTAAATCCCTCAACCAATCACGCCGTTAGAAAAAATGTATTAAGGAGTAGATTTTTATTAGATAAGTTGGATAAAAACATATTAAGATTATTTCGGTAGACATGTCACTTCATCTGAAATAGCTTCTAACTGGTAATACTTAATTGGTAAAGTGTCCTTTCACTTTTGTCTGGTATTTAGGTCCTTGACTAGGGCCTTTAGCTTAAATTGAAACTAATGAATAGGTTTAGATTCTATGAGATAGTAGTTAAGGATTTTATGATATCAAAATGCAAGTTTAACCTATGTTTACACGCAACCTAAAATAACCATTTTTAGTACCTACTTGTATTTGTCTAAAAGTTTGTTATCCATCTGATATATTTAAGTTATTTAGCGTTTTTCCTTCCTTCCTCTTAACCCCTCGATTGTATGTTATTCCAGACACAAGCCGCGCTGGCGGTCCTATGGTCCTGTAGGAGCTAATATATCAATCTACGAGACAAAAAACATATGACTTAATTTTTCTTTTCGTATAGTCCAGTGCAAAAATTAATGTCAAGACAAAGGACTTAGAAAATGTCTGAAATCGACCTTTGACCACTAATAATCGTATTTGATTAAAAGAAATATATTGGTTCAGAATTACAAATATCAATCGGTAGACTTGATATGTTTTTACCAGCCTACAGAAATTCCGTAGAAATTTAAATTTTTTAGCGTCAACATTTACAAGGCAAAACATTTTCGTGTGTAAGTCTTCTAATTTTCTGTGTCGTGCTAAACACTACGCTAAGAAAGCCTCGGGAAAAGATAGTAAATAATAAAATCATTAACGCGGCCTAACCTAGTATGTATATAGTTATAACCATTTCGTAATATGGAGCCTAACCTCTCATTTATCGTTAGCATTAACGACATACGACAGACAATCAGACATACATAATGCATGTATGACTTTAACAATATTATCATACAATGTTTCAAAATCATAGCGACTCTTGGGTCAGACAGTGAAATCGCGTGCGCCGTATGTTTAACACCACAGTGTATTGTCATCCATATAAGTAAAGAGTTGCGCTTCAATTTATTTAGCGGGCTTATTCAGCAGTGATTTTTGCGTATTCGTTCTTAATTTATAGAAACGTTAGGGTTTGTAGTACTTACATCATCTAGAATACTCACAAATAAACGGGATAAGTAGTAAAAAAAAATATTTACATATTTAAATTGGTAGAAAAATAGTAATTTATATTTCCTCATTGGATGAGACAGATATTATAAATACCTTCATAGTTGATCAGTAAGAGAGACTTTTACTTTCTGTGAATTCATATCCAAACTAATTATTGGGGAATTTTATATCGTGTTTTGTTCACGACATTCAGGGCATAACATATTTTAATTGCTTAAAATCCTCGCGTTGACCAGTTTTTCTCTTATTTCACAAAATTGTGGCACCAGTCTCACACAAGCACGAGGCATAAAAAATAACGGAAAATTAACCTCATTGATTATCAACGCCATGAATCGTCAAATTGGCGGTGACTTTCGAAAGTAATAAGTGTAACTAGAGGATCGGAGTGGGTAGCCCGATTTGAGGTCAATGATCTTTGACGTGTGTATATTTATATGGATATTCCTCCGGAGTTCCGGAATTATGGAGATTAAGACTCCCCGCAGACTATAGACTTTTTATCGGACGATAAGTTGGTCGGGTTTTTATAATAATCGATAGCAAAAAGACTGTAATCCGACCGAACTATCGGCCGACTAAAAATTCTGTAGTCTGCGGGGAGTCTTAATCTTCTTTCTCGTACAATAAAAATGAATTTTCCATGGTGACTATGCTCTCCGTGAGCATCGGAGGTGCAATTACATACGTAAAATCGGCCTACCTACTCCTGTCACAGATATTATACTACTTAACAAGATAATGATAAAGGCTTATGACGTCCTCAAAGGCGGAGTGGCATACAAAGCCATTTTCAATGTGTCGCCTGTTCGAGTTCCCATGTTTAATTTCCAGACGGGTCAATGTAGGATCAAAAGTGTTTTTCAACCTTTTCTCATGATGAGTGTTTGTGTTACTTTTGTTGTTTCTGATTTCCTCAATACAAGTCCTTCAAATAGTTACGCACTTTGGGATCAGAGAAAGTATGTAATGAAGTACACTCAATAATTGAAAAGGAAATCATAAAGTAGAAACTTTTTATTTTCAGATAAAGTTCCACGAACCGAACTCGGACACGTTATATAAAGACATCCCGCAGGAGCTCTTGCCAAACGAGTATGGTGGAAAGGCTGGCTCTGTCGAACAGCTGAAACGGTACTGGGTCAAGCGTATCGAGGCTAAGAGGTCAGTATACACGTGCTTCTTTAAAATAACCCGGAATCTTGTGAAGTAAATGAACCGTAATGAGCCTGGGAAGGGAAAAACCCGTGTTAAAGATAAAAAAATTGGTATGAATAAAACTTTGAAATAAGTAAAATTATATTCATACTAGCTGATACGGCAAACGTTGTTTTGCCATAAAAATGATTAAATTACTAAAATGGCTATTAAAAAATAGGGGTTGGTGATAAAAGGGTAAAAATTAAGGGTTGTATGTTATTTATAGAAAAATAAAAACAAAAAAATTTGTCCAAAAATTAAATAAATATTTTAGGGTAAACAACCCTTATCACTAAGGGGTATGAAATATAGATAGTAGCCGATTCTCAGACTTACTGAATATGCATATAAAATTTGGTAAAAATCAGTAAAGCCGTTTCGGAGGAGTAAGGTAACTAACATTGTGACACGAGAATTTTATAGGTATAAAAGATGTTAAAAGAATGACCTAAAATCTTTCTAATTAATTTACTTTCTACTCAGTACTAATTCAACCAACAAGGAAATCAAATAATAACCATCTGCTTTTGTCATTAAGGACATGGTTACTTTTTTTAATTTGAAGTAAAAGAGGATGTAGTGAAAAAGGAATGCTTAAATGGTTTGGACATGTTGAGAGGATGAATGAAAGCAGGTTGACTAAAAAGATATATATGGCGAGTATGAATGGAAATGTTGGAAGGGGAAGGCCTCGACGAACTTATCTTGATCAAATCGGGGAAGTTCTAAAGAAAGGTCAGGTCAAGAGTACCCTTAACCAGCGACTGTGTATGAAAAGATTAATGAATGTGGATGAAGCGAAAGTAGTCTGTAAGGATCGTAGCAAGTGGAAAGATGTGGTCTCTGCCTACCCCTCCGGGAAAAAGGCGTGAGTGTATGTATGTAGTATTATATTATATTATCGTTAGTATTTATTTATTTTTGTTAATTACAATGGAGGTAGCTAGGTAGACGTCCGTGTGCCTTACTCAGCAGGGCACACTAAAAACCAGCGCCATGGCCTACTCGGGCCATGGCACATGCTGAGTGAGGTCCTTTTAAAATGGAAGTCACGGACAAGTAGTGGCACTGCTCGAATTCTTGTTGTTGTATGTGTTTTTGAATATTTTTTTTGTGTTAGTTTTATTATGATTTTTTACCGACTTCAAAAAAAAGAGGAGGTTCTGTGTTTGTCTGTTTAAATATTGTTTTTTTTTGTGTGCTACTATCTATGTGTGATGTCCAAATTTTAATAAATGTATTTTCTTTTCTTTTCTTTTATTTTTACTTTACTTATGGCTGATGGGTAATAAATGTCTTGATCGTTTACAGAGACTGGTTCCTGACGCACGACCAGCGTTGGCTGGTAGACGAGTCCTTGCGGCCCGGCAGTGGTAAAGACGAACGTGTAGACAAAGTGAAAGATCTGCCAGGATCTTTCCGATCGCTCGCTCTCGACTAATTTATACTAATATTTTGTGTAAGGTTTTTATCATACCATATTATGAATACGGCCATTTAGACTCTCCAAGACGTAATCCTGACTGAAGAAAAAGCAAAACCGTATAGGTTGAAAAGGAAAAATAAGAACATCAAACCTGTAACAAAATTTTGTTTCTTCTTCTATTTCTATATATATATAAATTAGTTCTATACGGATTACATAAAAATGGTAGCCGATTATTATGTAAGTATCTTAAGTCTTCCTTTTGCAGATATAAATATGAGATGAAGTATTTATGAAAACCATTTGGACTAAGCCAAGCTAAAAAGCTAGTCATAAACTTTGTTGACACACATGTAGATTCTTGTATTAATGAGAAGCAGCAACTACATTACGAAAGAAATCCGTTGCTCTAGGGAACGTTAAGATGCGCGCCTTTTGATAGCGCCCTAATTGAAGTAGACTTAGGATAGATATTAAACAACGAAACGCAGACTAGAGTAATTTTCGATCCCATTCTTCACTTTCGCAGATTGTAGGTTAGTATTATATGCTGAAACGTATCTTTAAAATTGAAAATAATTAGCCTATAAAAGTATGGAAACTTGCTAAATATAAATAAAATATGAATGTGGGTAATATAGTACTTACGGAAATGTGTAATGTAAATTTTAAATTGTGTTTAAGTTTAATTTGCTATGTAAATTAAACATTGAGATTTTCCGATCATACACATTCAAATCATAGGAGAAGTTTTTCATTGTTTATATTTTTTTTTTAGATTACATAGTATACGATACAATTATATTAGAGTTCTTTACATCCAAAACAGACATTAAGGATTGTAAATTTTAGTTTAGAAAAGAGATGACTGTAACTGTTATGTTTTGTTTTAATTGATTAAATTATAAGTTCTTAATACAATAATATTAGTTTGAAAATAAACGCTTTTTACATTTGCTTTGCAGTTGTATTAAATAAAACCCTTTTTATTATCATTCAGACTTTTCTTTGATCCGTCTATTTAATCTTCTATAGGTTTTCAAATACATAATATAATACAACGATGAATTTTCAAAAGTTGTTTATGCATAATCTAAAGTAAAATTCCGACTAGGAGTCGCCATTTTTAGAACCGGTCTTCATTCAAGAATAAGATGTTAACACAGTTTTCCAAGCGCAGCGCTTCATTATTTTATGGACAACGAAGTATGAAAAAGGGGTGAGAAGGGTCCTAAACTACCTGACATCACATATCAAAATCTGTTATAAGTAATCCAAGTGTTAAAACTTGACCTTTGAACTACTATCGAATAATTTCAGAACTTCTGTTTTAGTTCAATAATTATTATATTTAAGTGTATGCTTACAAACCGTTTTTTTAAGCTATGTTGCTTGAAAATTTAAAAAAAGATTCAAATGACGCCTGCTGCTAGACAAAGGCCTTCCCCAAGGATGTCTTAAACGATCGGGAAAAAGGGCGAGGCCATATTTTTAACACTAAACACTCTATTGAATTGAACAAATGGAACACAAAGTAATTGCTTCACTCCTGTTTTCGAAGTCCTTTTTGTTATTTCAGCTTTAATTTTTATTCTTAATTAATACAATCATTTTGAATAATGCGAGTTAAAAAAAGAGTATCCTTACTGTCTATTGTAAACAAAATACGATCTTAAGTCTAAAATGGCAGAAATAGCTGCCAAAGTATTCATAAAATTTTATCTATTAAATTGAAAGGAATGTTCCCTGTAGCAAAATTAGCAATTTAATCCATCGTAAAATTTATAAAAAACTGTGACTTCCTAATCAATCATTTTAAAAATAATACCTAAATTATGCATATAAAAATAAAACATTTAAATACATTTTAGAATACTTGTAAATAGTTTTATTTGAAAAACACCTTATTTTTATCTTGAAATTACATAATATAAGTATGTAATGACATTTTTAAGTATTTTAAAGTTTAGTCATATAAAAAGTACAATACAGTAATTAAATAAACTTAACTATTTTTCTACGTAAGTATAAATCTATATTAGCATAAATCTCAATCAATAGAGAGAGTTCTGAAGGATCCGCTCATAGCACTCTCGACTGCATTGCTCTTCGGTTTTTTCTTGAGGTCAGCCTTCCACAGGTCATCGTTTAAAAACATTTTCCTGAAATGATATTATGATTTGGTTCAAATAGTACTAACTAAATTTAACATTAAAAGAGCCAGAAAAATAATAATTGTACGACTGTCTTTGAGTATTTTTGACATACTTCCCCTTCAACTTTTGGTTCAAAAGTATTTTTCGTCTGTTTTTTTAAATTTTATGGTTGTTTTTCCTTTTGTTTTTATTAAAGAATGATATACAATGTCAAATTTAATACCTGAACTTCTTTTTAATTTTCTTCCTTTACTGTTTTAGTTAAAGAGGTTGCATGTAGCAGTATAAGAACACGAAGGTACCTACGTGTCTATGTAGGCTCTGTATTTGTAAGATAAGGAGTTGAAATAATGATTGCACAATGTTCTCCTGAATGGAACGTTGACGTAAATTTAAACGTTTGTGTTTATAACGTTTTTACGTTGATTTGATTTAAAATGAAAAAAAAACAAATGTAGACAACATCCCATACATTGTTTTGATTCCCACATAAATAAATTACCATAAACATCCTGACTTTAGAAAATATGAAAAAGTATTTTTTTACGTTCCGGAATCTAACCCTAAACGTCAGAACTCAGCTAAGAAGGTATATCTTGAAACTTGAATCGGTGTCTAAAGCACTAGACTACAGAGAAAAACTTTGTGGAGCTAATATAATCATAGGTAATACTATATACCTCTTTATTTCAATTTTCCTGATCCAGTCCAGATGCTGCTCCTTAAGACCCTGAGCATCGCCGCCAAGCTCAGAGGGCAAGTACTTCTTATCAATCGACTTATGCAAGCTTAGCACATTTGCATGGAACGTTATCTAGAGACAAATTAAAATTTTATTACTGTTAATTGGGTTATAATATCCTATTCATAGTCATCAGTAGGCAATAAAAGAACACTGGACAAAGGCCTTATTAGGCCTCCCGCAAAATCCTGCTTTTGGAAAGGCCACGTTTGGCTGGCAGGCTGGCGATTGAAGCTTGGCCAATGCTGAAAAGAAGACGCCGCTGCCTTTTTTTTTCTGGTGATAAGTACTGCTTTAGAGTTTCGACTTCTCTTACGACTAACATAAGTATCCTGTTCAAAACAATAAAAATAAGGTAAGCCAAGCTCTTTGTTGATTAATTTTGTAGACCTTTAGATATTCATAAAATATATAAAAATAATGTACTTAATATTATTATACAAGTATTTCAGTGATCGAATCATTAATGTTCTGGCATTTAATATCCCTATGATTTAAATTCTTACTTAGAAACAGATTTTTCTGACAGCGTTTTATGTGAGGTTTGTGGACATACCTAAATCATGTAATTTACTCGCAACGTCCATTATAAAACTATTATATGTGTTATATATGTATAAGTAGCCTCAGACACAACAAAACGCCTACCGTACTTGCCTGCAACATAATTATTATCATAATACCTGTAAGACCACACATTCTAAAGGCGTTTTAAAACTTTCGTATTAAGTAGATTGAATGGTTTTTTTAACAATGCTAATTATAGAACTAGAAATAATTATTTTAAATAATTAGCACAGCCTAGAGAAAAACACAAAATAAACTAGCGCTACAAAGATAAACTCAGCAACAGAATAGCGCTTGGAGCGTATTGCCTTGGAGTTTTAACTGCAATTGTAAATTTTGGAATGTTGTTAAAGTGCACGAATTGCTTCACTACAAAAAAAAAGTACATAAAAAATTCATTATAATCTGCATCCTACACTACGACAATGCGCTAGCCCTTATGCTTGCTACGAAACGAAACTGTTACAAATAAGTATCTTACTAAGGATTTTGTACCTATTTAGTTCTTTTTAAATACTACATCAATAATCATTGAAAAAATCTTATATACCTATATTCAAAAGTTTGGATGAAAGTTACAGAATCAGGCCAAAACGGCTGAATCCTTAGCTTAGAGATCTGGAGATCGACTGTTTGCAGACATAGAACATAGGCTAATTGTTATTTCGGAAAGAACTACGATTTTCAGATGTACGAGGTCGCGGACATGAGCTTACTTATCTTCAATAAAAGTAATAATTCAAATACCTAACTAGTTTACTTATGAAAATTGATATCTTTAACTTACGATATTACAGATTTCCGATGGTAAGGCTGGTTTGACTAGAGCATACAACTTCTCGTAGTAGGAAGGGCAGTTCACCACATGTACTTGCTTTACCCGCACTGGCATACCTTCCTGAAACACAACATTAGAAAAACTAAATAAAAACTTTAGGAAACAATAGTAAGAGATCAGCAGAATTAGAGTAGTATCGTGAAGACCACGACACTTTCATACTTTCAGTAATGGCAACTGGCAAGCAGATATTTTTTTAATGCTGAACTAGATTTCAATAGTAATCATATCTGCCAAATGACGCTCACTGCTTTTCATAGGACAAAACCCTTAAGGATATCTCCCAAAGAAAATGACCTAGCATACTTTTACTTAAAGCAATGGACTCACAAGTAGAAATATGAGAAAATCCCTGAAGTACATAACATTGACTTTTGGTATGATTCTCAGCGAGTAGTCCTTGATATCTAAAATGACAGTGTGTCCTTCTGGGAACAGGTCGTGATGTTTGAGCCAGTAGTCTGCTTGCATGGTGAACGCCTTCAGGATTTCGTAGAAGGAAAACTTTTCCAGAGTCGGATCGTCCAGTTGGTGGACCAAAATCTCGTCTTCGCCAGCTTTATACGTTGCTACAGATCTGGAAAGATTACATTTGTTTATGTTATTTTTACGTTTAATTAATCAGAATAATATTATTAAGAAATATTATGCAAACAATAGCAATTTTGCAAAGGGATATTAATAATTTAAACCATACAAGTGCAGTTCAGTGGCCCCGCAACTTCGAACGCGTTGAATTTTAATTTCCCCTCAAAAATCGGACGTGATTCAAAATAAAGCCTATGTGCTCTTCCAGCATAGTATCTTTCGTTCCTTCGTGACAAATTTCATTAAGATCTATGTATACACTGTATACATAGATCTTAATATATACTATACAGGCGTTCTGACTTTATTGAGTAACAAACACCCACCAAAACTTTCGCATTTATGATTATACGAGTACAACGTGTTCCTTTTGATATCCCATAACTCTAAGGTTATGTTCTATAGGTAAAAATAATATAAAACGCCTTAGAACACGTGGTTCAAAAATAAATAGTTTCGAATATAACATTATTTTTAGTGAAATTTGTTAAAATAAAGGAACCAGTATGGCGAATCCTTAGTTTTGCGAGACGTTGGCAAACTTACATTAAAGTGTAGTAGTAAAGTAGCGGGAGAGCGTAACTTGTTAAAAACATTGACGTGTGTGGGTGTTTCATTTATAAGTAGGTAGGTACGAGTAAATTGTTTTCATTCAAAAGTTCATTCATAACAAGGTAAGGGTGTTTTACATAAACAGTCATGACTTTTTAGAATTATTGTATGAAAAAATAAAACAAAAAAAAATTAATAATTGAAAAATAATTCATATGCAATTTGATTCTTTGCCATGGTCTGTTTAATACCCTAGCGTTATGGGATATCAAAAGGAAAGGAACACGTTGTATATAATTATATTATTTTTATTATTTTATAAAAGCACTTTTTTAACAGTAATAGATCTCTAGTTGGTAAGTGTAATAAAACCAGCTAAGTGCGAGTCGGACTCGCGCACGAAGGGTTCCGTTACAAAAAGGCCAAAAAAACGGGTTTGTTGTATGGGAGCCCCCCTTAAATATTTATTATATTTGGTTTTTAGTATTTGTTGTTATTGCGGCAACAGAAATACATAATTTGTGAAAGTTTCAACTATCTAGCTATCGCGGCTCTTGAGATACAGCCAGACGGACAGACAGCGAAGTCTTAGTAATAGGGTCCCGTTCTTAGCCTTTGGGTACGGAACCGAAAAAACCAAGCTTTCTATTAGTACCTAGAGGTTGTCAAATAATATTATGTCATAATCGAACCTTAAGAAGTTTGCTGACGTAGGTAAATATAATCACACATAAAACTCTACAATGGTATAATGTGCAGTAACCAAATTAAAATTTATACCGCATTGTTTTCGCGTCTTCAATGTTCGTATAAAACGATATTGTTATTAATGAATGAACCATAATAATTAGTCGTAAATACTTAGATTGGTAAAGATTTATTATTAATTCTATGAGCACTCTACTGCTTGTTATCTTCATAGCTATGGGTGGTCGATTTGATCTGTAAACTGTTCTCAACATATAAATTTCTTAAAAACTATTTGTAAGTGAAAAGGATCTGGTTTGACCTGCATTAACATTCCCGTGGTATCTGTTATATAGCTTCTTTACCTTCTTACCAAGGAATTGCAATTTCTTCCAGTAGTTAACATTTCGATAAATTTCACCTTAATCAACTCCCATCAGTAATGAACATAAACATCTTCAAATGGAGGTTTTCATCAATTCACGAATTTAAATTTAACCTTTTTGTGGGTTTTAACATTTCCACTTGGGTAGGCGGGTTTAAAATCGAAATTTGACCACTGCACTGGTGGCGACAAGACGCTGCTTTCGTTTCTTTTTTAGCAGTACACAGATATTTCTTTAGTCGTCTCCATAGAGAAGGTGAAGTGCGATAGTGATAAACATGGACCGGGCCTTGTAGTGACAAGGCCCGGTCCATGTTTAATTTGGTAAATTAGCATTAAAATACACTTAAAAGAATGTAACTCTAAAAAATGAGGACTTTATAAATGGATTATAGGATTGAAACAGTTTTTTTTACATTGTAGCGGAAACGAAAAACGCTTTATAATAAATATTAGTCAAGCTAGATTTTTATAAGAGACGGGCCTAGGCGACAGACACGGGGTTGTCTGCCGTCCACTTAAGGGGGCCCGCGCGCCGCTTGCACAGTGAGAGGCTCCCCTCCCCTCTAAACCGGGTGGCGCTGGGATATTACTGTCACCGGAAAATAGCAAGATCCGATAAATTTTCTAGGAAATTTATAAACTAACCTAACCTAACCCACGGTCAGTTTATAAGCTCACGCGTTGTTTTATAAACTGACAGATCCCACAATTTTACTGTGACATTATTAAGCGAGCCACAGCCGATCTGAGACAGCGGAGCATGCATATGCCAAAGGCCTAAGGCGAAACCCCGGAAACCCGTAGTCTTGGTTCATATGAGGCACCGGTAGGATACTGCTAGTTTTTTAGTGGGTATACGAACCTCCGTCGAGATCCGGAGTCCCATATTAATTGTTATTTTCTCCGGGGTTACAGGTATGCGTAATGCATTTTTCCAGCGACAAAAAAAATAATGTTATTTGAACATCTTAATTAATTGATACTTGTGACTGCCTTCTCATTCTACATCAACACACAACAAGAGCAAATAGTATATCGGAGCACTCGTTCTGATTACAGTAGGCACAAGCAATGACTTTTGCCTTTAAATGTCCTTACCATGATCCAACTTGATGGCAATAAGTACATAATAATCGTTTAATTGCTTGTTTGTCTCTTGGATAATAAAAGGTTAAAGACCAGTTAAAGTTTTAATTACATAGGTAAACATCTATTTTCACCATCTGCAGTGGTCAACAATTGGTGAAATATGAGTTAGGAAGTTGAACTTTATGTAGGTGATCGAGAATTTCGTATTAGAAGCTATAGGTTTTTTAGAGAAGGGTCATAGAAGTAAGAAGCAAAACTATTTTATTTTTAAGACAATTAGGTAGTTAATGTTACGATCATAGAATAAGGGCATTTTTTCCACAATGATTAATTCTAAGTTGTTGCCAATGGTGGTTGCATAATTCCTCTATCTATTTATTGCCAATTTAACGAGTTAAAGAGAGTTCGTTGTATACGTACAAGATGAAATCTATTGTAAAGCCGACAGCACATTGATCAACATGTGAAGGTCAAATTCCAAATTGAAATATAAATTAATTAAAATTTACCTATATTGATAAATGATATATGGAAGGCTAGATGGAAAACATGAATTTATCCCTCCACACTCGAACCACCTGCCTTAAAATACTTTAACGTTTTTTTTATTATAAAAAATCATCATTATGAAAAAACCTCATCTTTAAAATACCTATTTTAAATCTGAAACGTGCGAGGTTGGTAGCCACGGAACGGTAAATCATGTAGGTTATTTATAAAAGAAACCGTTATTTAATTTTATTTCCGTGTTTTGACTTCCTGCTCAAAATCTGCGCGATATTACTGAAATGTTTTTACGAGTCTTTTTGGACAAGCTATAAGTGACCAACAAAAAAGACGCATTTTCTCAGTTGGTATTGAATTATATTCGAACGTTTTAAAGTTGATAATAGGTTGAGAAAGTTAACGCCTTATTGTGGGTTAAAAAGCTGTTGAGTGGCAGTTATTTCGTTACCTTGACTTATTGACCTCGGATTGAACCAGTAATCGGAGACATTAACATCTTTCGGAAACAGAACAATTTATAAATTCTGACCTATGTCTAGCCCTGACTTACAAGTATAAAAGTATATAAAAAAGTTAAATTTATAAATCTCGAGAAGTACTTTTACTTGTACGTAAGGAACACAGGCATCTCCCAATGGATGATATTGCCACATTTGACAGGCCGGTTACTATTACCCTTACTTACCCTGAAATTATTTAAATATATTTCAGTTTTCAAGTTATTATTGTTTAATTTGTGAATATTAATCAGTTATCTATCATAAATTTTGTAATTATTACTTATTATCATTTTTTTTAATTCTTAGTAATGTTTTATAAAATGTTCAACGCAATACTTGAGTAAGTAAAGTAAAGTAACAGCCTATAATCATCCCACTGCGGGGAAAAGGCTTCCATCATTGAATTCAAGTTACCAGAGCAATGATGAGTGCTGGCACAATTACCACGCTTGCCAAATGCGGGTTGGTGATGATAAATACTTAAGTGTTTGCTATAAATAAATATTTGAATTTGAATTCAAAATTTAAAAACCCTGCTGCCCAGTTTTGTAGGTTCTCAAATAACGACACCTTAAGGAAGCTGGAAGACTGGGAGTGCTTACTATTTTTGTGCCTGCTCCACAAGGCAACAAAGATTCAGATAATCCCAAATACCGTCTTTGTTTTCAACAGACAGTATTAATTTACAGTGTTGATTGTACCTACCTAATTTAATGTGACTATGCACATATTAGGGCTGATTTTTCAAACGTCAGATAAAACTTATCAGTCTGAATAAGAATAAAACGACCGATTTAAAACGTCATTTACATAAATGAATGCTGACAAATAGAAGACGTTTTCAAATTAGCCATATTGTATTTTATTCAACGAATATTTCTTAACAGGCCTTAATGTGAGAAATTGAGTCAGTCGCATTTTTTAAATCAAATCTCGTATGACGCATTCTTAACTTAAGCCACTAGTTTAGATAGAAAACCCCAAAGCAAAGTTGGCCAATATTTTACAAAGTTAGAAACTTAGTATAACTAACCGTTCCAACTCTGTGGTTTCAACCGAACGCTATGTTTGCATAATTGTTGCTAAACAATGCTTTATGATTTCGTATTGAATAGCTGTCATTGAATTACTTTACGCTACATTTTAATGTAAGGTCATCAAAATGTTATAAATTTGTTGTGTATGTGCCTCTGTAAATAAAATATTTTCTCCATATACCTGCTTATCTTGGTGTAAAGGTGTAAAGTAACTTTTGAAGTAGCCATAGCTGTAATGTGTTACCTTTCACGTAATGCGCAATGTAGTGCTGAAATAGAGTGATCCAAACCTTTTTATCTTAAAGATGTAGAAGTGGCGACTAAATGGAAACTTGAGAAATTATATCCGCGCCCGGATTGCGAGGAGATGCGGGTTCGAGTCCCGACTGAGATAAATAAATAAATAAATAAAATAAATAAATGTGGACAACATCACATACATTGTCCTGATCCCAATTTGAATAACTATTTATAGCATTCGTATTTTGGAAATATTTTGGAGACATAATTTTTCAAGTTTATATATGATATTATAGTTGCAATTAAGTTGCTAAAATATCAAATAAAATAAATGGAAATTGCCGAAAGCAGAGGCCAGAAACGACTTCTCATCACCATTGGCATAACTATAGCCTGCCTGACTAGCGTGGCGAATACGGATATATTCTTCTTTCGAAAAGGCCTATACCCTATGTACGGTCGGCCAACTATGAAATATGCTATGAAACACAATTAAAGTGTTATTTCAATAATTACTACCTTATAAAATTTAGTTCTTAATCAATTCATTATTTGTATGTCATAATTATTGGCCAATAGTTACCTGCTCATATCTTAGAACATAAAATACGTTTTTTATGTTCTGTGTCTTATAAGCATGTACATTAATGTACAAGTAATTTTACATAGTTTAATTTATCTACGTTCTGGGTTCGATCCCTGAGCCGGGCATCAAAAAGTTTTGAATTTTCGAACATTCGGTAATTAGCACATAATTAACTTGCTTGACGATCACAAACCCTCATGCTAATTACCTCACTGGGTACATACCCAGCATTGCTATGGTAACTTGAATTCAATGATGGAGGCCATAGCCCTGCAGTGATTATAGGCCGTTACTTTACAAGTAATTTTATTCGGTTTTCTTTTAAGAGGAAACACAAGGGCCGTTTTTCCATACAAGCGTAGTCCCCTGTTTCCTCTCTGGATAATGCCAATAGAGCAATAATTTTTAGAAATCTATGGCCACTATTGGCATGTTTCTATGTTTTCCTTTTTTTCATAAATTAATTAATAAACGAGCCTTCAAAAATCTAAAAAATTTGTCGCTGTGTTCAAACATCCAGAAAACAAATTTCCCTAAATTTTAGAAAAAAAGCAAAATATACGAACACGGCCAAAGCCTTTCTGTAATTTAAAATGAAAAACGTATTTAAATCGGTCTAGTTTCGGAAAAGGAATCGGGGGACGACGAAACGTTGATTTTGTGTGCTTTTAGTAGGTATTTTCGGTCCAAGATACAGTTGTCTCTATCACGCTCTACGGGAAGGCGTTCGGGCACTGCGCGACAGCAATAGATTTTACAAATACCAATTTTTCAATTCTCTCGCCCTTAGTGGTGACCATAATATGAGACATTCAAAATAAAAGTTTGACTTACGTAATAGAGAACGCAGTTTTTATCTTGGGAGAATTCGGATCCCTGTTGGTGTACAGCTCGGTCATGCTGGAGCGGGTGCTGCAAAATCTCTCGATGCATTTTTTGGTCTTCTCCAAGCTCCCGTAACAGCTGTGAAGGAACTTCCTTATCATAAAGTCATCTGAAAAAAGATGGTTTTAATAGTTTTTCGATCAGAAGGTATCTACTATGTAAGGTTAGATAAAGCATCTGCTTTATCTGCATCTACAGCAATTTGTGCAGGTATTTTTAGCCTTCTTTTAATAGAGTTATTTTTTTGTTTATCCTTCAACGATATTCTGGTGTCAGTGTTTCCAGCCTGCTATTTGGCCTCTGATGTGACTTTCTTTCCACGACTTCCATGTTTCGATAAAGTATTTTGTATATACTTTGGAGGACCGCCAGACCTAACCTTATTTAAAAATCAATGTGTCCGAAATTGAATCCACCGGGAATCGATCCCGGGACTCTCATTTACTAAGTGGACCAGCACACCACTAGGCCAACCGGCTCGTAGCTCAAGTAACTATTATGTATAACATGTTATTTTACATTATTACATTTATATAATGTATTTATAACAACTCTTTCCCATCCATAGTAAAAGTAAAGCATATCAAGAGAAATACTGATACAGCATTTAATTCTGAAAACCTCCGTGGGGGGTGGCGTATACACTGGTTTTCAAGGTGTCGCCTGCTCCGATGTCCCGGGTTCGATTACCGGACGGGTCAATGAAGAAAAAAGTATATTTCTTCATTTTCTCGGGTCTGGGTGTTTGTGGTACCGTCGTTGTTTCTGGTTTCCAAAACACGAGTGCATTGTATGTATTTAATGTTGTCCACATTTATTTTCGTGTCGAAGGGATTTACTAAAATAATATTTATTTTCATCAACAGTCTTTATGAGTCCACTAAACGGGCACTAAGTATGTATGGGCACAGGGTGGTGATAAAGGCAAGTCGACTAACGGCCGGTTCCAATAACCTATCTATCTTCAGTTTTGGCATATCGGAGATAGGAAACAGTTTCTACCTCTGTTTTTGCCGTCCAGAGAAACAAAGACAAAAGTTGTTTTCTATCTCCGATATGCCAAAACTGAAGATAGATAGGTTATTGGAAATGGCCGTTAGTGGAGAGCCACAAGGTCGATTTTGCCTTAATCACCACATTCACCACGCTTGGTAGACGGGTTGGCAATATAAATCACAGTATAGTCAATGGTGTAAAGAAAAGATAAGACCCTGCTCGTCTTATCCTGACAGTATAGTACTCATTTAGTTTAGCTAAGAAAAGCTTAGAAAAAGAAGGGGCTTACGTGCCGGACCCACATAACAAAATAATATTATGACCTACTAACTCGTAACGAGATCTTTGTCTAGCTCCATATCTCTGGAATTAGGGTAAGTCAATAATGAAGTATTTCGGACGGCTAATTAATCACGTATATTACATATCTTTGTTATTTTTTTTGCTAATTTAATATCTGAATTTAAAGCGGTATTTGAATCCCTTAAGATATTCGAAATCGTAAAATTGTTTATAGATCAAACAATAGTTCAACTTTGTCCTTTAAAAACTAAGGAAGTATATAGTTGGTTGACTATTTATGGTCAAATTAGCATTTTGTGTTTAGTATTTTAACCATATTTATCTAGTGTTACATAACAAAGTGGTTCATTGAACATAAGTAAATGTTAACAAGTTATTTCGGTATATAATCTATGGGTTTACTAGCGTTTGCTTGTGAAATATCGGTCGCGTGTATGAATGAAAACAGAACTTAATACACGGTGCATTTTAAACGATCGATGGAATACGAAGTCCGCTTTGAGTCACCATTATTTATAACATCAAAGCAATGTTATTTAATCTATCAACAAACATATTTTTTGTAAAATATTAACTAATTATTTAATCAGACTTTTAATTTCGTAACACGATGTGACGACACGTAACACGTATTCTTTTGCTGCAGCGGGGTCCCGGATGAATGAACCTTACAAAGTGATGTACAAACCTCGAGCTTGTACATAACTTTGTAAGGTTTTAAAAGAGTTCGAGCCTTCAAAAGAGCTCGTTAAAAGAGCTCGAGCCTTGAAATGAATGCAAGCCTTCACAATAAAAACTCAAGTTTATGTTTCTGACTTTAATTTCACGTTAATAAATAATAAATTTAAACAATGGTTTAGTACATGATTCAAGTTACAAGTTACATAGCTCGAATCTTTTGAATCTCGAAATTCTTGATCGACGACTGCGAGTTTAACGTGAGCCTATGAGCGTAATATTAGAGCTCGAGTCTATTTTTGAAAAAGTCTCGAGTTCTGAAAAACCTTCGAGATCGATCGAGCTCTCAAAAAGGCTCGAGCTTTCAAAAAGGCTCGAGCCCTGAAAAGGACTCCCGAGTTGTCGAACGTTATAAAAATGAGGCGAGCCCTGTAACGGCACCAAGCTCTAGCCAAAAGGACTCGGAGACCTCGAGCCTTGTACATCACTAACCTTACACCGTGCGCGTCTCAGAATGTTTCATATTAAAAAGCTAGACAAATATTTCAAATTATTATAAAAAGAAAAATATATAATAACTCTGCCAACATGTTATACTAATGGTAACATAACGTGGGCTTCGTATTACAGGTGGTTGAAATTGCACTGTGTATAACATCAATTAAAGACATATTGAATCCGATTTCGCAAAAGAGTAAATAAATAAATAATATAACAAAATATTATGGTTTTATTAATATAAATCTTTAATGTAAGTATGAGCCTTAGAAAATATTAAGTTAAATTTTCTGGCGCTGATGGTTTTCTATTCCTGTGATATGTGGTCCGAAAAACTTACTGGATAATATCAAGTAGGTAGTACTACAATAGTAATTACACACTTAACCCCTTGAATGCATTGCTACGCGCGCTGTTAATAAAAAAAGGTCCAAAACATGTCCAAAAACTTATCACATTTTAGAACACATCAAAAAACAAATGATCCTGTCACCTGGACGATGTAGTGGTACGGTGATCCACCTACCACGCAAAGGTCTCGGGTTCGATTCCTGTCTATCTTTTCTAAGCTGCACTGGAAAAGGAGGGCAGGACGTGCTTCGGAAGCCATGTACGAGTAAGATAAGTCGTAAAACAAGTTATGTCAGTCTGTAATAGGAGGCTAGCATAATAAGTCTGATAATAAGATGAGGAAGAAATTAGACCTTAAATCAAACCATATAAACTAAAATTGGAAAAAAAAACGTAATTAAAATCAGGACTTAGATACATAATATTATCTTCTAAGCTATGAGAGAGATCCTAAGGTTACAAGTTAGTAAAATGATTGTAAAGATGAATGCAGGTAAACAGAAAAATCACCGTTCATAGTATTGTTACATCAATACAAAAGTGAAACAGAACATATACTTTTAAGTCAAGGTTATAGCTTGTTATGCGAGAAACAATAAGATTATAAGTTGTGATGGTTTAATACTACAATCTGTGGATAAACAAATGAACCAACAACACTAAGTGGTAGGCAAGAATACTGATTATTCACCTTAAGCTTTATAACTCAAGGATACTACTACTCTTTATAAATAAAATAAATATTTAGGACATGCCTCACTGGGCCACACACACAGAGCCATCTAGTCCCAAATTAAGCTACTATTAAGTATCCTGTCGTATGGGGTACTAGACAACCGATAAACGTACTTATATACTTTTTTTTTTCTAAATATATACTTATAATACATAGAAAACACCCAGACCAGTACAAACAGACATGTTCAAGCACAAATATTTGTACTGTGCGGGGATCGAACCCGCGACCCATGGCTCAGAAGCAGCGTTTACTACCGCTGATCCAAATGGTCGTCGTATAGTACGGCCACGGAATTTAATTATTAGCAGATTGAAGAGACTTAAGTCTGCTATTAAAATCTGAAATCATCCCAACTGCAGGGAAAAGGCCACAAAAATAATAATTGGCAGGCGGATTAGCGATCGCGGTTTGCAATGGTGCAAAGACGAAGCCGCAGCTCATCTTTATCTTGCCGTAGGTACTCCTAATCCTATGGGTGTCTTAAGAGGCACGACACGCATAGGAATAAAAGGAGTGATGCTATAATTTGTTGCATTTAGCCATGTAGAGTTACCTACATAGTTCAGCTCCCAACTACAGGACTATGAACTATGAGTATGTGTAAATCGTACTACTTACTTACTACGGGTATGACAATATATTTAACTTGATAAGTGTTGTAGGTATGAAGGTTATATTTAGCGTACTAGAAATAAGACTAGAAATTCAAAGAACATGGCCGTCTCATCGGAGTACTGCTACATTGTAGAGAACACTGTGTAAACTGTCAGTAATTAAAACGACCAATTATATAAATAACGTACTTGCTAAACTAACAATGTGTATTTTTTTATTATGGCAATTATTTCGAAGGTATAACACTCAACCTCATCTGAGCTCTCAACAGTAATAAATGTCATAGACTTCTATTATTTAGTCACATGGAATCACAGAAAAATCATGATAAGTATTACTTACTTGTTTTAGATGTGTGTATTTAATAATACTTTTTCGTAATATAAGTATTTTAGATATATTTTAAGAAGACTTCTTCTAGTTCGTACTTAATTTCGTCGTCTACGCATGTAATTCAAACCACTTGTACCTACAAATTATGAGAGTTTATTAATGAAGCCTCTAACAAATACTAGAAGGTATTATAAATAGCTCAGGACACTCGATAGGTGTGTCAATATTTTTCTAATACCTTTCATATAGTTTCATATTAGACACAACGCAAAATAATACTATTATAACGATCATAAAAGCTGCCGCGTAGGAGTTGATATATTTTTGCTTCATGTCTCAATATGAACTTAGTAAAAGATATTGGATAATTCTAAGGTCTTAACTGGGCCGTTAACTTTAAAAGTATTTCGTGTTGGTTCTGTTAAATTTAAATTACATAAGAGGACAGAGGATGCCCTATTCTGAACATTATTTCTTAAATGTTATGTACCTAAGTAACTAAGTATATAAAATAAAATCGGCCAAGTGCGAGTCGGACTCGCGCACGAAGAGTTCCGTACCAAAAAGGCCAAAAAAACGAGTTTGTTGTATGGGAGCCCCCCTTAAATATTTATTTTATTTTGTTTTTAGTATTTGTTGTTATTGCGGTAACAGAAATACATAATTTGTGAGAATTTCAACTGTCTAGCTATCGCGGCTCTTGTGATACAGCCTGGTGACAGAGCGACGGACAGACGGACATACAGCGAAGTCTTAGTAATAGGGTCCCGTTTCTACCCTTTGGGTACGGAACCCTAAAAAAGATACGCGACGAATCAAAAACTTGCTGTTGTCAATTGGAAATATATTTTTATCACATCAAGTAAATGTAATGTTTATATTATTCCTCATAACATTTCGAACCCGTCCCGGTCTAAGATTACTTGTTCTTCTATGTTTCTAAACGTGACTAAGATTGTTTAAGTACATTTGAACAATTACCGAGTAAGCTATAACTAGCTTGAGCAAAAGATGTCGGTTATTTGTCTTGCACATTTTCTATGAAATTAGGTAGTTGATTTATGACGCAGTTTTTAATATCTCTATACAAGAACGATCGCTTTACACATAATTGTTGAAGATATTCATAGCTACCTATCTCTTTCAATAAATTATATCTTATTAAATAACTTATATGGACAACATCGCATGTTAAATTGTTTTAACAGAATCAATAAATGTACCACAACTCCTAGAGAAAATACAAAAAAGTTGTGTTCTACGTCCGGCAATCGAACCTGGAAGCTCAATACTGGCGACTCGTTGAATACTAGTTTTTAATTTGCTCAATCACAGGGATTGCCAGTATAGCCACTTAATGTCTAGTATTATTCTGCCAAATTTACAAAAATATATATTAATTAGTCAGTTTCTTAAATTTGTATGACACAACCAAAGTTACTGTCATTGTTCTCCATATTAGCAAGTTTATTTTGAAGAGTGCAGACCACATTAATGGCGGAATAGGTAGTTAACCCGTACGTAATCTATACCATACCTATGGGTTGCTGGGATCTACCTCCTAGTGGTCCACCCTGGGCAACGGCATCTTTGGTTTTCTGACCAATGATGACGGCTAACAGATACCTCTGCGGTGGTAGGCTCCGTAAGAGGCCGCCTCGATGCCTCTTGCCGGATCCAGCGCCAAACAGTTTTTCTGTGTTCCGCTGGTGTGTGGGAGAACCAGTGCCACTTTCTGGGTAAGCTCGCTCCATCTTAAACTTCTTCTTAACCGTAGATTTAAGTATGTAGTCAAGAGCAAGCCCATTGATTTTTTTTTAAACTCTGATTTAACCTAAGTTTCGTTAGGAAATAAATATGCTTATACCTCCGTTGGTCTATTGGTTTAAATTCCGAGCAAATCTTGGGGTCTAAGACCCCAAGATCTTTCAAGTGGGCCAACAAGAGTTTTAAATTTTCGAACATTGTTAGGGCTTGTACTTTGTGTTGGTCACCAACCCGCATATTGGCAAGCGTAGATACTTTACCCATCATTGCTGTGGTAACTTGAATTCAATGATGGAGTCCTTTGGCCTGCATTGGGTAGATTGCAGGCTGGTACCACTTTTAGAAACTCTTTTTTAAAGATGTTCTAGTAAGTGTCGATTACGACCTGATAGCAAAAGTGTGCATAGCCTACAGGACGTCCAGGAGGTTAGTTCAATAATTCAAATGATTGCAGGAAGCTTGGATACACGCGTAGAAGTGTTGTGTACTTCTTCTTGTCTTATGACTATGCTTCATGGATAAGCCCACAGAACAGACTGGATAAGCCGATGATAGAGTCTCCTCTTCACCTATTACAGGCATCTGATATGACTAGTTCTAAGGATTTTTATCCTACGACGGCAACCGTGGCTAACAGTTTTACGTACGAGTACCTACCGAAGCACGACTATACAGGTGAAATTTTATTCATCTTCCAAATTTTAATACATACAACAATCTATGAGACAAAATACTAATGACGTATTTTTTTCTTTTGGTATAGCCCAGTACAAAAATGTCAAGATAAACCACTTAGATAATGTCCGCCAACAATCTGAAACTTTTGATACGGCCTTAAATTCTAGCAACACTTTTTTTATGCGATGCATCTCATTCATTCATTACGATACTATTCATAAGTTTTTGAATTTCCCTTCATACCTTAACAGTCTTAGGACCGTGAAAATTTAAACCTATCTTGCGAAAAATATTTTCGGGTGAAAACTTGACCTGCATATTTTACTTCAGAAATGGGCTCTAAATACGATACTGAAAGCCTATAAAAAAAATTAAGGTGATGAAAAATTCACCTGCATAGTACCTAGAAAAGCTAGCTTAGAAATAAATAAATAACTGAAGAAAAGCCATCAATTATGAGTCAAAGATTAAAGTTTCTACTAGCATACTAAGTATACTGTAAGTCCAAATTGCTTGTTTCGAATTTCACGCACGTCCGCAGATAGTAAGCCTGCAAACTATTGCAACATGAATGAATACGTACCAAGGTCTTGTGGTAAGTAAGTTTCTTTGGCCAGCCATTCCCTGATTGACACCAAGTCGTGATTTGAGTCTTGCGGCATCTTGAAAAAAAGCAATATTTTATTTCTTGTTATTATGCGTCTTACAAGTAGCGGGAAGATTGAGTGAGACTGCTGGTTTTCACATCTCATAATTTACTTTGATTGGTCGAAAAGGCGGTTCACTTTAACTAAGTTAGATTTACATTTAGTTTGAATAAATGTGAATTAATGAATTCATAAAAACTTGAATATAAGTTTATGGAAAGTTCAAAAATTTTCTTTAAATAATTGAGACATTTATTTAGTTTACGTTTAGTTTGATTGTTGTACCTTTAATTAGTAAATTAACAGATATAATAAGTTTATCCTAATTAACTTGCTTAGCTTGATATTATGAACAAATTATTAAAAAAATGCAACTTATCCCATATATTAAGATGACCTTACCTATTACCACAAAACTGAGGATAGGTTGTTGAAGCCAGCCATCAAAGAGATAGGAGAAAAGGAAACAAAGTTAAAAAAAATATTATAAAAGTACAAAAAAAAATAGGGGTAATATAAACATGCGCCAGTTACAGGTAAACACAGCTTATTCATGATTTTACTTATTACAATAGACAACAGAAATTAAAAATTAAAATAAACAAATAAAATTTAGGAGAAAAATACCTCTAAAATGTTTATTAAAAATTGATACGATGCGACTTTAGGTAATATCCATGAATATTAATAACTTCGACAAAATTTACACTGGACCTTTTTTTTATCGTGTGATTATCGTTCAAGGGTCTGGTGCACAGAACATGGTAAAGAGGTTTTCAAGAAACCTTTTACAGGTTTCTAACGTTACTTCTTTTTACACTACAGGATGCTAAATAGTTATTACATATGATTATTCGCATCCAGCAAGGTTCAAGACAATTATGCTATTATTACGGTCAATTTGTTCCTGTGTCACGATGCCATATTATGTATTTAATTTTAAATACATCTATCAGACGAGTCCACATAGCAAGCTCTGTTAGATGATTAGTGTTATTATCCGAACATTTATTAATTTCATTGTTATGAAATATCCTTTAAAAAAACAAATGAACATCAACAAACATGACAAAAACACAAACAGAATGATAAAAATATATAAAATTTAGTCATTTGTTTAAGATTTTAGATCAATACGAATACATTAAACTAAATACCTTGATTGGAATATGAAAATGTAGTCGGCAATATGATCCCCCTTTCCGCAATCGAATATCACGTACAGTTACACTCGATCAAATTTCACGGAGTATGGTGCGCGTGCGCCTCGCAGGCATCGAATCAGCAACTGCTACTCAAACAACACTCACCCTACAGATTGAGCTAAGGTCGTGGTCACAACGGTGCAAGGTCAGATCAGCAGGTGCAGCAAATTTATTAGTCATTTTTTAAAAAGATTTTGTGGCAACGATCTTTGGTTAGATTACTTAATGTTTCTTGTGACGTAAAAAAATGTATCATTGAATTTAAGTTACCATATCAATGATGTGTAGAGGCATAATCACGAAGATTCAAAACTCTTATTGCCCGACCAGGGAATCGAACCCAGGATCCCGAGATCTTGGCCCGGTATTTAAGCCATTAGACCAACGGGGCGTGTGATGTATCTACTTTACAACAATTATTTCTATCATTGTGATTCATGAAACTACTCGTATTTAGGCAATAAATGATAATTTTGTTATTAGTCTGTTCTATAAAATCGTCATTATAATACAAACAAAAATACTTACAATGCAAAACAAAAACACTGAATGCTGTTTTTAAACTAACTCATATAGTGGACCATTGAAGCTTTATACAGATTGTTTTCAAATTTTAAATGTACGGTTACATAATAATATTTAATGATTATTCTTTTATAGTGTTGTGTACTTCACCTAAGAAAATATAAATTGTCTTATGTGAAGTGACGGGTTGGCAGTGCTAATAATAGGGGTTAAAGTATGAAATTGCCGATTATTTTCCCACTTTTTATTTTTATTATAGCTCTTAAGTATAGTCGTATTATTGCGTAATTCTTTTTGTATTGTATCAAAAATTAAATAAAGTAGCTTTTGACTAAAGAAAAAATGCAATACTAGTGCCTATTACTTCAAGGGAAGTCGTTGAAAAGACCCCTTACAATGTGTCAGCTGACCTTCTTGCTTCAATTAAGTATATTTGTATTATATACTTTGATTTTCAGAAATTTAAATACTATAATGCGTAGCTTTCTAACCTTCACCTTTAATTGCATCGAAAACGGTTCAGGCGTTTTTAAAAAAACTAAAAAATTGTTAGTATGGAAAAATGACTTTTCACGATTTCGTCCATACAAAACGGCAATTTCATACTTTAACCCCTAATAGACGTTACTTTAAAATATTTTTAATAAAAAGTATTAAGTATTTAAACAGTGCTTTCCATCACATAACATCGTTGGCTAGGTAGGCACGCCTACTTGCATACAGGATGAAATTTTAACCACCTTCCAAATCTTAATATGATATTACAAAAAACGAATGACGTATTTTTTCTTTTGGTATAGCCTAGTACAAAAATGTCAAGATAAAGCACTTAGAAAATGTCCGCCAAAAATCTAAAATGTTTGATACAGCCGCCTAGCAAAACTTTTTAAACGCTATGCGCATCTCATTCATTCATCATTACGATACTAATCATAAGTTTTTGATTTCCCTTTATACCTTAACAGGTCTAGGACCGTAGAAATTGAAAACTATTTTGCGAAAAATATTTTCAGGTGAAAACTTGATATACATTTTGTACTGCATAAATGGGCTCTAAATACAATACCGGACACCTACAAAAATTTTGGAAAGTGGTTAAAATTTCATCCTGTATAGGGTGTTAGGTAAATGGAGCCGGTATTCAAATAGCCTAGTTTTAAAGGCCCAATGAAAAGGCCTATGTTCGGCAGGGACAGACGTGAACTGTAAAGGTAGAGATTTATTTAAAAAAAAAAAAGGTTGATTAAATTGTAAAAGGCGGAAGTAATCCATCTATATAAAAAAAGTTTAAAGATAGAATATTAAGTTTGAGATAAAAAAAAATGTGTTAAAGTCTAAATGGACATTCACACGACTTTCATATTTTTATACGTTGCAAATCTGACCTAAAAATCAAATCTAAACATTTTCGTATTTTTTTATAAAAGAAAGTAGCCATATCTTAGTTAAAACACTCAGTGACTATCTCCTTATCAAAAGTTGTAAGGTCTGAGAAATTGCAGATTATTATCGGACTTCTTAGTCCATATTTCGATGAAAGACGCTGTAAAGTTGCCTCCTAAAGGTAGGTCTAGCTAGACCAAACAAACTAAGAACTAGAGCTAGAACAAGAACATTCTTTCTTGATCTTTTAAAATAATAAGGAGCAAGAATGAGAACTAAAAACTAGAAATAGAATGCACAGGTGTTTAGATCAACCGTAGATACGCATGCTAATCCCTCATTCGTGTCAATTCTGTTAAGTGCAATTTTGATAGTCTTCAAATGTCGGATCCCACGCCACAGATATCTGAAATTTTGGTGGGATTCTCTCATTAATAGATATTTTTCTTGAGACCAATCCATAATTAAATCGATAAGTTTAGTATTCACATCGCTAGAACACTAGAACGCTCTGAAGAGGCCGCTCTTGGGAGCGAGCTCGTCCGAAACTCCGAACACGAAAGAACGCTCTAAGCAACTGTTCGCACGCTCTACCTACTTACTTAGTGGCCGTTTACATTAAGCGAGCGTGCATTCTTATTTCTATAGAACGCAATAGAACAACGAATGAATGCTCTAAGTCTGTTTACAAAAGAATAATTTAATAGAGTGGGGATAGAATTCGCTCGTCTGATGTAAATGGGCCTTCAGACAAAAGATTTTTTAATATAATATGACTATACTATTGACGAATGTCCGGAATGAATTAAGTTTTCAGGACATTACGAGGAAAAATAAAAATATCGTCATTACGGAGGTACTTTATAATATTTAGGTAGGTTACATCTTAACCTCCCATGGTACACACACACAGTAGGTACAAATAGTTGTCTGTCTCGGCATCTTTACAGCCCAAAGAAGCCAGTTAACAACATTTTGAAAACATTGTATTGGATCAGGTATCTTTAAAAAACATCAGATCGTCTGTCAAGACGATTACAGATAATCCCTTTAATAATACCTTTATAGTGCTGATGCCGAGATAGAATTGTAATTAAGTAACGCGTTTACTTGTAAACTAAAATGTTGTTTGTACTGATGCAATACAATGTTATAGATTAATCAGGTACTTACGTTAATACATTTCGACCTTGTCGTTTTCAGCTATCATCATACTTAAAATCAGTTAAAATCAGTTTCATTACAGTAAATAGGCCCCAATATTTAAACATTTAAACCTACCACTACTGCTTCGGGACAAGTCTGTGCTAGTGCCGAGAAGAAACAGCGCAAGAAACTCTGTCACTAGCCTCTTTTTAAATATTTTTTTACAAAAGTTTAAGTAAGTACAAGCTAGGACAATTTAAGGCCATATATATTGCGGCCATTTATATCCTTTAAATAATCATTAATCGAGTCAAGGGGTCGAAGGCCGTAAATGGTCCGTACAGCACGTTTTTGTAATATAAAAATTGACTCAATATCTGCCCCTGAACAACAAATTTCGGATGACATAAAATAGACACAGGCCTCTCCAATTGTAGGATTTCGCCATAATCGTATTTAGACCAACGGCGAAGAGAAAACGTCGCTTGTTCACGTAACCATAATCTGTCTATAAAATGATTTGAGGTGGTGGGATCTACCTCCTAGTGGTCCAACCTGGGTAACGGCATCTTCGGTTTTCTAACCAATGATGACGGCTAACGATGGTAGGCTTCGTAACAGGCTGCCTGGATGCTACCACCCTCCTGCCGGAGTCCAGCGCCAAACAGTTTTTCTGTGTTCCACTAGTATGTGACCAGTGCAACTTTCTGGGTAAGCTCGCTCCATCTTAGGCTTCTTCTTAACCGTAAAGTTAATTATGTAGTCAAGAGCAAGCCCATAGATTATAAATAATCGGCCAAGTGCGAGTCGGGCTCGCGCACGAAGGGTTCCGTACCAAAAAGGCCAAAAAAACGTGTTTGTTGTATGGGAGCCCGCCTTAATTTTTTTTTTTTTAGTAGTTGTTATTGTGGCAACAGAAATACATAATTTGTGAAAATTTCAACCGTCTAGCTATCGCGGCTCTTGAGATACAGCCTGGTGACAGAGCGACGGACAGACGGACAGACAGCGAAGTCTTAGTAATAGGTCGTCTTAGTCATCATTTTTTTAGGGTCCCGTTTTAACCCTTTGGGTACGGAACCCTAAAAAAATGATGTTTAAATCTTATGTCAAAGTAATTTTAGTAAGAAAGGGTATAACACTGTATAACACCATTAATGATTATTTAAATGATTTAAATGATAGGAACGTATTGCATTAAGCTGTCCTAGTTCATACACACGTATACATAATCCTTTCGTAAATAAAATATTTTAAAAGAATCTGACAATAGTGAATATGACAATGATGACATAAAACTGATTTTACTGAAGGGTTCCGACCGGGAATTGAATACGGAAACCCTGCGTAGATAGCGGACCACCGCTCTTCTACAACGACCGAGGCACCTGTTCTTTAAAGTCCAACCCTAAGGTCCAACCTTTGTATCTCATAAAATGTCTATCTATGTAATTATTAGGCCACTTTATACAGTTGAATCTTTATATTTAATTAGCAGACGAATGAAAATGCCGAAAACTATTATAAGTAGCCAACCAAAATCTTTTTCCGTTTTCATTTAATTCAAATGTGGTCTGTTGTATTGTATACCTAAGTATGTAGAATAAGCGTTTAAAAAGGAATTGTTATCTTTTTAAACGATGCGGTGTATCGTGTTGAGAAAAAACGTTAATGATCGTTAACAATAGGAAAGGACAATAATATGCGATTATCAAGAATAAAAAAACACTAGATATTATAAACAAAATCTGTTTTTATTTTTTAATGAGTAAACGGTTTTCTTTTTCTATAACAGATTTATAATATTCTTTTAGGTCGATATATTTGAGGGCTATATTCGTTTGGTTTCTTAATTTACATAGGTACTGAAATCAAAAAGTACATTTCAAATAGATAGATAAATGTCGTGTGCACTCTATTATAAACGGTTCATAAGTTACAACTTTGAAAGTAAGTATACCTTACAATAATAATGTCAATTTAAAAAATAATTATGAGGAAATATGCATATTTTAATTATTATTATTAATAACCGAACGAGGAAGACATATGCAGCGTCGAACGAAACTCGATAAATATAAGTAGGTAGTTATGTAACGAGTTCTTATGTATTAATACAGGATGAAATTTTAACCATTTTCCAAAATTTTTGTGGGTGTTCAGTATCGTATTTAGAGCCCATTTATGAAGCAAAAAATGTAAATCAAGTTTTCATCCGAAAATATTTTTCGCAATATAGTTTAAAATCTTTTTTGGTCCTAGGCCTGTTAAGGTATAAAGGGAAAATCAAAAACTTACGATTATAGTATCGTAATGAATGAATGAAATGCGCATCGCGTAAAAATAGTGTTGCTAGGCGGCCGTATCAAAAATTTTTGCTTTTTGGTGGGCATTTTCTAAGTGCTTTATCTTGTATTTTTGTACTAGGCTTTACCAGAAGAAAAAATACATCATTTATTTTTGTCTCGTAGATTGATATATTAAAATTTGGAAGGCGGTTAAAATTTCATCCTGCATAGTCAGAATCAAAATCATATTAGCCCATGCATTGTCTCCGTTTGCAAGTTTAAGTAAGTACCTTTGCAAACCGGTGTCCAAGACTCTCGGTACCGGAGTTGGTCAAAAAACCAAACATTGAAATATCCTTTTATGATTATTTATTTATACAGGGTGTTAAGTTATAATTTATAACAAGCCGAAACTAGCCTGTGTTAACATATATGCATATTATTACTATGGTAAGGTCAGAAATTTGATATCATCACTTTTGAAAAAAAAAATATATACAGGATGAAATTTTAACCATCTTCCAAATTTTGATATATCAATCTACGAGACAAAAAACAAATGACGTATTTTTTCTTTTGGAATGGCTCAGTACAAAAATGACAAGATAAAGCACTTAGAAAATGTCTGTCAAAAATAAAAAAAAATTGATACGTTCGCCTAGCAACACTTTTTTTACGCGTTGTGCATCTCATTCATTCATTACGATACTATTTATAAGTTTTTGATTTACCTTTATACCTTAACAGGTCTAGGACCGTAAAAATTGAAAACTATATCGCGAAAAATATTTTCGGGTGACAACTTGATTTACATTTTTTACTTTGTAATAGGCTCTAAATACGATAAAAACGCCTATAAGAATTTTGGAATGTGGTTTAAATTTCACCCTGTATATGGGCCTCAAAATTTTTTTATTTGTATGAAAATAAAAAAAATGGTGATATCAAATTTCTGAGTTTACTAAAAGTACTATTTCGGCAGGCTGGTTTCGGCTTGTTGTACTATTTACCTAACACCATATAGGTATATCATTCCATCGCTTTATTCTTTGAACATAATGTATCTCAGTATATAAACTTGAGAAATTTTAATTACGTCTCAGGCGGGACTCGAACCCGCATCTCCTCGCAATCCGGGCGCGGCGCTTTACCATTGAGCAACCGAGACACTACGTAATAGCCGTCAATTTTTCAAGCATATTCTTATCGCTGTAAGCCAGCGTTGTTTTATCATATTACGAGTATGTTAGGAGTTTGCACCCCCTAATACCCGAAAGAAGCATCTTTGCAGATGTTTGACAGTCAGTTAAGATGAAGCAGCTATTTATATACTTTCTTTGACATTTTAGCAACTTAATTGCAATTATTATATCAATATATAAACTTGAAAAATTATGTCTCAGGCGGGACTCGAACCCGCATCTCCTCGCAATCCGGGCGCGGCGCTATACTGCAAGTTTATATACTGATATTATAATTGCAATTAAGTTGCTAAAATATCAAATAAAGTACATAATGTATCTGTTATGCATTAGCTTAAAAAAAACAAATAAAGTACATAATGTATCTGTTGTGCATTAGCTTAGTAATAAAATAAAATACGTAAAACTACCAGTTTTGTCTCAAAGCTCGATAATTGCCAGCCATTTCTTGTTTGGATTCAAATCAAAATTGAGAGTTTTACCCGGTAAGTTTGTAAAAAGTTTGTTTTAAAAGACAGACTCTCTATTTACCTATTCTCCAGTGGTTTCGTTTTTCAAATTTATCTAATTTTGGTACTGAAACAAATCTACCCTGAAGAAGAACTAAGGTTCTTTAGTATGCAATAAAAAATAACTTATTTACAAACAAATAGACAAATCGTAGCGTATGTTGAGTCGATGAATTCTTGTTTCTAAATTTTAGTTTTTACTTAATTCCACTTTTTTATGCTTTACCATAGGGAAAGAAGTATATTTCTTATCTTATCCTATGACTTTACCTAGCATACGCCCGCTTTTTTTATTTTATTTTTATGTTTTAGCTACCACAGCTTATGTGGTCTGTGTCAGCTATCTATCACCATAAAGAAAGAGAGGAGAAAAAAAAAACAAATCTTGCGAAATAAAATTATATTAATTTGCATTGATGTCATTAAATTTATACCTAATTGTGCATAGGATTTTGGAACGCTATAATACTTAAACATAAACAATCACAAAACAAACATGATCTAC
This sequence comes from Anania crocealis, assembly GCA_949315895.1. Lineage (NCBI taxonomy): Eukaryota > Metazoa > Arthropoda > Insecta > Lepidoptera > Crambidae > Anania > Anania crocealis. Next base: position 7,496,747 of record OX438879.1, on the reverse strand, counting down.
AAACATAAAAATACTTAGTTAGGAACGGTTTGTTACCATTACTACTAAATGTATATAAAAAACTGCTAGTCAATATTCAGAGATCTAAACGAGGTGTCTTTTGGTGTCTTGTTCTTCGATTTCTTCGCGGCTCTCCATAAGTTGTCATTCAGAAGATATTCCCTGGAATAAAGAAAATATTAAAACTTCAAATAACCATTTACCTAGGCTTAAATACCGTAAAGTTTAGATCTATGTTGAAATGAAATAAATGTTTATTTGCACAAAATATTGTTGTGTATATTATAGAAGCACTTGATTGTGAATATATTATATAGTTATAGTAATTAAATGCTTTACTTTTGTAAAGTCTAGTAACTGGCTGAATAAGCTTATCCCTATGCAATGTATATGAATAATATGCATCCGATTATTCGATATCTACTCATATTACATAAATACCAACCTTTTCTTAAATATAACCTTCGTAACTTCTTCCATGTGGTCGTCCATTCTCCCATTGGTGCCGCCGAAATCTTCGGGGAGATCCTCTTTACTTAGGAACTTGTAAAGAGTATCCGATTTTGGTGAGTGGAAGTGAATCTGGCAAAATAAAGAAATGTTTCTAACAAGTTGTAGGTTAAGTTTTATTACCCAGATCAGGCTTTTTGTTGCGACTGCATTTGAGGTTCTGTACTTATGTAAAGGGTAAGAACGGGACTCAGCGAGACCTTATTACCACAGTCTATTAAACCATACAGTCGTCCGACGAAGATGTCTAGACAGGGGCAATTGTGCGGGGTGAGAGGGGCGAGGGGCGGGAAAGCCGAGCCCGAACTGCGAACAAAACCATGTTAGTAGTTCGGGACACAGCATTCAGGGCTAACAGTGTTTGTGTTTTTAATTATTTTATATTTGTTAATTTAAATGGTGTATTGTGTAGACGGTAAAAAATATCTGATGGGTGTAGGTAGGGCATGAGTGTTTGGATTTTTTTAATTCAAAATGATAACGATGCTTTCAAGCTTTATTGGAATGCTGATAATGAAAATAACATCTACTTAACAATTTATTTTAAGATGGCGGATATTTTTATTATTCATTAGGGGTGAATTTCGAGATGGTGGACGTAATTTTTTTTTTAATAAGATAAATAGTTTTCTATTTTGAGGTTAATTGGGGTGCTGATTATGAAAATCCTTTTTTAAATCCAAGATGGCGGATATTAAATCCAACAATCACAATTCATGACTCAATGATGAAGCAAGACAGTTTACATTTTCACAAATGATTTAACAACAAATACTTAAAAAAGAATGTGTTTTTTTTTCTTTTTGATCGATTTGAATAAAGGCAACAGGAAAACGCTTAAAATATTCATCGAATAAATAATTTAATTAAAAATTTGGTACAAAAGCCTTCGTGCGAGAGTCCGACTCGCACTTGGCCGGTTTCTTTGTATTGTTGTTATGTTCGGACTGACTTTTTAAGCTTCTGTACTAAGCAAGGCACACTTATAGTTTTACCATGTCTGTATATTTTTAGCTAGGAGTCAATTTGGCATAGGTATGTTTTAATTACGCCAATAAATGGTAAAATAAAAACCTTCAAAGAAAAGAGGTTTTAAGGTAGGAACCGCTCATATGTAAAGTACAAATAGTTTTCTTTTATTTTTAAGACTTCATGGTGTGTGCTGTCGTTGAAAAGTTATATCAAAAAGTAAAAACGCCGCAGTAGTGAAACACAAATGAAGAGGGAAACTACTATTACAGTTACAAATTAAAGTTTGAGAGTTATTGCGAAATTATAAAATGTACTTGTCCCTCCGATTACTGTGAGATTATTTACATAATACTAGATAACTGTACGTGAAGCCAGAGGCAAATAGTAATAAAAACCAACCGAGTGCGTCAGACCACGCGCTGTGTAGGGCTTCGAAGTAACGCGACCCTATTGCAGATTTATTTCATTTGTTCCAAAATATATTTGCAAGGTTCGTAAATGTATGCAGGGTGTAAGGAAAATAGTCTTATGTGTAAATAAATTGGTAATTAATATAAAGAACAAGAAAAATGTAATGATTGATGCATTTTGAAAAATTTATTTACATAGATATTAAACTCAATTAATTAAACAGGTACAGTTTTGGATGAAAATTGTTGTTTTAAAAACTATGAAATAAAAATCGGCCAAGTGCGAGTCGGACTCGCGCACGAAGGGTTCCGTACCAAAAAGGACAAAAAAACGGGTTAGTTGTATGGGAGCCCCCCCTTATATTTATTTGATTTTGTTTTTAGTATTTGTTGTTATTGCGGCAACAGAAATACATAATTTGTAAAAAAATCTACTGTCTAGCTATCTCTTGAGATACAGCCTGGTGACAGGCAGACGGTCAGACGGACAGCCAGCGAAGTCTTAGTAATAGGGTCCCGTTTTTACCCTTTGGGTAAGGAACCCTAATAATGTTTTTCGGTGATCATTGAGCTTGCCACAGTGCCAAACTGGCAGAAACTCATAAGAAAACATACGTTTTTCTTTTACTTTGCCATAGTATTTGGATTCAGCCTGTATTTACTTTAGGTACAATTACTATACGTAAAAACTTTATCTGTCTAACTTATTGAGGCAATTTAACAAAGATTTCCTTCTTAACCCTTATTTTCAATGTTCAACCTTTTCAATGTGAAGCTTATTTGGCTTTGGCATTACGTAGGCAAGGTTTCACGGCTTTTTGGTACAAAAAGTATCTGACGGACAGACAAACAGACAGACATGGCGAAGTTTTAAATGTTGATTATTAGAACCAAAATTATCTTCTAATTAACTGTCTAAATAAAGATTTAACGAAGGTCTAATGGGCATCATTTTGATGTAATAACTTGCTCTGTCGTAGCTAGGATGTTATTTAAACGACACCTCGAAAATAATAGGACAAATCTATAACTTGGAGAAGCTATAATGTCGAAGATCTGTGAACTAACTAAACCTACCATGGGGAACATCTATTAGTTGAAAAAGCTATGTAGATAAAGTAAAGAAACGGCATATTTATCCCACAGCAGGGCAAAGACCTCCATAATTGAATTAAAGCTACCATAGTAATGGTAGGTAAGTACATGCGTCATCACCACGCTTGCCGAATGCGGGTAGCTGATCACAAACCCGAGCAAAGTTCGAAAATTCGAAACTTTTGTTGCTAGATCTGGATATCGAACGCAGGACCCCGAGATCGTGGCCCGGTATTTATACTACTAGACCAAACGAGGCGTTGGTTGATGATTTGTAGACACACCTACCATGTCTGTCATGCCTTGCTTGAGGAACGGTTTGATGAGACCGAAGATCTTGTCTATGAACGACGGCGCGTTTATAACGTGCACTTGTGTCAGTCGGATGGGTATTGCATCCTGAAACAAAAAGTTTTTGTAATTCATCAAACAACTAACGTCTGTTTGTATATGTAAACAATGTATTATTGCTGATTAAGTAATAACCTACATTATTATTAAAGGTTTTGCCTGTACAACTTACCTAACTAACTTGTACTGCCTGTATACTCACAATTTATTTGCTCAAAGTACAGTTATTGCAAATACCTAAACACTTTAGTCGTCGGCTAAGAAAGATTTTGTTATGGACTAGCGTTTGTCAGCGGTTACGCTCGATTAACGGCCGGTCCCAATAATCTATCTATCGCCAGTTTTGACATTTCTGAGATAGGAAACAGTGTCTATCTCTGCTTTTGCCGTCCAGAGAAACAAAGACAGAAGTTGTTTTCTATCTCCGATATGCCGAACTGAGGATAAATAGGTTATTAGGACCAGCCGTTAGTAAGTTTCATGTCAATAAACTCAAATACACACTTACTCACTCACTAAATATCATTATCAATATAAATACTACTACCAGGGAATATAAATACTGAACTGTACGATTATGTATGTAAAATTTGTCAATGAGATACAACATTGGAGAGGCGATTTAGGATTAAACGAAATGTTGAATAAATATGAAACGTTTGGATGACTCGTAAGTTTTAACAACGTTAAACAGAAAATTATTTTTTCAATAGATAATTTGAAATTAAAATATAAACTGAATATTCCGAACATATTAAAGTGTGTTGTGAACTATCATCATTCCTCATCACTCCCCTGCATAGACCTCAAGAAACAACATTTTGCCAAATGCTGCAGAGAAGATTCGTGCTATTTCTCTTCTTTTTGGAGGTATTCTTTAAATCGCCTTTTACTGGGTCTCCTCATACAGGATGAAATTTTAACCACCTTCTAAACTTTAATATAGCAATCTACGAGACATAAAACAAATGAAGTATTTTTTCTTTTGGTATAGCTCAGTACAAAAATGTCAATATAAAGCACTTAGAAAATGTCCGCCAAAAATCTAAAATTTTGGATACGTCCTCCTCACAAACAACACACGTTTTACGCGATGCCCATCTCATTCACTCATTACGATACTATTCATAAGTTGTTAGCTTATAGCCGCAAAAATTTAAAACTATGTTGCGAAAAATATTTTCGGGTGAAGACTTGATTTACATTTTTTACTTCATAAATGGGCTCTGAATACGATACTGAACGCCTATAAACAATTTTGAAGATGATGAAAAACTTCGCAATTCTAAATTCAAAGTAGATCCATAATGTGGTTTGAGCTATGCTATGTTGTATGAGTATATCAGCCAAATCGTATCTATTGTTTAACTACTCGTATGTAAGCAACTGGAATTATTTTCCGCATTTTTTAATAAAGGCCGCCAGCGTCAAGGTGGCCTAACACACACTTTTCGAGTTTGTAACCTTTCTATTCCAAAAGTGGTTTATTTTTAGCTAAAAGGACCTAACAAACGTTTTTTAGTTTCTTAATTAGTTACAAGAGAAAAATCTAAAAACTCTATTGTATTATGGCCTAACATTCCTACGTTTTTTCTTAACGTACCTATGTTAGAAATATATCACTTTTTGAAGAGTAGCTAGTACGTTAAGTTGAAATCGCGGGGAGTATCAAACAATTTATAAAGATGTTAAAAGAATCTAAAATAAACCAATGTTATGGCTTATTAGGTTGGGAGTATACCTATCACATTTTGAACAGTGGGCAGCAATTAGGCTGAAAACGCGGGGAGTATGGGTTAGGCCACTTTAGCCGCGGCCTCGATCTAAGTAGGTACCTATGTAATATCTAACAAAGTAAATTACTGAGTAATGTTAGAAGTCGATATGATGTACATCACTACTAATCCACCTCACTTCAGCCATCATCTGTCACCGAAGTGACGAAAGTAACCTCGTCTGCCATGTTTCCGAGTCAATACACTTAGTTTATTAACCAATTAAGCCGTTTTATCGGATAGTGTCTATCACTAATTTCATAGGTAGCTCAGAAGCTATATAATAATAATAATAATAATAATAATAATATTTAAGACATGCCTCAATGGGCCACACTGAGCCATCTAGTCCCAAATTAAGGTACTATTAAGTACCCTGTCGTATGGGGTACTAGACAACCGATAAACTTACTTATATACTTTTTTTTTTTTGTAAATATATACTTATAATACATAGAAAACACCCAGACCAGTACAAACAGACATGTTCATGCACACAAATATTTGTACTGTGCGGGGATCGAACCCGCGACCCATGGCTCAGAAGCAGCGTTAACTACCGCTGATCCAAATGGTCGTCGAAATAAAATAATAATAATAATGTATAAAATATATATGCTTTAGGTTTCATAACTCATATAATTCTGTTGATTCCGGCCTAAACTTCTAAAGGCGCCTAACGGAGTAGGTACTGCTAGAGTTTAGGGTATAAGTTCGTATCATTTTGAAATAGACATATTGGAGTTACTTATCCAATTAACTTTGGTGATCGCAGTTTGAGCATCGTTACTCTAGCTAAATCTATTACATTTAATTAAGCTTACCTGCTGATATTTCGACAATGTCCTTGCTATTGACAGGTTGAACTTCGTAATGATCTTCAGCGAGACATCCTTAACATCCATGATCACGATGTCCTCCTCCTCCAACGCCTCCTCGTTCAGCAGCCAAGCATCTGTGGTGAGGAAGAACAGCCTCGCATCCTGGACGTAGTCGAAGTTCTCCAGGCCAGGGTCGTTGAGTTGCCATATCCAGACATTCCGGTTACCAGATATCCGGAGCTGGGCTAGGTTTCTGAAAGTAAACAAGGAAATGATGCTTAAAAAACATTTTGCATTTGTGCTGAAGGATTAGAACCATGGAAAAGATAGTTAGGAACTCTTTTTAGGGTTCCGTGCCCAAAGGGTAAAAACGGGACCCTATTACTAACACTTCGCTGTCTGTCCGTCTGTCTGTCACCAAGTTGTATCTCATTCTCTATAGCCGCGCCAACTAGACAGTTGAAATATCACAAATTATGTTTTTCTTTGGCCGAAATAACAACAAATACTAACAACAAAATTAAATAAATATAAATAAGTATATCTATACAAAAAATCTCCCATACAAAATACGCAATTGTTTGCCTATTTTTGCTCGATATCAAACGGGTTTCTAGGTTCGATCCAATTAAATTCAATTAAATTAATTATTCAAAAACAAAATACATTGTGTGGAATAATAACATAGGTTAAAGCAACAAAAGATTCGAATTTTCGGACATCGCTCGGGTTAGTGAGAACCAACCCACATTTGGCGAGCGAGATGATTATAGGCATAATAGTGCCCATCATAGCTGTGGTAACTTGAATTCAATGATGGAGACTTTTGTCCAGCAGTGGGTTAATTATAGGCTGATACTTTACTATTTTTCTCTGTTATTTAGCGGTGCCTATACGAGTAGTAAGATCTCTACGACGATCGGTCTGCCGCTGCCAGCATTCAGCGACCTTCACCAGGCGTTCGTAACTCTAACTTTAACTTGTGAATACAAAACAATCGAGTGTTTCGGTAGTTTAGAAGTTAGGTAGGTACCTCGTTTTATCGCAAACTAGTATTTTACGATCACAATATCAGTATCTGGCACGTAAACCTCGTCCAAGGCTTAACCCAGATTAGTCAGGTAGAACAAGTATTTTGTAACTGTTTTATCTAGTATTTTACTATAAAGATCTTTACACATCGTAGGTATACAAATATATGTGGCCGGAGCCCGGAAACTAATGTGATGCGGAACGCTCAGTAATTACCTATATTCTTGGTAGGTAATTAGTAATTACAAATTAAGAAAAAAATATAAATATTGTTTCTACTTGTCAACTTTAGGGGTTCATAATAAGAACAACACACCTTACAAAAAATAAATATTTATTTGTTTTATCAAAGGAGACACTAAGGCTGCCCGCCCACGTCCGACTTTTTGTAGGACCGATAATCGGGCTGATTTTACTATAGTAGGCAGCAGCATACACAATCATGACCGATTTTTTGTAGGACGTGTGCGTTGCTCCATTGCTCTCAGTACGTTCTATTTTTCTCCTATAAAAAATCGGTCACCGATTATCGGACGTGGGCAGCCTGAAAGTTACAAATGTACCTAATAAGTAGGTACATAAGGATCCTTCGAATGGCGATGTTAATGACAAAGTCGACAAAAAAAAAATATTTTTTTTTGTTTCTGATTACCACAATACGAGTGCTTTCAACAGTTTACTTACTTTGGGAGCAGAACAATGTATGTGATGTTGTCCACATTTTTTATTATTTATTATATTCGTATAAGGATAACGTCTGTCGGTCCGCTATTACACTACAATCATTATGATTTGCTTCCTGGTTTGGTTCTGGCCATTTTCATAATATTGTAACTAAGTATTACATATATTTTTAATTGTTTGATTAAACTCAATTATACCCTAAGTACCTACAATATTCGTTCCGTATGTAACCCATTGATTACATATTACTGCTGACGTAAATACGAGTACATAATAATTCATAGTTATTTCCTCAAATTGGTATTAATCTAAACAAGTATTTCAATTGCCCTTTATTAAAATATATGTTTGACAACCCCAGTATTGTCTACATTACCTTACCTCAAGGTTGTCTAGTTTAATTAATAAATTAATAAACATATTCGCATCATATCAGCGCTATAAGGTGGCCATAATTATCAATTATAGACAAGTAAAAAATATAAAACTAGCCTGTGATGTGTGATGAATGAACCATGCCTCTATTGTTATATCTGGGGCTAGGTAAATTCAATAGACACGACTTTTAACTTTATTTTGACTAAAATAAAAACTGTAGTGGACACTCCATTTTTCTTCCTGGTAACGTGATCTGTATTTCATAATCAGATTGGATAGCTAAATGTTTAATGGAACCGTTTCAAGAATCAGATTTAATTAATTTATTGTCATTTTAAATATATTAAAGTGTAGTTTAAGTTGGTATTTTTATCATTATCTTATGCTAGTCTCTTTTGTTTTTGTTAATTTTGTTTTTACACTTCTAAATGCACACTACTGTGTCAGTTTTAATGTATTTCTTTCACACCAGTTAGGTTGGCAGGAAGAAATCTCTTATAGAGATAAGTTCACCTATGTTAACAGTTTTAATGTGACTATTTTTAAAAATAACTAAGGAAATCTATTCAAACTTACACAATTTTTAAAGCCTTCTGCAACTGTGGCGATGTGGGATCCCTGTTGTTGAGCAGGTCTGGTGACGAAGCCCTGATGCTGAAGAACAGCTCTGCTGCACTCTTCGCCTTATCTAAGTCGTAATAACAGCTGTGTAGGAACCGCTTCAGGAGTCTGTCCTCTGAAAGTGGAATTCAATTAAGAGGATTTTTGGTATGCATGCGGTGTTCCAGTTAATTAGTATTTAAGCAGTACATACCTAGCTCAGAGTAATAAAAAACACAGGATGAAATTTTAATTGTTGAATCTACAAAAAAAATTACAAAAAACAAATGACGTATGTTTTCTTTTGGTATAGCCCAGCACAAGAATGTCAAGATAAAGCACTTAAAAAATGTACGGCAAAAATCTAAAATTTTTGATACGGCCTCCTCACAACACTTTTTTTACGCGATTCGCATTCATTAGGATACTATTCATAAGTTGTTGATTTTCCCTTTATACCTTCATAGACTTAGGGACCATTTTGCCAAAAATATTTTTGGGTGCAAATTTGACCTACGTTTTTAATTTCATAAATGGTCTCAAAGGCGGGTTTTAGTGTCACGCAGGTCGGTTGGTCGGATCGCTCCGTACCAACCAATAGATTAACTTCAAGGAGCGCTTTTAGAGTGAAGCTGACGGGTCCGTGCGGGACGACCGCCCGCGCGGTTAATAATATGAAGTTCATACATATTGGCGGTACGGAGCATTCCGTACCGACGGTCAGTGTCACACTAAAACTCGCCTAAATACGATACTTAACGCCTACAAAAGATTTTAAAAGTTGGCTTGTCATCCCACCACAGAGCAAAGGTATTCATAATTGAATTATAGTTAGCATGATTAGATGATTATGCCTCATCTGGCTTGCCAAATGCGGGTTAGTGATCACAAAAAAGTAGTATGCAGAAAAGAACAGATTGTGGTAGGAACTAAAAATGTCAATAAAATAAAATAAAAAAGTTGTGCGTGTACTAGTGTACACACGTAAGAAGTGAAACTTCTTTATGGCCTTATTTTTCGAAAAATGATCTACATGCAACTTTCCAGAAATTGGTTAAATTAGTTAAATTGGTTAAATTGGTAAAATTGGTTAAATTAGTTAAATTGGTTAAATTGGTTAAATTGGTTAAGTTGGTTAAGTTGGTTAAGTTGGTTAAATTGGTTACGTTGGTTAAGTTGGTTAAGTTGGTTAAGTTGGTTAAGTTGGTTAAGTTGGTTAAGTTGGTTAAGTTGGTTAAGTTGGTTAAATTGGTTAAATTGGTTAAATTGGTTAAATTGGTTAAATTGGTTAAATTGGTTAAATTGGTTCAATTGGTTAAGTTGGTTAAGTTGGTTAAGTTGGTTAAGTTGGTTAAGTTGGTTAAGTTGGTTAAGTTGGTTAAGTTGGTTAAATTGGTTAAATTGGTTAAATTGGTTAAATTGGTTAAGTTGGTTAAGTTGGTTAAGTTGGTTAAGTTGGTTAAGTTGGTTAAATTGGTTAAATTGGTTAAATTGGTTAAATTGGTTAAGTTGGTTAAGTTGGTTAAGTTGGTTAAGTTGGTTAAGTTGGTTAAATTGGTTAAATTGGTTAAATTGGTTAAATTGGTTAAGTTGGTTAAGTTGGTTAAGTTGGTTAAGTTGGTTAAATTGGTTACGTTGGTTAAGTTGGTTAAGTTGGTTAAATTGGTTAAGTTGGTTAAATTGGTTAAATTGGTTAAATTGGTTAAATTGGTTAAATTGGTTCAATTGGTTAAGTTGGTTAAGTTGGTTAAGTTGGTTAAGTTGGTTAAGTTGGTTAAATTGGTTAAATTGGTTAAGTTGGTTAAATTGGTTAAATTGGTTAAATTGGTTAAATTGGTTAAGTTGGTTAAGTTGGTTAAGTTGGTTAAGTTGGTTAAGTTGGTTAAGTTGGTTAAGTTGCGAGCTCAGTGGAGCGAAAGAGATGGCTTAACGCCGGATCGAGTGAGAGAGAAACGCACAGTCGATTGCGCGTGGCGACGCGTCGCCACGCCAGAAATCGGTCTCACGTGCGCCTATAGATGTTTCACATCAAAAAAAAGACCACGGCTCGGGGTACTGTACCTCTAGCACAAAAAACTATCGACTTCGAATCGTTTACGTATCGAAAGCAAACGACACAAAGTTCGTGCTTTGTTTTGTAGTTCTCGTGTTGACCGCGCGAGCGCTGTTTAAGTTTTCATACTAAATATTTCGATGGCGATACGAACACGCAAACGATTCGAATTCGATAGTTTTTTGTGCTAGACCCACTGAGTTCGATCTCCGGATCGGGCAACAAAAGTTTCGAATTTTGAACATATCTCGGGTTTGTGATCACTAATGAAAGAAGACAAAATATACGGGGTGACTTTTGAATTATTGACATTTTCGTAGTAGGGTTACAGTTTATTAAAAAGAATTACACGGTTTTCTCTGAGCTATGCGTCACACATCCATTATCAAGTAAAAAAAAATCTGCTGAAAAACTTTTATTGATAGATGAACATAAAAAAAGTTAAATAAATTACAATTTGGCTTAAATTTTACAGAAGAAAATCACGACTTATGTGACAATAAAATGAAAAACCACGCAGATGATGTTGCGAGCATATTGAAGTTCATATTAATAAAGCAGCACTTAGAAAATATATGATCATTATACTACATATGATTAATAATTACAAACTTAATTTACAAACACATGCCCATACTGACCCATTTTAACTTATTTATTTTGTAGGATAGAAGTTTAAAAAAACGTTGTGTATTATTAATACTAGCTATTTCCCGCGACTTCGGAGGTGTGAAATTTTAAATTTAAAGATATACTAAGGGACCCGTACATTTTTTGCAAGGGAAAGGTAGTTTAGGTGCTATTTCAGGTAAAATCTATGTGTTTGCAAATTTCACTGCGATCATTCTAGTCGTTACGGCGTGATTAAGTAACAAACATTTATACAAAAATAGTTGTTGTACCCAACATTTTTCACTAATGCTTTGCTCCTATTGGTCGCAGCGTGATGTTATGTTATACAGGATGACATTTTAACCACCTTCCAAATTTCAATATATCAATCTACGAGACAAAAAACAAATGACGTATTTTTTCTTTTGGTATAGCCCAGTACAAAAATGTCAAGATAAAGCACTTAGAAAATGTCCGCAAAGCCTTCCTCGATAAATAGACTATCCAACACATTTTTTTTTCAATTCGAACCATTACTTCCAGAGATTAGCGCGTTCAAACAAACAAACTCTTCAGCCTTATAATATTAGTATAGATTTTGCATTTATGACATCAGTCAGAAGTCTCATCAAAATTATGGGAAAACACCTTTACAGAAATTGTTCAGGGAATATATTGGTATCTGTTACTGTTAGTAAAAGATAACGTTATCGCAAAATCGAGTGTCGATCGCTCACGCAGTGCACCTAAGTATCGGAATCGGAACCGGCATTGTCAACGGGTAGAATAGCGACCGATAACTATGAGAAACAGTTCTGATAACTGCGGTGTTGAACAATTACTGGACTGGACTTCACAGGGAATCCGACTTTCGATCTCATGTACAGCGGTTCCTAAACTTTACTAACCTTGAAAATTCTCTCTCACTTATGGAGCGCAATATAAAATGATATGAAACAACTGATAAGAATGCTCAAGGTAGCACAGCGGGCAATGGAAAGAGCAATTTTTGGTATTTCCCTACGTGATAGAATCAGAAATGTGGGAATCCGTAAGAGAACTAAGATAACTAACATTGCTCGAAGGATTACTATTAGAGAGCTGAAGTGGCAGTAGGCGGGACACATAGTGAGAAGAACCTTTGGCCGTTGGGGCGGAAAGGTTCTAAGCCCCTAGATACGGGTGGCACGGGACCAAGGACGGATCTAAGGGCTTTTTGGGCTGGCCCCGAGGGTACAGAAGGTATTCCCCAGTCCCCATTAAAATGTTGACAACATCACATACATTGTTCTGATCCCAATTTGAGCAATTATTATATTTAAAGCACTTGTATTTTGAAAATCGGAAACAACGGAGGTACCACAAAAGCACCCAGACCCGAGAAAATGTAGAAAAGCCCCATTTTCTACATTAACATGTCCGGGAATCGAACCCGGAAGCCCTCGGAGCAGGCGACACCTTGAAACCGGTGACCTTGAGACAGTATTGCAAGGAAAAAAATATAGAAAATACGATATAAAAAATTAACTACTGCCTTAGACGAAAGACGAACCCACAGTCTTTCTTAATCAGCCCAGGGCCTCACAAACACACGATCCGCCACTGCGCGGGATCGGTCGTTGTGGAGATCGTTAGGGAAGAAAATTTTAATTTTGTACAATAATAGATAAGACCTTGAGAACATAGGTTATTTTGTACCTCACCGCTGGTCACAGGTTTCCGCCTGAGCGATGTAAAGCTAGTAAACTATATTATTTTGGTTGGACACACTACCGTTAATAAAGCCAAAGTAATTATGTGTCAGGCTATATCTACTATACACATGTAGCTTTACACCAAATTACTTATCATGCTTACATACCACTTTTCTATACATAAAGCAGTCGTAAATAATTTATTGACTATACATGAATTTGTTATCAGTTACTTTTATATAATCGTTACATATTAATGCTTACTTATACTTTTTTATGCTTTTGAAGTTGTTCAAGAATAACTTTTAACATTGTTAGGTACTTTAGAATAGAAAATAAGAGGAACTTCGAACTTTGACGACCTCCGTGGCGGAGTAGCGTACACACCGGTTTTCAAGATGTTGCCTGCTCCGAGGTAACGGGTTCGATTCCCGGACGGGTCAATGTAGAAAAAAAATGTTTTTCTACATTTTCTCGGGTCTGGGTGGTTGTGGTACCTTCGTAATTTCCGATTTCCAAAATACGAGTGCTTTAAATAGTTGCTCAAATTGGGATCAGAACAATGTATGTGATGTTGTCCAATCTTATTTATTAAAAAAAAGAAGATATTTCTGTCGAAGAAATACGTCAGGTTTAATCCCTTCACTAGTATTTCTTGTAATCTGGGATACCACATCAGGTCACCGCCAAATTCTCATACAGATATATTACTAATCCTACTAATATTATTTAGCGAAAGCTTGAATGGATATTAGTTACTCAATCATGAAAAAACGACGCAAAAAACCTGGATCTTGCACAATTATAAATTAAAAGCAGGAATAGGCTAATGGGAGTCCATGAATTTTCTTAGTAGAAGCTACTTTTTGTCAAGAAATAAATACAGGTCTCGTAAGATATATTTTTTTAAATCATATTCTACGCATACATAGTTAGCCAGTAGTAATATTTTTTTCAGATATTTATACTAATATTATACATGTGAAAGAGAACCGTTTTAGATGACATTGTTTTAAGAAACGATTTGACTCCCGGGAAAGGACGAAGTAAAGGAATTATCCCAGAAATCATCTTTTAAGGGGGTAAGAATACGATTGTAGAAATTAGTATATCAATAATTTTTAATCATATTTAAATGACCGATTAAAATGAAAACCGATTTAAATGATATTTTCTATGAGACTGCCAAGGCAGAATAGTTTTTATATAGGGATGATGTTCATCCCTCAAAGGAATGATAGAGGGAATAAAAATTTTTAATATCAATAATTGCTTACGGCACAGAGAAAATTAAAAATGGTCTCTAAAGGACGCGATGCAACCAGAACAGAATAATCAAGAATGCAATAAAATACTTCTTAACCTGTTTAGTAAACTGTAGGTACCCATCACTGCTGTGGTAACATGAATTCAATGATGGAGGCCTGTACTCTGCTGTGTGATGAATTGATGATTATAGGCAATAACTTACTTTACAGTATAACCTGAGTGTGACATGACCAACTACAACGAGTCGATGTTGGAAAATCAGTCATTTATTTTGAAATCTAAGAAAGACAATAAATACATTTCATCACTGCTTCATGACTATCAATATATGTCACATACTTTTAAATGTATGCTCACTAAGCATGCACGAATTGTTTCTACACAATAAAATATAAATCTGTTCCATATTCTAATAAATGTCTCATGGAAAGTTTGGCAACACAGCAATTTAAAAATATGAAATTACAAAATTACATGTGGTTACTGTAGTAAGTAGTGCAACATTTTTAACAATAGCTCTATTTACAAATGCATGACAATGGAACTTTTGATTAAATATTACGAACAATATACATATGGACAGATGCTCCAACATTATTTAGTTCTGTGCTATTTAGTAAAGCAGTTTTTCATACCAGTATCATAAAAACATGCTATTTTCTTGTTTCTGAAAGGAGATAATGTAACAATCCATAAATACCTATTGTAAATGCAAAAGTGTTCAAACTGTGAACCAATTTAGACGGTATCATTTATCATATATTTGGATATTTTCCTTTTATTCTCAGAAATTTTATGTGACTTTTAAAGAGGAAAGATTTGTGTGTGACCTGATTTGACGAAAACTGAAATTATGATTCTGTTAAATACCTTATTCCGTTTTATATTTTTCTATTTCTTCTGCCTGTTGCCCGCGACGTCTAAATTTTAATTTGAACCTATCCTACGAGCACTGTACTTTTTTTCGAGTTTATTTTTAATTTGTTTTATGCTGTATATATTGTGATGGATGAGTGACTTTTCGCTTTCATTTATAGATAATAACGGTAGAATATTAGCCTACAATTTTTTAGATCGTTAAGGTACAATAACTTTCATGTAACTTACAAGAAATGTAAGGATACATAACGTAGGTAAATGTTAGTTTTTGCAGGATCAAATGACATTGTGTAAACGCAACAACATAATAATATGCCGGATCTAGCTAGAATCATGGTCAAGTGTAGCTACCTTGACTACGTTCGAAACAAAATGCAACAAGGAAAATTATACACGAACAATATAAAAATATTTATTCGCCTTGCATCATTCTATTTTACGCTTTATTTCAGTATTTTTAGTTACCTATATCTTTTGGCAAGTGGGGTTGGCCGTTGATCCATTCTCGGAACTGAACCATCAACTTCTCTATTTCTTCTGGGCTTTTCTTCTCCGCCATATTTCTAGACTGCAAAAAGAAATACACCAATCAGTATTGCATCGTGACTAAATCGGTTCCAAGTAAACTAATTTAGATATTAAAATAATAAGGATCTAAATAACTATAGTAATCAAAATTGCCCCCACCACACCTCGAGCATGTGAGTACTCTCATGACAAATAAAATAACGGCAACTTACTACACTACTTTGAGTACCTACTTATGTACTTACTTCAAGTCGCCCCCTAATATTAAAATCCTGAATCCGCCATTGTGCAGTAAGTTTGTAGTTCATAGTAGCCTAAGATTCTTGAATAATCTTATACCTATATTATTCGCTGTAATCACGAATGTTATCTATTAACTATTCATTCTTTAAATTGTATGCAGTAAGTAAGTACCTACCTACATCACAAAAGGATCACAGTTGTGATGTCTATAAGTGTTGCACAAAGGAAACTTCTCCTTTACACTTTGTATCTATGATACCTTAGTACCTATGAAGTACCTATATTTTGCTATGTAACATATTTTGTAATTTTAAAATAGTAATATATTTATTTAGATAATTAATAAATAAACTAATAAATGTGGACAACATCACATACATTGCTCATCCCAAGGTGAGTAACTGTGAGTAACAATAAGAACTCGTATTGTAAATTGATATTTTGTTATATTTCAATGATATTTGTTAGAATTTAAGTTTTAATTAAATTTAGATTTGCTATTGTGAAGTTTTAAGACCTTTAAGTTCCCTAGTCAAACGATTTTATATTCTGCTGACCTTTGTCACCTCTCAGCAGTGACGTTAATTATAGATAGCCCCTACGGATGTTGTCCATATATTACTAGATAGTAACATATCGAGTACCTACCTATTTTTATTTATTGCCTGTACCTTTTTGTGGCCAAACTACAGAAACATCATAGAAACAATAAAAACTACTATGCTAATTGCTCCATTAAAACCTTGTAAGCCTAAGCTCGACCGCGAAATAAACGGATAAAGTTGAGCTGGACTTTTGGAAGCGAGAAAATAGTTAAAATGACACTAATGAGCCCAGGTCGATCAAAAAATAGATATTACTTGAAGCCATGCCTCCTAATTCTTCCTAGGATCGTGACACTCCGAATTGCACAAACACGGAAATTGCCTGACAGCTTCAATAAACTCTTCCATTGCGTACGGTAAACCAAACAACAATTGCGCGGTGCGGCCGAGCCTCGGTTTAGAAGAGTGCAGCAATTACATTTTAAAAAGTTCATTTTGTAACTCAAAAATTGTACTAGAACCGGTTTTAATTCTCTTTGCCGGAACGAGGTCACTCACGCCTCGTCTCATATTTAAACACACGCCTTCATCTTGCGAATCGGTTAACGGCCCAAAACATACTATCTTATAACATGACTTGCGCACAGTCAAGGTGCATATACGTTACACTTAATGGTAATAGAAATATGTATTTATTTTAATAAGCCACTAACGAGGCGTATGACAATACAACAATTGCTTCCTACTACACGATTAATTCATTAAAAGCCAAGTCATCAAAATAATTTGATACATGAGTAAAAATATGTTTAGGTTTTTACTTAATCATAGTTAGCGATGCAATGTACTAAAGCGCATTTCACACAGTTAATTAACTAAATATTCCTTTTGATAGATCAAACCGAAAACTCGCTGTAACGTAACGTGTGGTGCGTGAGACATTTATTGTTGTATTTACAGAAACGCCAAACGATACGCTGGGATCAGAACTGTCAATTGAATCGATCACTGAGTAAATACAGTCTTGTTGTGCAATATTTTTCTAAATCGATGTGATTTAGAACTATGCCGTAACGCAACGCACCAACAACGCATCGTTGTGATCTCTCCTAAGTTGGATATACTTAATACTTATTCAATATTTAATGTAGAGTTAAAAACATAAGTACCTACATAACCAAAATCTATGGATGCTAAGACCAGTTAAGATATGTTTCGAGAACGAACTGTTCCAAGTGGACTAATGTAATTATTTAGTAGGTAGGTAGATAATATGTTTACATTGTTTACACATAATTCAAAATGCGGAATGATATTAAAATTCGTCCGCTAGAGGTCTACCTACGGCATCAAAAACATATTGATCGTAGTTCTATAATTTTAAGAGATTGGAAGGTTTTGATGTCTGTTATTCATATCTACGACTAGTCCTTTTCACTAAAAATTTCCTTTTGTGACCGTCTAAAGGCGTCTGTCAGCGTGCCATTGTCTTCTGTAGGTATTGCATATCAGGCTTTCCTTACCTTGTTTTCATTGAATGGTCGACAATCGGCACAAAGAGAACATTGTATCTTGAAAGAGGCACCTACCTATCGCATTCAATATTTTTAAAACTTAGAGCATAATAATCAAAGTTTTAAAATGTCAGAAAAGGCAGGATATAATCTACCTACATAGGTACCCACTATTAAAAATCGTTTCTCCTGTTCTATTCAAATAATTTAGGTAAGATTTCATCATCGAATAGAGGGTCTCAAAAGAAAGGTTTATAAATTACCTACCTAGTTAAATTTACACAGTAAAGTTAATTATGTAGAGGGGGAAGATTTGATTGTTTGTATTGAATATTTTACTATTAGAAGCCGACATTATCCTTAATGAACATAGTAGGCTACTTTTTACCGCGGGACCCGGTAGGTGGCGCTGCTGTCGATATGTCAACTACTAAACGACTTGACCGATTGGGTTGAAATTTTGTATGTGTTTTTCCATAGTTTCACAGACACGAATGTATTATGCCTACCTAATCTATCTTTATATATGCCACCGCTAGGCACAGGTTTCCGACCGCGCAATATGACGAGACGTTCACGTGGGCAGAGCCGCGGGCGAAGAGCTAGTATGTTATTGATTTCAAATTCATACAGTTCTTTTATTCCGGTTAATGTTTTTTTTATCAAAGTTTTTATGTTCTTCATAACTTGACCGCAGAGTTACAATTTGGAATAAAAAGTTAAGTGAACAAACAGACGCGGAAAAGTTTACTAATATTTCATTCAGTTATAGAGCGCCAACTTCTTCTTGTTTAAGATATTATTTCTGAGATCATTGAAACGTTTATTACATCAAAGGGCTCTCTGTCAGTTGATAAAAATTCATGACTTAGGTGTATAACAAGATTTTTACTCTATGATTCTGCCCTACTTAGCTATGGTCCCTAAAATATACCTGATACCTATAGCATTTATTGTTCAATGTACAGACAACGGCAGGTTAACCTACCAAAAAGTTAAAGGTTATTGAATTGATTTTCAACTTTAAGTCAAACAAGTAGAGATCAATATCAATTGAGAAAATTTGACGTTTTGTGGTAGGTTGACGTGCTGTTTTCTGTACCAAATAGGTAATAATCAAATAGGTAGTACCTACGTCAGATGGCGCTCTCTGCCATGAATTCCTAATTTCCTGAAGAAATCTAGCCTCGTACTGTAGATTTTAGTAACCGGTCCTTTAAGCATATACAACATGTTCCTTTTAATATCCCATAACTCTAAGGTTATGTTCTATAGGTAAAAATAATATAAAACGCCCTAGAACATTTTGTTCAAAAATCAAAAGTTTCGAATATAACATCAACTTTAGTTAAATTTAAAAAAAAATCTAACCAGTATGGCGAATCCTTATTTTTGCGAGACGTTGGCAAACTTACACTAAAGTGTAGTAGTAAAGTAGCGGGAGAGCGTAACTTGTAAAAAACATTGACGTGTGGGTGTTTCATTGATAAGTAGGTACGAGTAAATCGCTTTCATTCAAAAATTCATTCATAACAAGGTAAGGGTGGTTTACACACACATTTGTGACTTTTTAGTAAGAAAAAATTAAACAAAAACAAATTAATGATTGAATAATAATTCATATGCAATTTGATTCTTTACCATAATCTGTTTAGTACCCTAGAGTTATGGGATATCAAAAGGAACACGTTGTTTATAGAAAGGTAGGGACCTTTCAATGTATGTCAATTTTTTCGTCACATTCACTGAAGATTAAGGTAAAATAGGTTCAAAAATATCTCATCTGAGGTTACATTTAAAGTAGTTTCGAATCGAATAGAATTACTCATAAGCTAGAAAATGAAAACTTTTTACCTAAATAATTTTACTGACAAACTAGCTGAATAATAAGTTACTGATTTTCAGGACAGGACTTCACTTTGTGATGGTTGTTTAGCCTTTTAACATAATATTTTCCAACAGGGGATTGGAGCTTTGTTTTCATAAAAATGACACCAACTTTGAGAGAAACTGTTTAGCATCAAAAACCCGGATAAGTAAGGACATACCACTTAATTAGTTTTGGTAGAATTTGTCATATTTAATTAGTAAAATTACATTCTTATTTACTACTGTTTCAGTATAGATGTAACAACTTGATCTAACTTTTAAATTGTTTTTATAATATAAGATTTTATTATTTGTTATGACTAATACATTGGTTTTCGACTTTAGTTTATGTGAAAGTGAATAAGGTACAAAGTATGATATCCAATATATCGACGGTGCCTAAGGCATCTTACTACAAAAGCGCCACCCATATGGCAGCCATATACATACAAAGCCATGTATATCCATGCCTAATTACAGCTCTCTCGAGTACTAAGAATCACCGATCTAAACCGCAGACAGACAGACAGCATATACGGACATTTAGGTGTGCTGCTACTTTACTTTGACCTTTCTGAACAACTAGTTCAGCACTCAGCAGTAATATTACATTTGTAACCTTTGCCGAGCGATTTGAAATTGGGTTATTCATTCAAGCAAAAGTCATCCTTAGTGCTTCTTGATTTGCTTTGTGATATCGATTCTTACTGGCCTACTGTGCCTGCATTAATTATCACTGATCCAGCATACACACGAAAGAATCACACGTACCTAAGTATACATTTTTAAATGTTTCAAGCATATGAATCATCCCTGCCAACTCACCTTTACGTAACACTTATCTAATATGAACTTATTGATAAGATATAAGACGCTCAAGCAATCCGATTAAACCTTACCAGATGTCTATTAAACGATAAACATGCTGAATACATAATTGAAGCCAATTATTTACCATAATGCCTATTATCATGTACTGGTCTAAAGCATTTTATTGGTATACCTAAGGTTATTAATTGTCAATAAAATGCGATTGTGGCCAATTGACTTGCTAGTCACCTTTGTAGGATGATTATTTAGATAATCACATAATACATGGGTTAATTATTTTACAAATAGGGTAACCAATCCATATTGTGGATAGGTTAATTAGAACTCGAAGCGACTTCGTTAGAGGGTAGAATGTTGCCAATGTTATACTAAAACCTTTACTCTGACCTTTAAAGAACTTCTATGCAAAAAATCATGTCGATCCCTTCAAGTATGAAAAACAAACATAGTGATCCCACGGAACCGTGCAATTTTCCTGGGGTTTAAGTAGCTTTAATGCTATTCCTGACGAAATACTATCTCTCTGCTCAACTTCATTCAAATCTGTTTAGCCGTTTTGGCGAGATTGAATAACAAACATCCATCCAAACATTCACATTTATGAGATTAGTAAGATTTTAATCCAAAAATATCATCGTTTATAATTAATATTTAACGACAATCCATATTGTAGTAAATCGAACTAAGTAAGTAGAGCTTGCGTAATTAAATATGTTCATACAGTTTATTAAATAGTATTTAGATATTTTTGTAAATATAATTTTCATTTCAAAAAAATATTTGAGACTTCGCAATCTTGGTAAAATTCATGGATAAAAATAAAATCCCAGTTAAAAGAGCATTAAGTGAATAGCGAAAGATATGATAACCAGTAAATATCATTACTATTTTGATTTATCTGTTAACCACATCAAAATAGTTCTGATATTTAACTGTCCATTGAATAACTTTGTAGAACCCAAACTACCTACATGATTATTTAAACACGATAAGGCGAAGGATATTCGATTAGTGGAAAGTTTTGTGTCACTTTAATGTTATCGTTTGGTTAACCGTAGACAAATCAATTATTGCTAAATTAAAATAGTTATAAAATAAAAGACTAGACAATAAGGGTCAGTAAAACGTCCTCACGTATACTTATAAGCGCCCACTTCAAAGTTTTTTTTTTAAATTACTGACAGCTTTCTGAATTCAACTTTAAGTCATACAAGGTTGAGGTTGCATTCATGTATGTACAGATAACGGCAGGTCAACCTACCCAAAAAGTTAAAGGTCATTGAATTGATTTTGAACTTTAAGTCCAACAAGTAGAGATCAATATCAATTGAGAAAATTTGACGTTTTGTGGTAGGTGGACGTGCTGTTGTCTCAGTGGGTCTAGCACAAAGAACTATCGACTTCGAATCGTTTGCGTATCGAAAGCAAACGACACAAAGTTCGTGCTTTGTTTTGTAGTTCTCGTTTTGACCGCGCAAGCGCTGTTTAAGTTTTCATACTAAATATTTCGATGGCGATACGAACACGCAAACGATTCGAATTTGATAGTTTTTCGTGCTAGACCCACTGGTACATAACAACTCCTTGGCCGAGTGATTACTACCGGGCAGAGATCTATGGGTCTTAGTTTCGCTACCCGGGTGCGCGTACGCAATGTTTTTGCAATGACCAAACCGTTTAAGTTGCATTAGTGGACGCTTTGCAGTGTCATTTTTATCTAGTTATTTTTTTTACGTTACTGTTCATCACGTTTTTTATGCTAATCAAAATTAAGGCCTTTTTCACAAAAAAAAACACGGACGAAAAGTGTGAAATATATGCGCCGTGGATTCTAGCACTTCTAGTCGTCAATTGAAGTCATTGCCTTCAGCATTCCGTGGTCTTTAGACTACCTTTTGACCACTTCTTCTGGACGCACAGGTACACTCATAGATTTAATATAGGGTACACTAAGTCGCCTTTAATAGCTGCCTTTGACATGCCTTCATCTAATTCATCTTGTGACAGAGGCTGGACCAAACGGCCTAACGTTCCGAAACGCTATAATTATAAACAACCGTCTCTACCAGACCTAGATTGACCCGACCGTACACAATAAATGGTACATAGGACCCTGCGTAGGTGGACAACATCTCCAGAATCTGCTGGACTGATGTTTTTTTAGGCAACCCATTTGTAATATATTTATTGGCATATTTAATTAAATAGAAAATACTTTTCATCCAATAACCAGCTCGGTGAAGGTCGTTGTATGGTGGGATCTTATACTAGCACTATATCAAGCTGGTCATTTTGTCCACTGCCACACGTAAGTGGTTTATCATCAGCTCGCATTAGTCTACTGCTAGTAGAGGCAGCTTAAAAGAACTTTGCCATAATGATCGCGACGTTTTGCTGCAGGTTGGCGATATCAGATTGGCAAATGGCTGAGCGAAAAAGCTGCACCTTCAGTCTCCTTAAGCCTCTTTTGACCCCCCGTAGGAATCATCTGGCCCAACATAGTAATCGGCCAAATGACCCGAGAGGAGGTGGTGCCATTCTGTTTAAGGCTACCCGCCCACGTCAGACTTTTTGTAGGGCCGATAATCGGGCCGAGTTTTCTATTATAGTAGGCAGCAGCATTAACAATTATGACCGATTTTATGTAGTACGTGTGTGTTTCACTGTCACAATCAGTATTTTCTATATTTCACCTACAAAAAATCGTTTACAAACTATTGGACGTTCTCACTCACTATGCCTAAAATAGCTCTACATTACTTACTTTATAATTTCGTCTCCGTAAAACCGTCTACTCACTACGACATGGTCTACTAACTATCATATGGTCAAATGAATCCTTGAACCGAATATCCAATAAATATTATTACTTTAAACACTGGAATATTTGTTAACTATCACGCGGCGATAAGTGATTGGGATAATTGGAACACCAATTGATCATGACCTGGATTAAACAGGCCGCCTACTGTTACAGCAAATAATACACTACTGAGAGATGACACAAGTCTATATCACCAATTAACGATAATTCAATATCTATTCCCTGTTGCACCGGTACTTAAAGCACTTACTAGTTAGAGTAAGTGCTATAAGTACCGGTGCAAGATCTCGGGGACCTGGGATCAATCCACCGGGCAACGGAATTGTTTCGAATTTTTGAACCTCGTTTGATATTATGAAAACCCAGCCGGATTTGGTAGGCGTGGTGATTAATATGCCTGTACTCATCATTGCTGTGATAACTTGAATTCAATGATAGAGGCCTTTGTCCTGCAGTGGGACAATTATAGGCTGTTACTTTACTTTTGTTTCTTTTCAATATCTATGAAGTACAGCGGCTTCACGTGATCGTTTTTTTCTATTTTTGATTGCCTAGATACAAAGATATCAATAGGATTACCAGTTCCAATCACTTATCATTTAATACGTTAGTATGTGGGTACTATAGTTATGGAAAATTACAACCAACACAGGAAAAAATTGCATAAATCTTAACCCTCGACCGTCCGAGCAATTATTGTAATCGCAATACAAATACGATTAAACGATGTTGTGAGTAAGTATAGCACATTTTTTAAATCTTATTTATCTGATGGCAGATAGCACATATTCATAAATAAAACAAACATTATGACAACGTAATGAATTAGTCAGAAAAATCCATATCATGCAAGAAGGTATTCATTAAAAACCACATCGTTGTAAATTTATAAAATTGAAGTGCACATAATGCCGCAAACTATAATACTGCACATATGCAGTATTATAGTTTCCCAAATTATGCAAGCCTATTTAGTGTAATAGGTAAATAATTAGTGAAAACTTTTATTAACTGCTCTACTAATGAATAAATAATTAGTAATATATTAATGACCTATTCAATTAGTTCATTTGCAAAATCCTTTTGTCGACGATAGTACCTACTGAACTATTCAATCGAGTCTATATAATAATGTTTTTAATTCTATGACCTCGTAAGTTTATGACATGTGAAAAGTTTTTATACTAACACATACAAAAAAAATACATTGCGATAAGAATGACATACGTAAAAACCCAAAACTGGTTAAATTCGTCACTGCAGATCGGAAGCCGAATATGATCAAAACAACTTAATTATAGAACACATCTTGACGTCAAATATGAATAAGAATTACAAAAAAGAACTCACATGTCAATACTTGTTTTGTATCCGAATTCCGGTAGAGCGTTGGTTATCCGTTGATATTAAATCCACGGTGTAATACGTCTCTATAACACAGCCGACAGCTGAGGACTGGCCTTGCTTGCTAGCCACCTTCGCGGATAAACGCAGTCGTTATGGCACGCAAATATTATGAATAGTCGGCGCAGGAGTGCTAAACTGGGTACATGCCGGTTCACAAGTGTTAAAAAGTGATTTTTTAAATTGTATTTAAACTAATGATGTAGCCTTAATTTACCAAGTGACCATTAAATATTTTATAACTTTATCTTCCGCAGTCGAATATATTTTTGTTTAATTAGTAATTCCTATTATGTAATTTAATAGTCCATAAACGCCTTTACAATTTATAAAAACCATGTGTGTCTACTTTCTAGAGTTTTAATTTGACATTTGAGACTATTCTAAAACCCTTCAATAAGTTGCTACACTGTTGCCTATTGAGAGAAAAAATGAGGAGCTTTTTTATCACCGCGTATTTAATTTTATATTAATATAGATCCATACTAATGCTAATAAATCCTGAAATTCCTGTGTCACGTCAAAGTAGGTAGATAGGTATGCATTTAATAAATCCAATTAAATCACAAAGCGTAAGACCTAGGTCACCAAACATGAAAGTTAATCATCGGTTAACTTAATTGATTGGTTAGCGGATCCATCATCATCATCATTACCTACTACCCCAAACCAGTGAATGCTTTTCTTTTAGACCGTATTCATCACATCCCAGACTTTTTAGCATTTTACAGTTTATGGAACGTGTTATGCTACCGCAGGTCATCACCGGCAGCCGAAAACACGCATTGCCCAACTTTACTTTTTAGGCTAAATATCGTCATCATCATCATGTTGGCCAAACGACGCTAGCTGCTAGGCAAAAGCCTTCCTTAAAGATCTTCGTGACAATCGGTCTTGCGCTGCCCAAATATCTATCGGCATCTTGGAAATTTTGCTAGCCGGGACTGGGGGCCTACCCACATATGGTAATCCGCCCCAGCGGCTATCGATTCTTCTTGCTGTGCGCCCCGCTCATTGAGATACTTCTAGTGATGTCAGTAATAATTTTAGTTTCTTCACGGATAGTCTTATTTCTGATTCTGTCGTAGCGCAACACCAAGCTGCGCTATCTCCATTGCCCGCTGTGCGTACTTAGTTACATACTCGTTGCGCTGTGCGGTCTAGAACGTTTCTTAAAAGATGCCATTGGCATAACTGTATATGCACGAAGTTTTTTCGCATATTATAGGTAAAGGCTTTATATTAAAAATGGTTTATTGTTAGTACGTGTATTATATTTTAAATGAAATTTGTGTAAGCTGTGTGCTATCCCTAATAAATAAAATAACAATGGATCCGTTAAACTGACCAACTAACATTTGATCGAAAACTAGTCTTTGTTTCTAATCCATATTTTTTGACCACAAAAATGTGCTTAAGATTAAGACTAGAACTTTACCAGTTGATTTATATTAAATAAACCTTCCCTAAATATAGAAATATAAAATATAGATCTACTATCATTAGTGAGTATTTGGGTTAGGTTAGTTTATGTACTAGAGGTCCTTAAAACCTTGATGCGTCGGCCTCTGCAGTCGTAGAGTAGGTATGCGTAAAAGCGTTCCCCCTGTTCCAAGTGGTAGAGCTGCAGGCGAAGGTCGGGGCTCTTAACCGTAGTTTTAACAACACCGGAGGGCTCGGGTGATTCAGTAATTAGTCCTGCACTGTAGCAGGATATGCAGAAAAGCATTCCTCCGCTGAAAAATCTGATTATTCGAAGTCGTGAAGG
Organism: Anania crocealis; assembly: GCA_949315895.1. Taxonomy (NCBI): domain Eukaryota; kingdom Metazoa; phylum Arthropoda; class Insecta; order Lepidoptera; family Crambidae; genus Anania; species Anania crocealis. The sequence continues at coordinate 7,470,086 of OX438879.1, read as the reverse complement.
TGAGTAAAAAAGCCCGAGCGCAGAGGCTAAAGAGACATAATACCCTCAAGAGCAGTCGTTTATATGCGTTAAGGATATTATCACGACATTTGTATTGTTTCATCAGCATAACCATCAATTCAGACAAACACTGCTGGTCTCCCCTAAGGGTCTCCATAACGATCGGTCTTACGCTACCTGCATCCAGCACGAGCGGCTTCCCGCAAGCTTTACCAGATCGTCGGTAGGTAGCGGCTCTATCCAAAGATCGTCGTCCAGTCAGTGGTCGCCATTCCAGAACCTTTCCACTACGGCCATCGGTTCTTCTTATGTATCCCACTCACAGCTACTTCTTGTAGGTATTGTCTGTGTTCATTTTATGACCCGTCTAGCGACTCCATAAGTATGACAATGTCGCCATTAAAACACAAGTATTCGTTATTAATCCGACCTAAGACATTTTAAAACTCCTGGATTGTAAATCCAAGAATTGAAAACCTCTTCCACAGCGTAGTGTTGGTAGACAGCAAAGTGAACAGCTTCGTGAAAATTACTTTTTACCTCGTAACACCACGCTGATATGGCATTGATTTGCTCTATCTTGATATCACGGACTAGTAAAACGAGTTACTCGTCCGTGCTTGAGTGACCTGACTTCTGATACTGAAAAGGTGGCCTTGCTTTACGAACCAAATTATCGTGGATTGACTAAATACAGTGCACAAAATTTGTGATCTTTCGATGTTTATGATTACTAATAAAATCAATCGCTAAAATCACAAGAAAAGGTTTTATTTTCATCAAAATGCCCTATGGCGGCTATTACAATGCTTTATTTCACAAGAAAACATTTAAAACTCCCGCTACATTAGTTTCCCTTCCGAGTTCACTTATCTAACCGACCGACATAATAATAATAGACATAAAATCAATTCTTCTAAAATAGCTTATCGGTCGCAGTGTCTGAAAGTAAGGACAATAACCGTTGCATTAACTCAATCGGACGGTAAAATAGGCAACCGGAACAGGCAACTTTCAAGTGTTGCCATAAAAAAAATCATATTACTACTATTTCAAAGTAGTTAATATAAATGTAAATTATCATTATGCAGTTCGATAAATAATAAGCAAGATTATTCTTAATTCAGTGTGTACTATATTACAGACGAAAACCTCAATCACGTTTAATTATTGAAATAATAAAACAAAGCTGATTTAAATTTCATAGAAAACTGACAACACTGAGCACTGCAAGTTTGCGCATGCGCCGAATGGCGATTTCAGTGACTATTCTTTGAGTTAGATATTTTTACTTAGAAATTTTATCGTTAGTCGGTAATACGATTCACTAAACGTGTAAATTATTAGACACTGTAGGTTAGATACTTTCGTCATTTAACATCTCTATTGCATTTTTTCAAGTGATAAAAGTGTAACATTGGTAGCCATTACAAACCTAAACTTTTTATCAGGACAAATGTCCATTTGATGTTTCGGCGACGTTGTGACTAATCCAACGAAAGCTAATTAAATATCGTCTATTGTACTTTTACCTTGCTATTCTTGTGATTCCATTAGTGCTGTGAAGATCTTCTTCGAATCTCTTCGTTAAAAATAATTTCCAAAAGATTCGTGCCGACCGATAATTGTTCGACTTCGCGAAACTGTCAATTGTTAAAATTCTTAAAAAATATGTTCATCTATAAATATTAATTAGCTAATCGAGAATCACTTGAATTTGCGTACAGTTCTGAAGATTTTCGTTGCGATCCTGGTAAAAGTGCTATTAACACGACACCCACAACGCTTGTTGTTACTCTTCAATGAGCATAACAGTGGCACGGCGACCTCTATTCAATCTCGTTCCCTTTTTGAAGTAAATATCTAGAAATATATAAACAGTTGTATGTATTTCTGCCATTAGTGACTGTCGCCGAAACAGCAATCTTACAATCGATTGTGATTGCAGTGTAACAATGATTTTGAGATAAATTGTTATTAGTGTAGTAGTTGTTGAAAAAGGAACAAAAAAAATTTGAAATAAAGTTGGAAGTGACAATAAGTGTTGTGTATTTCTGGCATGGGGAGTATGCGCGGCGTGCTATCTGCGAGGCTTTGGTGATATGGGCTGCATAGCGGCCTCCGCGGACCGTGGGCTCTCGGAGTGATAGGAGTGCCGGGCTCCGTGCCTGCACAACACCACTAGTATTATGAACAAACGCGAGAGCAACAAGGACAAAGAACGTCAGAGCGACGATAAAAGAACATCCACGTAAGGTTCTATTTATTTCTAGTCATAAGCCAGTTCTTCAGGATCTCTAACTCAAAGTTCATACCAAAAGATGTCACTAATGGTGAACAACCTGTATTGTGTTGGTATTGATAGGTCATTTAAATTATGTCAGTTAAATGATGAGTAATTTAACCTGTTCTGTATGAAATAACATGATTCAACTACTTTACCTACCTAAGTTGTTTAAATTTGATGATTATGGATAAGATATTTTACAATACTTACTAGAAAGTACTATGTTATTGATAAAATTCAATAGAATCCAAATAGATAATCTTTAGGCATATCCAGACTATAAAACTATAAGATGGTTGTTTGTTGCACTTATATAATTAATTTTTGTCGGATTTCTACGCTTTATAGTAATTATTTCTTTATACTTTGTTTTATTATTTCTTATAATAACATTAGGCACTGCTTACATTTTGCTGTCATATGTGAGATCTTCATGCAATTACCTGGACCTGAATTTTTCCATATTAATTATCCTTTCTTGTCAAACAAACCATTTTTTTTGTTGCAATGTGATTTTCCAACTAAACATGCTTGGGTTTCTACAATTTCAACCGGATTACGGTTTACATGAGTTTTACAGCCTATTACAGTTTGCAACGTAGCAAACTCAAACTATCGCCAAGCTCTAAGGTTAACCTAGGGAGTGGATATGGAAGCAATTGGTAGCCCAAATCCTAAAATTTTTTACAAGGACATGTTGCAAAGCTGCACATTATGATAAAATGGCAATTCATGTGAAATATGCCAAATACATCCCAAAACATATTATGGTGTTTCTGGATATTAAATTAAATAAAGTCTCCATAATTGGCTTAGGTTAGGTAATACAAGTTCCATCAAAAGATATGAACTGAACTCTTTTTATGATTTACCTTGCGAAATTTCTTGCAATAGTATATAAACTTGAAAAATTTTGTCTCTTCTTGCAATAGGTTAATTCATAATTAGACAATTTTTGTAGGTGCACATCACAAAAATGTTTAAATACTCAACTGCACACTGGTACAACTGTGGTAACTGCACATTCCTGGAGTTCCTGGCCAATATTGGTCAAAAATACCTGTACAGTCAAATTTTATTCTACTGTCCAATACTAATCGACAATGTAGTTGCTGTCTTCAACAGCTTTATCGAATTCTGATTAATTCTTATGTTACGTAACATTTTGTTTTCTGCTTATTGTCGTCATTCTACAAAAACTAAATCTAATAAATAAATCACACAATGTTTTTTGAGTTTGATAGTGTTGTTGTAAAACCATGTTTACACAATATAAGCAGCATCATCTTCGAAGTAGGCCGAGCCAGGCTACTTATCATACAGCTGCTGGCCATTTTCTCATTTGAATTTTTGTCAACTGTTTACATATTTTGCACTTTGACGTGTTAATAACTTTATTTAATTGTGGAACATTTATTAGAATAATTTCATCTATGAAACTTATATCGAACCATATTATTAAAAGAAATCAAATATTATGCTGTAATAAAGCATTTGAGAGCAGATCACTTCTACATTGTCTTATTTGCTAATCTTACACTGTACTCACCGCTCTTGATGGCTGTCTTTAAGTGGTTTCATATTAATTAGACAACTGCCTAGCTTGGCATATTCCAATGTACTTTTATACATATAAATAAACTATAAACAGGTAGAGTAGATGACAAGAATCACATCAATGACCCAATAGAGAGGCTAAGACTCAAGTTCACCAACACTTAAACAGCCGGTAAACAAAGAGTGACAATTAATTGACACAATTCCTATACAAAATATGTCAAATTATATTTTAAATGCTGTTTAAACGCTGTTTAAACTTAAACGTCTGTTGGTGAACTCGGGCCTAAGTGCAGATAAAGACCAACTAAACCAAACCGAACTGAACTGTATCCTCAAGCACCACATTCTCTTTATTCAGACTTAGATTGCAGGGTAAAGGCCACCCTCTATGATTGAATTCAAGGTACCATAGCAATAGTGGAAATGGGCATAATCACCATGCTTGCCAAATGGGGGTTGTAATTCAGACGTAGATTGGTGTCAAATACATTGACAAGTAGGGTAAATTTTTACAAATTCAGGTTATTGAATTTACAAATCATTTTTCATTAGGATGGCAACTGTTATTGCAACTAGTAAAACAGGTAAGTTAAATTTTTGAGTTGTGATAATTGAATTCCACTGTATTTTGTATAATATCGCTTTAACAAGAAGGAATTAGAATGAAATAGGTAATAAAAAAAGTTTAACACATAGTTGTTTTTAGGTGTGGCTTGCATATGGTCAGGTATTTCAATAATAAAATTCAAGGATGCACTCTTCCTATGATCACTAAATGTTATTCTGGCTCATTATTATTATTCTTTTGCAGTTAACCTTACTGGCTGCATTTAGATTACAAGTAATGCCAGTAAGTAGGTAGGTATGTATTGTTTTTTTCTAACCATCTCAACCTAACAGATATCATTTGATTACACCTATGAAAAACATGTTAGTGGCCTACAGTTATAGTATTGCAAAACTTAGACAAGACAAGGTATTCACAGGGTGGCAAATGTTATCAGTTCTACATAGTTATCATTCAGGCTTCATGGTATGTATTAAAACTTTTGCGATATTGGTTATAGCTTAACGCTTCAAACCCCAAGCAACCGGTGGTCGCGATAACAATTGATTTTAATTGTGTCTGGAATATCCGATTGTCAAAGGGTTAACTTAGATTGTTACACCAGTCTACATATTAGATTGTACTTTTTGGTACTTACAATTTCCTAAATACTTTTTATTTATAATACTAGATATATAATCATCATTAATTTATTATTAATTAAAGTAAAACACTAAAAATAAATTAAACATCTCGGGTGCAACATTCTAGATGATAACCCATGAAAATAAAACTTCTTTGATAATGTCACAAATACTTTATAACAAAAACCTTAAAATGGTGTAGCTTATCAGTGTATAAACTTGAAAAATTTTGTCTCAGGCGGGACTCGAACGCGAATTCATTTCAAGCATATTCTTACGCTGGCTTACAGCGTAAGAATATGCTTGAAAAATTCGCGCCGTGTCGCAGTGTCTCGGTGGCCTAATGGTATGGCGCCCGCCCGGCATGCGAGGAGATGCGGGTTCGAGTCCCACCTGAGACAAAATTTTTCAAGTTTATATACTGATATTATAAGTGCAATTAAGTTGCTAAAATATCAAATAAAGTATGGTGTAGCTTTTTGAATTTTCCATGATACTTCTCTGAAATGTTGACATTGCCTTTACAAACTTGTTTTTAGATACTTCAACAAATGAAATACCATTAAGACAAAACTGTTATTATCTGTAGTTTAGTGAAAGACCAGTTGTCTGTATATCAGAGAGATGTAGGCACGATTCCCAAGTGAGTCAGCCTTTTTTTCTAATAGTATTAACTTATGTATAACAAGCATTTCAAATAGCGAATCTTAAATGGAGTAATAAATAAACTAAGAACTGTAACAGTTACAGGTGTCACTAAGTTTTTAAACATATAGCCCTGATTCTTTGATATGTAGTCCAGGAGATAATATTCCCTGTCATCATATCACACTGAACACCTTTTAATTATTCTTTGAATTGTAAGGTCACTGACATGTTTTGCATGGGTAATATGATAGACCTAAGGATCTGCAAGGTGACTAGTAAGAATTGATGACTAGGTCATAATTCTGTCTGGCATCAGTTGTTGTTTTGTTGTCGTGTGTAGTGCAATGTTATCTGCAGGAATAATAATAATAATAAAATTTGCCAGATTACACTGGCATAACTCCTTGTAATAAGCGACATCCTTTACCAAAACATTTTAAAGCGTTTAGTTAAACTCTGTCGTCTTATCATCGGTTCTCTACTGGACACAGGTCTCTCAAAAATTTGATATTATTATACTCCATCTTAATAATGTATAATGATGAAATATGACATTCTTGGCTTGGCGAAGTGGAAATAATATTAATATTATTTATAATATTAATATTATTTATAATATTAATATTATTTATAATATTATTTTTAAGACATGCCACTCTGGGCCACACACACAGAGCCATCTAGTCCCAAATTAAGCTACTATTAAATACCCTGTCGTATGGGGTACTAGACAACCGATATACTTACTTATATGGGTAGTTCTACGATAAGATCACATCATCTTAGTGTGTTCCATTAAATAACATCATGATAGAATGTTGAAAACATACTTTTCATAATTCCTTACAAAGCCTAAAAAAACCTCTACCCTGGCCTGTCCCCTTGCCAGTTTCAATTTAACTTCCAGACAATACATATCTTTTTTGTATCAGATGCTAAACTAAAGTATGTTTAATCGGAACTCAAATAATAATAATAATAGGGATGCCCTCCATGCACCGTCTACGCCGGACCTCAGGCATTAAGTATGGGTGATCCTGTACACCAGGAATCACCTCCAGTCTGGCAAGCTGTGCAATGCGAGCGTTAAGCCCCCCGGCCCAACGCCCACTAGCCTGCTAGTGGGGGGAAGTTAAGTTCGGCGTATGCCTTCTCGTCCTCCCCCATCTACGACCTCGGGTCGGGTCCGCAAGCAACCTCGCTGACCCGAACCGTGGCCACCCTTTGCAACGATATGCACTGTCGTTCAAAGGGTCCAAAACTCCCTCGGGACCGAAAAAATAAGCTAACACAATCAAAGGTAACCCTATCACATGGGTAACCCATTCAAATGGGTAACCCTATCGCTTGGGTAACCTTTTCAATATGCTTTCCTTTTTAATAGGGTTACCCTTAAAAAGGGGTTTTCCGGTCCCTGCCTAGGACCCCGAAATCTTGGCCCGTTACTTAATCCACTAGACTAATGGGACCAATGCCACTTAAATATAGTTTAGCTAGGCTATTTTTGCACTTTGTGTAAGTTATTTAATAACATATAATTTTTGGTGTGAAAAAATACAATGAGTTAGATCATGCTATAATTGTTTGATTAATATAAGAAAATGTCAAGACATATTTCTTATATCAAGATGTGTCGATCTAAAAAAAAACAAGTACAATTCTCTTCCAGGAAAACTTTTCATACAGCGTTAGGTATAAACATATTTAATAATCAATAAAGGTGACTGCCAAAATGTGTTAACACAACAGATCACATACATTATTCATAGCTGATTCTGGATGATTACTATGTGATAAATATGTGACCTATGTATGAGACGGGGCTGCTTATAATGTATGTGCATGTTTAATATCCTTATATACCAGTGATAATTATTCAACAAGACTGTCAAAAGAGCAATTCAGGTTGTTATTAATTATTGAGGGCCATTTTAATATTAAAACAAGGGTTTTTTGGATACTGTCGGTATAAGGGATTGCACAACTTATAGGAAAATAATGAAAATTTGTGATTAAGATCATTTAGGACAATTTATTAGGTTATAAGTCATGGTATTGGAATAACTGTTTCGAGAGGAGTAAGTGATTGTAAAGACTGGATATTTAAATTTAATTTGCACATAATTTTAATTGGCTGTGATGTGCTAACACAAAAATAAAATAAACAATTTCTACAACAGAGCTATTTAAGGAAAAAATAAATAAAGAAAAAATATACATAAGTGAAGTTACACATTACATACATTTATACTACAGTAGTAGTATGTTTCATAGTTTATTTCTTCATGTTAGACTTCTAGCAAAAACTTGGTGAAAATTCAATTCCATTTTAACAGATATACTGAAAACTATTGTTTTGGCCTTTGTTGCTCTGCTAAAGATATTTTTCTTCAATATCTTTAATGTACAGATATCAGTCAGTTGCAATTTTATTATACCTAAGTGTAGATTATGTGTATTTATCCAAATTAATTCATATGCCCCAGTAAATATGACTGATAATGTTATTGCATGGAAGTGTGACATGTTCCCCAACATTTAATAAAATCCTTATTACTGGCCACAATAATAAGGAAATCAATTAAACAGTACCTAAGTGATGGTCCGGCCGGTTCTATCAGTGTGCTGCAAGTAAATTAATATTTTAATTCATAATTTTATGAGTCACTGTCACTATAGACTTCTTATAACATAACAATGTTTTTGATAAGACAAACTCTAGGTACATAATTTACAATTTTGTATCTGTTAATATAATGTTTTGTTTACTTCATTCACTTAATTTATTTTGGCTTATTATCTCTACTAGTGTGTGTTTTCATATTAAAATAGTATAGTAGTAAAAACTGTCAGTGGTAAAACATATTTGCAAATCAAGGGAGCCTTGGCTTGCTTTATGCTTAATCAAATTGACAAGTATATGTGTGTCTTAAAATGATGACCAACATTTTTTCAAATTCATGTTCAATTTGAGCGGTGAATATCCATGTTGTTTTCAAACAAGTCAAAGTTTCTCCCATCATGCATAGGAAATTGTGAGTAATAGAACTTTGTACTTATAGTTTTGTGTTAGGTCTGAAAGATACATTTCTTATTATCCTGATCATACTATAACTTCACTCATTATTCATGAAAGTTAAAGATCGTAAGGTCTTATTGTATCAACTATAAATAACTCTCAATCATGTTTAACAATCACAGCTTGTGATATTTTAATTTAAAATGCTGTGTATGAAGTACAAAATATTAAAATGAGAATTAACAGCATGTTATTTGGGTATTGTGTGGCTAGATAATTGTCTTGTTTCATGCTTTTGTCCATTGGGGGAGTGAATTAAGACTTTCACTTTTACACTCAATGCCAATAACGGTTGGTGCACTGCTGCCAGTATTCATTTAGGTGTGCAACAACGTGGTTATTCACTGAAATGGTACATACATTTTTGCAAAATAAATTATTATTATTAAAAACGAAAAAAAGAACATGTTACCTGTCTTTCTCAAAGCATTTTAAGCATAACTTTTATTGTGATTGATTGTTGATTATTTCTTTGCTGTTCGTTGTGGCTTAAAGTTGGCCCACGAATATTTTTGGTGAAATTTTTGATAAAAAATGTAACAAAAATACCTGTTATATAATATAAAATGCAACTTATTTTAAGTCACTTATTTTGTGTTTTTTGATGGTAAATAAGTTTTTAATAAATCAGTTCTAGTAACTAGGTTTTCCTGGTTATAAATTGGAGTATTTATTGAATTTAATTAGTTTTCTGTCTGAGATTTATTATCTGTTTGCTTAACTCTTCTGCCAAAGACTGGCTCTTATGACGATTACGAATCTGTAGACCAAGCTACCTTTTGTCGTTGATACTGCATAATAGATCATATTTACGTTGTCAAGCAGAAGTTCAAAGAGTTCAACCGTCTCTTGGTTTTGCCTCTGTTGACTACGAGAAGGCTTTCGACAGTGTTACGGTGACGTCGTGTTCCACTTCTCCATCGCTGCAATATTGATAAACCCCATTATACTGCTAGGTGCTATATGGAACTGCCACATTGCAGGTTTGTGTCCACAATACTGGCTTCGTTCCTATCGGCCGAGGAGTGTACCAGACCCAGAATAGACTATATATTTCTTAGTTTTGTGATATTTGTACTTTTTGATTTTTTTGATAGTGTCACCTTATGAACTTGAAGACTTTAATACAGTCAGCATCGTAAGTCCCATAACAATTTAGTACAATCTCAAAGTACCCAGTTTATTTGCAAGACTTTTTTATATATTTTTTTACTTCTTACGCTGATCTTACCAGTTAGTAATCTCGGGCCGACTCATTTTTTTTTTATAAATACTATGTACATTAATCAACAATTTATAACATGTATTATTATAATTATTTCAAATATCCAAGCAAAGTGATACATGATAAGAAATGATATTTCCCAATCCAACCAAATTATATTTAGTCATCATGTGATCAATCCATGTAGGAGTCAATGACATTATCCTCTATCCTCAACTCATTTTATCTAGATAACACAGAATCAATATCAAGTACGTGTACCTAGTTTGCTGTATGTGCTCATAAAATACTCAGTCATATTTATTTCATTATTCACAAAACTTTTACTGTTGAATCAAAATCAAACTCAAAAACCTGTTTACTGTTGTCATTATTTTTATTTTTGCAAAGGGCGAACACTTCTCCTATTCAGAATATTTTTTGACTGAATAATACCATAACTATATCGCATTACTATCGATTGGTTGTTTCTCCTTTAGATTGGTCGAAACAACTGTATTATGCAGTGTTTCCTAGCCTGAAGTCTAGCCCGGCGCTACCGGAATCGGTCATCGGTCTGTACAAAAATGAGCTTTAAACAACACGTAATTAAAATTACAAATGATCAATTATATCATAGATGATCAAATAATATTGTCCCCTAAAATAGGTACCTAGACAGAATTTATGCGTAATACTGATTCGCGGCACAAATGTTTCTCGACATAATTGACGGAGAAGGAGTATCATCCATTTGGATTTCATTAAACATAAGTTAGCTTGTTTTAAGTGCGTAAGGCCACGCGCAGTGTAAGGTTCCGTAATTGCAGATTACTCGTTTTAAGTAACTTGGGATTTTATACTTCACTTTAACATCTATAGTCCTTAAAATATAGCTTGATTAGAATGACAGTTCTCACTGAAAGAGACGACGTAACTTTGTACCAGCGTCACACAAGTGAAACACATGAACGAAAAAATATTGGTAACTGGCATGTTAAGAATATTTTTTTATACATTATATAATTAATCAATTTAATTATATAAAATAGATATTTAAAGTTAAAGACATTAAAATAATCCTGTCACAAAAATTACACTTAACTTTAAAAGACGTCTTTACAAGGTTACGTCATTTTTTATAATCACTAGTGATGACGTAAGATGTACAAATCTAAATCGACATACTAACAATTAATATATCAAAATCGAAGTGATGTAACCTAAATGTTACAAATAATTTAATGAGCATCACAAATTGAATTTTTTTTATATTTTACGAAAAAAATCAAATTTTTTAGATTTTATATGCGATAAAAAAAAATCTAGGTAGGTAATTGATTTTCATGATTGTTCCAATTATTCTGACAATGACTTACTGTTAAATCTTAATATATCTGATTTTCGTTTTATTCTATTCGCCATAACTGTTTATTTGTTTCTTTGTATCAGTCGAGTCAGTCCCATCACTAGTCACCTCAGTTTGACAGGTGTCATTCTAATCAAATGATGTTCACAAACCTACTTCTTCGTAAGAAATCTACACTTGCTTTTCAGCTATTTCAGCTATTGCCATATATAGTAGACCAGGGCCACAGATAATAGATATACTGAACCTTCTCCAGGTTCTCTGTTGTCCGCGTTCAGCAATACGGTAAAATTTTCCGATACTTACTCTGCCGAAACAGTCTCCACCCCATAGATATTATGCTTTCTGTTCGACGACAAAGTATTCGACGACCTACTTTATTAGGCTAATATCTTAAGATTTCTCAAACTGATTTATATTCCAGATTTTATACCTAGAAGTAACACGGAGTACACCCCTCTCTATCGCTCGCCGAATGACCCATTTCCATTCTCGATGGGTTGCAATAAATAATGTATGAATGTGTCACATCATAACGTCGGATAGATAGCCAAGAATCCTTTAGTTTATATTGATTGATTATCTAAGCCACAGTGGTTGTCTAACTACTAAAGTTTGAATATTAAAAAAATATTTCTAAATAAAATTAATTTATAGACATTTAACAATCTCTGGCCACGTCGTGACTTTTCTTGTGACGAACACTTATGTATGTTGCTTTCTTTAAAAGTTTGAAATAAATAATATTCTTAAAGTTTATTTTGGAGCAAGTTTATTAGGTATTTTCTGAAAAAATTGTTTCTGTGAGGCTCATCCATTGGAGAAAGCTTCAAAATTACTGGTTAAAAATAATTTAATTTGTTTTTGGTTTTAATTTTTTCTGTATTTTTTTTTTGTTTTTTTTTTTAATATTTGAAGAATATAGTCATCCCTTAAAAGGTACGTACCCTATGAAATTGTATTAAGGTGTGATTGTTACTAGGATAACGTTCAAGAGAGACCTCAGGTGCATTTGAACGAGTGTCGATCGGGTCTTAAGTAGACGACCGTAGTCGTGCCACTTCTAAATCAAACAAAGGTTAATACTCAGTTTTTTTTATTAGTTAAAAATTAAATATGTGTATGTTGTTGTAGCGCGACTGGCGCGGTTGGCGGCGGGCGCGGCGTCGGCGGCAGCAGCGCGATGCATACATCGAGACACTCTGTTACTTCGTCCTCCGGCGTTCTGATGGTCGGGCCCAACTTCAGGGTGGGGAAGAAGATCGGCTGCGGGAACTTCGGTGAACTCAGACTCGGTGAGTATTGCTACCTAATTTTATGCCGTATGCGAACTGATGCGAACAAATATTGTACTCTTTTATACTATCCTTGCTTATATTATTTTTTTATTCTTTACTACACTATTAATATTAATGAAAGCGTTGGAACTTGGAGATATTTCGGTTATCTCAACCGCTGCGCTCGCGCATCGCCCTGTTGCAGCTTAATGCCATGGCTGGCATTTTTTTCTCCTAGTAAACAGCACCAGAAAATTAATTGTCTAAATTGGATAGCAGAAAATTTTAGGGCACAGGTTCACAAAAAGTGTCTATAGCTGCGTTTCCATAGAAGCGTAGCTGGACGAAAAGGATAGGTGGGCCGTGAATTTGACCAATTACGTTGCTCGAAATATATGATTTGTGTATTTCGAGCTCTGTTATTTATTGGTTAATCAACGGTCCGCTCTTTTCACTCCGCTCAGCTTCGTTTCTGTGGAAAGCAGGCTATAGTCACCATAGCAATAGTGTTTATTTAAGATTAACCGTGTAACTAAACATTGGATTAGGTATTGTAAGCCTGTTATTATTCTCTATGTGTTTTGACAGAAATCGGCAAGGGTATAATAAAAGATCAACGTAGTGTAAATAACGACACCATCGGAATAAGTATTGTAAGCCTGTAAGTATTGTGTACTAGCGGACCCGACAGACGTTGTCCTGTCTTTAACTATAAATATTGATAACGAAATGGTATAATAAAACATATTTTACCAATAGTTTATTATTATTATGCTTTATGGTATACATATAAATAGCTTTGTTGGTATTCCGACACGGTAACAGGCGACATTACGTTCATGTGTAAAATTCAGATTTTTTACCCCCTATTTGACGATATTTGCAGCACGCATTTTGTCAATGTTATGTCAAACGCCACACATTAAAAAAGTTTAAATTGTTAAAAGCGATAAGGTTACATTACAAAAAATTTATTATGGTGATTACGTTTTCTTAAATATTCTAATTTTACGCGCAATTTTCTTAATTTATTCTTTCATAAGAACATTCTCCTGACAATAACAAACAAAACAAAAAAAGAATTAGCGAAATCGGTTCAGCCGTTCACGCGTGATGCGATGACCAAGGGAAATAGGGTTTCAATTTTATATAGATGTGTTTAGTTTTTGCCCGTGACTTCATCCGCGTCGACTTAGGTATTAGATTCAAAGAAAAAGGAATATAGTTTGCTTAACCCTCGGTAATTCGGGATTTATGGATCGATATCCGTCGATCGCCTATTACGGAGCGCCTATGCGCACCGGTAGCGCCAGCGCGCGACAGTACGGGCCTGACGAGCCGCCGCGCTCACGTATTTTGTAGTTATTTAAACATAGTAATTAAGTATATCGTTGAATGAATTCAAACTCAGCGAATATGTCTATAAACATTTAGTAGTTTTACACAAGCATAAAAAAAATATTTAAAATATCTGTAGTTTAGTCGTGAAATTTAAAAAACATTTTAATGAGATGTAGGTTTGCGATTTTATTCTATCGAGCCAAGTTAATCAAATCGTGTTACCGTTAGCGACTGTGACTAGACTAGATTCTCAACTAATAAATGTGTATATTTTTTTTTTAGACTTTAATACGCTGTTTTCTAGTTCTCAGATAGGTTTTAAAAACACAATAACGCAACTTAATAGAACTACGCCGCCTTAAAAAAAATATACGGTAACCTACCGTATTTTTTACGTGACTTCAAACAAAATATTACGCCGTGTTCCCGTGGGAACTCCACGGAATTTTGGAATCAACTGTACCTATATGATATTCTAATATCTAAGCTATATTTCTTAAAAGTTCCCTCAAAACTCCGTTCGGTAATTTTTCGTGAGAGTAAAAAAATCCGTAAATCCATGCATACAAACTTTCGCGTTTTAAATATTAGTAAGGATACATTTTTTTAAAATTATTAACGGTGCTTGCTTACCCTTATTCTTATTCTCGTGATTAACAATTAAATCGTGTTATTTAATTTGAATTTGAACTTTTAACCCAAAATATCATTAAATTATATCGACTTAAATAAACCAGTCTTGTTTCTAACGTAGAAACGATCATTCCAATACGTTGTCCAGTGCAACTGATTACCTGAATACGATTAGTCACTAGTACAGACTAAAGGAACACGCAACAACCGGTACCTCGGTGCGCGCTATAGTGGCCACCGGTACATGACGAGTCCATCAAACAAATGGAAATGTTATGTGTAATTATGCATTGAACGTTACATTCCGATATTTTACGGTCCTAAAGAGATGATTGAAATACAAACGTATGTTGATTTTACTTATCTTAGTAACAAGGTGCTAAAAATACGATGTCTCTTTTATATTGCACGTTTTGTAGCAAATTACGATTATGTTATTTATTGCTGTATTTTTTATTATCGTGATAATCTATTAAAGGAGTGGTTTAACTATAACGGTTAAACGTTTAAATATAAAATCAATATTGATTAATTAGGTACCTTTTAAACCCGAAATAAAGATAAACTTGCCGTTCCAGGATTCAGACTGCGAAAAGTGGGTAATTCGTTCATGGGAAATTGTATTCATATTTTCAATAAACTACTACTATCAATTGCTGAACTCCCTGTACATGAACTCAAATCATATATCAAAGTTTATTTTAATGAAAAAGGGCTATTATACTATTAATGATTATATAAATGATAGGAACGTGTGGCTTTTAATTGTCCCAGCTCGCACTGGCATATATCTTATGTAAACATATTTATTTAAAAAGAGGCTGACATTAGTGACCGAGTTTCTTGCGCTGCTTCTTCTAGCACTAGCTAGCTAGTCCCGAAGCAGTGGTAGGTTTAAATATTGGGACGTGTAAAAGCGCCTCCGGGGCCTAATTGCAGAAATATAACTGATTTGACTGATTTTACCGAAAGTAAGTTATTAATTAATAATTATTAACTGCCTTTACTATAGCTATTGATTTACGATGCTATTGATTTACGATATGAAAATTAGATTACACGCTATTTCAATTGATTGCTGCAATTATTTTATAATGTTCAAAAAAAGTTAGATTTATTTGTCGAAGAAGTCATTCCGCCATTGTATTAGCAAATAAGGTCCAATTTCGGCTATTGAAAAATGGATATTCAATGGTTTTATGAGTAAACACATTTATACACTATATCGCGGTATATCGATGGAAAATATCCTCGCACCTTTCTTAGTAAAAATACGACGGTAGATTGCAAATAAGATGCCGTACATTTAAATACAATATGGTAAACAAATTTTAAGTCAACAACATGTTTTTATTCCACTGCGGGCCTCGACTAGCCGCTTAGGGGTAGCGAGAACGGGCGCAGGGAAACATTACGCAATCGTCTGTATTGGATGGAGTCGTCGGGTACCTGTCTATTTAATGATGGCTTCTATACGAGAAACACACACACGCGCGCGCGCGCGCAATTACACTATTGTGTCGCTTTTCTGTGTAAGATAGTTGTTAAACTTTTCGTGTGTTTGTATTATTATGACTGTAGAATTTTGTCTTATGATAAAATAAAATAAAAATACCAGGCAAGTGCGTGTCTGGTCACGCTTAGTGTAGGTTTAGTATACATTAGTTTCGTAAGCAGGCTGTTTTACGTTAATCAACAAAATTTCAATGGATCTTAAACTACTATTTTCGTCTCCCAAGTACATTTTATAAGTGTTCTGATGCTCTAACTTGTGCCTACTCAGGTGGGTATCACAGCTAAATGTATAGATAGGTATCTATCCATTTAGCTGTGATAGTTTTCATGATCCTAATCCCAAATGTTTTCAGTTTTGCATGAAGGCAACCCTAAGAACCCAGTTTCTAAGGGGGCAAATGTAAAAAGAGGTCCCAACCAATACCTCAAACATTTGTTTCGGAGAATTGGTTGAGACATTTTATACCTTTACCGTCATTTGACGGTTCCAAACATCCCTTTAATGACATATCCATGACATTAAACGATTTCTAGTGTTAAGTGTCTCTAAAATTAACCGCAGACAGGCAAACATGGCGAAACTATATGTAAGTGTTACTTGTTGACCACGAAATTTTGAAAATAGAAGGGTACCCAGGTTATTAAAAAATTGACTTAGCTAATGTACTTATACTGCGTTTTGAAACTTAAAAACTATGTAAACCAAGTAACGACTATTATGGGTTTGGTTGGAAGACTTTCGCAGCGTACAATTTTTCCAACTTTTTTTATTCTAGATACGCTCTAATGGACTACATTTTGTCTTGTCATATGGTAACCCTATCGAAGACTTAATGAATGAGTAATGTGATACTGCACCCGTTGTTGCCACCGCACCGCCCCCCGCTGTTGTCGGGGGCGTGACCTTAATAGACACAAAACAAAGGCTTGCGTCTTAAGGGAGAGAAAGCTTAGGTATATCCAATAAACAACATATTAGCCGTTATTGATTCTACTGATTTCCGCCTTTTTATCAACGCATCCACAGCTCATTTTCTGCGTTATGATGACCTAAAAGTTAGTTGGCAGCAATTGATATTATGCAATTAATTTCAATTGTGATATTCAATAAGTAAACATTAAACAACAGAAAACAAAATTCAGTTCAAACGTATTGTTTAATATTAATTCTCTCTCGAGACGCTCATTTAAGGGCCGATCATAAATAATTGATTTGATTCCTAAAAATGTTATAAGCACCTAGGTAATTAGAGTTGCTTCTTCATGCGAACAAAATAAAACGTTACTAGGTTTTTATATATTCTATACGGCACCAACAGAACAGTTGTCAGATTTTAACAATAAAACATGATCACTCTAAGACTCCTCAAATAAGCCATACAGCCACTGTTTATGTAGACTTTGCGAAATGTGATTAAGCTGTCGTTACCGTAAAATGTTTGACACGAAAACCTTGAAATGACGACTAATCAGATGACAATGACGGTTTGGCATACTAATTGCATAATACGACTCGGTTTTCCCTCCGAACGTTACACAAACTACTAGAAATTTAATGGGAATTCTATAGACGAATCAAAACAATATGTTTTTAAAATATTTTTGCTTTTTCATTAAAACTGCTAGGAACTTGTACGAACTAGGGCTAGGGCTGATGAGTCAACCCTTATATAGTTGCAAGATATATTAAATTTCTATGAAACAAGACACATTCAAATAACTTAATGGCGTTGATCTGACTTTTAAACAATCATTTTTTGTATTAGTCCTTATAACAAAAAAGTGTCCAGAACCCGCTATTGTTCGATATAATTTAATACTTGTTTCAAGTTTCAATTGTAATTGTTAAATCGAAGAATTCAATTGACTCTCAAGAGCAGTAGAGCTTCGCAAAAATTAGAAATAACACAATATCTTCCGAAAACCCTCTTGCGTAACTTTCTTTGGTACTTACTCTTAGTTGTGTAGGCTTTTGCAAGAAATTGTTTGTTGTCTGCAAGAGGAAATAGCCCCCTTGAGGATAAATAGCTGCCGTATTACTAACTTTCAAGATATTTTGCTCCCGTCGTTTTCATTCTTCGTGATAGTCATGATGATGTAATTCATACGAACATGTACATTGTAAAGTGATTAAACTAAAAATGTCCTAACAACAGGCGTCCTCTAAAGTCAAGAAAGTTAGAAAGTTGCCCTAAGCGAAAGCAGTCCTATGCTTCAATGAAATATTACATTTTCACATTTCTACTCTTTCATGATCATTAAGTTGGTTAAAAACTGCGCAAACTTCGAATACGTTTGGAGGGACATTTTTAATTCAAGAATTTCGTCGTAACAACTTACATTGGCAATTTATTTTTATAATTTTTCTAAACTTATTTTTATCTTTTAATTTATAAATTAATCAATATTGATGTCAAAATGATACTCTTTTTTGAGATTCTAGCTGTTATCCGCGACTTCGTTAACGTGTAACTGTGAATTTGAAACTACCACACGAAATAAAAAGCAATCTTATTAATTAAGAAACTGCACGATCGATTAACAAACATCCATCCAAACTTATTTCATTTATGTGTTTTTTACTATTATTTTAGTAAGCGAGATGGTTAGCCTAAAGTGAAACTTATATTTCGAAGAGACGAACCGTCATACGTTGACCTCATTTTCTAAATGACTTCCGCGGTTTATATGTAGTGTGTAGACACCTTTTCTACAGAAAAGTGCCATGTTTCAACCCAGCAGAGTAAAGCTTAGTTATATAGTCTAGCCACTTTAATTACTCTACTGTTGTCTGTTTACCTTCGAGCTATAACGTTATAATTCAGACATTAATGTCTTCAGTCGGAATGGGTCATATGTTTTACTTTTTATGAATATACACAATAAATTGATATACTTTTTATGTATCTCACATAACGAAATGAACAGAGTTCGATATTGGTTTTGTTCGGCAAAGTACAACTTCGTTGGTCCAATTAGAATTTGTTTTTTTATACGATGCCGACAGATTGTATACATTAGTGTTTTTTTGATATGCAATAAAAAATCACCATCCTTTCTCGTCTAATGGGTGTCTTAAGAGGCGGCTATAGGAGTAGGTACTGCCAGAAAAAGATGGCAGCAGCGTTTTCTCTCGACCTCTGGTCAAACTGTGATTGCCTCCTACCAAGCCTAAGGCCTCTGTTCAGCAATTATGAATCGTCAGTAGGCGACTTGATATTAATTAGTAATTTTAATGCGGTGTATCAGTAAAAACCAACCTGAACACCTTAACTCTCACGCTTAGAAATTCGTGGCTGCAAGTGAATGGTTAATTTTAGGTGTACTGACTAATAAGGCATAACGACATGAGTTTATCTTAAGAGAAGCAGTGGATGCGTGAAACTAACGTAATTTGCATTTTAATAGCAAAATGTGGAGCATTATGCAAAATGCGACAGTGTGCATAGTCTCCACAGACAATATTTTTATACATGAGACATGCAACAGACCGATAATATGTACTCTGATTTTATCATGACGTCATAAAATTACGCATATAGACGCTAGAATAAACAAAAATATGGCAGAGCTTAAAATAAAGTGTTGTTCGACATTTCTTTTCATCATACTTTTATTACAGTCTAAGTCCTTGTACAACACAACAGGTAAAAGCAGACGCTACAACAAAGAGCCCTAATAATAATAGGAGGGTATGAGTCATTTTCTCGACGTCAGTTTTCCGAACTGCTCGGTGCTCCCAATACGAGCCTTAAGCAACAGTCTCACAAGGCTAACAATAACTTAGGCTTGGTTTCAATGCATGAAATCGCCAGAACGACGTTTAGTATTTTCGATAGACATGACTTTAATGATAGTGACCTCTGATCATTTAAACCCTATTGTCTGAGCGGTAAGGTTTCATTTTTGCTAATTGTGCGGCTTAGAGATTATATGGCTGCGTGCGGATGAGAATTGGATTCAACCTCGCGTCACTGAAAATAACATTATTACCCGCACACGTGCGTGAGGTGATTAAGTCGATACATATTGTAATATTTACATACTTTCCCCTCAAACTATTGTACCTGTTGTGGAGCGATGTTCCATTTGGAAACATTTTTGTGAAGCAGTTGCGTAAAACGGAATATTCGACATTAAAATGTTTATACCGGTCGTGCCGAATAAAACAATGAAGTGAGCACTTTCAGAGGTGATGTTTAAGAGTCATGTAATTTCAGTATACGCTCTAAAATAACCTACAAACAACTAGAAAAATATCTCCCTCTTCTGATATAACATTTAACACTCGCGATGAATCATGACTTCGCCAGTGGCACATTTTTATACGGCGAAAGATTCGATGATAATAAATTACGGGTGGATATTTGATATTCGGCTCACATTCGTCCGAAGAACTATTGGAATCTACTGACTGACCTGCGTTGTGCTTCATATGTAAAGGATCGGCAGCGGTTGGGAGCAGAGATCGTGAACCTTATCCATACTTGCACTATAAAAGCGATAGTAACTCTGTTAAACGCTTAAACCGCTGATCCGAATTAGATAAATACATTGTTTATTTCGTTAACTATAGTTATTAATGTTCAGGTGGCCAGAACCAAACCAGACAGTATGTAGGTAATAATACTTATGGGTGAGAGGAATTTGGTTAGTTTGCAGGTATTTAGAGACCCTTGGAATGATAATGAATTGCTCTATTTTTAAAACCATATATAAAATGTATGTACATTATAATGGTAAATGTCATTTTAGCAAGGGATTGATAGCCAGTGCGAAAATTAAAAATGATTTTTAAAGTTTGCACCTCGATCGATAACGTAATATAACTGGTAACGCGTTATAATTAAAAAGGCGAAGTAAATAGTGTTTTTATGTTTGTATCATCATCATAAACGAATTGGACCAACTCTTTTTACTGTCAATTCTAATTAGCAAACGCCTGTCGGAGAATGCCTAGCGGCGTTGAGTTAAGATAATATTAGCTTGTTACTTCGAAATCGATACCATGGAAATTAGAAAGATTCTATTGCCATTATTGTTAAGTTTTTACATTAACATTACATCATTACGACGAAATAAAGACGTTCTCTATTGGACCGCACCCATTAAAGTTGGTCTAATTGAAATTTGAAAAAAAAGTGATAATCCTAATAGTAGAAAAATAGGGGAGACACGACTTTAAAAAATAAAATTTTGTTTAAAAAAGACAAAAGCATTAAACAACTTCCTACAATCGTCGTGCACCGGCTGGAAATTAGCGGCAGACTAAATTTTACTGTCGGTTAAATTAAATAACAAAGTCTTACCTGTCCTTCAAGAACTTTATATTTATCGCTGTACTTCAACATTATGTACGCTTGCCACCGGTTCACCACCCCTGGTAGCGAGGTTCGCTGCTATCGCGAAATCAAGTGGCGTAAAATTTTGCTGAACTTGATGACGCAAACAGGCCGATGCCTCCACGTAACATGTTTCGTTTGTGTCTCAGTTTTAAATATTTTCTAAAGTTTAATTGCCGCCACGAATGAATCTTAGTTCACTTTAATATGGAAAGATTCCTTTCACTGAGAACGAAGTCGTCGGGTTATACATAAATTTACTTTGCCACGCACATGTTTTACAATGCACATGTAATAATGTCGTTAATTTACCTATTGTTCAAATCTTTTATTTCCAGTCATTATGGATATTTTTATTTTACTTTATTAGTACATGACTTGTAACATTAAAGAAAGGACTGTAAAAGCCGTCGAACTTTTTAATGTTTTTTTTTTTAATAGACATTACGTCATAATTTTATTTTACCTATATTGTTATCGCATCAGAACAAATTCGTTGTGTCAGTCGAGTCGTTCTAAAAACGCCTTTTTAAGGCTTAATCTTAGGAGATTATCACTTCGTTGCTGGAGATTAGCTGGATTGATTACCCTAAAACGTTAAGGTAATTCCACATATGTTAGTTAACAGCTGATTTCACTGCTGACCTTACCCTCGGCGCGGCGTCCAATTAAAGTACGAGATTGGAAGCTCAGTCATAACGAAATTGGATATTCCGTCGCTAGAGTCAATATTGATTGACTCGTGAATCAGATGTATTCTAATCTTGTCAAACCGTTTAGTTGATTTCAGCTAACTCGTTACTTGTTCAATCGATCGGATTCAATAGGTTTTCGAGGTAATTGCGGGTTCAAATTAAGGCTTATTCTGTTCGATGCCAATAAAGTAATGTTTAAGTGTTTTTATATTCCATGGCGTAGTACAAAGTTTGATCCTTTTTTTTAGTGTTATTAAATTTAAGTAATTTTCAAATACTGCCAGTGTTTTAAAGGAACAAACTTCTAGACCAATATGTGTCTATATCTTTCCAGCTGCCAACGACGATCACGCAATCACATTTTAGTGTGTTTATCGTCTGAATGCTTAAAATAGAATGAAATCTCCGGTATAGCAAATTCGTTCAAATGTTATTGTAAGATTGTTTCCTACAAAAACTTGAAAATGGTAAAATATTCCTTCATTTATATTCCGCATAAACCCTAAATCGATGAAAATAAAATATCAATATATATCCTTTCCTACAATTGTTCAAGTTTATGAATAATATATTTAGCTGATAAGATATTGTTCACGTGCTATTGAGATCTAGAATGCCCATCTTTCGATAAGTAATTCAGATATCATTGCTTGTTGGTTGTGATGTCATTAAGAAGCACTTAGATTAGAAATACGTACAATATTAAATAAATAATACCAAGTCCTGTATGTCTAATGTCCAATTTCCTTGACACATTTTTGTTGTCATTACATTTTATGGTTTATCCAATGATTTAATAAGGGTATATAGTAAATAATATATATAGGTATTTATAAAAGTATCTTTCAAATCCTAATAGATTCCATAATTACTAGACATTAACATCGATGACAGTATTGACCTTCATTTCAGAAATAAAATTGCAAGAAAGTACTTTCAATAAATCGTTGCGAAGACGAAGGAAATTGTGTGGGCGTTTCGAAATACCATATTAGGGGTGCTGCTGTACAGACTGAGGGCGATTATACAACAAATGAACGAATGAAATAGGAACAAATCACCCGTCTCTAAAATGCAGGAATGACAGTATAGCACTTAAAGTAGTTACAAAGGCCACCTAAATATAAAAGAAAACGTCAATAATACATTGTTAAGTTCCATAGCTCCTCCATGCAAAAAGTTGCCAGTATAATACTATTAAACAATAATTATCATATTTCATTTAGTAGGTCCTTTGTGAATTGGAAATATTAGGATCAAATACGAAATTAATGTGATTGGTACGCAACGTGTAGGAATTCCACGTGAACATCTCACGTAATTATCTCGCTTTTTTTAGTTCCATAATACCTGTGTCAGGAAGGATCTTAATTAGACATCGAAGGCCTCATTAGAAGTTGCCGAGTTCCGACCCAGATCCTTAGAATCAGTAGCTCGAGACGAAAATAAACCTGCGTCTCTCAAGTTCTGTTTACTACATTTCGCTTCCAATCTAAGAGTAATTAGTAAAAGTTTTTAACTTATTTAAATTGTCAATGGATTTCTCCGACTGCAAGATAGACAGTGTTCTAATTTCTTTTAACTAAGATTGACACATTTTTGGCTTAAATTTCGATGTATTTAACATCAGCTTACATTTGTTTTGTATTGCTAAATTTAGGCCTCTTCTGACAGTGCTCCTTCAGTCGACTGTTACGACACCGATAAGACGAAAAGGGTGGTGGCACACTCGGCTGGTAATAGCAAAGCAAGATATTATTATCTTAAAATGTGTCCTTCTAGTGGACAAAGCCCTTTCGCATTGAAGCTGACCACTAAAACGTGAGCCATTGTTTTAGTTGCCGTGAAACTCACACAATATACAATTTGCATAATTCTCATGAAGAGACAGATATTATGAATGTAAGTCCATTAATAGGGTTGGCGGTTGTCGGCTTGTTGATGAAGTCAAAAGTATTTGTTAATATTAATCTTATAATGTAATTAACGCTATCGCATTGTGGTTGAGCAGTGGTTTTATCATATTAAATCTGAAGGCTATGTTATTGTAACACTGAATATATGTACAACCCTACTGTATAATGATAAATTAAAGTTTAATGTGTCTCTTTTTGTCTGTGCTTCGTTAGTTTTAAAGTTAGGATGTGAGTAACAAGTTTTCGGAGAATGTTGCTTACGTGTGACTCAGCGGTAGGCGCCGAACTGTGCAATGTAGGCATTAAAATATTGGGGAGTGTATTGATGATATGAAATGAAATAATTTATTGTTTATATCGAAATACAGTTACTAGTGGTTAGTACACAGTACCTGGATGGTCAGTCTGCTAACGATCGACTTCAGTTTGGTTTAACGTATTATCCTGATCCTGTCGTTCGAGTAAGACTGGTTTCAAACGAAAGCAGTACTTTTGCCAGTTATTCTATTTAAATACGTGTTTTTCACACATCTCTGCTTGGCGGCGGCTAGTTGTCTTACAGAAAAGCGAAGCTACAACTGTGATTACGTAAAACCAGCCTCAGGGCTTACCAATCTAAGTAATGTGTCGTTTATAAAATCAAACTTACCGGCTAATACGACAGCGTTCATGCAGACATTTTTAACGATGACCGCGGCCACTATTGTGTTGTCTTAACTACCCTGATAGTCGCTCTGTGACAGCCCTCAATGCTGGAAACATATAACAAAATTAAGGACTAAGTTCACTAATGCCAATTGTAGTCGCTGCGATTTTTACACATATCTTTAAAATTGAGTCATTTTAATTGACTTTTGATTTACCATCTTAATAAATAAATAAATATTTAGGACATGCCTCACTGGGCCACACAGAGCCATCTAGTCCCAAATTAAGCTACTATTAAGTACCCTGTCGTATGGGGTACTAGACAACCGATAAACTTAATTATATACTTTTTTTTTAGTAAATACATTCTAGAAAACACCCAGACCAGTACAAACAAACATGTGCACATAATGCACACAAATATTTGTACTGTGCGGGGATCGAACCCGCGACCCATGGCTCAGAAGCAGCGTTTACTACCGCTGATCCAAATGGTCGTAATAAAGATGAATAGAATTATTATGACAAACCACAATCTACGCGTATTAAAAAAAGGCTTGTTAAATTATTGTTACCCGGCACTGCAAAGAGATCGTTTTAATTTTTGATTGTATGAGTATAAGAATTTTTATTGCTTGAGGTCATCACAACGACACAACGACAAACGTATAACATAACATTCATAATAATCAGCATCAATACACATAACAAAAACAAAATAATTTTATTATGAGATAGAGAAAAAGAAAGCTAAAAACAAGCAGGTTTAAAGGACAAAACGTACTATAAAAAAAAAACTACAAAAATTTGTTGTTTCTCTTAAAGATGCATTTTATGAAAACATATGAATAACTCCTTTTTAATTGCAGGTAAAAATCTCTACAACAACGAGCATGTAGCCATCAAGATGGAACCGATGAAGTCGAAGGCACCGCAGCTGCATTTGGAGTACCGATTCTACAAGTTACTAGGCACGCACGGTGAGTTCCGAAGTAATTATATGCCTACGCGAATGTAAGGCCTCGGTAATGGGCGAGCGGAGGTGAGCGCGGAGCGTGATGAGCGCTCGAGCGAAGCGCTTTGACAAATCAGTTCTTCGCTTATAACCATTCACTGAAAATTATTCATCATTGACTCTGAATACAATTATGGCATACATAAATTAGATACATATTTGCTAAGGGCCGTATGTTGTCACTGTTGCCAGGCTGTAATAGCCACCGTTCAAGTTCTATGGGGGTCGTAATAGGCAACTTATGAAACAGTATCAGAAGAGCGGTTTTAGCGTCTTCCCTCCACAATTGGCCAAACTGCGATCGATAACCATCCTGCCTGAGAGGACAATTATTGTAATGTCCTTCTTCTGAAGGTGTAAGCGTGTAGTGTTGACAAGGATAATAATAGGTATGTTAAAATGTATCTGTTCTTTACTTGCAAGTTATTAGGCTGTAAATATTACAAGTTTTTCATACCTGGTTGGTCTCAAAGAAATCTCCGAGGCAAATTATTTTCGGTTCTGAGTCACAGGGGATGGAGGCACAACATCTAATAATGTAATCATGTTTTCCTTGCCTGTAACCATCCTACCTTATTTCACAATATAATTCAATTTAGCTCAAAGGGCCCGAAGTAAATTGTGTGCTAAAAATAACTATTGGAATAGTAAAATTGACAAGAAAAACAAGAGGGATACAACATATTTAAGAACGCTAATAAATAACCTCTGTACGCTCAAATCTATACTGAACTCCGCTTGCCCATAAATGAAGCCTAAGAATATAGTTAGTAACGGTATTATACTCAAGTAATCTTAGTGCTCTTCGAGTAGGCGCGATCGAGGTCACTTGAGTTGTCTCTACTATTGTATTTTTAATTGTCACCACGCAACACCAATTATGTTCTAAGGACCTCTGGGAATTGCTATACATTCATGTATGTAAATAAGAACTATTCCAGTAAATTAATTCTTAAAGGTCACGCTTTTACAAGTTGTTTACATTACTCTGTCTTCCTGGTATGTTTCCCGATGAACACAAGAGCTTATTGCTGAGTGAAATTTACTGTTTTTGGTTATAGCAAAATGTCAAAGCGCCAGAAAATAGGTAAACGAAGGATAATCCGCAGTCCATGTGATGCTCTGCATCAAACCACCGTGCGCACGAATGTTAGATATAATTGCTATAGATCGTAACGGCACTGCTTTCACAAAGGTCGGTATAATGAGGCGGATACACTAATATCCAAAACGTTCGTGCGGAACACGTGTGTTTTATTGGCTTAAGTCGTATTGTGCCCAGACGTCGACTCTGACGTACCGATCTGCCGTTGTCGGATGTCGATTTGCGTATACGATAACAAAAACCCTTATCACTGATTATGTTATGAGCAATCATACATTGGATTTTCTTCGCGTAAAAATATACTTGACGAAAACCTTGCGGGGAAATCACAAAAGTTAAACACCATAATGTAAATACTTACTAGAATTACTAATGGTAGTAATATAAAGCAGTGTTTTCCATTGCCTAGGGTAATTAATTTGATGTTTTTAAACACCACCATACACATCTATTTTCTCAAAATCAGTTAGATAATTTTTGTGGTAGGTTTAGGTTTCATACAATAATTAGGCATTATTATGCAGAGTGAAATTTTAACCACTTTCCAAAATTAGAGCTCTTCTACTAGAAACTTAAACTAGATCTGGTATTTAGAGCCCATTTATGAAGTAAAAACTGTAAATCAAGCTTAAACCCGAAAATATTTTTCGCAATATAGTTTTCATTTTTTACGGTCCTAGGCCTGTTAAGGTATAAAGGGAATATCAAAAACTTATGAATAGTATCGTAATGAATGAATGAGATGCGAATCGCGTAAAAAAAGTGATGCTAGGCGGCCGTATTAAAAAATTTAGATTTTTTGCGGTCATTTTCTAAGTGCTTTATCTTGACATTTTTGTACTGGGCTATACCATAAGAAAAAATACGTCATTTGTTTTTTGTCTCGTAGATTGATATATTAAAATTTGGAAAGTGGTTAAAATTTCATCCTGTATATGTCGTATTACCTATCGCCCATCATCGATACAAATGAGACACTTTTAAAAAATAACTCTAGTGATCTCGATAAAACGACCTAACATTTGTCTTATTAGATACTTATTGAAATGTTTGCCCAGAGGGCGTACCAAAAGTATTCTACCTGGGCACATGTGGCGGCCGCTACAACGCTATGGTCATGGAGTTGTTAGGGCCCTCGCTCGAAGATCTATTCGTCCATTGCGGCCGAAGGTTCAGGCTCAAGACGGTTCTTATGATCGCTATGCAACTTGTAAGTGCCGATAAAACAGTAGCTAGCGATGGTACAATTGGGCACAACACCGTAACCGATATTGAACTACTTTGTCTCGTTATCTCGAGGGTAACCACACGCCGTGGTCATGGTCGTTGTTCTGGCCGGCCATTGTGGAATAACACCAGCTCTAGCCTCTGTAGAGGCACTAAGTTAGCGACGCAAATTATATCACCTCGCTTGATTGCCCGGTACGCTGGCTATTGTTGCGAACTTTTTCTTCCACTTTTTCGACGTAGCAATGCTCTCGCGGGTCACTGTGTCATGAACTAGTTCAAATATCGGCTGCAGTGTTGTGCGGTTTAGGTGATAGCGAGAGCAATGCTTGTCCGTGTACTGTAAGTACTAAAATGTTTTGTGTGTCCCTCCCCCCCTTTCCTTTCCTTGGTCCCTTGGGTCCTGTAGCGCCGTCGACCGCGGAGGGTATACCCGAGGTGTACTACTTTGGACCATGCGGTAAATACAATGCATTGGTGATGGAGCTCCTTGGGCCGTCTCTAGAGGACCTCTTCGATCTGTGCGGCCGTCGATTCTCTCTAAAGACTGTGTTAATGATCGCTATGCAGTTGGTAAGTATAGTATATATATTTTTGGTTTTATAATCTTAATGTTTATTAAACGACAAAATCTCCTATAGTTTTTGCTGTATGAATAAATAATGGACCACCTTTATAGGATCTCCTGGTTGGCATTAACCCTTTACTAGCTAGAAAATAATTTAATTCGTTTCGCATTATAATTTATCTGTTTCATAAATCTGTAAAGCTTGTCTGAAAATCATTTATGGCGTTCCCCAAATGAAAAATATTAAAATTGCTTACTAAGCCCGGTCATTTATCAATATAAATTTAATTTGAACTGGTTGATACCTATAAAAATAGTAAGTATTGATGACTATTAAAGCGGTACCTGTAACAAAGTTAATCATTGTTAATTGATTTAATAATCTTATCTTATTCAATGGTAAGGTTCATAAATGTTTGAAGTATAATAAATAAGTGATGCCAACATCTATATTGTGACGTTCATGTCAGTAAAGCACAGAAA
The DNA here is from genome assembly GCA_949315895.1 of Anania crocealis. NCBI lineage: Eukaryota > Metazoa > Arthropoda > Insecta > Lepidoptera > Crambidae > Anania > Anania crocealis. Next base: position 7,440,983 of record OX438879.1, on the reverse strand, counting down.
ATATGAATTAAAAAAAAAAACTCTATAGTCTCAGTATTTCAACTTGAAAACTTATGTCTCAGGCGGGACTCGAACCCGCATTTCTCGCATACCGGGCACGGCGCTTTGACCATAGTGTCTCGGTGGCTGAATGGTTAAAGCGCCGCGCCCGGCATGCGAGGAGATGCGGGTTCGAGTCCCGCCTGGGCATAATTTTTCAAGTTTAAATACTGATATTATAATTGCAATATATATTGCTTAAATATCATATAAAGTATTCTCTATAGTCCTTAAAATATAGCTTGATGAGAATGACACCTGTCAAACTGAGGAGACTAGTGCTGGGACTGACTGGAATGATCAAACGGAAAAAAACCAGATAAGACGAATGAAATAATACAAAAATTTGGTAAATAATTATTTAACTGTGAGGAAGTATCGAGATTACGAGTATCATCAGAATCACTGAAACAATCATGAACCTCAACTGTAAATTCGTCATCGCGTATGGATTCGAATAAATCTGAACTTATTTTGTTAACAAATATTTATTGAAATTTGATGTTCTTGGCACTTACTAATGCTTATTAATATATTTGTAACATGTGCATTACATTACTTCGATTCCGAATTATCATAATAGACGGTCGATTTAGATTTCTACATTTTACCTCATCACTAGTAATTGTGAATAACCACGTAACCTTGTAAAGGCGTCTTTTAAAGATAATTTTAAAATTTGTGACTGGATTATTATGAAATTTTTGGCTTGTAATTATTATTTTATATAATAATTTTGATTAAAATGTCCAGCAGTGTATAAAAAAATATTTTTTTATTTAATATTTTTTTTATTAATATTTTTTATTATTTTAATAATATTTTTTTATCATACCAGATCCCAATAATTTTTCGTGTGAAAATGTGTATCACTTTTATGATTAGATGACAAATTTAAATGAAAAACCTTTTTTTTAACTTAATTATTGTTAACCTCAATATCTAGTATGTTACCTATTTTTGATCTTACTTACTATGTACAGTTGAGTATTTAATCTACAAAAAAGACAGCCTTTTTTCAAAATATCGATATTTTAAATATCTACGTCTGTTACGTAGCGACTAAATGCCCTTGCCACTTTATACCTATGTACATTATGAATTAGATCCGAAGGAACGTTGACCACTGCAAAGTCGATTGAGTATATACTTTCATGACTTCTGAGGGTTTCTGCTAGTTGAAACTAGTAATAATAACTTATCCACTTATCACTTTACTGAACGTAGTAAACTCGCCTATACATAATTCAAAAGGTAGTCCATTGTTTGTTACTAATTCATGTGATATTTATCCCTTTTGTAACGGTCACGATTTGACACTTATTGTTATTTGTTTTTTTCGTAACGTGTATCCCTGGTTAGTTATAATATGTTAAGTAAACCTAACGGATCTGGTCGGATCATAACACTGTCAATTACTATATTTATCGTGAACATAGTATTGTTATATTGTTTCTTGTTCCAAACATTTAACGGATATAACAACCATTTTAAAAAAAAAAACCTAATGTTATGCGTTAATAGTTAGGGGGCAGCCAGTTCGGTAATTAAGGTGTTCAGTGTTAGCTTGTCATCATAAATGATTACATCAAAAGTAGTTTGAACATACCAAAATACATTTAGCACGCCATCCAAAATTACAGTTACACCTAATTTTAATTCGTGCGTATATTTTACATTAAAAGTGGGTAAGAAAACAATTAATACGTCGCCTCCTTTGTCAAAAGGTAGGTACTTGAATTATGCCAATATAATGATTATCGAACTGTTCGTAAGTAACGTTTTTGAGCAGCGCATACAAATGTAGATGACAAAAGAAATTGGCGTTGAGTAAACAACTTTGCCAGAAGTACAAGCAAAAACTGTACATGGGACATCTTAATGATTGAATGTATTATTTTTAGATTAAATATAGCTATTACACTGAAATTCAATAGTGTCGTATACTTTATTTGATATTTTAGCAATTAAATAGGAATTATAATATCATCAAATATTATGTCCCGCCTGAGACATAATTTTTCAAGTTTATATACTAACTAGCAGCCCGTCCCGGCTTCGCACGGGGTAGACAATTATTTATTTTTGGAAATTTCGATATAAAACACTTTTTTTCACAAATATTTTTATTTATTAAAAAAATATTATTTATTAATTATATATTAAAAAAAACCCACAGTTATAAATAATTTATTTGGATAAGGATTAATATAAACACATAAATAGCATGGTTTGAATTTGGTTAGCATTTTCATTAATGTTTAAAATGAAAAAAGTTGTTGTAGTGACAACTACAATAGTTGGACATATGCTACCCGGAGTTTTTTGTAGACATTATGATGTTCTTCAATATTGTTGTACATTATTTTGTTCTATCGCTAATAGTTTCGGCAGCGCATTCGACGAAAGACATTTTAAGACTCATTTTTCTACACCTTTGGTTACATTGTTCAAATTTTACCCAGGATCCCTAATTTTTTTCAAAATGAAATGTAGCCTATGTCAAATTGGAAGAATGTAGCATTCTATTGGTGAAAGAATTTTTTAAATCGGCCCAGTACTTTTTGAGCCTATTCATTACAAACATACAAAAATAGGTACAAATCTTTCCTTTTTATAATATTAGTGTAGATATTCAATGGTGTCGGTTATTGCCACATTTTTTATTTAATTGTTAAAAGGTAGGCATGACATGATGAAGGAAGCAAGACATGACTTTTTCATCCACTTCAAAAAAAATTATAGGCGTTCAGTCTCGTATTTAGAGCCCATTCATGAAGTAAAAAATGTAGGTCAAGTTTTCACTCGAAAATAATTTTCGCAACAGAGTTTTAAAATTTTTTGGTCCTAAGCCTGTTAAGGTATTAAGGGAAACCCAAAAACTTATGAATAGTATCGTAATGAATGAATGAGATTCGCATCGCGTAAAAAAATTATTGCTAGGAGGCCGTATTAATAAATTTAAGATTTTTGGCGGACATGACATTTTCTAAGTGCATTTTTGTAGTAGCTGTGCCAAAAGAAAAAATGGGTCATTTGTCTTTGTCTGGTAGATTGTTGTATTAAAATTTGGATGGTGATTAAAATTTTGTATTTGTCTTGTATGTATACAAAATTTTCGGAGAGTTATATTCAGAGGGAGTGAAAGTTAAAATGAATGCCTCATTACCATGTGCAATATTTACATCGTGACGTACACAGACGTTAAAGATGAGATTCAGATATATTGCATATTGTGCATTTACAATCACATGTAGTGTAGGAGTTTAACAAATTTTTCTTTTTTTTTCTTTAAACGAAATTCCCGAAAGGTACTAAATATGTAGCTAAATAAGTAAATGAAAAAAAGATTGCTACAATATTTTCAAATAACAAAAGTCTAATGTCTGGTACTGGTAGATGTGTACTTTATCAAAAATGCTGTTTATTAGAATTTAATTTTCTATCATAAACTAAATAGTAATAGATATCAAAATATAACGTTATTTTAATAATTCGACAGCGATATCAAGCTGCGATCACATAACCCGTTAACCCTGGCCATCCACTTGACACATGCAATTGTATTGAATAGGCGTTTAATTGTTCCGTCTTACCGTTTCAGCTGCACCGCATCGAGTATGTCCATACGAGACATCTAATATACCGGGATGTGAAACCTGAGAATTTTTTAATAGGTAGAACTGCAACTAAAAGGGAAAAAATCATCCACATCATTGGTAAGTACATAAGCCATGAGGCAAGTTTGCAAAGGTCTTGTATGTATTCCTAGGATATTGTGTGCTTTTCTTTGATTTGCGTATGCGAATTTGTATTTATTTTTCTTTAAATATGTCATGTAATCTTTTTTTTATTTATGTAGACAAGAAAGATTTTTTACTCATCTATAAATGCTTAGTATCTCAGTGGCCTAAGTCTCTCGTCATGGTTAATTATCTCAGATCATGGCAAGCATTAATTAGAAACCGTTTAGCGCAAGAAGAATGAAAAAAGAACTTAAAATGATGTATTGTACTGCTGCAGCTGGCTGGCGAAATTCTATACCAAAATGATTGTCGAACTAAGCTACATGCATATTTGATGATGAATCGACTCGATAAGTTAATTAATCGATCATTGACCACTCTAGTCATCCAATGAAAGCTACTTTTGCATACTCAATGCGCGTAATAACCAGTGTAAAGCTAAATCTGAGTCATCAACAATGTTTTTTAGTTACGCCTGTTTATAATGAACCTGCTCGGACTGGTTATTTAAAAATATCAAGAATCAATCTCATACCGGTTTTGTAGTTAGTAAAGTTTGACTAACTGATGGGCGATGTTAACAATAAGTTAAGTAATGCAGTAATTAGATATAATTGTAACTCTATCACCACACGCCGAGGTCTGTGGTTGAAATGTGGTACAAATATAATGGCACGTTTTCAGTATGTTAAAACGACCTTCATCTGTACATCTGTGATGTATTTTTTGGAAAAACAACTTACTATATTTAACGTAGTTATAACAGCACTTGGGTTATAAAAATAACTATTGTAACTTTAAGTCATAAAACAGCAATGCGCCGAGGTCTGTGGTTGAAATGTGGTACAAATATAATGGCACGTTTTCAGTATGTTAAAACGACCTTCATCTGTACATCTGAGATGTATTTTTTGGAAAAACAACTTACTATATTTAACGTAGTTATAACAGCACTTGGGATATAAAAATAACTATTGTAACTTTAAGTCATAAAACAGCAATGCGCTTTCCTCCGGCAAGCGACAGGCGCGAATTCTTATGCTTTGCTTTTATTTTAAATCTCGGCTTGGCGAATCGGCATAATAAAATTTGTGTATTAAAAAAAAAGTATTTTACTAAGTAGGTACTAACATTTAAAAAAAAATGTGAATAAAAAAAATTGCTAAAATTTATTTTGCTGAAATTGTTATTACAAATCATTATGCTTTCATAATTTTTGTTCGGATTAAATAATATGTATTGTTTTTTCTATTTTAGATTTTGGTTTGGCCAAAGAATACATAGACTTAGAGACAAACAAACATATCCCATATCGGGAGCACAAGTCACTCACCGGAACTGCGAGATATATGTCAATAAATACACATTTAGGGAAAGGTAAGGAAAAATATGATACCTATTATGTAATGTATTTGGGCGTTAATTTGGTGCGCCGGAGGTCTTACAAATTAACTTGCGCTAATTAACACATCTATCGATAATTAATCAATCTTTGCAACCGAGCACCACTCTTGAGAGCTCTCTTAACGCCTAGGGTATCTTTAATTTAGAATATTCAATTAAGTAAAATAGACTACCTTAAGGCAAGGTTGTTTTTAAACAACGGATTATATCTCTAATAAACGCCTTACATCAGACTTCTATCAGTCATAGCCATTCCAAATGTACGTCAAAATCATTATGTGCGTGTGGATTGAGTGTTAGTTTTCAAAAGTTTACGAAATTCACGAATGTTTTAGGAAAAAACTTGAGCTGATTCAATGGCAAAGATAAAAAAAATTGTGAAAAGTATAGAGAGAAAGTTACGGATAATTAACTGGAACACTCACACCGCCAACCTAAAAAAATGCTGTGTCTCGTTTCTCATCCGGTCATTCGGGAATGCATTCGTGTAATAGAGTAACAAAATCAAGAATTTATGTAGCCAAACTTTGAGATTTTAGGAACACTCCTTGTGCACAATGTGAGGATTGAGTGTTCTAAAGATACCTCTATAAAATCTAAAATAATAAACTGTTAAAAACGATTGAACAATTGTGAATATGCGTCACAAATTGGGCCCAATTATTTCACAAAAAATTCAATTTATAGCTCTAGTACTTTTTGAGAAACGAGATACAGCATTATTCTCAGGTTGGCGTTGTGAGTGTTCCAATTGTCCGTAACTTTCTCTCTATACTTTTCACAAATTTTTGATCTATTGAATTAGCACAATTTTTTTGCTAAAACATTCGTGAATACCGTAAACTTCTGAAAAATAACACTTAATCCACACGCACATCAAATCATTACCAAATACCAGCAGATTTCAGACCACTACTGAACACAGGTCTCTTCATAATGATTTTTATGCCATAATCGCCACACTTGGCAGCCGGGTGGCGAATCGCAGTTTGACCAATAGTGCATGGAAGACTCTGCTACCCGTCTTCTGGTAAAACTATGTCGCCTCTTACGACACCCACAGGAAGAGATGGGTGTTGCTATTATTTTAAAAACAAGCCTCTTACGAATACTTTGAGTTAAATTAGTGTATCTACATACATTATAATAATAACACGTACTCGTTTTTTTCCAGAACAATCTAGACGTGACGACCTAGAGGCTCTCGGGCATATGTTTATGTATTTTTTACGCGGTTCCTTACCCTGGCAGGGATTGAAAGCTGATACACTCAAAGAAAGATACCAAAAAATTGGTGACACCAAGCGGGCGACACCGATCGAGGTAAGACAAAAATAGGTTGTCTTTAGCGAGACTACACGGCAACACTCACTGTACCTAGTCCCATTAAAAAAGTGTTGAATTCGTTCTTGCAATACAAACTCAAACTAGGCACAGTAAAAACAGTAAATTTCGAAAATAGCTTTAAGGTTGCGTTTGAATGAAAAATAAAAAGTAAACATTTCCTTTTTGAGTGTACTGTGTTTGCACCACCTGTCCTGTGTCCGATGAGCATGTTACCGTACCACACGTTTGCGACTAGCGACTAGTCAGTTTCCACGTTTAGCTAACAATTTATCAACTTGCGATAAAAATAGGAGGTTCTCAATTCGACGAGTTTTTTTTTTTAGTTCCACGCATTATTTTTGACCAGGTAGACTGATTTCGTTCGACGGTTTCTTTTAACTAGATTTAAAAAAATATCTTAAACGTTAAAAAATTGTATTGACAACATACCCTTTAAAAAAATCAAACTTTTTAACAAAATGTTTAACTGAAAAAATGTGTGATGAAGTCGTGAAGAAAGTAATGGACTATTGTTATGCACCGACTCTAAATCAGTGGTCACCCTTTTCGTCGCTACAATTTTCAGTAAAAAAATGTTTTTCTTCGTATGGGTAGACCCTTTAATGCACATTATAAAACCGACTGCCGCGACCGACTGCCGCGATGCCGCTTGAATCGTCGCCAGCAATGCTTTATCTACTGGTACACATAAAGACGCAGACCGGCCAAGACCAGACCAAAAAGCTTTTAAAATATTGGTCATTGGGAAAATCATAATGCTACTGCTTCCTAGGTGTTATGCGAGGGACACCCTGAGGAGCTGGCCACGTACCTCCGCTACGTACGGCGTCTGGACTTCTTTGAGACGCCCGACTACGACCAGCTGCGTCGCATGTTCCGCGATCTCTTCGAACGCCGCGGCTACGTCGATGACGGCGAGTTCGACTGGACCGGCAAGACGATGGTAAACAATTCTGTTGCTTAGCACCTACCTATAAGGCTCAATTATCATTTGCACAGACTTTCAGCACGATAGTAGTCGACCAATAAGGCTCAACTTTAAACGCAATGGATACAGTACGTTTTCTTGATCGTTACATAGAACCTATACTTATACTGTAAGAAGTATCTACAAAGGAAAGCTGTACTCAACTTGCGTAAATTTTTTGAATACTATGTCATCGTTCCTTAAGCTACGAGCTTACTATTTAAAATATAGTACTTAGCCTACTATTTTATTTACCTTCTCTCGCACATTGTTAAAGAATAAGAAGTTTAATGAAGCTAATATTGTCACAACTGATTCATTTCATCACGATTTCCTAAACTTTGGGTCATGACCCAATATTGAGTAGGCCCTGCCTATAGAACGACTCACATTGTTCGTTGTTCGAATAGTCCTTATTTCACATTAACGGTCAAATTTCTTAAACCTTTGAATGCGTGTTATTCTAAACACAATAGAAATCAATTGTCATATAGATCAGTTCACTCATCGTTTAAAATTAACGACCCAATCGTTAACGATAAATGAACTCCGTACACAATTAGAATTAGCCGTTTGACAGATTATACCGTACGTTATGAACTGTCAAATGAATACGATTGCTTTACACAATCGCACCTCAGATATGAGCAGCCAAACGGTTAAGAGTCGGGCCGCAAGTTTTTAAACTTGTACTAAGGGTCGTAACCCAGACAAGTTTGGGAACTACAGCACTACATCATTCATAATGCACTTAATAACGTTTAACGCGAATTCGCGACCGAGATTCAAACTATCGAAAAATTACATCGTTTTCGCTAACGTAAGGACGCTGCATAAGTAGCAGAATACAACGTGGCAATTATTCATGGCTTTGCATGAACAATTTTGTGCGATCCTAGTCGAGAATGAGCCTTATGTAGCTAATCTATTGTGCTTTCTGTCGTTTTGAAGCTTAGCACTTATGTTTAACGTTTAATGTAGAAATTAATCTTTTACCTAGCACAATATCTAACAAAGGGTTTGAAACTAATGACAGGCAACAGTCCTCTGATTAGCACTAAAGTGTTTTTTGTACTAAAATTAAAAATTACATCAATATTTATTTGATAAATAGGCTGGCCTGGTCCTGGAATTGAAACTTGAAGCGTGTAACTCATATACATGATAGTTAAAAATTAAACTTTTTCTTAAGATACGATTTGTGAAACGAAATGTTTATATTTCCTGTTGATTTGGGCCCTGAAAATTAACTAACAAGATCATAAAATCATATGCTTTCCCTATTTAATAACCTAAACCAAAAGTTTCAAATATGTTACCCAACATATCCTTTTAGTTGTATATTTCCTTTTGGCCCGCTAAGAGTTTTATAGCTTAGCATCTTACTTAGGGCCAATTCAATGTCTGCCGATACAAATTCCTGTGTGTACTCTGGTGACAACGCCAAAGGACTCAAATCAACGCTATGAAATAGAAAAAATCATAATTATAATTTGTGAATAGGCTCGAAAGTTGCTTGTTATGGATTTTAGTGTCCAACTGAGTGTGGGGTCCTCCATTAATCACATGGAGCATTTGAAACAATCTTTTAACTTTCCTCCTTCCTCTAGTGATGTGAAAGACTACCCAGGCCAAAACTACGTAATTTTTTCGTTTAAAGTGTCTTAAAAACTACAGAATTCATCTAAATAAAGTCTAGCACTAGAGTAACGCCCCGTTAGTCTAGTGGTTTAAATACCGGGCCAAGATCTCGGGGTCCCAGGTTCGATCCCCGGGTCGGGGAACAAATAGTTACGAATTTTAGAACGTTGCTCGGGTTTGTGATCACCAACCCATTTGGCAAGCGTGGTGATTATGCCAGTTCCCATCATTGCAGTGATAACTTGAATTCTATGATGGAGATCTTTTCCCTGCATTGGGATGATTATAGGCTGTTACTTTACTTTTTAAAGTTTAGTAACCTATATATGCGCCGTGATTGATAACTTTAAAAAACTAGATACGCAATCACTGAAGGAAAAACGTCCTCGCTAAATGAGCTCCAACTCGATGATCTTTCAACTTTATGTCATATAGTTAAGGTTTAATTTCTATTAATGCGGGTATGACACTTGACAACAGCCAGATAGATTCTATTGCAGACATTACCAAGTGTCATTATTCTATGGGACTTTGCCTCCTTATTTTTTATCTATGGCCGTGATTAAAATAACTAGGCATACATGAATGTTGCAGATGTTACCCGACTGGTTTATATTAGGCGTTTGAATTCATATAGTTTTAATAACATTAACAAGCGGATAAGCAACGGAAAAATTATTCTCTACTTCCTCCTTGTGATGCTTGGAGATTATTGTAACTGCGCCTGCGTCACGTGATCAATGGACGATCCCTATGAAATAAACTTTCATCTAATTATACTTTTTAAAATTTGTAACATAAACTAAGCTTTATTTCGCTGCACATCAGTAATTTGACACGAGCATGTATTTTAACCTAATGTTTGTGTTTTGTAACAAATACCCCTGCATTTAGTTACATATTCTGTTCATTTAGCTTTGACTGGAATGCTAATAATTATATAACGCGATACATAATATGTGTAGTGAATAAAATGCAAAGTAAATGAAGAGAATTTTAGCATTGCAATTTTATTGTACCAGTAATTGCAACCAACTGAATTGATTCACTTTAAAAATATGTAATGGTACTAAAACCATACGAATATCAGAATTGGTTAAGTATATTTTGGAGTCGGCTGCAGTTATATGGGCTGTATAATATATTTACCTTGAAGGCTATCCTATGATCATTATTATAAAAAAGCTATTTGTCATTTACTTAGCGTGCTGCGATTTGCTAAAAATCTATCCGCTACTTTATTTGAAATATTCGTTTCGGTACAAATTCATATCAAAGTTTCCACCTGTTGTGAATGGTGATTGAAACTGGTATATTACTTTGTATAAATAGTTTTGACCCGTCACTTCTAACTTTAAAAAAAATTAGCATTTCCATATTAACTTTGTAAATATACATATTTATTCATATTGTATTGCCATTATCTAATGGTGATTCCAAATAAAGACCACGTTTACTTTGGTAGACATCTAATCGATTAATCGCCGAATTAGTTTACTTTGTCGATTAGACACAAAGGTGAACCGTCTCTTGACTTAGCGAAAGTTCAAGGTTCAAGCCCTTGAACTCGATATTTCTGAAGAAGTTAATTATCTAGAATGCCTATAAGAGCTACTTTGGTGTTCCAAGTAAAATAATAACATTTAGAAATAATACACTTGTTTTTGAAGATGGCTGATGTTACGATTTAGGATATTTTCGGTAGTCCAACAAGTTTAATAAACTGTCCCAAATCGTATATATTTTTTAAAACATAATGCTCAATTAGTTCGTAAATATTTCGAGGAGATATGACGAGTCACAACTCGTCAAACCTCCTCGAAATATTTACAACTAAAAAGGTAAGAAGTTACTACAGTAACTTCTTAATCTGATGACTACAATCTAGGCTGATAAATAGAGGTATTGCCAATGAATGGCCTCTTTAACAGTTTATTCAAAAACTTATATGTTACTTTCACTGCGACAGATGTTGTACAAAACCAAAAATAGCATAGTTCGTACCTAAAAACTAGTGTTACTTATTTCTTAATACAGTATTATTAAAATGTTGTAGTCGTGGCTATAATCATACAAAATGCCCGAAAGTTTTTCTGTTAATCTTTTTTTATTTAGACTGAAGTTTACGCTTTTTTATTTCCCTTTTTTTAAAAAAAACACTCACAATCAATATAATGATGCCTGTGAGTTAGTTATGACTTGTTAAAATTAGAATATCCTTACACCTCATAGTAGAAATTACATATTTATTATTTCTTTAATAAAATCTTTAATAAAATAAAAATTATCTAACTGTGTGGTTTATTTGTAGATAGTTTTTGCGAATTTCTTACTTTTGAGCATATTTTACAATCATACAATGCACGGACTGATTAGATGATCAAATTACCATTACCATGCTTTATCTAATAACAAACTTACTTAAATCACGTACGAGTTTTATTTGGGCATTCTTACTAACATTTATTTTCTCTAGAAAACACCGAATTACATGAACGGATCACAACTTCAGTGAAATTGAATGATGATATCTGAACTAAATTTGGTGGTTAAATCAAGCTCAATCCTAGTTCTATGGTAAATAAATAATATCATTTTTAGCAAATATTGTGATTATGAAAATGTAAAAATATCCCTTAGCAGTATTCGTCTAGGATGATGAGGAAGGTCCGGAAAACATTGGAATTATATGATATCGTATATGATAATTGGATTTATTTTTCAATGGGAATTATTACGATATTTCTAAAGCCTTTCTTAAAAATATGGATTGGAGCTGATAATAACACTTAATTAAACTCAAACTTTACCTAAACGTTCCTGGCGTAACAACAACTAATTACTAAGCTAGTCCTCCTACAGTTTGAAGAACCGTAAACTTGAGCTTGAGCTCATAGTACGCGGCAATTAGTTTTCAGGACCTACTTACTTACTCATTGGTGTAGGACAAATATTCCTAATTTTTTTAAATTAAAATATTTAAGACATGCCTCACTGGGCCACACTGAGCCATCTAGTCCCAAATTAAGGTACTATTAAGTACCCTGTCGTATGGGGTACTAGACAACCGATAAACTTACTTATATACTTTTTTTTGTTGTAAATATATACTTATAATACATAGAAAACACCCAGACCAGTACAAACAGACATGTTCATGCACACAAATATTTGTACTGTGCGGGGATCGAACCCGCGACCCATGGCTCAGAAGCAGCTTTAACTACCGCTGATCCAAATGGTCGTCTCTCGGTCTCAAATTGATTCCTTTTGTTTCGTAAATTGGCCTGACTGTTTTGTTAACTTGAGCTATCAAAGCTTGAAAGAACTGAAGACAAACACTTTCGTGAATATTATTCAATGCTTAAAATTGCTGTTTAAGACTATACTTACCAGCAGATTTAGTGCAAATGCATTAGCTTCTTATAACAATCGGTTAAAGGTGTTGTGAACTTCCATTCGTGTTTTCTCTATATCTCTGTCACTTGATAGAAAGCCCAGTAACACACTTAGATCTACACAGTTTTAACATAATGATTTGATTAATATTTTTTCTTAACTTTCATTATCTTGCTATGTGGGATAAGTGTTTTTTTGCATTAATTTAACACAAAAGTGGGACCATAAAAAATTTACTAAACTTGTATGGTAAAGTGAGTTATAGTAATAAAACGAAAAACGTATACTGAAATTAACTAACTCTGTTAATATAATTTAGTTACCTTGGTATACTCAAATAAAAAAAGCAATTATAAAAATTACATTGGTGCTTTTCAAATAAATGTCGTCACTTAAAATCAGCCTTGGTCAGTCAAAGGCGTTGTGGTCCCACTTGAACACCTCGATAGCTTCTGAAGCATGTTCACTGGTGCCGTTATGTTGCATGCCGCATGCGCTTTGGCAGCCGGTCAACATTCACGTGATGCGAATCTTGCGCAACGCGCCGCCATCAAATGTCGTCAGAAATAAGTCTGACAAGGTTAGTAAAGCCTCTGGATGTAAAATTAACTAAACAAAAAAAAAGCAGCTATGGTAAAATTTTTGAATATTGAGTAGGTATAATAACTTAATAAAAAATAAACACCGTTTAAACTTACGGCTCTATCTATGTTATTATGTAGTTAAACAAAATAAAAAGTGGAAAAATAATCGGCAATTTCATACTTTAACCTCTATTACATTAGTTCTTTGGGCTGTTTTAAAGGGCTATCTTAAATTTATAACGGGCAATGTTTCCACTGATTTAATACTTTGAGTAAATCAAAATCGAAATGCCAATGAAAATGTTACAAGCTGATTGGAGCTGGGGGGAGTTATACGGTATTATTGATCTTATATTTTAAGTTTTACAATCTGTTAAAAATAAAGTTATTAAATAGAAAGATCACAACATAAAATTAACTAATTAGTTCCTTAAATTAGACGAATTATACTAAATTTTAAGTAACACTTGTCAAAACAATGTTAATTGTACATTCAAAGACGTTATCAAACATACTATTATTAATCCTATAAAAGGAAAATGACGCTTTTTCTGGTGCTCTGCTTTAAGGTATGTGTTTTTTTTTTCACAAAATGTAATATCATCAATCACCGTAATCTTTCATTCATGCACCATACACATTTATTGTAGCCACAATGCTTTAGAGTATGATTCTTTTGCACAAATGTAGCAATCTGTAACATCTAGAATAATAATCCTCGTTATTTCAAAATACTAAGTCAGGTTAAGATATAAGACACAATTATATTGCCGTGTTAATTTGTATTAACAAAATAAATTTTCTTCATTTTTAAGTCATGTTTTAACTTTCTTTTTTGGAATAATGGGGAATAATCTTAAGCGCTAACCGCCTAAAATAATCGATTTAGACTTAACAATTTTAGTTGAAACTTTTTTTATTGAATTTAACTCATTATCGTCATAAGGCTAAGTACTCATTCATAAATAATGTAGTATAGTATTTAATGTAAATTAGATCTTGGCTAATATTATTATTACTTATTTCAGTCAACCCCTGTGGGCTCCATTCAAACAGGACACGAAATCGTCGTTTCTCCGAACCGCGATCGTCATCAACCCTTCCATAAGGTATTCAATATAGCAATACTGTTATTAGTTTTTAAGCTTAGTTTATTCGCCTTAGAGTTTATTTCAAACTAGCGAACCCGACAGACGTCGTCGTCATAACTATAAGTATTGATTACAAAATGGTATAATGAAAAAAATGTACCAAAATTATAATGCTTTATACACAACATTGTATGTTTGTTTTTCGTGCGGGTATATAAATAGTTTTGTTGGTATTCCGACCCGGGAATAGGCGACATTACTGGCCATGTGCATTTTTTTAACCCCCTATTTGACGATATTTGCAGCCTGCATTCTGACAATGTTATGTCAAACGCCATTCATTAAAAAAGTTTAAATTGTCAAAAGCGATAAGGTTACATTACAAGTAATTTAGTATTTTTCGCGTGATTTCCTTAATTTTTTTCTTTTATAAGAATCTTCTCCTTTCAATGAAAAACAATACAAAAAAAGAATTAGCGCAGTCGGTCCAGCCGTTCACGCGTGATGTCGTAACCACGGGAAATAGGGTTTCATTATTATATTTATTTCATATGTACACACATACGGACATAGTACAAGCAAATTGTGCTGAAATAAATTGCACTGTCAATACCTCTGTCTGTCTCGCTTTACGTCCTGCTTCGGAACAGTGGACCAAAATTTGGTTTATCTCTTTATGAAAGCCTAGTACATCTTGATCGGGAGATTATTTATTTGAATGGTTATGTAAATAATTGCGAAAATTGAAATGTGGTTTGAATAAAAAATCAATGGTATGGTAATTTTCTTATGTCGTTACTTTTTCAGTTCAACAAAGCATACATTGTGTGTTATTGTAGAGTTATATAATAATGAAATTTTGGAATTATCCTATGTTTCCGTCGTGATTGGTTGGTAATGGCACTTCAATTAATTGTCATCCTTTTTATAATTCGTCAAAATGTAACTGGCGATAACCGTGGCCAAATAAATTGGTGTTTATTGATTTGATTGATTGGGCAATCATAAATCTTATTGAACACATAGTTGAAGTATATCCGAATTTTTGGGCATTAAATAATTTAATAACTATGGAATGGTGTTTCCTTAATACTTCTAAACGGTGTCATATACCTAATTCTGTTATTTACAATGCAGTCTCTTCGTGCGACTTCAGGGTCTACTAGTTATTTTTACTGAACCTAGTGTTCCCACAATATTTAGCTATAACTAGGTAAACCATTTTTATGTCCCACTGTACATTTAGCTGAACCATGGCGTATCTGCGAGAGATCACGCGCGAGGAAAAATACAAGGCTACATAAGTTCACTAGACTATGCCGTATTATTTTCATCACAATACCAATTATAATTTTGTTTATTTAAATTTATGTTTTATTTTATGTTATTTTAAATACCCCAATGTAATTTTTTTATACAAAACCAAAATATATTCATATACCAATTTAAAGGTTATTAAATATACTTAAGTTCTTCTGTTTGTAGTTGTAGATAAACTAAAATGTAATTAATTATTTATCGAATTAATTATCTTCAGGATTGTTTATTAAATTCTATAACTTTTTATCGATATTATGATGACCAGTCAAGGTTTCTGTATACGTCATAATACGAAATTCTTGACCCATATTGGTCAAGTGAACTGATTATATCTTTTTGTCGGTGCAGGATGATTTATGTGATTATATAATTGGTTTGGTTGAGGACGATGAGGCGGCGCTTATATCGGGAGAGGTTTGAGCCCCCTTTAAAATTTAAACCCTAGTTGTTTTCACTAGCTGACCCCTAAAGTGCGATTGATACTGAGACATCAGATGTTAACATTGGTCGCCATTTTCTTGCTACTAAAAATACTAACAAAATATGTATCGTACTGATTTGAAATTTTCTATAAATTCTATCTTAACATAAGGAATTTTATATTTCCATATTCAGTTACAAATCGATTTATGCCAAAGAGGTTAAAGACGAACAATTTGATTTAACGCATCTCGGATGAATAATACTTTGAACGTAGGAATGAATCAAAGTCTAGTTAGCTAGGGAAACTAGGGTTGGGAGATGATTTTAACATACGAAATTCGGCATGGAAATGGCGAGCAACGAATCAATCATCCATTCTTTCCTCAGTATGGACGTTCCTTATATCGCCATGAATACCTCAGGCGATGACCTTATCCACTTAATTCGGTAAATTGGATCCCTAAACTTCAATAGTTTTGTTAAAAAACTAACAATACTGGTTCACTATTAATGTTGTTAGTATATTGTCAGAAAATTTTGACGTTGTATGATTCTGTATAGGCTTTTAAATTTTTACTTAGTACGGCATATATCTTGTTTTTTAGTTGTAGTTTTTTTTTCATGTTGTCATTATTAATTATAATAAGTATGTCTGTAGTGTTAATTACATTTCATATAGTATCACTCTCGTACTGTTTTATGGCATATTTTGGCGACCAATTTATTGAAAACATGTCAAATGTTTCTCCATTGTTACCATTTATGATAAAAGATGCATATATCATGTGAAAATATTTTTCAAACCCCAGAACACCCATTTCAAATGTCACCTTTCCATTGACTACTTGTGCTATCATCCTCCATTCACTTTCGTCCACCATTAATAAGCTATGTAAATACCTGGCGCACGAGTGGCGCGTTGTTTTCCGCTTGTAGGGTGATCATCTCTAGGCAATAACCTGCGTTTGTGTGGAATTTTCGAGAATGCTTTTTCTATTATGGGTACCGTATTATGGGTTGCGATACTATCTAAGTTTTTTTATATTCAAGAACTCAATTCTATGCGCGATGTATTTTAGTAAAAAGAGTTAACTTACTTGATTTGAAAAGTATACTGGAACAGAAATTGCACTATTTGTAACTAAGACGCTGACTGCAGCCGATGACTTTGAGCAATGGATACGCCCACTAATTTATGCTACTTTGAATTTCTTTGTAACGCGTCGCAGCGATCACTGTCGATTCCCGTAGGAGTGACAGAGAAAAAGCGCTTGGAATAGATACAACTAAGTGGGCCTAAGTGCCAAACAACAAAATTCGTTGTGCAATTTAAAATTGCCATTTTATTAAAAATCTAAATCAGCCATTGGCTTAAGCAACATACAAAACACAATTTAGCAAAAATTTATTATCATGTCATACGGACTGTTGATAAAAATGGTAATTTATGTATTTTTAGAAGTGAGATTATTTTCTATCGACACAAGTTTTTGGAATCGTGTTTTGGAAACACCCACCAGGTCAAAAATATGATCAATTACAACTACATAGAATTTGGCAACAATACGAGCCATAGGCTTTAAGAAAACAATCTTCATTGAGCTGAATTTGGCTCATTTCAGCGTCTTAAGCTACTCATGGTCGTGTACTAAAACAAATAGATATTAAGCTCTAAAGAAACTGTTAATAAAACAATTATGGTCATGAAATGGTTGTATTAGATTTCATCCAGACGTCATTGTCGCGATGACAGACGAATAACTAATCTGACTGCAAAATGCAAATAATAACCTCAAAAGTATTAGAATACTAATATAGTAAGACTTGGATGTTGCCAACCTGTGATACTTGGGTGGTTGTATGGCGTGGTATATTCAGTGCTTGAGAGTGTAGCTGCATTGTGAGAGATGTCCTTTATCCTGCCCTTGTTGACACTTGAGGCATCATTGTTTGACGTTTTTTTTCTTTCTTTTCTTTTGTGGTCTTTAGAATGTAAATAAAATTCTTCAACGATACATGTAAGAAGGTAGGCTCATTTATGACTGTAAAAAGTATTTTCAATAGTTGCAATACTTCCCCTTATTCTGTTCTAGTATTTTGTAAATTAAATATTTTCACTACATAATTTACTTAGTTTTTGTTAAGCAGTATTTTTCACTATATTATGATACATGAATTCTTGAAACTTGTTCTTTATTAATTAACGTTGTACACATTTCGTACTGGATACGAATTCGATTTTGGTTTTGGAAATTGTATCAATAATCGACTTTATTCTAGTATCTATCACTTCACTATCAAATCACATTGCACCTTTTCTCAAAAAGTAACCCTACCCTCAACATCGTTCAGGGCGCGGTGAAGGACTCTGGCACCGGCGGCACGGCCAACACAGGGAACTGGCCTCCGAGTGGAAAGGCCACCCCTCTCACCACCGGCCACCTCACCCCTGCCGATAGGCACGGATCTGTCCAGGTACACTCACGAACCACAAAACTTGTGTATGCGATTTTTAATTCGTTAGTTTAGGGTCTAAATTGGTATTGACAGAGATTTCTTAATGTTCTGTTTGGGTACGAAATGAATGTGAAAATAGCGTTTTTAAGACATTAAAAATTGTTTAATTCTTGTATTCTTGGAGATCTGAGAGTTATTGGTTATTTTTAAATGTAACCTTATGTGCATCATGCTTGTCCAAGGTATCTATTTCAGAATTCCGTCTCATGCTATTGTGAACGTGTTTTGTTTTTTATGGATTTTATTAGCGTTGTATATTTTTTAGTGCAATAATTATACTTTATAATGTAAGACGAACAAAAACACGTGATTGTACTACGCATTCTCCTTTACATATATTTATTGTATTTCAGATACCATTTACTCTGCATGCCTTTGAAAAAATTTCTATGGCATTTTTATAGTATTATTTACGCAGTCAATTTTATGGCTTAATTGTGAATGTATATTGGTGTATTTATTTTTTAGCTGTTGAAGAATAAACATTTTCGGTATGTGAAATTTCCTGGATCCGTTTCAACGGTCAGTTTGATATTTTTGCGGCATACGTGTGTCTGCATGTCGCTTACGACTTTGTGCTATCGAAGTAACAGTTTTGCTTATTTACTAAGCACTGCCGGCCTGCCAATATTCATTCATAAGACCCCATTCTAAGCTACCTTAAGCTATGGATGCAGTAGTGTTGACAGTCGAACTCCTTTTTTCCTACATATCCACTTTTCAGGAGTTTACAGACGAGATTTGTATGATCATTGTAATTTTTTCGGAAAATGGCACCTAGAATGGCCCACCATGATATTTTGTCACTGTGTGACCGTGTTTATATATATAGATATCGCTCGTGTGTAAAAACCTATTTTGTTTTCATCTTGTGTGATTTCGATATCAGCAAACTTTCTATATTACTAGACAATTTTATAAATATATAACCAAAAAACTGACAATTCAGTATTGGAAAGCCATCAATTTGAATAAAAGTTAATATTTGAGAGGTTTACTTTGAACTCTCAAATAAAAGCCAATTGAAATGAAAATATCAGCTAATTAATCAATGTAGTGTCCCTAAAACTAGATAACTAATGAAAGTTTGTTCGAATAAAGATCCATGCAGTAATATTGGCTTGTGTACGTGCTAGAGAGCTTATACATAGCGATTCCTTGCAGTTTAAGTTGCATTACCATCATAACATTCACATAAGCTAATGTCGCGGTTCAGTTGCGTTAATGTACAATACGTCTTCGTGTGTTGTCGCCCTAATCTGAGACCTTACGCTTCTTTGCTACGTCATTCGATTTCTAATTATACCCTTAATTAATTTGGCGTATACAAACAAAACAAAAACGAAAAGAGAACTTGTATAGCATATTTAGACCAAACGCAATGTGATTTTATGGCTTCGACACAAAACAGAAACCAAAGATAAAAAATAAACGATCTATTTAAAAGATTTTATAACTAAGGATAAAAGTTTCCGAATGCAATACATTATTTTAAGATTTTTTGTGTAAGGTTTTAATTTAGTTTGCTATAGGAACAATGATTGTTCTCTTCTTCAGATCATACTCTTTTGTAATATGGATGAGATAGACTCTCAGCTATTAACTTTTTAGAGATTATCCCCCGTAGAAGTTAATCACTTTAGTGTCTTCTTGAACTGCATATTATCATATAAACGAGAAAGTGACATATTATTATGAAAACTTTTGGGATTTGTGTTTGGAATAATACACCAAATTCCAAACAATTTATCAGATACTTCGATTGGGTCTCGATGTTTGTCTTAAATTTCATTGTTTTATTTTTGCTTTTCACATTAACACTTTTTGTATATTTTACCAGGTAAAATCCTTTTTTGTTTGGCTAAAATTTTCGTATCAGTATTTAATAATGATTCATCGTCACGCACCAAATCCATTAAACATACTCACCCAAATCAATTTTTGGAAAATAATATACAATTTAATTAAATTATTTTTATTACTTAAAGTTCATCATATTTTGTAACCTTGTGTTAAGTACAATAAATTAAATAGGTTCATATACATTTTATGTTTTCAGTATAAGAGCTTGAAACATAAAAACAATTATCATTTTCTGCATTACTGTTCCATTTTTAATTGTTATTTCACATTTCTATCAAGTTATTTGAATATCAGCGTTTGCGTACAATCAAGTTGGACGTGGTTATCTTGAATTTGTTGGTAAAAGGCTCGAAAAGTCATTATAAATCTATACAAATTTATCCCAACAGCATAAATGGTTAAAACTCCAATTTTCGCGCGGCGCGAGAAAACGTCGCGGCCTCGCCTTGAAAGTTATTAGAGAGCTACAATGCTGTAAGAAAAACAGGGGCTTTGTTTAAGTTATGTTATGCTTTTGTGCTATAATACTTTAAACAAAAACCCTGTAGCTGGTGTCTAACATTTTTTTAAATCGATACGGACTCCCAGTCCTAAAATAAAATTTGTATGAGACTTTGAGTGCTAGGTCTAGTTAAAAACCAGGGCCCCGATTCCGCTAATTTACAAATGGCACAATTGAATCGTAATTGGATCTCAATCGTATGTTTTGTCACATTTACTAAGGTAGTAATGTCAAAATATACGATTGAGATCCAATTACGATTCAATCGAGCCATTTGTAAATTAACTGAATTGAGGCCCTGTTTGATTACTAGTATTAAATATACAATTTTATCTCCAATCTGCTGCAACTTTAGGCAAAACAATTCAGTTCAGTTTGATGAAATAAGTGAAATGTCAACATGGTTAATTCGTCAGGTGGTGAGCTCCACCAACGGCGAGCTGGGCGCTGACGACCCGACGGCGGGGCACAGCAACACGCCGATCACCCAGCCGCACCACGAGGTTGATGTCGTGGACGACACCAAGTCAGTGTTTCAACTGTATGGATACCATTTTTTATTTATTTTCGCTTGACGCAAGCCTTATTATTTGCCTTTTACGAAGCGAATGTTGAGTGTTCTTATAAATCCTGGGGCCTAATTCGCGTAACCGAATCGCAGTTCGATCGTGATTGAATTGGACGATTTTGACATTTAGCCCATACTAGAACTGTCAAAAACCTGTCGTTCAATTACGATTGTGATACGATTCGGTTACGCGAATTAGGGGCCTGGGCCCCAATTCCGCTGATTTACAAATGGCTCATTAGAATCGTAATTGCATCTCAATCGTATATTTTGACATTACTACCTTAATAAATGTGTCAAAATATACAATTGAGATCCAATTACGATTATATTCTCTATATGGCTCAATAGAATCGTAATTGCATCTCAATTGCATATTTTGACACATTAATAAGGTAGTAATGTCAAAATATGCAATTGAGATGCAATTACGATTCTATTGAGCCATTTGTAAATTAGCGGTATTGGGGGCCTGGTAGAGTGAGAATCTCGTATATACCGGGTGTCCAGAGGAGTGAGGTCAAAAAAAATTTTTTAAGTGCCTCTTGTTGAAAGTTTTCTGAATCACCCCTATGTATGTATGTATGTTCTGCGATTTTTCATAGTTTTCGAGTTACGCTTTTTTTATGAATTTTCCAAAATTTCGACGGGATCCGTTTGAAAAATTTCTATAAAAAAGTAGAAAGTTTCTTCGTTTTTTTTATGGTGTACCCATTATTCTTATGGTGCTTTTCCACCTGAGATGTGCTATGCTACGATGCTATGGATGCGTTTGATATCCACCAATCACATTGATTGGTGCACATAGCTTAGCACTGGTGGAAACGGATTCAACTAAGATATGTTGTTTATATGGAAGGTTGCGTGCTATGGATGCGTGCTATGAGCCATCGCGAGTGGTGTAGCTGTGTGTAGAGCAGAGTACGTACAGTATGCCCGCGTTTTTCGCTGAAAGGAGATATGCCATCGTGGAAGCAAAAAGTTTCTCGGACAGCTACTTTGCGGCGGCGCATCTTTGTAGCGCATCTTCCTCGTACAGCTACCTATCGTAGTCTTGGTGAAAACGGTCACATGTTTTCGTATTAGCTGCATAGCACATCTCTGGTAAAAAAGCACCCTTAAATTCTATTATAAAGGCCTTTGCCCTGCAGTAGGATCTTAATTTGAAACAAACACGTATACGAGCTTCTTATTCAATACCAGCGATATGGTGTTAATACATATTAAGTAATACGAATAACGTTTTGTATTGGCAACTATGTTTTTACAAAATGCGAGTTGAACCTGTTTTATTTTCTGCACCTATTGGTGACATCATTTAACTTTTCAACTAATACAAGCAAATGCAAATTGCACCGCCTACCGCTTTGCAAATCGCATAAGAACACAGCTGCAGTGGTGGACACATAATTAAATACACTTTGAGGATATTATTTTCTCAAAGTTTAACTAACCTATATTTTTTAATTCATCGCGATAGAGGATGGCAATATTAATTAAATTATTCTTAGGGTTATCGTGAAATGTTTGAAATGAAATAAAGATACCACATGTCGTATTTTAAATATTTATGAAGTTTATTGCAAGCAGTATGAACTAATACAAGGACTTGGCCAACTAATCAAAGACACACAAATTTTGTAACTTTAAAATAATATAACATTGAAAATATTGAAACTTAGTTAACTCTAATTAGTTTTAGATGTATAATTCAAACATAACCTCGTTATTATTATTTGGTCAAAGTACTATAGCAGCAGTGACAGCATAACATCGCCTAGTCATTGAAAGCCATCAAATCATTGCAGTTTTCAACCGAAATCTGCTTCATGCCTTTTTAAGTGTCGTGTATTGTTACATATACGTTTTATGTCACTATTTTCTTTACACGGAACCACATATTTCCAATCGGGTTAACGTCGGGACTGTACGGTGGCCAATTCAAAACTTTTAATGATCACTGCTGAAGTATATTTACCATCATTATCATGTTGAAAAGTCCATTTCAGTGGTTTACCATGATTTGGCATAAAGATGCAGGTTTCACCTTAAATATTCTTAGATTGAAATTTATCTATGTTACCTCCTTTTTTTTAATAGGTCTTACACCATAACCAGAAAAACATCCTCATACTTGGATATTAACTCCTTCATGTTTGATGGCTGTTCTTGTATATTTTAAATTCATTTCTTTTTTTTAAGGGGTTTTCACTGTAGTTCTGTCTAGTGAGCATATTTTATGAAAAGTTGTAATCTTGCTCTGATATTTTCTTACTTCAAAAGTTGACCTTACGAAAAAATATTTTAACCAAGTCTGCCTCACATAATCACCGTCTAACCGTTCTTGCTGGCACTCCTCAAGACCCCTCTGCACCAAATACTTCTAAATGAATAACTTCTGATCTTTTTGAAAGGGTCTCTTTTAGCCAACAGTCTTTTCGCGGAGTTGTTTTTCTCAGTCTAGGTTTCCTAGGCATATTTTCCGTAGCATTAAACTTCTTAAAATGCCGAATAGCATTTTATACTATATCTTAAGAGCATCGCAAATAAGCTGCAATTTCCCTATTCGACCAAACATTGTCATATCAATTGAAAATTATCTTTTCTGTAGAAGTTTCTTAAGTTTTGCTTTTCCCGTACTGATTCAATTTTAATTTCACAATCAGACTTGAAGCAAGGCTTAAACTGAGCCATTTGTTGCGTGTCACAAAAATTCACAGCATAATGGAACAAATAAAAGTGCTACTTTTATTTTTATTTTCAATTTAAGACATGTAATAAGCACTGTCTTTTATTAGATGACCAGCGTAAAATGTATCAAAAATGTTTATGTTACAATTGAAAAAGGAAATTTACTAAACTATTGCTAATTTAACATCTAAACTATTCTCATTTTAAAAATAAAACATTTACAGTGTACTTACGTATAATAATAATTAAAATGGAATTGATACCAATCTTGTGTATCTAAATATAATTTATTTAGTTGTATGTGGTCAACATAAAGGGTCTTTAATTATGTGACCACCACTGTAAATGAAATAATATAATCAAAGCTAAGCCTTAAGATTATTGTTATATTTATTTTATTTTATTTATTGAGAAAACTAACAGCGTATACAGTAAATTTTAAATAAACATGTAGAATGCAAATGGTATGGCCAATAACAGGTTTCCCTAAATTACTAAAAGTACAAATGTTGTTGGAAGTAAGTACCCACAGTATGAGTAAAATATAACCATAGAACAAACAAGCAACTCAAGGTTAAATTTTAAGAAGATTATAAAGTGATATTTAGCCACAAGCCCTAAAACATCCAAATCTTGTGCATAATAATTGTTCAAGCAAGGCATGACGTGTAAGTTGTCAACGTGCATCAACATTCCAAAGGACAAACCCGTTTCCCATACAATCTTGGGCCTGACGTTACAAGGCTGGGAATTGGCCATAAATTAAAGCATATTGAAAAGATTCAAAAGCCCTATTTTCACAACTTTCTACAATGGGAAATTTACTTAAATCATACAATGAACTTATTTTATTTTATAACCTATATCATGTATTATTTTACAAAAAATACCATTTTGGTACTTTACCTGGATAAGATCCAGGTTCCTTTTCTATCTATAGGCAATATAGGTAGTAAACAGAGCACTTCAGCAGAGCAGTGAGAAAAATACAAACCACATTATATACGAAACGAAATGTAAGTGAATTGGAGTGAATGACAAATGACAATTAACTGTCATTGTCAGCTGATATTCTTAATAATAGTGCAGCCTGTTACATCAGGAATTGAACTATTCAAAATGTTCATTTGTTTTATCAATGATTACTTATTGAACTGCAAAGCTCGTGGAATGTTAATTACATTCTTTAAGTTTTTTATATTTATATCAGGCTTTTAAAACGAATTATTTACCTTATTCCTTAAAAAATGCATTGTAAAGAAGTATTACTATGAATCGATTTATTCCAAATCGATTAAAACGTTAAAAGCCCCGCCCTATGAAGTGACAGAGCGTTTACGGATATAGTCACGTTTTAATTTATTTAGTTTAAGTGTAAAACGGTTTACAGAGATTGTTTAAGTATTAGAAAAACAATATGAATTTTATACATTTTTTCCACTTGTCCATTACCAATGAAACTATTTTTTAGAGAAATAGGCACGTAAAATAAAAGGGATTTTTTGGCATAATTTTTATTATTGTAACGTCGGGCCTTAAAACGGGGTTCTCCTTTTAACTTAAGGGGACTACTAGAGCTAAGTGCTGTCCCCAATTGATTTAATTTTATTACTAGAGTTATTTAATTCGGGATTTATACCGTGTACCTTATTTATTATGAGTTTCCGATATTTCGGCACTGTTCCAAGCGCCATGATCACCGGAGAACTGTTGTATCTGCGGGTGGATAGCTGTTAAGAGCAGACAAACGATAAATCCCTAATTAAATAACTCTAGTGATAGTGACCATGAAAGTTTAAATTTAATTTTATTTCTTCGAAACAAAATAATTAAAAAAAAAACTAGAACAGTATCATTTTAGCAAACTACCTCTAGTATTTATTGAATCACTGTTGACGACCATTTGGATCAGCGGTAGTTAACGCTGCTTCTGAGCCATGGGTCGCGGGTTCGATCCCCGCGCAGTACAAATATTTGTGTGCATGAACATGTCTGTTTGTACTGGTCTGGGTGTTTGCTATGTATTATAAGTATGTATTTACAAAAAAAAAAAGTATATAAGTAAGTTTATCGGTTGTCTAGTACCCCATACGAGAGGGTACTTAATAGTACCTTAATTTGGGACTAGATGGCTCAGTGTGGCCCAGTGAGGCATGTCTTAAATATTTAATATTTACTGTTAACTGCTTTTCATTCTATAATTTTTTCCTATTGTACATTATTGCTAAAAGCAGTCGCTTTTGGCGTTAGCAACAAATTCGACTTTATAAACAACTAAATGAAAGGTTAATTGTGATTCAATAAATTATATTGGTAATTTGCTAAAATGATACTGTTCTAGCATTTTAAGAATTGATTTTGTTTGGAAGTAATACAATGGGGGCTATCGCTAGTAAATTGGCCACTAGAGGCGCTTGTGCCGTGTGAGGTCCAAAATCATTCACTTTGTACTGGTTTTAGCGGAATTTGTTGCATAAATTATAATTTCTTAAATTTACCTGCCGGGAAGTGATCTCCATCGTAAAATATAGCAAATATGGATTATTTGGCGATTAATGTGAATGCTTTAAAAGCGGAATTAAGAAAAAGCGCAAAAATAGGCGGCCTCAAGAGCAACTATTTCAGAAGTTAGTTTGTTGATATCAAGATAGTTATTTATAAACAATATAACCTTAATTAGATTCAAGATATAACACTTTGTTTCGGCGCCAATCGCCTTTGACTGCTATACCTCCGGACCTCAGTCTACAGTGGCGCCAACTGGTGAGCAAAAAAACGGTAGTCCCCATTAAGTCAATTGGGGGCAGCACTTAGCTCTAGTAGTATTCTTAACGAATAATGCTAACGTTCTAATTTTCCATGTTGGTAGATTGACAACCAGAACATTTCTATCTAGTAATTCCGTTGCTACATATTGCTGCCTTAGATACTAGGTGACTGTTAATAATTCAATACTATATACGAAGGTTAATCTAGGCGATAATATGAATAAAATAGGCCTTACCTAAACACCTAAACTTAGTTACAATGACAATACTTTAATTGGTTTCTTCATGCTAGGTCTGGATTTAAATAAGAATTGTTTTGTGCTATATGAAGATGACTCCTGGCGGGTGTTGCCGTATCTTACACCGGCCCACCACATCCGAGGGTTGGCAGAAAACGAATCTACCTAATGGAAGACATAGATGGATTAAATTGCATTATATAATGATTATATATGTAAGCTCTGGAAATTGATTACATTCGTTACATTTGTAAATCAGTGACATCATGCTATAAAAAATAGCTTAGATGTCGAAACGGTCGTTCACAGCGTCCTTCATATCTTAATTCGTTAAAAGTCTGCGACCTCTCAATGTCTTTTTGAATTTTTAATAGTCACAGGGGGTTAAATGTTATTCACCTAATCTATAAAAAGGCGTTTTGCTTCAGCCCGCGCAATTTATGCGATGCGACTTTTTCACGGAGTTTGCCTCTGCTTTTTTCTTTTACATTTTCAGGAATTCGGTCAAGTAATCTTGCATAGTATTTAGCATTTATAGTTGATTTTTTCGACAATCTATCATGTATAATGATACTACGTCACACAGTGGATCGACCCCATACAAGCAAAGCGACATAGGAAACTTAAATATACACTTGTCAGTTTTTGAGAAACAAAACATTCTATCGTATACGCCTACTTATTAGCTGTAAATAACTTACGCAGCATTTTCTTATTGGAATCTTATATTGAGAGCTATGGCACCAAACGTGATTTATCTATATGGGAAATGGCATATAAAATAATGTACCTTCGAATTCCCTTCGTGTTTCAGCTTGATTTTTTATATAGTAATAAAGCATATTTTCTACATTTTCTCCAAACAAACAAGATGCGCCACACGCTATAAGCGTTGAAAGATTTTTTCTTCTTTTGTAAAAATTTATTCATAAGTTGTTATTTCGACATATTTTAGCCTCGAATCTCACTTCTCTGAATTGGCCGGGCCATAAATCATCGGTGTCGGGCAGAGGAGGTATCTGAAGCGAAAACAAGGATTTTCGTAAACTTAGAGAATCTCACTCGAGAAAAAACAGCAGTGTTTCTTGTAACGAAGATGTGCTACATAACTTTTTCTGACAACCATAACTTTAGATCCTGTTCTGACAACCATAAGACTAAAAATGGATCTAAATGTAAAGAAAAAAAAATCAAAGAAGTTTATGAAAAAGAAAACCAAGTAGAATTTTGTGATCATACGAATTTAATATGTGATACTGATTCCAAAGAATCTGAAGTTATTATATTTTGTGACTAAGACTTCTTCTATTTTATTCATCTGAAAATTAATTTCAGAATTTATTATATAGATGCTTTTTATTATCTTGTTGTATTATGTTGTTAATACAGTATTATTTGAAATTGTTGAATTGGTTTCTGTTTATTGCCTTTTGATAATAGTTAGTCTATAGCAAATGTATCTTTAAGTAATATAAATTCATTTTATTAATATGTTATGTTTTAGCATGAGGCCATTAGGAAGGTGTCAGTTTTTTGTAATAATTTTTGTTCGACGACAGTGATAAACGGATACCAAATAATATATGTATGTTCTTCAACCAAAAATGTCTTTTTTTTTCAATTACGGCTAAGCAATCAAAGAAACAAAGTTAGTAATTTTCATACCTATTACGCAACATTAATTAATACAATCGTTTCCAAAGATTGCACCTCTTCCTATGGTTTAAAATTGGTACTACTGTGAAAATATAACAAAAGTATAGATCAATTAGCTATTGACAGACTATTTCAATATGATTGTTAAGTATGACTTTAAAGAAACAAGTCATGAGAGATTACCTAGTAATTAGAATAATAACGAAAAGGTCATTAATACACAAAAGGTAGTCAGTAATAGTAATAAGAGGGCCTCAGGTAATGCCCTCATTAGGCTCAATGAAAACTGGTTAGGTGGTTAACAACACAACGTTTTCTGTCAATCTGATATCAGTGCAGCGATGATTTATGGACTGACCAATTAATTAGTAAAACACTACGGAAGTGAGGTTATAAGATTAAATATGTCGAAATAATAATAAAAACATACGAATAAATTTGTAGATAAGAAGAAAAAATCGGTCAACGCTTATAGCTCATAGGGGGCGCGTGTGGCGCACCATGTTTGTTTGGAGAAAATGTAGCAAATATATCTTATTACCATATAAAAAATCATGCTGAAGTACGAACGGAATCCGAAGGTACATGATTTTTTATGCCATTTCCCATACAATTAAATCAAGTTTGGTGCCATAGCTCTCAATATAAGATTCCAATAAGAAAATACTGCGTAATTCATTTACAGCTAATAAGTAGTCGTATACGAAGGCATGATTTGGTTCTCAAAAACTGTCAAGTGTATTTAAGTTGCCTATGGCTTGTATGGGGTCGATCCACTGTGCATCATCCCAAAGTACTTGACCTTGAAAGTCTTCCATTGCGTTGGACGCTTTCGAGTTAGGACTAAGAGCACTTGAAAACATTCGTCAGGAGTTTGATCATCAAAAGGTGTCTAGTTGTAGGCGCCCAACTGCGCTCACCTTGTATACCTCCAAATGTCAATGAATAATTGCACAATCTCCTTTCTCATGGCAACATTTGTATCTAACTCCCACTGCTTAGTTCTCGTGTCAGTCAAGATCACAGGCTGTACATTTTTGTTATCTGCTTGCGGTAATTTCAAGCAGCATTCACCAAAACCAATAATTTAATAAATCATTCAAAACAACATAAATTTCCGAAAACCTTAATGCGCACGCGAATCTGCGTAGCTATATTTTCTTTCCGACTAAGTAACTTTCGGCTGAAATCTCAGCGCGCTGCTCTATTTTAATATATTTTTTAAACTTATTGCCAGTATATATCCAGTTCGTTATTAAAACAATCTTTAGCAAACCATATTTTATCTCTCATCATTAATCCCTCATGTATGTTACATGCTGGTATGTTATGATTACTTGGCACATATCT
Source organism: Anania crocealis (assembly GCA_949315895.1). Classification (NCBI taxonomy): domain Eukaryota; kingdom Metazoa; phylum Arthropoda; class Insecta; order Lepidoptera; family Crambidae; genus Anania; species Anania crocealis. Next base: position 7,410,868 of record OX438879.1, on the reverse strand, counting down.
TTTGAAATCATAGATTTTCAATCCTCGGCAACGATATAATAGAAAGATAGATATTAATTTGTTAATTGATATATAACAATTACAAATTGATAAATCTGTACAATGAGACAATCTCTTCTTTGGATAGAAGGAAAAAAACAAATATGATGTTTCAATTCATGATGGAAATAGTTATACTATACCCTTAATTATAGTTTACCTTTGACATCACAGTTCCTGTATTATTTTTACTGACTAAAATAAAACTTAACAACTGTAGTAGCTTGACGCTCGCTTTAGTTGCCTGGCGGTATGAATTGGCTTATTTACAATGGGAACGATATCCTTGCTAGTTTTAAATATTAGAGAATTAAGTTACTTGACTAAGGCTTCACAATTATAGTCAATAATTATACATAGTATGAAAAAAAAAACAACAACAGTACAACGATTAAAAATTGTCTATGACTGAGTGAAGATTGAAGTGAGAGAGATTTGTAAAGATATTGTTTATTGAACAAAATCCACGGGTCCTAACTTACATAACTAAATATTTCTCCTTGACAGTACAGCAAACAACGAATTTACATTATATCAATACATTTTATAAAGAGAAATAATAGGGGTTAAAGTATGAAATTGCCGATTATTTTCCCACATTTTATTTTGTTTATATCTCTTAAGTTTAGTCGTATTATTGCGTAATTCTTTTTGTATTGTATCAAAAACTAAATAAAGTAACTTTTAAATAAAAATAAATGCAATACTAGTGCCTATTACTTCAAAGGAAGTCGTTGAAAAGGCCCCTTACAATGTGTCAGCTGACCTTCTTGCTTCAATTAAGTATATTTGTATTATATACTTTAATTTTCAGAAATTTAAATACTATAATGCGTAGCTTTATAACCATCTCACTTTCACCTTTAATTGCATCGAAAACGGTTCAGGCGTTTTTAAAAAAACAAAAAAATTGTTAGTATGGAAAAATGACTTTTCTCGATTTCGTCCATACAAAACGGCAATTTCATACTTTAACCCCTAATATACATGATACAGAAGAGAATGTATGAGAAAAGTTTTAGGATGTCAAACAAAAAAGTTTATATCTAGATATCCCAAATTCCGAGGTGAAACCCCTTAAAAAATCACTGCGCTAATGGTGATTTTTTATTTGCTTACTGTGTGTGTGTGCGTGTGTGTGTGATTTTGTGTGTTTACTTTAGTTTGTGTGATAGATAATAAAGTGCAGTAAGAATTAAATGTGTAAAACCCCATTTAAATTACCTATTTAATTCAATTGGAATGATCACTAGTAATCAGAATATATTTGTTTATTTGCTATAGTACTCTATCCACGGTTGGCGTGGCATATATCTTTGACAATGTGACCGAGTATCTTGCGCAGCTTCTTCACCCCACTAGATCACACCGAAAGCTGTGATAGTTTGCAGGAATAAAACAGTTCCTTTGTTAAAGAGACTACTAGAGCTAAATGCTGCTAGAATGCTAAATGCTGCAGAAACTAGAACAGTATCATTTTAGCAAATTACCTCTAGTATTTATCGAATCACAGGTAACTTTTCATCTAGTTGTTTATAAAGTCGAATTTGTCGCTAATACGAAAGATTGTGATAATGAAAAGCAGTTAACAATGATACAATACTCGTAAATACAAGATTTAATTTGCTAGAATAATACTGTTCTATTTTATTGAGATTTGATTTTGTTTAGAAGTTGTGGGCAACAGATCTGGCAACCTTGTAGGCCTTCATAGTAGTTTTTACTTTCTGTTTTTTGTCTGTGACTTTTGCCTAGCAACAGGGTTGTATGGTAAAATAGTTTAGATTTTGTTATCGTTTTGTAGCCGTTACTTTACACACTTATTTTATATTTTTAACGTGGTTTCCACGCTACGTCAAAGATTAAAAAAATTAAATAAATTGGGTCAGCTTTTAGCTCTAGTAGTCGCCTTCGAATGAAATCTCGTACCAGGCAGACTCTGTAAATCGTCATGCAGGCAATCCGTCTATTCCAGATGCTGTTGTTTCTTCAAACGCAAAAAGAAGAAGTGCGCTGCACGCGCGGGCAAGTGACGCGCGCGCGCCACGTGACCCCGCCCCGCAACGCTAGCGTCGGACCGCCCCGGCATCACCCGAGTATAGAGCACTAATCATTCACTTATGTTTATGTAACTCTGAAATGTATTTGGTATTCAAACAATCTTTTTTTTTTCAAGATGTACACCGTGCAATTTGAACCAGCTGCAAAACGAAGTCTAAGTTGTCTAACCATTGTGTATAAAGGCCCCCAATTCCGCTAATTTACGAATGGCAATAGAATCGCAATTGCATCTCAATTGTATATTTTGTCACATTAATATGGTAGTAATGTCAAAATATAAGATTGCGATGCAATTACGATTCTATCGAGCCATTTGTAAATTAGCGGAATTGGGGCCCAGCTTGGCAGTGTGATTTTAATTTTGTAGCGTTTTTTTTTTCAAAATTATAAATTATTTGTTCAGCTATTTATTTTGAATCACGCTGTGACGCGCACGGATGGAGCTGAGTAAAGTTCATTCATATGGGACCCCGCCGCAGCGAAATAATACGTCTGTGCGCGTCACAGCGTGTTTCAAAATGAATGGTCTGAATTAATAATTTTCTGTCATTTTTTTATTGTTATATAAATAAATAACACAGCCAAATGTTACACATAAAAGTAACGTAACTAGCTGTGTTTATCAGGCGTTTAACAATGCTCGTTGTATTAAACGAAAGTCGTATTTTTAGCTGACCCGGCTAACTTTTGTACTGTCGTATTATGAAGGATTGGTTGTAGAATAGTGTTTATTTTATTGCTGTAAGTTTTAATATTTAATATCCCATTCTGGGCTTTGACATCCAAAAAATATTAAAAAAAAACTTTTGAGTTATAAATGGTATTACTAGCACAATTTTAAATAAATAAATATTTTTATTTAATTTGAGAGTAAAATGTCGCTCTTTGCGTCAAATTCACTTAATACTTTCTCGAAACTTGTAAAATACATTAGAAATATTTTGAAAATAAAGATTGTTTGAATATTTAGTAATTTGTTTTTAATTCTCACGCAATTCTAATGGCAAGTAAATGCATAATCGTATTTATCAAATGTATAGATTCCATAAAAAAAATGTTTCTGTTGTTAAACAAAAGCGTGTGAATAATTTGTAATAACAATGAATTTTGTCGTTAATTTTATAATTTAAATTTTCATTTCAATTTTCTTAATTGCTTTTTTGAATTTTTGGTTGTTCTTTTTACATTATATGTAGTTAATTATGCTCACAATACTCGTGTATCATGCTACTGCTGAATTAGTTCCATTTAAAATGTCTTCATAAACGGCTAAGTAATACTTCATAGGAACGAATATTGGTTCTGAAACTCCTTATCCTCTCTCGGTGTCTAGAACCTGAAACAAATATCGTATACGTGGCAGGGAATGATTATTAAGTAATTTCGTAGTCTTGCGATTCGACACCTTTACGTAAATAGAGCAACATGTTAAATAAAACATGACATACTATTGTACGCTATTATCGTCTTTATGCTAATGAAATAGGGTATATAATGGCACTGTCCTTTATTATGTAAATCGAGTCAGGCTTGCCGAGTAATGGACAATAGGGACGCTTATATTCACGAGCGACCACGATTCGGTCCATTTCGAACTGTTGTTGCTACTATTAAGTATGTAATAGTTGAATAATAGTAATTCTCAACAGATTATCGTATTGAACCGCATAAGTCTTGACGAATTATTCAGAGCCACTATTCGATGTGCCCAATGTCAATTATTTGTTACACATTCGTACTAGCGACGCCAAGTAACTGATTAACAGTCTCCTATACAACGTTTTCCATGCGATATCGATTTATGACGTTGTATTTTCTTATCGAAGGTGTACTTATTAGTAAAAAATGCTTAATGATCATCCATACAGGGTGAATATGAAACCGTGTTCTCCCTTGAAAGTACCTAATCAGTTGCTGATTCACAACTTATACTGAGAAACCCGTAATCTTTAGGAAATTTAACCTCTGCTATACGCTTTCGTTCCGTTTGATTTAAACGTCGGCTTCATAGTAAACGCGTTTCCGGGTTATTAACATCAATATCTCATTTTAAAAGGAATAAAATGACTTCATATTCACTTGTGAATCAAACTGGGGTCAATAGTAGGCCGGGTGCGGTTGGCGAATTGTTTAGTTTGTGTTCCCGTCCTTAGTGAGTTGTATTCATCGTCAAGAGTTTAGCTGACGTATTTGGACGCAAGAATTAACCTCTTAGCATCCCGCTCGCATCGACGAATGTCCATTCCAGCACATAGATCGAACAAATCGACAGATTTGTACATTTAGAACACATTAACATACAGCTGTAGTTCATAAAAATACTTAGTAGTCGTGTATTGCTTTATCCCAATATAGTGAAGCCGTTTATTATTATTATTTTTTTATGTCTCGTTCATTTATTATTATCTGTGAATGCGTTGTAATTCAATTTTTTGTTACATAAGTAATGAATTACCATTACATAGAGAATATGGCGACTTTGTAATAAGTTTGTGTGGTGTTGAACTTTACTTTGTCTCCGGCCAGTTGAACATTGCAGACGGGGGGCCGGACTACTTTTATTCAACAGGTTGTGATATAAGACGTTCGAACTGATCTTCGTAATGACTGCAGCCTAATAATAGGGGTTAAAGTATGAAACTGCCGATTGTTTTCCCACTTTTTATTTTGTTTATAGCTCTTAAGTATAGTCATATTATTGCGTAATTCTTTTTGTATTGTATCAAAAACTAATAAAGTAACTTTTGACTAAAAAAAAATGCAATACTAGTGCCTATTACTTCAAAGGAAGTCGTTGAAAAGACCCCTTACAATGTGTCAGCTGACCTTCTTGCTTCAATTAAGTATATTTGTATTATATACTTTGATTTTCAGAAATTTAAATACTATAATGCGTAGCTTTATAACCATCTAACTTACACCTTTAATTGCATCGAAAACGGCTCAGGCGTTTTTAAAAAAACTCAAAAATTGTTAGTATGGAAAAATGTCTTTTCTCGATTTCGTCCATACAAAACGGTAATTTCACTTTAACCCCTAATATGAGACGACATGTATACAGGGATATTGTAAGTTGAGTTTAAGGGCAGCTCAAGTAAACTACTTGATATTATCAACAGCTTATGACATGTTAGACAGTCTAAAGGCTTGCATAGTGACTCTAGCGACATTCGGTGAACGTTTCAGTGTGCAATGTTCAACGAGCCGACTGTATGCATATTTCTAGGTTTTAACTTTATTTAGTCATTGTGTACTAAGTTCAATTTGTGCGACAAAGAAGTATGATAATAATTATTTAATTGGCTCCGTTCCTATAGTGATGCCACGTACTTTACTGTCTTTATTTATGCCTATATAATTATAGTTTTATTACATGAGGTAACAACAGGCAATATGTTAAACAAATTATATAAGTCGTCTCTATCTGGTGCGTGCCACCGCGTTATAAACAGTACGACCTTGAATGGATTCGTCGAAATTTTAATTTGTTATATTTAACGTGCAATAAATTATGTAGACATTCAATACAAAAGTGTGAAAATTGGTTTCGATCGGTGTATCCCATCGAGTCCCGAGTGAACTGACTTTTACTACAAGACTGAATGAGACATTTCACCTTGTGTACAAACGACCAGCTTTCATTTCAAATTGAGTTACGAGAGAAATAGCATTTTTTGAGTATGTTCATCGTTGAAGTGTCATGTCATGTGCTATATGCGCGACCTCCCTATTTAGCCTCCAGTACGTCGAAACACTGAGCGTAGTTATATTGAGGCGAGCGGCCGACATACGACGCGCTAGAGCCATTGGTTTTCTATAAGTCACAGGACTGATAGCGTTGTCATCGGTGAGCGTGATTCCTACCGAACATCATTCAAATTAAACCATACCCTGTTGTCATGGTCCTCGCACCGAGCAAACGCTTCGTAAATGATGTATAAATTGTACAGCTTAGGAACACATTTGTATATTTTTGCTTGGACCGGCGGCATGGATTCGACAAGCGTGAATTGTGTAGAAGTAAGATTTGTAGATGTCGTGTCACACGATCAGCGTGAAGCGAACCGCGACTCGTATTGTGCTTACATCGGGTCGCTTTACGCTCCAACGCTTGATCAATTTGGCATATTTATAAGATTCTTTGGATAGTCACGGATATTGTAGTCATCACAAAATTGTATCCCGCATTAGAATTTATTCAAATTCATTTCGGCTAAGTATGTTTAAAGTGTTTTATAACAAAAAAAAACATCTTGTTGTATCGTTTTCATATTTTTAGAGAAAGTATAGATAATGCGAATATTGTCATAATGTAAAGTGGAGTTTTTGAAATCGATACCTTGAAAGAATGTTTTTTTTTTAAATAAATGGTGAACAAATCGAGGTATTCTCCGTGTTAAATGGATCGTTAATACTTATTGTACAATCATTGCAGTGTAATCGAATGTAATAAACGTAAGTCTTAAACATGATTAATACCATAGTTGTACCTAATTGTTACTTTCTATTTGCTAGATAGAATAATCAAATTAGATTGAGTAACGTGAAAAAGTCAAATTGTGTGATTTGTTACGCGTCGCCGCGCCTGCGCGTTGGAGGGCGAGCAGGGGCCTTATTCAGCTATTTCAATAGCAGTTCGATCGTGATTGAATTGGGCGATTTTGACATTTAGCCCATACTAGAACTGTCAAACACCTGCTATTCAATTACGATTGTGATACGATTTGGTTAGCTAAATTAGGGGCCAGTACGCATCGGCTCTGCGCTACCGCATCGTGTTTGCGCATCGGACATCGACTTGTACAAACATTGTATTTCTATAGATAAGTTCAATCACAATAAAATTAACTTTCTTGCACTGTTATAATTTCATAGTTCTACTAAACGACAATTGCGATTATTTATTGCTTCATCAATCGTAGGATGGTAAGCTAGGAGCTGCGTGCTCCGGTCTAGTTAATTTAAATTATAATTTTAAAATTTCGCTTACTAAGTAAGTCAAGTTCAGTCGGATGGCTTGTGGACGCACGAGGAAGGTTTTGAACTGTAGTTTTTTAACTTATGTATTATAATACATGATGATGCTTTTGAAACTGAATTATTATTGTAAGTATAAAAATAAATATTAATATTCATAGAAACAGTTCTCAGTGTTTATTTTTTTTCTGTAAGATGTATGGTTAAAATTTGCATACGCAATTTGACTTGTATTCGGTTAATAAGGTCACAACCTGTTCAAAAATACGAAAATATTGTTAACTCATAATTAAATAAAGCTTATTATAAGATATTTGTTTTATTCTTTCATACTGCCCTTACCTATATAGATAAGTTTTTTATTTGAACTGCTCGATAAAATAATCTGTCTTGTTAAACCTTCACTGATTATGTTATAATAGAGAATCTATTTCAGCTTGCACTGAGTTGTACCTGGATCTATAGTCTAGTCGAGTTTCTGACTAAAATGTCGTGCTTTAGGGACTCTACCTATATTAGTTTATGATAGGAACTTTTCTTTATTCCTAGAATAAAGAGTGCTCTAGAGCAAGAAGTGATCCTGGGACAGAATCCTTTGCTTTCATGTCAATGGGGGCTATCTCTAGTGAATTTGCCACTAGAGGCGCTAGTGTCGCGTGAGGTCCAATATCATTTACTTTGTACTGGTTTTAGCGGAATTTGTTGCATAAATTATAATTTCTTTAATTTACCTGCTGGAAAGTGATCTCCTTCGTAAAATATCGCAAATATGGATTATTTGGCGATTAATGTGAACGCTTTAAAAGCGGAATTAAGAAGAAGCGCAAAAATAGGCGGCCTCAAGAGCAACTATTTCAGAAGTTAGTTTGTTGATATCAAGATAGTTATTTATAAACAATATAACCTTAATTAGATTCAAGATATAACACTTTGTTTCGGTGCCAATCGCCTTTGACTGCTATACCTCCGGACCTCAGTCTACAGTGGCGCCAACTGGTGAGCAAAGAAACGGTAGTCCCCATTGCAACTTCTGTCTTTCCGTAACGTTTTCAGGATGACACCGGTAAATCGATTTAAATAAAATTCTGTATGAAGATAGTTGATCTTTTTTCCTCAATTTTTTTTATACACATTGGGCTTGCTCTTGACTTCATACTTTTAACTATACAGTTAAGAAGAAGCCTAAGATGGAGCGAGCTTACCCAGAAGATAGAACCTTATCGATAAATGTTAGGATGACTCAGGAAAGGACATAGGTTTTTATCCAAAAATCATCCATCAAAAGTGTGAGGTCCTCTTTAAGAGTAAAAGTTGAATGGGGAATCAATTATAGTATCTATAGAAATAGTCATTTCGATAATTTTGATTGTGCTATAAAGACGACAAATTTAGTATAATGCTAAATGTAATCAGAGATTAAAATGTATATACAATTCACATACATGTTACATTATTCTAGATTATACATTATTTATTACATAATATTGTCGCGGACATGCTAGATGCTTCGAGATATCGCTAGAGGAATGTACATAACTACCTAAGTTGAACCACAAAGTAATAACAAGATGTTAGTGCAAGCGACATTGGACTTTAAGTTTACAGATTAAGGCGCAAAATGGCTTAACTCACTAGAGTTGTTTACGTTTAAACGTCCTTGTGATTTTTCTGGAAAATGAACATTCTAGTATGTACGACCGGCATTGATGTTGAGATATATAAATAACATAACTTAAGACGCCGCAGTCAGTTCATTCTGAGCTTTCGGTTCGATACCTGCGAAAAGTGATCTAGTGCGAAGTAACGACGACTTTAGCGATACCAACGGATATAAGGACTACTCTACGGATTGGCTAAATAGTGTATTGGAACTAACGACCTCAGCGACCCACCGGACTACGATTCTTGTGATTTGGCTTTTGTGATAGTTTTGTGATAGTGTTTGCGAAGATTTTATTAGGCGAAGAACAGTCTTCGCCTAATAAAATCTTCTTATAAGTCAACGGTGTTTTATCCAAATCCCGAACTCCACGTTCGTAACATTTGGTGTCAGAAGTGGATTTGGAAATGCCAGTGACTCCGAGGGAAGATACTGCTGGCGTCAGAACCAGGGCACAGCAAGCTGCGGAAGCCACGGCTGCTGCTCGACAAGCCACCGATCAGCGGGATACGCCCATTGGCACCGCCCATCAAGCATCGCCAACCGACCAGGCCCCATCTACTGGAATGGAAGCTCTACCCACTGCGTCGCCTGCTCCACCTACTGGGTCCTCTCACCGGGCTACTACGCCATCTGCTCAAGAGGCCAGAGCATCTGCATTCGACTTCAGTCGGTTAATGCAGATGATGGACTTCATGTGCCAGAAACAGGAAACAATGCAAGAGGAAATTCAACGAAAACAGGATAAAATGCAAGAGGAAATTCAACGCAAACAGGATAAAATGCAACAAGTAATTCAGGAAGAAATGCAAGGAAAACAGGAAGAAATGCGTCAAGAACAAGAAAAAATACTGCATGCTGTAAGTTCAGTGGGTGATATAGTGCAGCATCTACAGAAGAATGTGGACCTGGTAGAAGAAAGGGTAACTAATCTGGAGGCCAACATAGACAGCGTGAAAGTGAACCTCGCTGGATTGCAGAAAAAGGTTCTGAAACTTGAGACCGCTGGACCCCCCGCGCCGAGTGATGTCGTATTTACCAGCCCGGCACCCAGGGTGAAAGTACCATCCTACGACGGCACTACGTCCTGGACCGCTTACCGCCAACAGTTTCAGACCGTTGCCTCTGCTAACGGATGGACAGAGGAACAGAGTCTAACAGCTCTCACTGTCGCTCTGCGTGGATCGGCTCTTTCTGTTTTGGAGGCGCTACCATCCTCGGGTAGCACATTCAGCGATCTGATGGGGGCACTCGAAGCTCGTTATGGAGAACGCCATCTGGAGCATGTCTTCCGCGCTCAACTACGGGACCGGGTTCAGCGTTCTGGAGAAGGACTGCAGCAATGGGCTCTGGAGATTGAAAAATTAGTCCGCAAAGTATACCCATCTGCTGATGCAAAGATGGTGGACTCCACCCTACTCCAAGCGTTCGTCGATGGGATCAGAGACATGGAGATTAGGGCTGCTGTGGGGCTGCGCCACCATGCCTCACTGAAGGAAGCTCTAGCGCACGCTCTGGAAGTAGAAGCCCTGAGGAAAGATGTTCGGCCAACTCACAAAATACGAGAGGTGATTGAAGAAGTACAGGAAAAGAAGACATCATTTCCTCCTAAGAAAAAAATAACTGGATCTATGTGCTATAAATGTGGAGAAAAGGGTCATCTGCAATTCACCTGTCCCAAGAACGAGACGCAGCAGACAGCTAAACTTGCTGAAATGATGAGCAAGATGTTCGAGGAACGCCTGGATATGTTAAAGAAGCAGGAGACCCCATCTTCTGCTGGGAAGCAGGGAAACAAGTAACAGCCAGAACTAGGGGGCAAGTGCTGGCTGGAACGGAAGAAGCCCCGACGATGATTGTCTCCCAGGCATGCAATGGGAACAGTTTGATGATATGCGGCTCGGTAAATGGAACTGACTGCAAGATGACGGTGGATACAGGAGCCTCTAGGACAATAATCAAGCCGAGACTAGTGGAGACCGCGAAGAAACGCAACAGCACCTTCAATATTCGGCTACTTTCCGCTTCCGGCCAGCAAATACCCGTCCTAAGGGAAGTTTCGGTCACATTACAAGTAGGTGAAGCAACATATACTCACAACGTCATCGTGGCCGAAATTATGGATGACTGCGTATTGGGCCTCGACTTTATGCGAAGATATGACTGCAAAATTGATGTCATCAATGGCATATTTAAGTGTGGTAATGAAGAGCTTTTCATCCTGGGTGGGCCCGAAGGGAAAGTAACATGCCTAAAGAAGATCAACATACCCGGAAGAACACAAGCAGAACTGCTGGTGAAGCTACCACGTGCTAAGAAGAATGAGAAGAATAGGTGTGTGTTGATCGAAGATACACTAAGCAAGTCAAAGACACAAAAGCTTCTGGCAGCCAGAACACTTGTCAAGGGGTCCACAACTGCAATAGTTAGAGTTGTGAATTTAGAAGACCACGAGATCCAAGTAAAGGAAGGTGACGTTATTGGAAGATGCGAAGAAGCTGTTTGGGTGAGAAAGTGCCAAACAACTTTGAGTAAGACGATAACCAAGGAAATTTCTACCATCGCAGAACTTCTTAAAGGATGCAAAAGTAACTTAAGTTATTCTCAAAGCATGAAAGCCAAAGACCTGCTTCAGCGCTTTTCAGACGTTTTTTCTTCAGAAGAAGGAGATTTGGGGAGGACATCCTTGGTACAACACAAGATAGACACCGGAAATGAAGGACCTATCCGGCAACGAGCAAGGCGAATACCGATTGCCAAGGAACAAGAAGTTGAGGATATGCTGGAGAGCATGAGGAAGAATAAGATCATCGAACCTTCTGCAAGTCCATGGTGTTCTCCTGTCGTCTTCGTTAAGAAGAAAGATGGAAGTACAAGGTTTTGTGTAGACTATCGACGACTGAACGACATCACGAAGAAGGACAGCTATCCTCTACCGCGCATCGACGACACCTTGGATACCCTAAGTGGCAAGACATGGTTCTCGACACTTGATTTGAAGTCTGGATATTGGCAAGTTGAAATTTATCCAAAGGATAAGGAGAAGACAGCATTTTCTACAGGGATGGGGCTATGGCAATTTAACGTCATGCCATTTGGATTGTGCAACGCGCCGGCCACTTTTGAGCGACTCATGGAATGTATCCTGGCAGGATTGGTGGGAGAAGCCTGCCTGGTATATTTAGATGACGTGATCATCATGGGTCGGGACTTCGAAGACCATTTATTTAACCTGGAAAAAGTCTTAAGGAAGATACGTGGAGCCAACCTAAAGCTGAACCCGAAGAAATGCGATCTGTTCAGAAACAAGGTAAACTACCTCGGACACGTTATCACCAGTGATGGAATACAGCCTGATCCAGCTAAAATAGAAGCCGTGCAAAAGTGGCCAACTCCCAAAGATAAAACGGAAGTAAGAGCATTTTTGGGTTTATGCTCATACTACAGACGCTTTGTTAAGGGATTCTCCGAAATTGCCAAGCCATTGCATCGGATGACGCTTGCGAGGTTCCTTCCAAAGGTTGAGGCAATGTTTATGTGAGACTCCAATCTTGGGATACCCACAAGCTAATGGGCAATTTGTTGTCGATACGGATGCAAGCAACACAGCTATTGGTGGAGTACTATCTCAAAAACAAGGAGACCGAGAAGTTGTGATTGCCTACTTCAGCAAATCGTTATCGAAGCCTGAAAGAAACTACTGTGTGACAAGAAGAGAACTTTTAGCAGTGGTCAAAACGCTACAACATTTCAGCAAGTACATTATCGGCAGAAAGTTCGTGCTTCGTACCGACCATGCTGCTTTAAAGTGGCTGCTTCATTTTAAGAGTCCTGAAGGTCAAGTTGCTAGGTGGATTGAACAGCTTCAAGAATACGACTTCACTACCGAACATCGTAGTGGAAAGACACATGGGAATGCAGACGCCCTCTCAAGAAGACCGTGCCCAGAAGAGTGCAAGCACTGCATCAAGGTCTAAAGAGGACTGTGTACAAATAACAAGGACAAGTCCTCCGAGATCCTGGGAAGATGAGTCCATGAGAGAAGCTCAGGAAAAAGACGAAGACATACGACTGATCATTGCATGGAAGAAACGCGGTAACGATAAGCCGAGATGGCATGAAGTTGCGTCTACGAGTGCTACGACTAAAGCGTACTGGGCTCAATGGGACAGTTTCATTTTGCAGAACGGGATACTTTACCGGAAATGGAAAAAACCTAACGGTAGAGAGTTCCATCTACAGCTGGTCGTCCCAAGAGAAAGGATCAAGGATGTTCTCCGAGAGGTACACGATGGCATATCAGGAGGACATCTGGGTGTAAAAAGGACCTTAACAAAGCTACGGGATAGATTCTACTGGCTTAACTGCAGAGCTGATGTACAAGATTGGTGCCGGAAATGTACCACTTGTGCTGCAGTAAAAGGTCCATCCACCAGGAGTCGAGAACACCTTCAACTTTATAACGTTGGTGCACCATGGGAGCGGATAGAAGTGGATGTTGCCGGACCATTCCCTGTGACAGAGTCGGGGAACAAGTACTTTATGGTCGTTATGGATTACTTCACCAAGTGGCCAGAAGTCTTCGCTATACCTAATCAAGAAGCTATGACCGTAGCCTCTAAATTGGTTGAAGAAGTCATATGCCGATATGGTGTACCCCTGGAAATTCATTCCGATCAGGGCAGAAACTTTGAGTCGAACGTGTTTCAAGGAGTCTGCAAAATATTGGGCATGCACAAGACGAGAACCACTGCTTATCATCCTCAGTCCGACGGCATGGTAGAAAGGTTTAACCAAACACTAGAGAGGCATTTAGCAAAATTGGTGGACAACCATCAAAGGGACTGGGACAAGTACATAGCACCGTTCCTTCTCGTCTACAGGACTTCGGAACATGAGAGCACGAAAACGACGCCGGCATATATTAACTTCGGACGAGAGCTAAGGTTACCGGTAGACCTTGTAACCGGAGGAGCGCCAGACGATCACGTCATCGTACAGGATTATGTCTCCGATTTGCAAGACAAGATGCGGGACATTTATGCCATGGTGCGAGAAAACGGCTTGCAGTCGAGTGAAAACATGAAGACTAGATATGACCGGAAAGCAAATACCAGTGGTTTTGATGAAGGAGCACTAGTCTGGCTACATAACCCGATACGGAAAAAAGGGAAGTCACCTAAAAGATGAGAAGGGCCGTACAAAGTTGTCACGCGAATAAACGATGTTACATACCGGATCCAAAGGCCACCGAGAGGAGCACTTAAGGTAGTTCACATCGACCGCTTGGCACGTTATAACGGGAATAACGATGACGCTCGGGACGAGCATCTCTAAGAGGAGGGCAGTGTCGCGGACATGCTAGATGCTTCGAGATATCGCTAGAGGAATGTACATAACTACCTAAGTTGAACCACAAAGTAATAACAAGATGTTAGTGCAAGTGACATTGGACTTTAAGTTTACAGATTAAGGCGTAAAATGGCTTAACTCACTAGAGTTGTTTACGTTTAAACGTCCTTGTGATTTTTCTGGAAAATGAACATTCTAGTATGTACGACCGGCATCGATGTTGAGATATATAAATAACATGACTTAAGACGCCGCAGTCAGTTAATTCTGAGCTTTCGGTGCGATACCTGCGAAAAGTGATCTAGTGCGAAGTAACGACGACTTTAGCGATACCAACGGATATAAGGACTACTCTACGGATTGGCTAAATAGTGTATTGGAACTAACGACCTCAGCGACCCACCGGACTACGATTCTTGTGATTTGGCTTTTGTGATAGTGTTTGCGACCTGTTCTTCGCCAAATAAAATCTTCTTATAAGTCAACGGTGTTTTATCCAAATCCCGAACTCCACGTTCGTAACAATATATTGACTGTCATGTCTTCCACAGCTTCCACACGTGTAAAACCAAAAGTTAAAGACGAAGAAGTTGTATACGTCGTATGATTAGGGAAGGAACAATATAATATGATTTACACTGCATAGCATTGATGGGAATTAAAACATAGATCTTGTTGTTATTCAGTATTTTACAATTTACAATGAATTCGGTCCTAGACGACTACAACGCTCGGCCTCATACGACACGCGTGACGGACGTTGCTGAACTAAGGACCACAGACCCCGACAATGCCCGACATTCATTGAGCTGTTCAAGAAAATTAAATTCCCTAAACACGAAAGTATCAGCCAATCTGTAAAATTTATAACTATCTAAAATTTCAACATACGATATAAAGCTTACCTCACCGTTTCAGTTTTCAGAATATTGTTGTTAAATGTCATGTTCAATTTATACTAATGAAAAAAATCGACTACACTGATTCATTATCACATCGACACTAATGTATCCTAGCTCTTCTTATAATTATTATAACAGTGATCGTTTATGGCGAAGCTAATAAAACATTGTGTCGTGTAAAAGCGCCTCATGTAACTTGATTTACTGATGAAGTTTTAAGTCTAACATAACCATTAACCTTGCGTTGGCAATCTTCTGATTTCTGGCAGGTGGTAAAACATTATGCAACCTGAGGGGCTGAACAAAATATCTTTGAAGAGTTTTTTAGCTTCCGTACACGTGACATCTTCAGGGAGGGCATTGAAAAATCGCTAGTTGCTGACAGAGCTGCATCAATAGTTTGCATATATTGATTGATAAAAAAAAAACTTTACTTTCTGTATACTAGCGATATACTTTTAGTAAAAGCTTCGTTCCATTCTATGCGCGTATGCTTAATAGTGCGATGCGCGTACAAACATAGACAGATAAAAAAAAAAATTTTAGGCTTCTGTTGCTCTAATAAAGATCCTTGTTAGTTTTTCTTCAATGTCAACATTTTTCACCTTTCTGATCACGTTGTTTAAGCGGTTGTGTATGAAAAACTAAATATTGATTCTAATAATACCTACTATGTAAATTTATGTATATAGGTACAAGTAATTTAAATATAAATGTATAAGGATTTGATAAAAAAATGTGTTCAGGCCGAATTCGCAACTTTTGAAAATCATAAACAACAATTGATGTATTTACCTGTAAAGGCAAATCTTTTAGTTATGCCTCCCATGTATTTTTTTTTCTTACTGAATGTGTAAGATATGTCATTAGTAAATCTTTTTCAATAAATAAATATTTGTAATGTACGGACATCGGCCTGCTACACTTATATAATATGTTTAAATAAAGATAAGAAAATTAATATAAATCTTGAGAATACAGATATGAATGTTTATCAAGATCTCCTAGTTACCAGCTTAAAAAAGAAATGAAAAATGAAATGTGAAATGAAAAACAAATATTGCATACACAGTTTATTTATTTGAACTAGCTTACAATCCATATTCAACATTCAAAATACAACGACCTAAAGCAAATCTCCTAAGTAGGTGTATCATAGGAAAATATAACTAATCAAGACTATGGAATACTTAAATAAACGGTACTAAAACTGAAGACTCAGAACTTATACATAATTGCACCAAGTTGTAACACGAAAATGCTTAAAACGTAACTATATTGCGTAACAAAGAATGATTTGTAAAAAAAAATACTTAATCAGAAAATATATTAATTTTGAAGGCAAATAAATACTCAGCAACTTTCATTCCTAACCAGACATTATAATATCAATCGTAGCTTACAATAATACTCATTCTAGTATATATCAATCATTCATTACGATTTTCCAATAATATATTTTAACTTACATCTTAACAGTAATATATAGACACTAATCCCTATTGAAGAAGTAGGCGTTTAGCCATACATACTAACATTTAAGGAATAATTTCATCGAAACTTAATATAGGCATTTGTAAAATAATAATAATAATAAAATAGTTATCTGAAAAGAAGATTTAACAAGAAAATAAAGAAATAAAAAATATAGAATCTGTAGATAACTAAGGTATTTAAAATTCGGTAATAGTGGTGCCGCTGACGACGAAACTCTTTACTTCGCTTATATTACGAGTGTCGTAGTCTGAGATCTCCTCGATAACAATATCTTCGTTCTTCACCGGCACGGGTGGTAGGACTTCGAGCAATTCTCCCAGTTTCCGTCCGGTAGATATCAGTGTGTTGGTCAGAAATCCGTTTTCGAGGTTAAGTGCGTCGTCCTCGGGCCGCATCTTTGATTCAGCTTTGTATGCATTCTCGTAGTTTTCTTCCTTGACAATGGGTGGGATGTAATCCTTTCCATCGCCGTAGTCGAATTCCAGTTTTTTCATGCGTTTCTTTAGGTTGGGAGGCCAGTCCTCATCTATGGGCAGGTCGACGTACCCGACGGGCGCTTTTGGCGCATCAATGGTCTTGACAACCTGGTAGTCGTGGTCGGAGTGTGGGCGGCTGAAGGTGATGAGCTCCTCCATGTTGAACTCGCCATCATCGATGACGGTCTCGTCCAGGGCGATTTCTGTAAAACACAATTACAAAATGATTTCTTTATCTTTGAAGCTTCACATTCATGGGCGTTAGGTACCTGGTATTTTTAGGTATTTTCAAGACGAAACCAGCCTATGACAGATATGTTAATATATAAAACAACTATTTATTCCCTGCCACGCTTCGCTGTGGTACATTGTGATTGAATGGTTTTTGTTTTTTATGGGTTTTTTTTCGCGGTCGCGGATAAATCGATAAAAACAATCCTTGATGCGGATTATATATCATGCTAAAGTTTCAGCTCGATCGGTGCAGAACTTTTTGAGTTTTTGAAGCGTACACAAACCAACATAACATTTATATATATATAGAAGATAGATAACGACAAAATACAAAAAAAGAATCTGCATTAAAAAAATACATATTGAAAATATGAACTAGATAACCAGTTCAATAAAAATTCTTCAAAATGTCTGAGATTGAAATAAATGCAGCTGATGTCAAGTTTCATACCTGCCATAATATAAATTCGAACATACGTACATACAATATTATTACATTAGGGGCCGTCCACAAATTACATCACACATTAAGGGGAGGGGGTCTTACTTTTTGTGACATTGGGCAAAATAGTATGGGAATTTCGTAAAAATGTGTGACACCCGTTGTCACACATTTGTACGAAAATTCCCATACTATTTTGCATTTTGAGGGTGGGTCTAAAAATCTCAAAAATCGTTAGACGTAATTTATGGACGACCATATGTATTATAAGTATGTATTTACAAAAAAAAAGTATATAAGTAAGTTTATTGGTTGTCTAGTACCCCATACGACAGGGTACTTAATAGTAGCTTAAATATTTATTTATTTATTATTTTAATTTTTTATATTATATTTAATTTCTCGGGAATGTAGGACGTTTTTATTTTGCCAAGTTTTTACGTACGCATATCTAATAGGCTGGCTTCATCAATACCAGTCACCTGACACTTGTACATTTATTCGCAACAGCCATAAATACACAATTCAAATCTACATACTACGATGATTTCTATGAGAAGTGAACCATGCCATACAAAATGATGTCGCATATTGAGTTATTCAAACAATAGAAACAACACAAACTAAATAAAGCTACATCTATAGACATCAAGGGTGCTTACACACACAAACGACAACTCGAGTTTAAAGTTTTCGCTCGAAATGTCATTTTTGTAGGTAAACACATTTTCTCTTTTCCTAATAAGTACCATCTATAAAAAGCATCTAAAGTTTTTCTCGAGAAGACAAAACCTTTTCATAATCTTGACTAAATATTTATTTCATATACCTGCTCTGAATTTTGAATAAACTAGCTCTACATTAAGCAGAATATAATATGTATAAATAAGTTATTGTTTTTATTTTCTAACCATTTTACATATGCCGATGCAATTGTGCGCCTAAAGCTGTGCTCTTTTGAATGGGAAAACGATGTCAAAGCGAATTTTTCTTTGATTTCTCACACTTCTATATACAGGATGAAATTTTAACCACTTTCCGAAAATTCTATAGGCGTTCAGTATCGTATTAAGAGCCTATTTATGAAGTAAAAAATGTAAATCAATTTGTTACCCAAAAATATTATTCGCGATATAGTTTTCAATTTTTACGGTCCTAGACCTGTTAAGGTATAAAGCGACAGTCAAAAACTTATGAATAGTATCGTAATAAATGATTGAGATGCGAATCGCGTAAAAAAAGTGTTGTTAGGCGGCTGTATCAAAAATTTTAGATTTTTGGCGGACATATTCTATGTGCATTATCTTGACATTTTTGTACTGGTCTATACCAAAAGAAATAATACGTTATTTGTTTTTTGTCTCGTAGATTGATATATTAAAATTTGGAAGGTGGTTAAAATTTCACCCTGTATTTACTAGATTTTTCAAATTTGTTACTTACATTCGTCAGTAAACTAGTAAAAAGTCGAAATCAAAATTGGATTGAATAACGGTACATTCCTTTTTGTGACGGGGTTTTAATAAATCTACTACGACGTGAAAACAGGCAAATGGGCCATCGATGGGATATAATTTGGACAAACCTAGTTTGTTGAACTACCTTTACGAAAGATTTCAAAGATCATATGCCCCCAATTCCTCTAATTTACAAATTGCTCAATTGAATCGTAATTGTATCTCAATCGTATATTTTGACACATTTATCAAGGTAGTAATGGCAAAATATACGATTGAGATCCAATGGGGGCTATCGCTAGTGAATTTGCCACTAGAGGCGCTAGTGTCGCGTGAGGTCCAATATCATTTACTTTGTACTGGTTTTAGCGGAATTTGTTGCTTATATTATAATTTCTTTAATTTACCTGCTGGAAAGTGATCTCCTTCGTAAAATATCGCAAATATGGATTATTTGGCGATTAATGTGAACGCTTTAAAAGCGGAATTAAGAAAAAGCGCAAAAATGGGCGGCCTCAAGAGCAACTATTTCAGAAGTTAGTTTGTTGTTATCAAGATAGTTATTTATAAACAATATAACCTTAATTAGATTCAAGATATAACACTTTGTTTCGGCGCCAATCGCCTTTGACAGCTATACCTCCGGACCTCAGTCTACAGTGGCGCCAACTGGTAAGCAAAGAAACGGTAGTCCCCATTACGGTTCCATTGAGCCATTTGCAAATTAGCGGAATTGGGGGCCAGATTGTCTATAGGCCAATTACCGTTAGTCTTGTTTTCTATCGCAAAATAAGTCTGTTCTGTTCTGTCGTTAATGTTATTGGTAGCTGGGAAAACTGATTTCAACAAAATTATTTTAGAAGAACAATCACACGATCAGCAGAAAACATACCATGGAAGCTCAGAAATCTTGTGTAGTGCGCATCAAATATCAGCCTGTAACATTAATTTTGTTTTCGTTGTAATTGTAGCGATTTGGATTTTTGCAAAATTGATGTCACATTTTTAAGTTGATATTATTTATTACTATCCAACATACTGCTATTAAGTACGTATAGTGGCTTTGAGTTTATACCAATTTGGTTAAGCAATCTTACCAATCTTCTGTATAAGTTTGTTTGCTAGATTTTTCATTATTTACACAGTACTTACTCGTTCTTTGAGGTAAACACTAAAGAGTACAGAAAACAGAATCATGGAAATAGGCAGAATGTCTATAAACAGTTATGTTTTACCACACATAAAAACACATATAACATGTATACATACGTGATAGTTAGAGAATGTCCACTTTTTTTTCGTCGGTTGCAAAGACAAGAAAAGTCTTGCATTAAAAAGCATATTAAACAGATCAAAAAGAGTACACATTAAAATTGCATTGATTAAAACTGCACCAAACGGTGTATATACACTTAACACAAAGGTGAACAGTATAATAGTTATGACGTCACTGCCTACTGTTGGGCACCTATTTATGAGCAGAGTTTCCAAAACTATGGGTCTCGAGAGAATATTGTACGGTTAAAAAGATTTTAATTCATAATGATAACGGTTACATTTCCTGTGAGTCCCGAGTTTGTAAACTGGTATTAGATGGATCGTCTACCACACAACTTTGGGAATCTCTGACCTACAAAACTGAAACGAGGTCTTAGATTATTTCGTTGTTAAAAAAAAAAACCAGCAAGCTTGCTGTGAAAAATACTATACTTCGCAACAGTAATTATTTATTTGGATTACTAAGCTTGGTTTTAGAGTCACCCGTTTGAACAGCGCTGTCAAGATGCGCGCGCTTTCAAATCATATGCGTTTTATAATGATCGCGCTACTGGGCAGCCATGCCCAGGTAACGAAACACTTGATACTTAATTTAAACATACGTCGCGTTTAGTTAAGTCATTCTGAAACCAGCTTAAGCTGAGGATGTGAGATAGGGTAATCGTTGGGAAAGAAAGGAAGGTAAATACAAGGGCATTAACTTGATTTAAATTGGAGAAAGTCGCTGGATCCAAACGACTTAGGAACCTCCTCTCAGTTTAGCTGTAAACTAATGATAGTAATAACGTATACTGTCCAACAAAATGTTAAGGTAACGGAGGACTTGCGGTGCATACATATAGGCAAATTAGTGCGTAGCACGCAAACAGAGTTTTATGGATTAAAATCAGTAGTTTGAAATGTGTGCCTACCGCCTGCCTCAACATACTGCCACATACTGCCTACTCTATTGATAAATAAGTAACTATAAATTGATAATTTACAACTCTGGTTTTAAATGTCTAGAATCAACGGCTACCTCAATGTACAACGAACGATTCTCTAGATGATATTAAAGTTTAATATGAGAAGAGACTGTGCCTATCTCATTATGAAACATGAACGGTACCCTGGTTTTAAAAGTAGCGACATTCTACCTGGTTATTAAAGTATTGATTACCTCTGGACGGTATTATAGTTTATCTTCTATTGTGATATGAGTAATTAACTATTGCCTATCACTTAAAAAATGATTGCCACTAAATGGAACTCTTGTTTGAAATACGTAATTACAGACTACATCTATAAAAGCTAATGATTGTCGAAGCCTCTTGAATCAATGGTGTAACTATAGCGTAGCGTACCTTAATAAAGGAACTAATGATTGCCGACGGATGGTCGGTGACGAAAGCCTATCTCTATATAAAGCTAATGATTGCTACTGCATGGCACAGTGGTTTAAAATATCTACGAAACTATAAGCTACCTCTATATGAAGCTAATGATCGCCGCTGAATGGTACTCTCTTACAAAATACGTCCGTGACTAAAGCCTTTCTTTATATAAAGCTAATGATTACTTGTTAATGATTGCCACCGTTTGTTGCTCTAGTTTGATATGTGCCTATCTCATAATGAAACTAATGATTGCCACTGCATGGCACTGTGGTATGAAATGTGTACGTAACTACTACCTTTATATAAAGCTAATGATTGGCACCGTTTGTTGCTCTAGTTTGATATGTGCCTATCTCATAATGAAACTAATGATTGCCACTGCATGGCACTGTGCTATGAAATGTGTACGTAACTATTACCTCTATATAAAGCTAATGATTGCCACTGCATGACTTGGCACTGGCACTTAAATGTGTATGCAACTACATTCTACCTCTTTTGAAAGTCAAAGATTGCCAGTGTATGTTCAAAAAATACATCCGTGACTAAGGCCCATGTGTAACTAAATGCTAGCCATTTTGTACTCTAGTTTGACGTGTGTTAGTGTATCTCAAAATGAAACTAATGATTGCCACTGCATGGCTTGGCACTGACACTTAAATGTGAATGCAACTACATTCTACCACCTCTTTTGAAAGTCAAAGATTGCCAGTGTATGTTCAAAAAATACATCCGTGACTAAGGCCCATGTGTAACTAAATGCTAGTCATTTTGTACTCTAGTTTGACGTGTGTTAGTGTATCTCAAAATGAAACTAATGATTGCCACTGCATGGCTTGGCACTGGCACTTAAATGTGTATGCAACTACATTCTACCTCTTTTGAAAGTCAAATATTGCCAGTGTATGTTCAAAAAATACATCCGTGACTAAGGCCCATGTGTAATTAAATGTTAGCCATATTGTAGGTACTCTAGTTTGACGTGTGTAAGTGTGTCTCAAAATGAAACTAATGATTGCCACTGCATGGCTTGGCACTGGCACTTAAATGTGTATGCAACTACATTCTACCTCTTTTGAAAGCCAAATATTGCCAGTGTATGTTCAAAAAATACATCCATGACTGTAACTAAATGTTAGCCATATTGTACTCTAGTTTGACGTGTGTTAGTGTGTCTCAAAATGAAACTAATGATTGCCACTGCATGGCTAGGCACTGGCACTTAAATGTGTATGCAACTACATTCTACCTTGAAAGTCAAAGATTGCCAGTGTATGTTCAAAAAATACATCCGTGACTAAGGTCCATGTGTAACTAAATGTTAGCCATTTTGTACTCTAGTTTGACGTGTGTTACTGGCACTTAAATGTGTATGCAACAACATTCTACCTTGAAAGTCAAAGATTGCCAGTGTATGTTCAAAAAATACATCCGTGACTAAGGTCCATGTGTAACTAAATGTTAGCCATTTTGTACTCTAGTTTGACGTGTGTTACTGGCACTTAAATGTGTATGCAACTACATTCTACCTTGAAAGTCAAAGATTGCCAGTGTATGTTCAAAAAATACATCCGTGACTAAGGTCCATGTGTAACTAAATGTTAGCCATTTTGTACTCTAGTTTGACGTGTGTTACTGGCACTTAAATGTGTATGCAACTACATTCTACCTTGAAAGTCAAAGATTGCCAGTGTATGTTCAAAAAATACATCCGTGACTAAGGTCCATGTGTAACTAAATGTTAGCCATTTTGTACTCTAGTTTGACGTGTGTTACTGGCACTTAAATGTGTATGCAACTACATTCTACCTTGAAAGTCAAAGATTGCCAGTGTATGTTCAAAAAATACATCCGTGACTAAGGTCCATGTGTAACTAAATGTTAGCCATTTTGTACTCTAGTTTGACGTGCGTTACTGGCACTCAAATGTGTATGCAACTACATTCTACCTTGAAAGTCAAAGATTGCCAGTGTATGTTCAAAAAATACATCCGTGACTAAGGTCCATGTGTAACTAAATGTTAGCCATTTTGTACTCTAGTTTGACGTGTGTTACTGGCACTTAAATGTGTATGCAACTACATTCTACCTTGAAAGTCAAAGATTGCCAGTGTATGTT
This sequence comes from Anania crocealis, assembly GCA_949315895.1. Taxonomy (NCBI): domain Eukaryota; kingdom Metazoa; phylum Arthropoda; class Insecta; order Lepidoptera; family Crambidae; genus Anania; species Anania crocealis. Next base: position 7,386,998 of record OX438879.1, on the reverse strand, counting down.
CAAAAAATACATCCGTGACTAAGGTCCATGTGTAACTAAATGTTAGCCATTTTGTACTCTAGTTTGACGTGTGTTAGTGTGTGCCCATCACGAAACTGTGGTAATGTACTTACTGTTGGACGTCGCGAGGAGTGTCCGGGTGACAGCGGCCGGTTCGGCAGGCGTTGCGGGCGCCCTGGGACGCATCTCCTCACGCATAGAGGGCAGAGCAACCAGAGCGACGGACAGAAGCAACACCAGCAGGCATGTGGCCGGCTGAGCGGACTTGTTGGTCGGACTGCTTGCGGCGCCGGTCAGGACGTTCTGTGTCATCGTATAATATAATGTGAGAATTGGTTTTTCATCGATGCAGAACTGGGTACACCAGTCCGATACAAAAATGACAATAAAAATTTCGTAAATTGAAAGTATGACTCTGATTTTATGTCACAGTCAACTTTATAAGCCGGCCAAATTATGTCGACATGGAATAGTATGGATATTAGAGTTGCAGCGAATACTCGCTATTATTCGGTATTCGGCATTACTTGTAATTTTTGTTTATATTCGTCGAATACCGAATAATAGCTAGTATTATCCGTCATTCAGCGAATAGTCGTCTAAAATAAACTTTTAAAGAACAAAAGAACTAATGAGATAAAAATAATCAATTTTTATTATTTTCCTTATTAAAACAATACACAGTATCAATTATTATCTGTAACATGTGCCTGTGCCTATCATATTCATTAAATTAAATTAGTTAGGCTTTTTAATTAATATTTAAAATCCAACAGAGGCAGATTATGGTGCAAAAAAACTGCATGTATAACATGAAACAGTTAACTTTATTATATCAGTATATAAACTTGAAAAATTTTTTGAAAAATTTTGTCTTAGGCGGGACTCGAACCCGCATCTCCTCGCATGCCGGGCGGGCATGCGAGGAGATGCGGGTTCGAGTCCCGCCTGAGACAAAATTTTTCAAGTTTATATACTGATATTATAATTGTTTTCTTTTCCCACAACCTTAGAAGAAATCATAAATATGTTTAATGTGCCTTATTTATGTCGAATAGTAATGTCGAGTTATTCGACTATTCGCCAAAGTGATATTATATATTGATATATATTGATGTCTACTCGTTGGGCTTAAAGTTCAAAATCAATTCAATGACCTTTAACTTTTTGGGTAGGTTGACCTGCCGTTGTTACAGACAACGGCAGGTCAACCTACCCAAAAAGTAACTATACAGCAATGAATGCTTACAATGTGATTAGTAACCCTTTGACTGGTATAGTCAATTTTAAAATTCAGTGGTTTTGGACTGTATCGTAACGGCATAAGGTTTAAATTATGGTGGCAATACACTTGCCACTACCTTATAAAGGGTCGAATTAGTTGGTGTCTGTCTAGACCACCTATCGTCCTGAACTGCAGAATGATGTTACATTTCATTTTATTGAAATGATAAATTAAAATTAAATTTAATTGAAATGTTACTTTTATTCGGAATTCTTATTTATATTATGTGATATTTACTAAGTAGTTAATCCAATTGCATTAATGTTTGCATATCGATAAATCGATAAAAAATGCTTGTTCATATTATATTTATAAGAACTAAAATTGTACCATGTTTTCTGCAAATAAATAAATTATCATCATAAGGGCCATGACAATTGGGATTTCAAATTTGTATTCGAATACATAGATTTATCATTCTTCGAACCAACTTCTAGTAATATTAAAGATTGCAAATATTACCTTTAATAATTTCTCAAGCTATTGTTACCATTGGATATCTTAACCATGATTTCAAACAAATAACTGTCGACCTTACATGAAGGACACCGCTGTAAAACATTTTTATCGGAAATTCAGCGCACTTAATTACTTAGCAACGATTATTTACGCCAGTACGACATTATTGTAGTAAGTGTACCTATATAGTTTCTTATCACTTTTCTGCCTCAAAGGTCGAATAAAATCGTTTGATAAGAGTACGCATGCCGGTTGAATACTGAAACTGCGTAAATATTAATGTTTCAACTATCAAAACTATAATAGTAGATTTTATTACAATGTAATAGAGTTCCGATCTGCATGGTACCTGAATGTAGGTACTCCGATTGTGATCCAAGTGTGAAGAAATAAAGTTCTAGTTATGCGTGTTAAATATGGAGTTTGCTTTCAAACATATTCATTCAGACAGACAGGCTGAACCAACAGCATTCTTTCTATAGTAGTTATGGTTCTTGGGAAAAGATGTGTATGAAGTAACTGTTGCGTAAAAAACCGGCCAAGTGCGAGTCGGACTTGCGTGTTTTTCATAGTAATTGTATAAAGGACAAAGTTACATTTGCGGTTGTTAAAAATGTGCTATTTCTCAAAAACTACCGGTTTGATCTCGTTCAAGCCAATTTTCGTTGTAAGTTTTTGTTAAGATCTACATTATGTTTTTTTTTCAAAATTTTCACTCGCTTAGTTTAAAAGTTAGAGGCCCCCCTTTTTACCACTTTAAAAGCGTCTATCTTCCAAACGTTAGACTTTTGGAAAAAATGGTTCTAGAAACCTCTATGTCATTTTAAAAGACCTATCCATAGATACCATTTACGCGTAATTTTTTTTTTTGTTTAGTTCTATGTTTGGGAAGCCCCCCTTAAATATCATTTTTTTTAATTTTTTTTATTAGAATCGTAAAGCGGTCTACAGGATACACCTATCTACCAAATTTCAACTAATACTTTCAGAATAAAGGGGCTGTGACATACGGACGGACAGAAAGACAGACAGACAGACAGACTTGACGAATCTATAAGGGTTCCGTTTTTGCCATTCGGCTACGGAACCCTAAAAATGTCTTATTTGCCTTCATCAATATCATTTCCAGCCCGAGTTAGTCCAGTCCACTTACGGGCAGAGAATTTTTCGAGCGATTGAATTCTAACCAATGCTTCAGAGAAAACGCTGCTGCCTGTCTCTGTACGGCAGTGCTCCAGCCATTGACGACCTCCGTGGCGGAGTGACGTAGACACCGGTTTTCAAGGTGTGGCCTGCTCCGAGGTCCCGGGTACGATTCCCGGACGGGTCGATGTAGAAAAAAGTGTTTAACTATATTTTAATTTAATTTCGGATCAGGGTGTTTGGGGTGCCTTTGTTGTTTCTGATTTACACTATACGAGTGCTTTTAATATTAGGGGTTAAAGTATGAAATTGCCGTTTTGTATGGACAAAATCGAGAAAAGTCATTTTTCCATACTAACAATTTTTTAGTTTTTTTATAAACGTTTGAACCGTTTTCGATGCAATTAAAGGTGAAAGTTAGATGGTTATAAAGCTACGCATTATAGTATTTAAATAACTGTAAATCAAAGTATATAATACAAATATACTTAATTGAAGCAAGAAGGTCAGCTGACACATTGTAAGGGGTCTTTTCATCGACTTCCTTTGAAGTAATAGGCACTAGTATTGCATATTTTTTTAGTCAAAAGTTACTTTATTTAGTTTTTGATACAATACAAAAAGAATTACGTAATAATATGACTATACTTAAGAGCTATAAACAAAATAAAAAGTGTGAAAATAATCGGCAATTTCATACTTTAACCCCTATTAGTTATTCACATTGTGATCAGGACAATGTATGTGATGTTGTCCACATTTATTTATTTATTATTTAGCCGCCTCTTATGACACCCATAAGAAGAGAAGTGGTGGTTCTATTATTTTTACGTGCTAGCACCACGCGACACTACCAGTTTACAAAAAAAAAGTTACATAACGGGGTCATTGCGTTATCGCCATTGGTCGGAATTGGGTTATGTAATTACTTGCACAGAAATGTGTTATATCGACTTGGTATGTTCTTGAGTTTACCCAAATATTTTGAAGTTTACTTTTTTAAATATCTGAAAGTATTATTCATCTTGAATATGTCTGAGGTAATTTGCCATATCCGCACTTTGTACACATTTTCTTTGTTTGTACTATTAAACTACTGTTTCCATTGGTTAACTAATATTAGCAATCCTGTGTATTGTGAATTTCGTACCAACACCGCCTTAAGCACTTCAATTACTGCACAACACAGTAGTTCTCCACACCGCACCCGTCGGAGGCGGGTGCGTGGTCCCGCCTTTCATTTCGGCCGACACAATCATGTGCCTGGCCGCTTCTCACCTGCCCCCCCCCTCGAACGGCGACCCAAGCCGAGGTCCGAGCCTACAGAGGCGCCCTTGAGGTCGCTGTCCGATCCCCCCTCCCAGATCGGGCCCGCCAGAATGGAGCCCGACCGTGATCCGGCATGCCACGGCATCTCCGGTTCCGGCGGCGCCACCACTGGTGGGTTCGCCATTTGGTAGGGTGCCCTTAGCACCCCACACTGGCCCGATCACGCCCGCTAGTATGGGCGCCGGTGCGAGCGAGCCTGAGGCTTCGCTTCGCGAAGCCTCACCCTCGGCCGCACCGGAGTACCGCTAGCGTGGCGGACCTAGGCTGAGCGCCTTCAGCGCTCGCCACACTCTGCCCGGTTTAACTGATTAAAGCCTCCCATATGGGGTTTCAGTGATAGGTCCGTCAAAAAAAAAAAAAAAAAATGAATTTCGTAATGAAAGGCTTTAAATTGTCCTAGCTCGCACCGACATATATCTTATGTAAACATATTTAATAAAAAAGAGGCTGACAATAATGACCGAGTTTCTTGCGCTGCTTCGTCTCGGCACTAGTACACACTTGTCCCGAAGCAGTTTAAAATATTGGGACGTGTAAAAGTGCCTCCAGGGGCCTCTTTGCTGAAATAGAACTGATATTACTGATTTACAGATATTACCTGTAATCTCCTGAGCTGAGTTGACAAGGTCTGATTCTGCGTCTGCAGTATCTTAATACGCCTTATCAGAGTCTGGTTGTCGGCCGTGCACTGTTTGACCCTGCAACAATTAGTTACAAATATTTAGATGATTAGATACATATTACCACAGCAACGATGGGTTATCTTAAGACGCTGAAATGAGCCAAATTCAGCTCAATGAAGATTGTTTTGCTTAAAGCCTATGGCTCGTATTGTTGCCAAATTCTATGTAGTTGTAACTGATCATATTTCTGACCAGGTGGTTGTTTCCAAAACACGATTCCAAAAACTTTTGTCGATAGAAAATAATCTCAAAGTAGCCTCTAAAAATACATAAATTACCATTTTTCTCAACAGCCCGTATAACAATGATGATAAAATTTTGCTAAATTGTGTATTGTATGTTGCTTAAGCCAATGGCTGATTTAGATTTATAATAAAATGGCAATTTTAAATTGCACAACGAATTTTGTAGTTTGGCACTTAGGCCCTTCTATTCCAAGCGCTTTTTCTCTGTCACTCCTACGGGAATCGACAGTGATCGCTGCGACGCGTTACAAAGAAATTCAAAGTCGCATAAATTAGTGGGCGTATCCATTGCTCAAGGTCATCGGCTGCAGTCAGCGTCTTAAGTATAATTTCGTAACTACACAGTGGATATTTTATCTATTATTAAAAAAAAAAGGTCAGCAATAGGTACAGACAACAGCACGTCAACCTACCACAAAGTGTCAAATTTTCTCAATTGATATTGATCTCTACTTGTTGGACTTAAAGTTGAAAATCAATTCAATGACCTTTAACTTTTTGGGTCTTGTCTGTACTCATGGTTGCTATGCAAACTTATTTCAATAGAAGCCTTTGCCTTGCAGTGGGATGATTATAGGTTGTTACTTCTTACGATGACCATATACCTACATACATTAGATGTCAAATTAACTTGTTTTGCAGCTATATCTCTATTTTAAATAAGTAATGAAATGGTAATTATTAGTTGGTTCTTAATTAGATTCGCTCTACGGACTGTCTTTTAAATTAAGGAGAGTTAAAACTTTAATATACGATTAATGTATGGCCGAGAAAGGGATGAACTATTTGTCACAAAAAAAAAAAGTGATTTACAGAATTTACTACAGATAATGTGAACCAGTTTTGAGGGAAACAGACTTTGTTGATTCTCTTAAAAAGCTCCAAATACAGTATAGGTGTTTCTGTGAAAGATTATATGTACATTTCTATCAAGACATAGATATTAGATTACAAACTTTAGTATCGGGTAAAGTTACTTTGTTTGAATTTGAATATGTGAAATTGTTATTCAAGCTTCAAAAAGTATTGTATTGTCATTAATTCTAAAATGAACTTTGTGTGCGATACATCTGCTACAAAGTATGATTACTTACAATATTTTAAGTGGCATTTGCGCATTTATTTTTTTAATGCAAACTTTTCCGTATACGATTTGGTTCGATATATGATTAAAAAAAGGATCATGATTTCCGAATACCCTAGCAACACCCTAGTCTTTTTCACGAATTAATTACACAACGTTGGATGCTCTAATTTATTAAAACTAATTTAGTAGAACATTGTCGACAGCGAAATTTAATTAGTTTTGTCTATGAAGAAACTTGTTTTGGCGTTTGTTCAGACATGTAAATGTTAAATACCTAGATATATTAAAATTCATTAGCAAAAGTAATTTGTCAGTTCAGTACCGAATACTCATTTGATAATAGGTTAGGATAGTATTTGCATTTATGTAAATTCATGTCGTGTTTCTTTTATAATACTAAAGATAACCGAGCGTTTTATTTCGATTCTTAAAAGTAAATATATTTTTTCATGCATAAATATGTAGTTCAAACTTCCAACTGCTGCATTAGTCTCGAGAGATTGAATTATCACTATGATTCTATTCTATACCCGGCATAACTGGTTATAACATTGAAGCGATTCTGAGCAGAGAGACAATATTTGAATTTAATACTATACGTATACAAACCACAAACAAGTTCAAAAGAAATTATACTCTATCCTTATAGCATAAAGTAATTGTTTGGTTAACAGATTTATCTTTATGGAGTTTTGATTGTAATCTCTCTAATTGTATAAACTTGTCACAGCTAAGATATTGGTCAAGCGTACCTCGACAAAGTGCTGAGGTGCTAGAAGGAAGACTAGATCATCAAATTACCTGTCTTCGAGTCCGTCAACATATTCCTTCTTGCGCTTCCTCGAATCTTGAGCAGAGATCTTATTCCTGATCTTACGACGGATCCTTTTCAGCTCCCGCTCCTCGTGCTTGGTCAGCGGATAGCTGTTCGGCAGAGTTATCCCTTCCTTAGCCAACAAACGTCTCTCTTCGGCAGTGAGAACGAGACGGGGATACCCGTTCTTTCCATCGTTGATCTGGCTGTCCTTGTCTTCATCATCGTCGCTCCTTTCGCTGGCTGAGTCATCTGTTAAATTATATTTATTATGAGGAAAACCTTAATGTGAATCATGGTTACTTGGATAGTACAGGTAGTTCGGGATTTTATGTATGCTAAGTACACTTAATATGAAACTTAAACATCCTACACATTAAAATGGGACGAATACGTTATTGATAATTTAATTTCAAATCTGCGAGGACACACCTTGATTAATGAGTCAGAGTGGGTTTATTTTTTTTTAAGGTGATACAATTTTTTTTAAAATAATATATACAAAAAAAGAACTATCTTTGGCTAGAGACTACTATTGCTAATACTAACATTTGTATCACTGCAATAACTTGATCCGATCGATACATACTATTTATTATGTGTAATTTTAACACGCGTCTCTTAACGCAGTAGAGCGAACTTCTTCAATATGCGCATTACATTCCAATAACACGTGGTGTTTGTCACGTTGCGGCGGCATCGCGAATTTTAGAGGGTATTCGCTTCTAAACCGGCTCGACAACCAGTTTTATACAGAAAACTACACATTTTGTAGACGTTCGCTACATATTTGCGTAGAGTTACGAAATAAATTTATTTATAGACTAATAACTATTACGTTACATCGAAACGAAAGGCAGCCGATTGTCTCATTTCGGGCAACTGAATTCAATCAATGAAAACGCGGATTATTGGAACTTTAATGTTATTTGCGTGCGTTACGTGTATTGAGTTATGCGTATGGGTTCATGAATGAATAAAGTTAAAAGCTACATCAATTTTTATGAAGCATTTTTGAACTAAAACTAATTTTAAAACACAATGTTTACAAAAGGCCTTTGTATTAATGTTTTGATAAATCTTTCGGAGACAAAATCTTACTCAAGAAAAAGTAGGGGATCGATCGAATTTCAAAATACATTAATATCATTTCGAAGAGTGATAAACGTCCATACGATTATGTTTGGAGCCGATAGTTAACCACGTTCGATAATCATACTAAGTAGTTCTTAACTGATATGGATTATAACAATAATAATAATATGCAAGTTATTTTATCTACTATTAAAACCACGCTAACACTATAAAACCGGCCAAGTGCGAGTCGGACTCGCGCACTGAGGGTTCCGTACTAACTTTAAATGAATTAGGGGTCCACTTATTTCCACTTAGCCAAAATACCACAATATTTAATTGACTGCAAAAATAGCTTTGTTTTTCATAGTGTTTAAAGGACAAAGTTATATTTGCGGTTGTTAAAAATGTGCTATTTCTCAAAACCTACTGGTTTGATCTCGTTCAAACCAATTTTCGTTGAAAGTATTTGTTAAGATCTACATAACGGTTTTTTTTCAAAATTTTCACTTGCTTAGTTTAAATGTTGGAGGGGGGGGGGACCCATTTTACCACTTTGGTGTATCTTCCAAACGTTAGACTTTTGGAAAAAATGCTTCTAGAAACCTCTATGTCATTTTAAAAGATCTATTCATAGATACCCCATACGCATAGGTTTGAGTAAAAAAAAATTATTTGTTTTAGTTCTATGTATGGGAATCCCCCCTAAAATATCATTATTTTTTTTATTTTTGATATAAGAATCGTAAAGCGGTCAACAGGATACACCTACCTTCTAAGTTTCAACTGTGTAATGCTAATACTTTCAGAATAAAGTGGCTGTGACATACGGACGAACGAGCAGACAGACAGACAGACAGACTTGACGAAACTATAAGGGTTCCGTTTTTTGCCATTTGGCTACGGAACCCTAAAAATTAAGTTAAATTATAAAATGTACTTACCGCAATTATTCCCGCCGTTTTCGTAGTCAAACTCGTTTCTAGCCTCCACTTTGATGTGTTGCATTTTGCTCTGCGATAGAAGATTGGCGGCTGCCAGCTTTATGTTCGATGCGTTCTTGAGATCAGCTGCGTTGATGATTTTGATGGATTTCAAATCTTTCATATCTTTTATAGTCACTGGCAGAAGAATCGAGCGTGGGTTACCACCAGCCATCGGTGCGACTCTAATGACCCGCCTCTGCGGTGCCACCGTTTCAACCGGCTTCGAATACACCTTAGTTTGGGGGTTCAGCAATTGAATGTTGGCAACTTTCACGGGTTTCTGTGGCTGAGCTTTCACGACTAGCTGCGGTTTCTGGACGGTGCTCGCGGACACTTTGACCGAGGGTTTTTGAACTTTCGGTTGAACGGCCACTTGGGGCGTTTGGGAGGTACGACGCTTGCGACCGGTTTTCTCTGTAGACAAATATGTTTTTTTATTTAGTCAGGCGTGAAGATAATTCAAAAACAAATTCTATTTTTTATGTTATTATTTATGTAGGTATTATTGGAAGTAACGATAAGTAGATAAGATTATAAAGTGTCTAAGTTTTCAATTATCTTTTAAATTTCAAACATTAATCATGAACATTGTTTAAACATTTAATCAAGCTAGATGATCATGACCTTAAAAAATATAGAAAAAAACTATTTTTTGGGCAGTAAAAGTTGATTGAAAAATTTATTAACCATCGTTATTTTATTTATTTTGTTTGATAAGTAAGTAAACCAGAACATTGAAACGTAAGTCTTATTATAGTGATATTATTTTATATAAAAAAATCTTTCGATTGAAATTGAACCTACTACTTTTCGCAACAGTGTTATATATTGTTTTTGTTATTTGTGTATAATCTTCATCTCAAATATTTATTATTACAACGTTAGTCGTTTTATCCATGTTTATAAACAATTTATCAAAAATACGGATGCATATTTATATCTAACAGTAAATTAGTTTTCGTTGTCTCTGAAAAATATAGTTGCCAGTCGTGTGTCCATGAATAAATCAATAACTGTAAGTAGCTAACTTTAAATAATATTCATATTCATCAGATGTTGCAATAATACATTTCGTTAAACAAACGATTATTTACCCAATTGTTTCTTACAATAATGATTCACTGTAGTCTTTTGAATTTGAAGGTCAATCTGCTTCAATTCGATAAGGCAAGAGAGATAAATAAGAGTAAGATAAGTCGCAATCATTACAAACCAATGTTTTACGTTTTTATTATCTTTTAAAATACGAAATAGCGCTAAACGAAATCTAATTTAATTACCAGTTTCACGTTACATAATCCGGTTGTAATTACTTGAAATGTCCTCATAATCCGATTCAGAGGGCGTCAAAGCTACAGTATGTAATAACAAGAGAGCGGATCTGTAGTAGCTATTACTATATTTTATCGTTAATTCAACTCATAAAATCAACGGGTTAATATTTTGTCAGAACATTCTTCATGGCCCTTACCTGGGAAAATAAAGATGTCAATCTTACTTTTGCACCATGACAATTGCCTACGCAAAATAACAAAAAAATAGTTACCGGTAAGTTTGGTATTATTACTTTATTTAATGTTTTTGTCATGGTATAAGGTAAAAATATATATCCGAATTTTAATATTCAAAATGCAATTCCTAAAATAAATATTTTTCAAATGTCTTACGTGGGACTACGAAGTTTAATATGTTGTTCGAAATGCCAGTAGTATTGCTTGTTAAATATATTTTTGCGTACTCATATTACTTTCTCATTTCTTTAAGCACGACCTGATGGCTAAAGCTTTTGCCTGAAAAATTACCTTTTACATGGAAGAGAATCTCCTCCTCAATATTTACATACCTGGAGGGCTTTGGAATGTACTGTTAATAAATCCTGGAACCACATTCTGCTCGAAATCCAACATGTCGAAGGTTTCATCCACCGATCCAGTGGAGCCGATCAACGTATCGTTGGTGTCTTGGATGACCACTTCTTGCGCGTTCCCTGGACTGGTGGGCTCGAGGCCCGTAGTCGAGCCGTGGTCCTCATCGTTGCCATTTTGGATCAGGAATGGTGACAGTTGTTGTTCGAAGTCGCTGAAAGAGATATTCTTGTTAGATAATAATGGTTAAACAGAAACAATGCAAGATCGCATCTATTTCAACTACATAAGATCTCAGTAATTAGCCTGAAAAATAAAGCTATAACCTGTCGCCTGTACGTAATGTACATGTTGAGGGGAAGTAAAATTATATCTTAGGATAATATAATAACCACTATAGGATCCCAATTCTTCGCTGAATGGAACGCACGGAATACATCAATTCAACATCTTTAGGAAACAGGGTAGTGGACATTTAATGAAGAAACATAAACATAATTCAAGATCGCTAGACGTGCTTTACAAGGCAATCAGAACAATGTACAATTAACGTATTATGTAAATGGATTTATAATAACCGAAATACTTCTGAGCAGCCTTCGCATGTATAATTAGTAACGCTTCGAACCCCAAGCGACAACCGGTTGTCGCGATAACAATTGATTTTAATTGTGTCTGGAATAACTCACGATCGAGGGAATTAATTACATAACAAAAAAGCATACTATCTATGTGCTATTATGATAAATAAATATTTATGTGAGTTTCATGTCGGTATCGTTTCATAATAACATCATTCAAAGAGCCGTCAAGATTCGAGGGATTCCGACAGAGCATAGTCACGAAATCGTTTAGCAATAAAATAAAAATACAGTCAAAACCAAGCTTTAAGTGTAGTACCTAATAATTGGAAAATAAACTTCTTTCTTAGAGACTATAGAAACTAGAACTTGGAAACATACGGTGCCTCCTAACAAGAAATCATAGATTTAAAATTGTGGATTGTTTCGTACTTTTTTTTTGTGAAAGATATTTAATATACACTTCTATACTTCAAATAATATCAGTAGAAAACAAAATATCATGAACACAGAACTGGAGTAATCGCGTGAAATGTTAATATGTCGTATGTGTGTATGTGATGTTGACTGTACCAGTTGCCCGTTGTTTGAGCATAAATAGTCAAATACCCGCATAGCGTCAAAATAGCTCGTTAGCATCGATTGTTCATTTGTTACATTTAATATGTACATCAAAATGACTATGCATGCGATTAGAATAATGTAACAAAACCTACAATCTATCCATTACCGACCGTCGCTATTTTAGAACAGAATATAAAATAACTATAATACTTCGCTCGAAGCGCAGATAAACACAACATTTAACTCAAACGTCAGAAATGTTACCGAACGCCAAATTGGATATATTTTGGCGTTATACAACACAATTTTTAATAGTTTTTTATGAAAGAGACTACACATTGCTGTTATTACTCGTCAAGATAACAGGTAAAATATTAAGCCGTATCATAAGTCTGGTTTGTGCATATAAAAAATATTTTTATATTAAAGAAACACCAGAGTCAGGCGGACAGTAACACAGTTTTACTTTAGATTAAAACAAATAGAGGAAGCCACGCTACAATCTTGTCGAGTGCGGCCCTTCTAAACAAAGTCTAAAGGACCTTAGTTCTAGTGTTGCGGAGAGGTTCAAGATTGGCTAATTTTGATCTCGAACTTTCCACTTATGCTTTCAGTTTATGTAACTTTGACTGAGTCTGAATGAGTTCCTAGTCCGCGACACGCGAGTGGATCTACGAATTAAAAGTGAATGTTAAAATATCAGATAAAATTTGGTTCACTTATCAATAGAAAGTGACAATCCAAATATAAATTCTGACAAACGAATTACCTATAACGAATAAATCAGAGCCTTGTGTACTGCATGCCAATCATCAAAAAAGTAATGTCCATTTTCATAAATTCCCGAATAATAAATTTAACGAGTGATATAATGCAGGTTAGTTATGTTATGTTTTACCTATATTAATTCGGATGAGATAACATTGCTGGTTGACGTTAGTAAATATTTAGAAAAGACATGTCCATGTCATACGATAAGTATTATGAACACTAATTACATACGGTATGCCTTAAACCAAACACAATTAACGTATTATTTTTCAATGTGATTTTGTTACTATATCTCCATTAAAATTATATATTATTACACTGAAGACGAGCTATTCGAATACTTTCAATGTTTCGTGACTTACGTTAGATATATTCTATTCATCCTATTGATAACCGGACAACAATGACAGCATTTGTCATGGAGATCCCTTTTTAACAAATAATGTATTTGTTAGTCACGCACTAGCATATACAAATACGATTAAAATAAACGAAACACATTCATCTAAAAATATACATTTTTAAAATATGTAAAGTGAGAAAAGAGAGAGGAAATGATGAGTTTTAGTAACGAACAGTTAATTGTCTGAAGCGCGCGTCATATTAAAGACAAACATTTTCTCGCCTAAGCGATTTATTTATCGTTACTTATTCGAGGTTTATCAATAGTTACCCATCGAGGTGATGTAACATTTTGATCCGTAGTAAAATTTGTCAGTGTTCACGAGAACTTCCAGTATGGCAGAATGTTCCTTTTTCAATCAATATGACACCTTGCGATATAATTACTACAACTAATTCAAATTATACAGAACTATTCCCTACACCTGCACCGTGCCTCGGATCGATCAAGTGACCATTTCTATCTTTAATGTAGTTCATTGTAACCGTGTCAGCTATTATAGTAGAGCTATTTATAGCTATTAGGCAGACTTGCAATTCAGTTAATGAGTTTAGCATTGTCTATTGATAAATGAAGTACATTGCAGTGTGCACAAGCCTGAGATGATAATATTGTCTGTCAGCTAGTTAGGAGTAATGCTATATTATTACTATACTGATCTATTTGTTATCAACACGATACGATAATTATAAAATGTTGTCTGAATAAAATGATTTTATTAATAATAATATTTATTTAACTTTGGCTTTATTCCTGGTTTCCTGTAGGGCTCGAAATAATATAATATACGTTTTTAGGTACGTAAGAATTATTTTATAGACTACACACCAATATTTACGATGTAATTACAAATTTTCTGTTTTTCATACTTTTTATAGTTAATTTCAAATTACTTATCAGTCACTGAAAAACATAGATCATAAGTAAGACTTCAATTTTATACCAACTGCGTACCAACAAGGACAATGGAAGAACGGTAAATATGACGCAGCCATGAAGAAAGGCGAATAAGGAAAGTGATACTCGAAGGTTAAGAAAAGGGCATCTCAGACGACGACAAAGTTAACCTTGCTTACTTACTTAACTATCAGTTATTATTATAGGTTAAGTTAACTACACTTGTTGGCCTCGGTGCGGAAATTTAAACAAAATACACAACTCGTTGAAATGTTACAAATTTTCGTTTAAATGTCAACATAAGTACTCGTATATTTAAACTAGCAAAGCGAATACTTTGTCATACTATCATCAATGCACTTGAACAAAATCTTTTTTTATGCTCGCTTATTGTGAGAGTTAAATTAATGCAAGACGCAGGTCAAGCGTTACAAATTACATAAGATTTCTCATGTAATTAATACATTGGAGTTTCTCTCAGTATTCAGTATTGAGTTTTCTGGACACTGTAAAGAAGTGCGTAAGTAAACAAAATAGAATAGATGTACAATATATTGGCTTTTTAGCGTACTGATTGAAACAAGGAATACAATATAATAAGTTTTAAGGATTATTTTACGCAACACCAAAGTAAACAAAGCTAGTTTTGCTCTTACTGTTGCGTATGCCCTTGTTCGAAATCGTATAATTCATTATGTAAATGTCGAAGAAAACAAGCGTATGTAAATCACGTTCCTGTTGATAATTCAGAATCTCTTAAACGCCATCGATCAATACACGGTAACTAGGGCGCACGCAAACACCACCTACACTTCTTATCAGGTAATTCAGCTGTACATAACACGAAGAGACTACCTTTTATGTAAATGCCGCTCCCTTTACGTCAATTTAAGATGGCGACCCAAATTCTGCTTTGTACCTCTTATCAGAAAATAATATATCTCGATTTACTAATTTGATTAGGTACTCGTTCAACCGGAACACCATATAGTATAAAATTGTTTCCAAAAAAAAACAAATCCGCCTAAAGTATGTACCATGAATAAAACCTCTAATTTTGAGTTGGTGCATGACGATTGTCTTCTTCCTCTGTGGTTCACTTTACCCTTGTCGACGGTTGCACTTTTTCTATTAAAAGTTTTTTTTTTTTCTAAGTAGGTTTCAAAGGGTTTGAACACTGTTATTATTCTACAACAAAAATAATCGAAATCTTTCTACCTCGAGTAGGTAATACGTTATGCGTGATCATTCTTTAGCCATTTACGAGTAGATTTGTAATTATCCAGTCGGTTGAAAAGACAAATCAATGACATTAAATAAAATACAAGATGACTGTCTCATCATCTTCAAAAATGTTTATAGGCGTTCAGTATCGTATTTATTTAGAGCCCATTTGTGGAGTAAAATATGTAAATCAAGTTTAAACCCAAAAACATTTTTCGCAACGAAGTTTTCAATTTTTTCGGTCCTACAACTGTTAAGGTATGAAGGGAAAATCAAAAACTTATGAATAGTATCGCAATGACTGAGTGAGATGCGGATAGCGTAAAAAAATTGTTGCTAAGTGCTCTAAGTGCTTTATCTTGACATTTTTGTACTAGGCTATACCAAATACTTCATTTGTTTTTTGTCTCGTAGATTGTTCTATTAAAATTTGGAAGGTGGTTAAAATTTCATCCTGTATAACATTAATAGCAGAAATGGTGTAGGTACGCAAATGTTTAAGCTCGCTCAACTCTCAATCGATTTCAGGTGGGTGGAACGCGCGATGGTAAATTCTTATTTGATATTTTTAGAGATAATTTACATTCTTAACAGCCTTATGACGTCAATACAAGAAGATGGCTAGATAAGGAAAGTAAAAGAATAACTTAGCTTTGTTCGTAAATAGGTTGCGAGCTAAAGGACTGACGCAAACTACGTTTCGTTACACTGTACCTACCAATACGAAATACCTTGACTCCATCGAAACTTGTACATAACAATCGAGACTTGAATGACCTGTTTTGGTATGGTTATGATCAAGCTATGGAAGTATTTCCTTTAAAGGTATGAGGAGGAAAAGGCTATTTATAAACCACACAATTTTTCGGGATATTGGATTTGGATATTAAAGTTATATTCTTTAATTAATTCTAACGACTTCCAATGACTCTATAAATCAGTTAATTAACTATTCAAACACTTCTATCAAATACGGATATGCATTACTCTGCAACACGAAGCTCGTACCTACGGATATGTCTGTCTCTTTCAGATACTTTAAGACATCGGTATGAGTGACAGGGATAGGTGGATATACGGACATTGTGTTGCGGAGTAAGGCCTATGGTACAGTGCAAGGATACAGAACTTGTTTACTTTATACTGTTCAAATATAAATTATATTAGTCTAATGAGAAAACAAATAAAATATAACAAAACAAAACAAATAGTTCGCGTTCTAGTTGTCCGATAGTCTGAGGATTGCAGACCGGAATTTTAACGGTGTAGTGCCGAAACAAAATCGGTCACTTGCTACAGTTACCTAAGATGCATAGCAGTTGCATCATGCTTGAACGTGAGTCACGGACGAGACGGTCCGATTGAAACATCTATCTGGCAATGACGTCGACTAACAGTACTGATGGTGAATACGTGGATGATTTTGCAGTCATTTTAACTGATACAAAATTGTGAAATAACAATATATTGTCAATAAACTGTTTTGCAAAAATCTATAAGGTTATTTTAATTAAATTATTCTTAAGACAGGGTAAGGGTAAGCCAAGTTACACCAGAAGTATTTGCTAAAAAAAAAACAGTCTCAAAACAAAGTTATTGTTATTATTACACTACACCATGGTTTCAAGTAAATAGCATAAGTATGAAGGAATCAAATGTTTTAGTTTTAGAGGAAATAAATATTCGCTGCATCTGCATTACATATTTTAAAAAGGTGCAGACATCACAAAAGTGATGGCCCATTGCGAAATAAAACTATACAAGCACTAATACTCTTTAAAAGCAGTCAGTAATTCATATACCTACATATACGCATTAACACATGCTACTGATAGATTATGTATCATTTTTATACGTTTAGCTGTTTCATCGAATTGCTAACTATTAACTACTAAGACGGAGGAAATTCATTCTAAGCAGATTCCAACAATTTATTATCTCCGGCAAATAGTTTATGTTAGTTTACGACGTTGTGACTTGTGGTGATGTGACTCACGTGGACGACACTATTTTCTCTTAGTGGGGAATATGCAAATCGGTCATAAACAAGAGGTCAAACACCTCGATGTCCGTGGCCTTACCGCGTATTTTATGTTTGCTCACAATTTGTTGTGTCAGCATTCGAGTCATGTGCGCGCACGTGATTTTGTCGCATGCCGGACGAATTATGAAACCGATTCGACAAAGACTTCCTCGACAGCAGCGATAACAATATCGGGAATAGGGTAACTCGGCTCCATTATGTGCATTCATATCTTATCAACCAGCATTCGTTCGTCCAGCCCGACTCTTACTCTAAACAATACAAACCCAATATTTTTGGTTAACTTATATGGATGCAAAAGGTTTTTTTTTCCGCAGTAAGACAACTTCAGGAAGATTTAGCCATTCCTAATTTGTTCCTCAGATGTGCTAAAAAGTATGTTATGTGCAGAGTTACGAAAAGTATATTTACATTACTCCTAATTTAATAACGAATTTCCCACAACAACTTTCAACGTTATAGGTCTTATGCCTATTGACACACACGTTTAACGACTGGAATCGATAAATCAATTAAGAATTATATTCAGTACTTGTTAGTTTATTTCATTCAGTAGGTTGAAAAGGTTGGACTGTACTTTCGGCTGCCTCCTCAAAGCAAAAAATGAGAATCATTGACGTCTAGTTGGTCGTTCAATGCCCCAAACCAATTAAACTTAAGAAGCGTCAGTTAGTATCCGCGGTAGTAACGGTAAATTTGATTATACTCAAAGATTTCATGTAAGTACTCCGTGGCGGAGTGGCGTACACACCGGTTTTCAAGGTGTCGCTTGCTCCGAGGTCCCGGGTTCGATTCCCGGACGGGTCAATGTAGAAAAAATGTGTTTTTCTACATTTTCTCGGGTCTGGGTGTTTGTGGTACCTTTCATACAACAAACTCGTTTTTTTGGCCTTTTCCCTTCGTGCGCGAACCCTTCGAACCCTTCGTGCGCGTGTCCGACTCGCACTTGGCCGGTTTTTTTGTCATTTAACTTCATCCACAATCCACTTGATTTTAAGTTGAGAATCGGATAAGAAGTACCTACTTGTAGTAAATTATTAACAGTAACTGTACAACAGGCGCGCCACAGACGTTATGAGCAAACGCTCATACTTCTGCCCAAACATGAATGTAAGTAAGTGAACGTAAATCATCTCGTGTGACTTCATTTAGTAGATGATCTCGTGTGATTCCCTTTTGATTTATATCAAGATTGTTTTCACTGCTTGAAAGTCACACGAGACCTTGTTTTTACAGCTTCTATGGGCAATCTCAGTGAGACTATTAAAAAAAAATAACTCAACAGTCAAATGAAACCTACACTTCTAGTCATTGCGCATTGGATCATTTTTGTAGAATGACATTTAACCGCGCAGCCGAGTTACAGCATGGATTCCCCGATGACAGCCGAAAGCATTCTCAACCAAAGTAGGTATTTAATGTCAAGAACTCGTTACAAAACATTATAGGTCTTCGGGACGTTTTTTTAAAGATTATCGACTTTCATTTTTGCCTTTCCAAGATTACGTAATTATAATTAGTCTCCATATTATATTTGGTGAGGTCGTGTGCACCGAAATGCATCGCAAATTAGCTGACAGAGATAAAATATTTGTAAACTCGGTCGACACAGCGATAAGTCGTGCTCTAGTTTTAAAGTGACTTTAGTGCGGCCACTTTCATAATACTGTCACCGAACCAGTACGTTACTGGTTACGCAATACCCTTGAGAGCATTGTGAATTTGTGATCGAGTCACAAAACCTCATGAAATATATCAACACAGTAAAGCTATCATTGCATTTGTTGTAATGTGTACCACCATTGACCACCAACCAATCATTCAGCAGATTTTTTATTAAATGGCCCTTAAAACCAAAGCAGGTATTTACTTACTTATGATAACCATTCGAATAACACTGGATTAATTTTAAGGCAATGTATACTGGTCTCAGCAGTCACCTGACCAATCGCTAGGGACCAAAGCCTGTAAAAATATTATCCTATAAATTCATGAACATTAACGTTCATGAATCCCAGTACTAATATTTACGCTCATGATAGTAACAATTATTACAACTGCGGGCAATAAATTGGAACCGAATCGTGATGGTGGGGAGGTTTCGTTACAACGCGTAGCACATCACTAGACTGGGCACCCTAGTGCCTACTCTTGATCTACACAAAAATACCGAAATAAGTAATCATAAATGATCATATCAGCTTGCTTATTATCGGAAAACTAGCTGTTGCCTGTAGTATTGAAAACAGTATAAAATTCCTTTACCTTTTTTTATTGCTCTTATTGCTTTATGCTATTATTTCAATACTAGTTGGTTCACTCTTCTAATAAGTACAGCCTATAAACTTCTTACCCTAGGACGCAAATTTTGCAGTTATGTTGAACTGCGTATTTACTTTAAGAATTAATTTTGTGAATCTGTATGTAAACATGTAAATAAGCATTAAAAAATGTATAAAAATAAAGATTGATTTAATTAAAATGGGAAGACTGGTCTCCACAACACAGGAAATCCCAGTGTGGAGTCCAGTGCTACTGTTGTATATTACTAGTGATAAGTTATGAAACTTGTTAGTGAAGTGGCGCGTAGCCTAGCTCTTGGGTGGTGGCTTGGCCCGTGAAGCTGAGCAAGTTTTGTTTTAGAGCAGTCCCAATATGCCGGGAATAAAATTGGGATTTTTGTGCAAGTTGACTCGGTCAGCTGATCAGTTTGTATGAGGGTTCAAATTGTTCGGTTTCGTGGGCTGAGCTATCGCTTGGGGGTTTTGCGTTATTTCATTGACATAGTATAGGTATAAATAAAATATGATTATGTATTTTAATAATTTTAAGCAAATATTATGTCATGATATTGTTGTACTATAACAGTAACTAAGCCTGTAACTTTGTACTTTTTGGACTCAATAAATATTTCTTATTTCTTTCTTTCTTATTTCTTATTTGCCTGCGACTTCGACCGCGTCAATTTCTGTTATTATGATTGCGATTATTTTTGCAACATTTTTCACTGATGCTTCGCTCCTATTGGTCGCAGCGTAATGTTATATAGCCTAAAGCCTTCCTCGATAAATGGGCTATCCAACACAAAAAGAATTTTTTAATTCGAACCAGTACTTCCCGAGATTAGCGCGTTCAAACAAACAAACAAACAAAAAAACTCTTCAGTTTTATAATATTAGAATAGATTATTAAATGAGTAATGTTTAAATGTGAAACAGATACATGATAAATATTAATCTACACTAATATTATAAAGAGGAAAGATTTGTATTTTTGTGTATGTGTGTGTGTATGTTTGTAATGAATAAACTCAAAAACTACTGAATAAACTCAGAAGCTACATTCACCCTGAGTGACATAGGCTATATTTATTGCTAGAAAAGATTAGAGATCCTTATAAAAAATCTTATGTCCGCACGTGCAAAGCCGGGACAAAATGTGTTTTTCGGCAAATGCGTGTCATGAAATACGACTAGGGTTGCCAGATCAAATCTTTCTAGTGTCGGAATATATATGTACATATAACTAATTTGTCGGGATTTTAGGGATCTCGTCGGGAGAAATAAAAATTAAGGAAAAATATTAAAGAAATTGCCAAAAGTATTTTTCAATGCTTTTTACGGATTGGATTAACATTTCTCCTTTTTTATAGTTGTAAAAAATCTTAAAATTTTAACAATTTTAATTAAAATTCAACCGAATTATCACATTATCAACTCCGCCTTTATTAGGTCTATACTCATTCGGTTTCTTTCTTTTCAACCGACTTCAAGAAAAAGGAGGAGATTCTCAATTCGACGTTTTTTTTAAATGTTTGTTACCTCTGAACTTTTGACTGGTTACACGGAATTTGATGATTCTTTTTTTACTTGAAAGCTAGTGCTTCCCGTGTGGTGCCATTCAAACCAAGTCATAATCTGATCATGGGTTCTGGGGGAAATTGAGGGAAACTCTCAAATTTTATAAGCACGTGTTACATTTTTGCATTTATCTTTCTAAAGCTTTTTCAGTATTTGCGTCTGGTGCTCATCATCTCATGTTGATGAGCTGATGATTGAAGGTACAACTCCTTTACGGTAAGGAGTAGGATGATAATACTTTAACTATAGTAGGCGCGTATATTCAAATAGTTATCTTCTTTCATGTTATTTAGGTAAGCGGATGATGGAAGGTCAAACTCCTAAACAGTTAGGAGTTAGACGATGATTATTTTAATATCATAGGCGTATATAAACAGATTATTCAGATGACCTGATAATTAAAGACAAAACTCCTGAGCAGTTAGGAGTTATAGGATGATTCTTAAGATTATTTAGCGTGGACGGGGGAGTTTCTTAAATAAGTCATGCATTTTTATCTGAAAGTCGTCATCACTATTTTTATGTACATGATTAATAAGTGCGTATTTTTTTTATTTAACACTAAAAAGAGAAAAATAAATAGTATTTCCAAAACATAGAACCAACTTCAAAAAAACTCCCTAAAAAAAACAACAAAAACTTTTTTTTTAAACCTATTTACTCTATTTACTATATTATTTTAACTGCTAACAACTGAACAGATTGAAGTCGGAGCCGAGCCCAAACAATACAAAAATAATTCTAAACAAATACGAAATTCAAAATTAATGCGTTTGCGAGCGGCAATCAACACAGAAGATGATTTTACCTATTCTATTTGGCTCGACAACGACTTCAAACTGTTCAGTTGTTTGTTAGTAGTTTAAATAATATTGCAAATGGATTTTAAAAAAAATACCCTTTTACTTTTTAGTGACTTCTTTTTTTACTTTTTACGTTTTTTAAAAATGGTTAATTTTTTTGTAAAAAATATAATATTATTTTGTAAGCTAAAACTCGTCCACATTAGACGCTAATCACAGAAATAGAAAGTATACATTAAACATAACTTTTGTTAATATTTTTGACTTCATTGCAGTTGCTTATCAAATAGTCATTAGACATATTCTTTCTTTCTTCATATAGCCGATTTAAATGAAAGACTTTTTTAAAAGAACAATAATCTTACTAATAAAAATGCAAATGTGAGTCCACTCCGAGCGACTTGGATGAAGCGGCAACGGTTCTTTGTTTCGCCGAGCGGTTTGTACGCCTTGCTTGACGAAAATGAGAACTTAAAATTATCGAAGTTGTTTTTCGGGAGATTTTATACTTTGTTCATACAAAAATTCGGGAGAATCCCGCCAATTCCGGACCATCTGGCAACCCTAAATACGACCAAAAGAACAATGCTAGAGGAAGATGGCTGCCCACCTTCGGCGTCTTCTCTACACCATTGGTCGAAATGCTCATCAGCTGCTGCAGAAAGCCAATTACGGCCTCGATTTTAAGTGTTCTAGCATCTACAGGAGTATCTGTACAGGAGTACACTAATGTGAATTGATGATAATTATGAATAAGCTGTGTGATGCGCACATGTTTTTGTTAAACTATTCGAAACAAAATTAAACTCACAATTCTGCCTGGTCGCTTGAGAGTCCACTGTCCGAGGACGTGCTGCTAACTCCCTCAGATGGCTGTGGTACAGTTTCTGGAGCGAGGCCGAAGTCTGGCATAGACGCCTCGAGGAAGTTCAACGAACCCTGGTCCAGGGAAAATATGTTCTCCAGGAAATCGTCAGAAGCCGGCCAGGTGTCCGACTGTAAACAATAAATTTATCAAAACAATTGCATCCAATAATTCTATTTTTTAAATAAAATTTTTATTCGACATCTTATTTTATGTCATGCAGTCGAAGTCTGATGAAAAAATTTGATTAGGCTTGGCACAAATATGTTTAAAAACAACAAGTAAAACAAATAAAGTATATAAGAAACACAAGTATCGAGGTAGAGCCACTCAGCATTTATTCTGCCATGCCCTATCAAGGGCCTGACTTTCAGATGGGTATCCATTTCTTAGAATTCCCAGAGCCCTAAATCTTTCCATCTGAATATGAACCTTCTAACTAAAGTGAGTAACACCCCAAAACTATTTTCCCACTGCAGAGTCAGACTTAGATTAAATATGTACAACATTAGTCTTATTATACCAGTCTTCTATTCCCAGGTCAAGCAACAAAAAGTATCAAATTTTCAAACATTGCTCAGTTTTGTGATCACCAACCCGCATTTGGCAAGCGTGGTGATTATGCCTGTACCCATCATTGCTATGGTAACTTAAATTCAATGATGGAGGCCTTTTCCCTGCAGTAGGATGATTACAGGCTGTTACTTTATACCCGTTTTTATTGTGTTGTATCAATCTTTGCCTATTTAAGATGCTCTGAATTTAAAACCACTTACTTTAAGAGTTATATGTAAGATATTGTTCAAACACCCTTCAATATTATTTTGCTCTAAGAGAGAATGGGCAATTGATTACATTAGCATGATATTTTGAGAAGTTTTACATTGTATTGTACATGTACTGCACCGCATTTCGCATAGCTATGTTTACAATTAGATATATTAGTTGTTATTGATTGTATTGTTATTCATGATACCATTCACATGTGGCAACACAATACAATAAAGCTAGTCGCATGGCAGTTTCAACTTATTGCTATTATAAAATCAAAGATCACACAACAGCTAATCAACCTGCCAAAAAACATAAAGTTTTTAGCCTAACTTAAAGCTTAGGGTGTAAAAGTCAATATCAATTATATTGACTTTTAGTCTTTTACACCTTTAGCTTTAAGTTCATTATTAAAAGGGAAATATTTAAGAATTAATAATAGGTTGATGTGCTTTTTTCTATCCAGTCATGTTGTTGCAAATCTCATAAATAATAAAGATTTTGTTTCACATATGATGGTGACAATCCCATCAAGCCTTATTAACAATAACTACTGAGACTTTAAATAAATTGAATAATTTCTTATTGTTGTTGAAAAAATCTCTTACACAATGAAATTATGTTGTATTGTATTGTTCAAAAGAAAGTTTAGTAAATTTAATTGTCTTAAATCGACAATTAATTTGTAATAGGAACTTAATGTAAAGAAATAATCTTTATACAGGAACTTTAAGTAAATGACTGTATCCATTAAATAATTGTCATTAGCAGTAGGTAATTAAAGTTATTTAGAAAGTTATTTCAACAAAGGTTTCTCAGTACATTTAACTTTTAATTGTCAACAATCAAAATTGTTATTACTTTTTTTTTAATTTTCTAAATTTATTATTATCATATTTTTAAAATCTGTTTAACAATACGAATGAATTGAGTACAAGCTCAAAGGAAGTAGGTACTTACTATGATTTGCATTGAGAAACAAAAATTATAGATAAAAAAGTGATAATTTGATTTTGCATTAACCTGCATCCTACTATTTTTACCAAAAGCCATGAAGTTTTAGAATTGTCAAAAAAGTTTATAATAACACATTGCTATTAGTTGCATCATCTAATATTTATATTATTACAAGTTCTTCAGACTTCTTACATGCAAAACGGTGACTCAAGTAGGTATGAATAACTTAAAATAAGATGTGATAAATGAGAATGTTACTTTCATTTTCAGACTTTTACTTGAAACAATATAAAGAGAAAGGGGTTATTTGAGACATACTTTCCAGTACCAAGTATATAAATTCATTTCTAATAAGATATTTTAATTTGTATTAATTGTTTTAAGCAGTGCACAGCGATTTAATAGCCTTAATAAATATAAGGAGTGTGTATGCATTCGCTTAATCAGCCCTAAATCTATACCAGCAAAAAAAAATTATAAAGTACTTACTAGATTATCTAACATATTTTTAGCAATATAACTTTTTTTAATAAATACCTACATTAGGTTTAAGATACAATTGACAAGATATAAGAAATCATAAAAAATAAAACAATTACCTCTAAGAGTGATAACAAATCTAGTTTCTTATCCATTTTCATGGGTGTTGCATCAACACAAAAACATCAGAATCACTTATTTAGTTAATTTCACTATAAAAAAAAACACTGGAGAAAGTCAACTGCAATCCAAGGGGACTGATAGTAATAATCGCACAATAATATTTGTATCTTTCAGTGTGTTTTACATGGCATATGGTAAAAGCACCGACCGCATGGTGCCTAGCTGGCAAAATACACGGAGATAATGTTTACACCACTGCCGAAGCGGGCGAGCGATGACGCACTGACTGAATTGGAAACAACAAGTCGCTCGGGCAAATCCCTATACCAGCAAATAATTAGCTGATTAATTAAACGAGGATAACACCGGGAATATTTTATTAGAAGTGAGAGGCGTCGGCGAGCGAACCGCGGCCGTTCACTAAACGAAATGAACGTAACGGTAAAAGTACGAGCGTGAGCATGAAAGCTGTTCAACGAGGTCCAGTCGACGATGCGATCACTTATTGCTTCTTTGCTCGCCAGTCAAAACGCTTGTTTGGATAACTGGGCCAGAAATACCTGATAGCCCCTACGCTGTGATAACGTATCAAAAGATAGCGTCGGCCGTCAAGAAGTCAAGACAGTGCAATAATACAAACCATTAGGCTATCCTGTTGATTGTTTTCCATTTCATTGTTTGCACCGTCTGTTACATCCTGTTCATTTCTTGAAAGGTATTCAAAAATTGTGTTCATATCTTCATTATCAAGCGTCATTTTTCAAGTGTGATGTTCACCAGTGTACATCATAAAA
The DNA here is from genome assembly GCA_949315895.1 of Anania crocealis. Classification (NCBI taxonomy): domain Eukaryota; kingdom Metazoa; phylum Arthropoda; class Insecta; order Lepidoptera; family Crambidae; genus Anania; species Anania crocealis. The sequence goes on along the minus strand of OX438879.1, from coordinate 7,360,891 downwards.
GGTTCCATTTGAATTGCACAAATTATTTTAGTTTTAGTTGTTAAACTGCACTATTTTAGGATTCTAAAGTAGCACAGACATTTTTGTATTGAATATTTCGGAATTCGGATTAAAAATTATTGACCCGACATGACATAGCTCTTCGACTTCCTACGTGGAAATAATGACGTCATTAGGAGGGACACAAACAAGTATCGATATTTTGTGATATCGAGTTCCTTTCGATACCGATACTTTTGTACTCGATACTCCTTTCCAATACTTCCTTTCCGATACTTTTACTTACACCATTCCGATCTTTTCCTTCATTGTTTTCATTATTCAATCACATGCTAGTTCATCATTGTTACAATAATGTTTTAATCTTCGTGTTCGTTTTGAGTCTTTTTTTTCTGCTGTATTAATGCGGTTGATATGAATTGTGTTTGACTATTAAAATAGTAATTAAAATAGTGAATTATATTTCTTTCGCTGTTCAGCCGTTATAAGTAACATGCAGAAAGGATTATTAACAAACATCAACAAGTTTATTTTTGTTATACTTCAGTGGAACAAACTAACTGAACTGACGTGATTCACTATGTGATCGAGTAGTTTTCTTAGTAATAGATCATAGTATAGTATAGATCGTATAGTATAGTAAGGTAAGTAAGAAAAGTACTCTAACTACTAATACTACTAATACTTGTAGTATCGACACTTTTGTACGATACTTTGATGAGAACGATACTTTTTTTTCGATACTAGTCATGAGTACAGTATCGATACTTTCTGTTTGATACCGTATCCCTACCCCTAGACGCCATAAAAGTAGGACCAGTAATGCCAACCCAACTAGACTTAGCAGAAACACGCTGCCAGCGCTACAAAGCGCTAAACAGACTTATTACAAAAAAGCGCTAGATTCACGCCAACCTCAAATGGTTTTTCTATTTATTGCTCGTTACACTTATTTAGAAAAAAATTAAGATACCTATAAAATGTCGTTGCTTATAATTGTACGCTTTGATAAAATTAAAACCATTAAAATAGAACCCAACTTTTATTAAATTAAAGTGAACATAACAATCTCTGCAACTTTGTGACAGATACAAAAAATATTTAATGATCGCAGTGAAGTTTTCTACAGAGGGATACAACATGATACGCGGGGAATCCCTGAAAAATATTCGTTCTCTCTCGTAATTAATGACTCTATAATAAAAACATATGTGGTGGTAGGTGGTTTTATTTAGTATTAGTAGGAGTTTATTATATTTTACGCCAAGTAGTTAGTACAGTTTTATATGAAACTATTAACTTAAAAAAAGCGCTAGATCTAGCGCTAGGCGCTAAGACGCGCTTTGCGACAAATAAAGCGCTAAGTTGGCAGCACTGAGTAGGACACATTTCGCAATTTGATTGGTGCATTTCGGGATATATACCGCGGAACACGTGGAACATGGATATAAAATGCCTGCGGCCAAAAGAGGAACTAACAAACAAGTCTTCCTATTGGTCAAATGACAACGTGAACGATTCCTATTTGGCATTAGGCGTAAATTTAACTTTGTAACGCAACTACCGCAAGTAAACTTACATTCTACAGCAGCTACAGCATCTAGCGCCATCTACTAAAGTAATTTCGAACTTTTAGTCTTCCGTTCCGTATCATTCAGAGACGAATAATTCACAAATATTTTACAAAGTAAATTATTTACATACAAAATTTGCAAGTGGAGTATTATAAGACAAGCCATTAATTTGTTTTATTTAAAAGTGATTTTAAAGTAAATACAGTCATGATGATTTAAAGAAGTAGGATCAGTAAAATCAATCATATAAATTGTTTCCAACAACACCCCTAACGACCGGTTCCAATAATCTATCTATCGCTAGTTTTGACATATCGGAGATAGGAAACAGTTTCTATCTCTGACTTTGCCGTCCAGAGAAACAAACACAGAAGTTATTTTCTATCTCTGATATGCCAAAACTGAAGATAGATAGGTTATTGGAAATGGCCGTAAAACGATGTACCACTAGGTACTTACCACCTCTGGTAAGTACCTACTAATCCATTTTAGGCCCGAACCATGACACTGACCACTGTTGACAGTTTAGATATTAACTAAGTACGTAAGTGTTAGTTAAGTTGTCTCTGACGACACCCATTAACGTCCAATAATTATTGGTTGGAATTGTTGGACTAATCTATTGTATGCCCGAACCACAGCAATGCTGTCCGTACTCTACTACTAGTAATGCACTACCCACTCTTTATGTTGTCTCTGACGTCACCCATAGAACGATCAACTATTACTAGTACTACCTTCTCAATAAGTTGTCTTTAACAATATCCATAGAATTAGATAATCAAAGCCCTAGAACGATCAATAGTGGGTACTAATCTATTTTAAGCCACTCACTGCGCCTTGTCACTCAACATTATCCCGTGGATGGTAGTTAAATTGGCCGCAGACTGACCGGAGGTACTACTACTGGCCTGCGTTGGAAGCGGTTGCGGTCGCTTTTAAATTAATGGAGGTGACAAAGTCAGTATAGTAGCAATGCAATGCAAAGTAGACTTTAAAATAAAACCAGGAAGGCGGTTCTTAATTCGATGCGTACATTTAAACAGTATCTTTTTCCTATCGGCTATCGATCTTGTCTGGTGTCCAGAGCTTTTAAGCCGCCTGTAATTGGCCTTCCAAAGCTAAACTAAAACCACCCTCCCCTTTCAGACAAATTACCAACCATCGAAATTCCTTGAATAAAAATTTTTTGACTGTCCTAAGTGAGACTAGAAATCATGAACTTCCGATTACTAGGCGTCTGCTGGAAGCGGCGCGTTTTAAGTCCCACCTAAGACAGTCGATAAAATGTTCATGAAATTGTATTTTTACCAAATTGCCTGACCGGGAATCGAAAATGAGATCCTAGGCGGACAACTGTAACACATCCTTACAGGGTTTGAGGTAAATCACTCATCTCCTCCTTAGCGGCTTGTCCGATTGAGAGGAAATTTTGTGGATAATATTTCAATGGGTTTCTAGATCGCTTGAAAACACAATTGGATCCTAGGTGGCGCTGCTTTTTGGGCAGGACAACGTTCGCCGGTCCCGCTAGTCACTACATAGTATAAAACAAAGTCGCTTTCTCTGTCCCTATATCCCTATGTATGCTTAAATCTTAAAAACTACGCAACGGATTTTGATGCGTTTTTTTTTAATAGATAGAGTGATTGAAGAGGAAGGTTTATATGTATAATAACATCCATTAAATATTGGAGAAATACTGTTATTTTTGAGGTTTCTAATGTGATGTCGTAAATAATTACATTTCTTCCGCTTACATTGCAAACGCAGGCTGAACCCTACGAGATTATGTAATATGTTTTTATGTTATGTATATGTATATGGTATATTATGTATATGTTATGTATATATGTTTTTATATACAACGTTCACAGTTTTTAGGGTTCCGTACCTCAAAAGGAAAAAACGGAACCCTTATAGGATCACTTTGTTGTCCGTCTGTCCGTCCGTCCGTCCGTCTGTCAAGACCCTTTTTCTCAGGAACGCGTGGAGGTATGAAGCTGAAATTTATATCAATTACTCAGGTCTACTGTCCCTTGAAGCTGTGAAAAAATCAAACTTCTAAGCCAACGCAATCAAAAGATGCAGCCGTTTATGCCGCAAATTTTCGACACTTGCAAGGGAATCAAAACCTACAGGGTGCTTCCCGTGAACTCAGAATCTTGAAATTTGGTACGAAGCAACGTCTTATAGCATAGATAAAGGAAAAATTACGAAAACCATAAATTTTTAGTTACATCACATAATATATATTTTTTTAATAATTTTAAACTTACTACCCATTTCCTCATAAACGCGTAGAGGTATTAAATTGAAATTCATACCAAATACTCAGGTCTATAATACCTTTAAGCTGTAACAAAATCAAACTTCTATGTCAATGCAATCAAAAGAAACAGCAATTTAAGCTGCATATTTTGAAACTCGCAAGTACTCGCAAGGGAATCAAAACCTAAAGGGTACTTCCAGTCGACCTAGAATCTTGAAATTTGGCATGAAGCAACGTTTTATAGCACACATAAAAGAAAAATTCCGTAAACCTTAAATTTATGAACGAACTTTGTAAACCTTGCAGGTTTGTACGGAATATGTATTTGTATAATATGTATTTTGCCATAACTATTTTCGAGGTTGACAAATTCTTTTATTTTTTTTGGTGATTAGTACTAGTAGCAGTAAACAATTTAATAAAATTCTAAATGACACGTGAAATGTATTTAAATCATTTAAAAGACAATTTATTATGCCTATACTCTAATTTTATGAGAAACAGTTTCGTTTGTTTTCATCAACATTACTTAATTGATAATTAGAAACCATAATCACAACAAAATGTTCCTAACCACCCTGGAGCGCTTTTTTTTGGTTGTATGGGGTCGCATTTAATGTAAATACTCGCATCTTCTGTGGTTGCATGAGCGCCACGAACACAAGCCTAGTGTGAAGTTACGTGATAATACGATAGATGGCGTTGCCGGTTGGTTACCATAATATTATAATTTTTAAAACAAAATTTATTCCTTTTTTTCTGAACCCAAAACCGCAGTCCACGCAGACGAAGAAGTAGCGGGCAAAAGCTAATTCTAAATACCTAGTTTGTTAATTACTATTTATATTTGAACTATAAAATAATAAAATTACCATAGATGGCGTTGCCGGTTGGATATCATCTCTATCATAGTGATGATAACCAACCGGCAACGCCATCTATTAGACATGATGTCTAATGGTTACTATAATAAATATTTTTTAAAACAACATTAATTTTTCTCAGTATCTCTCTGAACCCAAAACCGAAGTCCACGCAGACAAAACAGTAGCGGGCAAAAGCTAATTTTTAATAGTTTGTTCCTGACTATTTTAAATACATATGTATTAATAAAAATATTTTATTTATTAGGGATAGGGTACTGAATCATTTTTATTTGATTTTTTCAAGTTCTAATACTGGTATTATAATTGAAATTAAAGTGCTAAAATATTATAAAAGTATTTCAAAAGATGTGTCATCTTAACTGATTGTCAATCATCTGTAAAAATGTTTCTTTCGGGTGTTAAGAGGAAACACAAGGGCCGTTTTTCCATACAAACGTAGTCCCCTGTTTCCTCCCTGGATAAAGCCAGTAGAGCAATAATTTTTATTACAAAAATCTATGGCCACTATTAGCATGTTTCTATGTTTTCTGTTTTTTCATAAATTAATTATTAAAAAAGATATGAGCCCTCAAAAATAAAAAAATCGCAAGATTTTCCGCTGTGTTCAAACATCCAGAAAACAAATTTGGCTAAATTTTAGAAAAAAAAAGGAAAACATACGAACACGGCCAAAGCCTATCTTTAATTTTGAAAGAAAAAACTATTTAAATCGGCCTAGTTTTGGAAAAGTAATCGGGGGACTACCTACGAAACGTTGATTTGGTGTGCTTTTAGTAGGTATTTTCGGTCCAAGAAGCAGTTGTCTTTATCATACTCTACGGTGAAGGCGTTTGGCACTGCGCGACAGCAATAGATTTTAAAAATACCTATATTTCAATTCTCTCGCCCGTAGTGTTTCCTCTTAAGAGTGCAAACTCCTAACGACAAATTCAATTAAAATTTGGGTATATCCCAAATTTTGTTGATATCCCTAAATTTTAATTGAACCGTTTGCACACTGGCTTACAGCGATAAAAACATTCTTGAAAAAATAACGCAATGCACTGGTACGTAATGTCTCGGTACCTTAAATAGACAAAGAACCGCGCCCGGTATGCATGGGGATGCGGGTTCGATTCCCGTCAGAGACAAATTTTTTTAGTTAGATACTAATTTAATTTAATTATAAGCAATTAGAAAGAAAGAAAGAAAGACACATTTATTGTATGGGCATCACTACAACACATAACACGAAATAGAGTATTAAAAAAAAACATTGAACGACACACAAATTATCATTAACAAAATAATTATAATAAGACGGAGCACAAGACACCACCATCGGTATAAATTGTCACAATTAAATTGCTATCAAATACGAGTATCATATAAAAAAGTATATATATGAGCAAAATGGTTCAACATAATGACTTCATATCAAATTTTTGCTTCAAGCTGATTTCTGGTGCGTAGTACCATTTACGAGTACCTATAACTTCCTCATTTTTCCGCTTGTTAGAAAAATTAAAAAATGGGTTTTGATCTTTATATAAAATGACTTTTTCATTACATTCCAAATTTTTATACGCGTAAAGTATCGTATTTTGAGCTCATTTATGAAGTTAAAAATGTAGGTCAAGTTTCATCCGATAATATTATTGGCAACATAGTTTTCAATATCTAAGGCCTGTAAAGATATGAAGGGAAAATCAACAACTTATGAATACTATCGTAATGATTAAATAAAATGCGCATCGCGTAAAAAAAGAGAACTAGGAGGAGGTGTTTAATATCATTGGAGGAAGCCATTTTCTAGGTGCTTTATCTTGACATTTTTGTACTGGGCTTCATGTATAACAAAAGAAAAAATACGTCATTTGTTGTGTGCCTCGTAGATAGTTGTATTAAAATTGAAGGTGATTAAAATTTAATTGTGTATTATTAGACTCATTGTTGTAAACCTACATTGGTGCCCACACTCTTTCGTACAAAATATAAGAGTAGGTATCTATTCATATTTATAAACAGAACTTTTCACTTTGTGGGTTGCGATATTGTAATTCAAATAGAGGCCGAACTCGCATATCCAGTTCTTTCATACTCTCTCACTCTTAAACATACTGTTAGAAGCATGTTCCTATCATAGAGGGTAAATTCACAGAAACATGGATCCATACATACTCGTAGTAAAATTCCTAGAAATGTCGGACGTAATGGTAAATTTAATGGTAACGAAATGGTAATTAGGATTAATCCTAGTCAGGCATCCTATTGTGCGTGTACTGTGATTTCAACATGTTGGTACTCTGCTCATCGCAGTTGTTATGTAAGTGTCATTATTAGTGATAGCCAAGCCCATAATAGGAAAACCGCTGGCTTTAGGACTCTCCAAAACGATTTTGCCATATTATAGTCGTCATGCTGAGCAGGTAGCAGCTAGACCTATTGTGGAGAGAAGACGGCACTGTCCTTAGTCATCTGGCAGCACTTAAGCATAGAATAACGGGTCTACCTTTTATCGCAGAATTTTTAATGTCATTATATTATGCATATCTATCAGCGGAAGGCATCATCTTCATTACGCAGAAACTCATTTGGCAATTTGGCATTCACTCATTAATCAGACACTCAAAACTTGTCAAAACGCATAATTTTATAAGCTAGAATCGTCTTTAGGCATATATTTGATATCCACAATAATTAAAAAGCAGAACCATCATATCGCAGAAAGTTCAAGTCAGAATCGTCTTTTGGTATACATTTCATAACTATAGTTATTAAAAGGCAGAATTATCATATCTCAGAAAGTTTACATTCTGAATCCCAAGCAATGCTATGTAAGCAATACTAGCAGCATACACCATGCATGCAGTATGCAAGCAATCATGCATGTAGCATGCATGGCAAACATGCAGCATGCAAGCAAGTATGCAACAAGCAAGCAAGCATGCAGCATGCAAGCATACAGCATGCATGGTTTCTGTCACGGCTCCGGCTCTGCGGAGCTCCAGCGGTCCCACGCGAGCTTATCCTCGCAGATGGTTTTAGCTCACCACCGCAGCCGCGGCGGCGAGCTATAGAACCACCTGCTCCTCTGCTCGCGGGCCGCCTCGGCCCTCCGCGTCTACGCGGGTTTAAATTACACTCTAGGGGCAGGGCAGACAAGACTGATTTTGAAAATAAGAACCGCCTGCTTCTTTCATACTGGTTTTATAAAAGCACATTGCTTTAAATTTTACACACATTCCTCACATTGCTAGAACGTTGCTTTCATGTGTATAGAATTACCGGTTTTTTAAGTACACCCGTCATCCTGATGTTCACCACAAGATTTCTTTATTTTTCATTGGTTTGTGGTATATAAGGCAAAAGTCATACATTCGCAAAAAATCTCCTGCTGTTGAAATGTGGGTTAGGTTAGGTTAGAACAGTGACTTGTTATGCTGACGACAGCTCGTGGAACAGATATCGGTAAGGCAACACTACGAGCTACTGCTGGCGTTGCGCTTGACAAGTCGGAGACTTTGTGTTTTCACGGGCACGGAGAGCGCCACCAGCAGGGACTAATCTTGTGGTTGACGAAAAACGTATAGAAGTAGTCGATAACCTTAAGTACCTAGGTCTATGACTTTCTTTATTCTCATTTCCAGCAGCTAGCACCGAAGCTGCTGTCTACGGAGGGAGCACAAAGTCTGCTAATGCCGAATCTTGGTGGACCCTCGGCTTCTAGCCGGCGGCTTTATATGGGTATCGTGCGGTCAATGGCGCTGTACGGGTCCCCCGTATGGTATGACGCCATATCGTGTTGCAAAGCCGTACTACTGCAGAGGACGTCACTTGGCCATACGAATGAAGGGAAACCTATCATTAGCCTTACTGTTTGATAAGACGACCGACGACGATATTGACGATCTCCGTGGCGGAGTGGCGTACACACCGGTTTACAAGGTGTCGCCTGCTCCAAGGTCCCGGGTTTGATTCCCGGATGGGTCAATGCAGAAAGTGTTTTTCTACATTTTCTAGCCACTCAAATTGGAATCAGAACAATGTTTGTGATGTTTTCCACTTTTATTTATTACTAATTTATTTATTGTGTATGGTTTTATTTATGAAACAACAAATACCTACGAGTATAATATTTACACTGACGATATTTCAGCACACAATAACTCCCTCACTATTATCCAGTACCCACTAATGGACAATATTACAAGACACACAAAAGGTTTTTACAAAGGGTCCACGGAGCAGGGTTTCAAGAAAAATTGAACCACTATTCCTCGTGTTCGCGGGTAGGAATAAGGGATTTTCTTTACCGAGAACACCCTCGAATCATATTTCTCGCCCCTTCCTAATGGATTTCACCTGTTGGAACTTTGGATTTACGCAAAGGGAATTGTTCGAATCTTTTGGCTGTACTAAATTGGTGTTAGTTTAAAAAAGGTTCAGCGGGAATTAATTTCGACCTACGTGCAGACAACACACGTCAACCTAACACAAAACGTAAAATTTTCTCAATTGATATCGATCTCTACCTGTTGGACTTAAAGTAGAAAATCAATTCAATGACCTTTAACTTTTTGTGTAGGTTGACATGCCGTTGTCTGTGGTGTATGTACATTGAACAAATATAATAATAATAATATTTAAGACATGCCTCACTGGGCCACACTGAGCCATCTAGTCCCAAATTAAGGTACTATTAAGTACCCTTTCGTAAAAAAAAAATAGATACACAAAAGTTTCCCACCCAACTATACATTTGAGATAAGGGTCACTTTTAGTACTAGCAATAAATCGAATAGTACAACATGACATAGATTATACTATTGTATGTCAACATAATTTGGCCGGGTTATAAATTTAGCTCTGACATAGTATTCAATCGAGGATAGTTTTAGACCCGAGTTCACCAATTCTTAAACAGCCAGTAAACGTCGGTTGGTGAACTCTACTTAAGGCACAGAACAGAACAGACAGGACCTAAAACGGTGTATTTTTTTAATCGGACTGTCGATATTTATTATGAACTAGATACACCTATATCTAGTTCAAAATAAATATCGATGGCTACGTGTAAGATATTTCTGTATTCTAAAAGCGTTGTGTATCTTTGTTATTTTCGTCAACCGATAAAAGATAGTAAATTAGTATAAACATTGTTTATTTAACCTATTGTGCCAGCCATACACAAAAAGTTACATTTTATTTCCTTTTAAGATTGTTTTATATGATATTTTAGCAACTTAATTAAGTATTTAACTTGAAAAAATATGTCTTAGGCAGGACTTGAACCAGCGTCTTCATGTGTATCGGGCGCGGCGCTTCACCTGCGGGAGATGCGGGTTCAAGTTCCGCCTAAGACATAATTTTTAAAGTTTTAATACGTATATTTTAAGATTGTGCCCTAATTCCAAGTCACCCTGTATACGTAGCGAATTTATACAATATACAATAGTCAATTTAAATAGATCCGAGTATGTTGTAATGTGACAACTTACTTTTTGCCAGATTGACCAATTTCGATTCAGTTTTTTGTTCGATAGGGTAAGGTAGGTAACCACTAATAGTCATGTTATCCAGTCCCATTAAATTTGAAAAAATATACTGCCAAAATTAGGAAAATAGGGAACTTTAGTAAAAACTTTCTTCTTATTTCGCAATCGCGAAATATACAGGAATTCGTAAGATCTTCTTGTGGCCCATTCATTATCTTTTAATTTTTTCCAAAATCAGTCCACAGCAGGACATACATGTCTTCCATTGCAGTCTTTTTTCCCGTTTTACCCAAATACTTAGGTGTTTTGTACCATATTAAATAAATAATTTATAAACGCCATCCATTTCTTAATTCCACAAAAGTTAGAACTATTAAAAAAAAACAAATTGCCTACCATTATAGATACCTATTAAAATTTCTCTTTGCTTTTAGCCTTTACGACTTTCCAAAAAGGTGTATCAAAATTATGCCATAATTGCCACGCATGGCGGCTTGGCGATCGATTTTGAACCAATGGTGGGGAGAACGCTGCAGAATATCGATAACTTTTAAAATCATACTCCCGAACACCGGATGGCGAAACTTTTAAATGAAATTAGACTAGACACGTGAGTCGTAGGCAGGCGTAGGGATGACGACGGCGCGTCTCGTTCATCTCTTCGCTTATACGAGTAATATAGACAATCCAAAAACAAGATGTTTCCGTTATTTTTTTTTACCATTTAGGCGCCCTCTAGGATTTGGCGCCTGGAGCGACTGCTCCGTTCGCCGTATGGGAGGGCCGGCCCTGCGAAAAACGAGAAGGGGTGGTGCACCAAATGGCTAAACAACCAATTAATAAGGTGACGTGATATTGAAAGACAAGCTGTTATCTGCGATTTCGTCCGCGTCAATTTCTGGTATTATGATCGCGATTATTTTTCACTGATGCTCCGTTCCTATTGGTCGCACCGCAGGACATAAAACCGTTTTTGGTGTTTTGTGGGTCGCGCCGTGATGATACAAATAGCCTAAAGCCTTACTCAATAAATTGACTATCAAACACAAAAATAATTATTGAATTCGAACCTGTACTTCCTGAGATTAGCGCGTTCAACAAACAAACAAACAAACTCTGCAGCTTTATAATAGGTAAATATTAGTATATTAGTATAGATTTAACATTGGTGTCTTCTCGTGATTTAAGCGATGTAATTTTATTCAGTTCGCTATTAATGACACAAGCAAGGTTACTTAAGCTTACTTACAAGGTTTTGTGATATTACACTTAACTAAATTAACTTACTTGCTAGTAGGTACGTTCCTACTTAGTATGTTTTTTATTATTTGGCTAGTACGGGCACATGGTAGACTGAAAATCAATGTTTAACAAGACATCCGCGATGTCTGCGCTTAAAAGGGGTTAAATACAAGGGCCGTTTTTCCATACAAGCGCAGTCCCCTGTTTCCTCCCTGGATAAAGCCAGTAGAGCAATAATTTTTATTACGAAAATCTATGGCCACTATTAGCATGTTTCTATGTTTTCTGTTTTTTCATAAATTAATTAATAAAAAAGAAATCGAAAATAATAGCCAGATTTTCCGCTTTGTTCAAACATCCAGAAAACAAATTTGGCTAAATTTTAGAAAAAAAGGAAAGGATACGATCACGGCCAAAGCCTTTCTTTAATTTTAATGAAAAAAGTATTTAAATCGGTCTAGTTTTGGAAAAGTAATCGGGGACTACGAAACGTTGATTTGATGTGTTTTTAGTAGGTATTTTCGGTCCAAGAAGCAGTTGTCTCTATCACACTCTGCGGTGAAGGCGTTTGGCACTGCGCGACAGCAATAGATTTTACAAATACCTATATTTCAATTCTCTCGCCCGTAGTGTTTTCCTCTTAACGGAGCGCAAAACAGAAACATGTGCGCTGTGGTGTTTTTATGATCAATTTTTTACAAACAAATTTCTTTGAAATAATACGAGTACGTATCTCTAAGGTCAATGCTCCGAAAAGTAGTACCTACTAACTAGATCCGATTTTGTGATCGTTGACTCTGGCTTGTACAGTCCGTTACTCGTAGTATGGACGGTGTTAATTGAAAGTTCCACGAAAAAAAAAACGTAGGTCGACGCTCTAATTGGCTAAATAACAAGTTCAATATTCGGTAGACTTCAATATTTATATATTAAAGTATTTCGTGTGTTGCCAATTTTCGGTATCGATACTTTTAAGTGGAAATATTTAAATTAAGTAAATACACAGTACACGGTCGTTTAGGGTGGCACTCCGTAAACAAAGGATGCGTCCTTCTGCGTCGGTGGTATCTGATTAATTTTCTAAATAATCAGATACCATCTTTTTGTAATGGATAGAAAGATAATATTTATTTGGTACAACAATGTGATTCTCTTCAATTTGGGCAAAAACAACGAAAATTAAAAAAAAATTTAATGTTTACATACTAATCTTTATCTTTATATACATATATTATATATCTTATTACATAAAAGAAAGTCACGTTAGTTACACCCTGTGGTTACACCACACACATATTGCTCCAGAACAGCTGGACCAATTTTTATAATTTTTGATTTATTGTATTTGTCTTCGTCCGAAATAGGATAAAACCTTTACAATATCATAATTATTAATTTATGGGGCCCGGGCAGGACGGGTCGGGCGGGGGATACGTAGGTACTTCACCGGGTCCACTAGTCTTCTTCTACTCTTTATTACCTGTACAGATTCTGTATAGGTAAAAGTTATTCTGTATTACAGAATAACTTTTTCATCATCTTCAAAATTTTTATAGGCGTTCAGTATCGTATTGAGAGCCCGTTTATGAAGTAAAAAATGTAAATCAAGTTATTACCCGAAAATATTTTTTGCAACATAGTTTTAATTTTTTATGGTCCTACCTAAGGTACCTATGAAGGGAAAATCAAAATCTTATGAATAGTATCGTAATCTATATACTAATATATAAAGCTGCAGGGTTTGTTTGTTTGTTTGTTTGTTTGTTTGTTTGTTTGAACGCGCTAATCTCAGGAAGTACTGGTCCGAATTGAAACATTCTTTTTGTGTTGGATAGTCCATTTATCGAGGGAGGCTTTAAGCTATAAAACATCACGCTGCGACCAATAGGAGCGAAGCATGAGTGAAAAATGTTGTAAAAATAGTCGCGATCATACTAACAGAAATTGACGCGAACGGAGTCGCGGGCAACAGCTAGTGGATGAATAAAATGTACACTTGATACACTTTCAGGTTTATTACCAGTGACTCCTTATGTGAGGATATAAGTAATTCAAAATATAAGCGTCGTTATCTAGTAATGTAGATAAATTAATAAATGCTGCCAGCGTTTTGGCACGCAGGTGGCGGTTCACGCCGCGACAGAGACAAGCGACCGAGACAAGAGACCGAGACTGGAGACCGCGATCATCACTTATGTATGCTCTGCTCTCTGTCTCCTGTCTCTGTCTCGCTCGCGAACTGACGCGCACACATTACATAGCGTCAAGTGATGGTCGCGGTCTCCAGTCTCGGTCTCCTGTCTCGTTCGCTTGTCTCTGTCGCGGGCGCGAATCGCCACCTTTACTGTTATCGTTTATAAGTAAAATAGTGTATTTTAAAAATATGTTTTAACATATATACACATACATATGTATGTATATTTTAACCCTTTTAAAAAATTAAGGTTTTTTTCGTTATCTTATTTATGTACCTATTTATTAAATAGTTTAATAATATTAAGTTTTTGTATTTAATAAATAATATTTAGTTTATTAATATTTATTTAAGCTCGAACTACTAAATAATACCTTTAAAATTAGGTACTTAAATCATGTGTACTTTATTAGATATATTTTATTTCAAATCCTTAACTTAATTCATAGAGTAAATTTATTTCTATTATTTGACATGACTGTATCAAATATATTTCACAGAAAATTTTACAAAGAATCGAGTAATAATAATAAAGATATAAATATTTACATAACAAAGTCTATACTTACTACTTACTTAATTAAACAGATGATAAATCTATTTATAGGTATTAAACTATAAATAGAATATCTGTTTAAGATCACTATCTTGTGGAAAGGTGCCCATCAGGCTAGCAACATTACCGCCTCTAAATAGGCAAACTTATTCTTTGGGCCAGGTACAGGTCAGCCCTGGTATCGTGAGATGTCTCGACAAATCTTTTAGATAACTCACGAAACAGTTTGTGGGCGCTTGGTCCCCATGGTCCCAAGGTGTCTTACCCATTACCCAATATACCCCAAACGGTTCAAATATGTAAGTCTCACCAAGACTTTCATATTTGCGCCGTTTGAGGAGCTCTGCAGTCGATGATAGATTGATAGATGAGATGGCGCTAGAGTGTCGACATATGTAGCATCCCACACTAGAGGCCTACCCATCTTCCAAGGAACGAGAGTCATACCATGAGGACGCTTGCCATCGCTACGAGCGAGACCGTTTGGTTCCATAACTCTACAAAGCGGCTCGTCCCACAGCCGCTGAGCTGACTGGTAGCTCATCGTAGGTTTGGGTTTGGGTTTCAGAAAAATAACAGACCATTGCTTGCATATCTTCATTGGCACCGCCGGTATAACAACCGAGGTGGATAATTAGTTAAAATAATTAGGTACCTAACAATATGCCTTTTTTTAGATAAAAATAACAGAATCGAAAACGGACGGGTAAAACAGATTGCAGGTGGGTCCTACATCTTTTGTTTTCCAAAAAGCAAAATGTATTCTGCGGTTGCATACGTACCTACAGGCAAATCAAAAGCGCGGTGTGTATCGCAATATACTTAACACTAATTGATGACAAATGAAAAGGTTGTATATTCTTTGTAATATCATTGGTTGTATAGCATTGAAATGAAATTTGATTGAGTAAGTACTCATAAAATATTGGAAACAAAATCAATTTTGATATGTTCACTTGGAAAATAAAGGTAATATTTTTTTTCGCATAATACTAAACTGTGCCAAAAAAAAAACCGGGAAAAGCCGAAACCAGCTCATGTTAACCTAAAATTTAACATTATGGTGAGGTCAAAACTTTTATCCCAAGAACCATTATGAAATCATTTGTTTACTAATTAAATGATGATATTAAATTTTTTAAACCGTCAAGAAATTACATTGTTTTCAACCAACGAAAATAAATCGTTTTAATTATAGAGGTATTTTTTTAAGTTATATTCTTTTAGGACCACGCTCTCCTAAAAATGAAACGGTTATTAAGTTTTTTTTTTTAAAGTCCTATTTAAATCACAAAAATTCGAATAAAAGGAGTGAATAACACCTTATTTACTACAAAATTGCTAATAGTGAGTCGTTGGCAAACAAAAACCACCGACATTCATCACAATATAATGCACCAGCCACCAACTAAAAATTGATGGCGGTTGTAAAAAAAGTTTTTATGCTACCAGGTAAGTGTGAACATTATTAACACTTGCCTAACACCTGGTTGGTTTTACCATTACACCATTTAATTATGTAGAATACATTAGTATCTAATTGAGATGCTTTTCAACTAATTAACCTATTCTACTTTTAAATGTGTAATTTTCTTTATCAAAACTAATTTAAAGCAACTTTGAACCTATAAAAAAAATTGTTGATGAAATTGAAAAACTCTGAAAAAGTCACCTGTATAGGGTAATTGAATACACCAAGAGTTGACTAGCTAAGCGGACTTAAGATTTCAAGGTTTGATAGCGGCGTTTCTATTTGACTTACTCATATTTATTTTTGCCACATGATAGTGAATTATAAACTAGAACTGTCTGTATAAATATTAATTAGTTAGAATGAGTTGCATAAATTAAAGTAAACAGATAAAAAAGTTAAAAAACTATAAGTAAATGTACCAATAGGTGACACTTCAACAAATAGGTGAAACTTTCGCATGACATTAGACATTGCACACCTTGTCATTTATAAAAGATACTACAAAAAATACATTTTACTGCCATCTGACGAATATTTGGGTTGTTTAACTATGTGCTCAGCTTTGAGTGACTGGTCAACTATAGGTGCATTCACCCTAGTCAGCCACATAGCGCACTGAGTAGCCTTATAGCGGAGGATTCGACTGACGGTTCGTCTGAGATCAACCCTGATGGTGAGTGTACAAGCTAGAGCGTTTTTATAAAAGGTATAAAGTACTATCGATATTTTAGCTTTTACTAGAATACTGATTTTAACTGATTCTAGACAACCGAATAACATAGTAATATATGCGATAATTTTAGATTTTTGGCGGACATTGTCTATAGTCCATAAAATATAGCTTGATTAGAATGACACCTGTCAAACTAGTCCCCTAGTTAGGGCACTGACCCAACTGATCAAACGAAAAAAAACAGTTATGGCGATTAATCCCTCAACCCCCAGGAGGCACGCGCGTGCCGCGATAACAATTGATTTCAATTGTGTCTGGAATAACTCTCGATCGAGGGATTAAAATAAAACGAAAATCATATATATTAAGATTTAACAGTAAGTCAGTATCGTGATCATTATCAGAATAATTAGAACAATCATGAAAATCAATTAGAACATTTTTATGGCATAAAGAAACTAATAAATATGAATATTTTTCGTACCTAAACTATTAGGGGTTGAAATATGAAATTGCCGTTTTCTTGTAATAGGTTCTTTGAATTGACATAGAATCTTCATAGTTTGAGGTTTTCGAATGAAACTTTTTCACATGGTTTCTATGATGTTCTTCTTTTAAAAAATGTGAAACATCTGAATATCGACTTTCAATTGTTTTTGTTATTTAACTTAGACAAGAAAGATGGATACTGCGAAAATTCGAGTGATTTTTGAATATGAGTTCCGACGCGGAAGTAACGCGGCAGAAACAGCCCGCAATATCAATGTTGCGTTTAGAGAGGGATCTGCTAATGAACGCACCGTGCGATTTTGGTTTAAACGCTTTCGTGATGGAAACTTCGACTTGAAGAACGAGCCACGAGGAAGACCGCCCACACAGATGATTAACGATGAATTAAGAGAGATGGTGGAAGCCGATCCTAGTCAAACTACCCAGGAAATAGCGGCATGGTTTAACGTAACCTTACCCACAATATTGACACATTTGCGTCAAATCAATAAAATAAAAAAATACAAAAAATGGGTGCCTCATGATTTGACTGATGTGCAGAAAAAAACGCGTGTTGAAACTTGTGTTGCCTTGTTGAATCGGTACAGAAATGAAGGAATATTAAATCGAATTGTGACATGTGATGAAAAGTGGATTCTTTATGATAATCGTAAAAGAAAAATGCAATGGCTGCCCCCAGGTCAAACGCCACAACAGTGTCCTAAATCAAAACTTACCAATAAAAAGGTAATGGTAACTGTTTGGTGGTCTCAGCATGGTGTTATTCACTATAGTATTCTCCGATCTGGTCAATCAATAACGGCAGATGTCTATTGTGCCGAACTCCGAACAATGTTGGCAAAACTAGCAGTAAAACAGCCCCGACTCATGAGTCGATCTTCACCATTATTGCTCCATGACAACGCAAGACCTCATACAGCAAGAGAAACCGTTTTGACCCTTCAGGCACTGCAATTAGAAACCATTCGACATCCTCCGGATTTGCCAGACCTTGCTCCAACGGACTACCATTTTTTTCGTGATTTGGACAATTATCTACGTGACAAGAAGTTTTCTTACCAGGAGGCAGTACAAAATGCTTTCACACAGTTTGTACAGTCTAGATCCTCAGAGTTCTATCACAAAGGCAAAAATGACCTTCCTATTTGATGGCAGCAATGTATAGATAATAATGGTAACTATTTTGATTAAATAAATTTGTTAAAAATTAAAAAATAAACAATTTTGATTTTCAGTACAAATCGGCAATTTCATACTTTACCCCTATTATTATAATTATTATATTATATAATTGCAATTTGATGTTCTTAGCATCAACCAATGCTCTCTAAATCATTTGTAACATTTAAGTGGGTGCGTCTCATGTGATATACAATTATTCGATATATTCAAACTTTAATAACGATCACTTTACATTATTATTATTTGTTACAATAACACATGATATAATTTTGTTTGACATAACGATTACTTTATAGAACATACAGTTTATTTAATACGTCTGGTTAGTATAACATTCATAACAAATAAAACCATTTGAAATAAAACTCATTTTATGTATCGTTCATTTGATATAAATTTGTTTGTTATTTGCATCATTTCGTATATCTATTATTTGAGATAAACACGTTTTAAATATTGATTAAAAGAAATAACCGTACTGAAATACATTAGTAAAATTAAGAATTTGGATGAATCCCGACTCGCCGTGGTCTTTCCGCCGTGGTACTTGTCTGCCCTACACTATAGTGCAATTTAAAAGCCGGAGGCGCGGAGGAAGTGCAGTCCTCGCTCGCAGTAACGGAGCTCGGGCGCCCGGGCGAGCTGTAGCGGCTGAGGTTGGACCAGCAAGTCGAAGCTGCGGAAGCGAGTGTGGGTGCCAGAGATTTGTTACTCATGCATGCTATCCTGCATGCATGCATATGAGCCTGCTTACGTGCATGCATACCTCCTTGCCTGCGTATTTATGGTCGTACTATTAAAGATACGGAATTTAAACTATTTGGTATTTTTAAATGTTATGTTTCTATTTTATATGTTATATAAAAGGAGTGTTATCGTAAATTAACGTTATACTAAATGTTATTATACCAAATAAAATTTATTTGTTTTTAGCGTTATATCATGTGAATTTTATATTAAACGGTTTGTTATACTAAATGATTATAACCCTATTGTTAAATATACGTTTAAAAATTATGTACTTACTTTAAAATTACAATATCTTTCCAACATTATATTAAAAAAGTGTTATATTAAACAAAATTATATCATTTGATTGTATATGTTTAGATCTTTATACGATATGTTGTTATACTATACATTATACACCCCATTTAAGTTACAATACTTCGATTCTGAAACATTGTTAGTCTGTCGATTTCGATTGATGTTTTTAACTTTAAATATTTATTTTATATAATTAAATTGATAAATATGTACAGCAATGTACAAAAAATTTTCTTGACATGCCAGTTACCAATATTTTTTTGTGTGCAAATGTATTTCACTTGTGTGACGCTGGTACAAAGTTACGTCGTCTCTTTCAGTGAGAACTGCCTAATTCCTAATCAAGCTATATTTTAAGGACTTTAAGTGCTTTATCTTGACATTTTGTACAAGGAAAAATACGTCATTTGTTTTTGGTCTCGTAGATTGCTGAATGAAAATTTGGAAAGTGGTTAAAATTATATCATGTAAGTACGATACAAGATTCTACCAAATTAAGTAAAAATCTGTTTAGTAGTTTTTGTGTGAAAGCGAAACAGACAGAGACACAACTTGTTTTGGGGTTTGCCTTAACATCAAGCTTTGTGCTTTTGACCAATGATCGAGGGATAACGCGGCTCTACGTCTTCCTCTGGCAGCGGTCCTTAAGTCACCAATTACGACACTCCTAGGAAGAGAAGTGGCGGTGGATAATTTTATGTTCTATCACCACACGGCATAAAGCTATAGCAGTAGCTGTAGACTGGACACATAGCAAAAAGAACTAATGGAAGTTGGGGCGGAAAGGTTCTAGAATGATGACCGCACGTCAATTTTTGGGTAGACCCCCCACTCGGAGGACTGACGGAGGAAAATACTTTCATCATGAAACTTTTTAGACATAGGTATTCTTGGAGGGATCAGAAGTAACATAGGCTATAGGGTATCCTACTGTTGGGCACGAGCTTCCTCACGCGCGATATAAAGTGAAAAGCAGAACCGCGGGAAAAAAGTTAGCATAAATAAAATGATGACCTTAACAAATATACCATAGCTTTTGAAAGTCGTATCTGAACATTAGTTTCCATTTAGACAGGAATCACAAAAACCATAGTAACCTTAAACAAGTGACAGACATAATGAATATACCTGCTAGGGGTAGGTAGGTATGTAGGTAGTTCTCTATTTTAATTAATGATTTAACTTTAAAACTAAGCAATTTAAGGCATAGAAAATTACAACGAAATGATGTTATCTTCAGTAAGACTAAATAAAGAAATTTCCGATGTAGGTAGATAGACGATGAACTTAGTCGGGCAAATAAACTTTCAGTATCAGTAAATACATAATTCGCATGTTTAACTTTGACAATATTGAACTTTTAAATTAAAACAAAAGCAACACATAAAAATGTTTCTATTGGTTAAGTCAATAACCATTTAGTAATCTAGTCTATAAGTCTCATTAAAAAATCAAACTCAATGCGTGCTAAACTCCACTTTTGCACGGAAACGTTCTAATCCGGGCAACACCAAACTCGTCTCGCGCTCCAATCGCAGCCGAGCGACCGAGAGCAAGTAGCAACGACCAGTCAGCATCACGTGCGCGGACGTGACGGGTGTGCCGTGTCGACACGCTCCGCTATTCACGCGTCGCTTGACACTTGTGTCGTGATAAATAATGACTGTACTCTTTCTCTGTGCTACCTAGTGATCCTTCCAAACTATCTGTACGTATCAAACGCAAAAGCCAGTGTAAGTCACACACCTAAACATATACAAACTCGTGCGAGAGGTGAACGCTCGTCATAGCGGCGCCGACTCTCACCAACCTTACCGGCCACTATTGTCTAAGTGCCACGGAATCTTGGTCCTTCCCATCGGATTCCGCCGTTGAAACATCCGTCTTTCGACGTGGGCTGCACGCGAAATACTTACGTCGGCGATTCGTCATAAAAAAACTAATGTTTACATATTCGAATGGTAACAGAAACAGATAAGATAAACCCCGTTCTTCTTAGTGCATTGTGTTGTTTTCGATGTGATATGACCGTGGAGGGTAGGTACTTACTCTAAGTATTTTGATATGACTCAAGAATAACTAGGTTGCATCGCTATAATTACGAGAAAATAATTGCCGAAGCTAACTGTAAATAACTCGTCTGCACCTACTTACAACGCGGTCTGTATGACTTTGTCTGGCCTAGTTACCTATATCTGTTGCGACAAAAAAGATTATTAAAAAATATCAATCACATAAAAATGCATTGTAATAAAATTGGACTTTCACCTAGGTCATTCAAATCGCTATTTTCTCACGTATCGCGAGTTCGCTACAATTGTCGACCTACTACCTACCTATCTAACAGTAAATGGCAAGCGATGCTTATTTAGATGATTTGCAATGCCTACATAAAAGTGTGATCTGTTTTAAACTGTTTGCAACTAATCAAAGCTGCGCATTCATTGTTCAGCGTTTCCCGTTAAGAAGTAAACAAATAAACAGTGTTTACGGTGGTTAAAACAACATCTTACTGACCTGACATCATTAAATCATGTCTCTGAAGCTAAATAAATATTAAACACAAGATTATTTAACGTTAACTTCAAATTAAGCAAGCACAATATCAATAGTATCAGTGTGTTTAATGATAACATTGGAAGTACTGATAAGAATTGCTCAGAAATAAAGTTTGTCAACGTTAGGGTAGGTAGGTACATACCTACTTTGATACTTTATAATATATTTGTTCATAGGTAATTATTGTTAAACCGAACAAATAAACATTAAGAAATAATTATGCTTAAAAATTCAGCTAGCAGGTTTTACACAATTTACCTTCCTGCCTACTTGCTGATATATTCTCCAACATCCGATTCCACTCGTATACTTATTACATTTCGTAACGTAGGTAGGTACCTTGGTAATTAAATTGTTTAAGTCTAGGTTAGTCACTCATTATCATTGGAAGAAAATTTAATTGCCTTTTTGAGGTTCGGTAGACTCCGTACTTAATAATCACAAAGAACAAATAGTTTTTCTATCTTGTCTGTCAGTTCGACAGTCTGTCTGTATGCGGTTAACATTAGATCTAAGTAGGTACCTAAATACTGGAAAATTGAAATTTTGCATGATACAATCTTCGTATGTATTAATTATGCCAACAAAAAGAAAATATAAAATCTTAAAAAAATTTTGGGGACGCATTATTTTTTTTCTCGTCTACCCCATGGCGTATTCTGTTGTTAGAAAGATCTTTCAAAAGTCAAGTTGTGAACATTTGTGGAGTATTAACTTAATTTAATAGTTACAAATTTTAGGCTTTATTTTTAACCACAATAAAATTGTAACTAGGTAGGTAAGTAAGTACTACCTACCACATATTTTTTTTAATAATCTTTTGCCTGGAAAGCCGTCACTGTTCCTGTCATCGTCATCTAAAGTTGTTCAAGAAGTTAAAATACAAGTTTTAATAGCCTTGATACCTACCTACTAGGATCGGGCGGCTATAAATGTTGTTTATCCGAAATTAGATAAGACTTTTGGACATTAATGTTTCCAGTATCAAATAAATAAAGTACCTACCTACCTACCTCTGTGCGTCGTTTGCAATGCTAATTAAACAAAGTAAAAACAGTACTGACTACTTACTTAAATATTATCAACTCATGAATAAAGCGAGGACTCAATTAACAGTGTATTTAAAAAAAATTGCAGTCGTATTACATTTTATTATTTCAATAAACCCTTATTTATAAAATGATGATTACCTAGTAATAACTATAAGTAAAAAAAAAGTAGAAGAACCTAAAAAAAATATTCGTCGTTTTGTCACTTTCAGTAAAGCAAATTTTCGTAAACTTTTTGCTTTGACGTTCCTATAACCACGCATAACTTTTGACGCGGCTGTAAAATCCTTTATTAAATTAATGTTTTTTGGTCGATAAAGTCCCAACAGAATTAAAAAGCAAATTTCATCCTTTAGGATACAACATTTTCTCCAAAAAAGTTATTTTTGGCATAAAAACTTCTTTGGTACTTTTTTTGACCTTAGTTTTGGATTTTGTAGCCGTAAAATGTAATGAATAGGGTTCAATTAATAATAGTTACGGTGGCAACCTTACTTTGTCACACTTTACGCCGCGTCAGTTAGATAAAAAAAAAATAAGTACCTACCTACCTAAGTAGGTGCAAGTTTTCAGTTGCAATTTCTGAGACAGAGTAGCATATTGAATTGAAGAATAAAAAAAACTCAAATAGCTATACATAGGTACAACATCAAATAAGTCCTCCCCCACAATGTCGGTTCCTACCACTAATGTATGTGATTAATACGTATATTCGAAAATAACACAATGCATCCCTTTCATCAGTTTATGTTTTTATCATACAAAATATCGACTCCCCCAGTGATTAATGACTGTCTTGTGATACGCTAATAAACAGTTAATATATAACAAACGGTCCCTTCGAAAGAGCTCTCGAACATTGTCCTTTATTATATACTTGACCCACTTTTCCTTGCAAGTTGGCAACAGTCATCCGGCTAAGTTTTAATTTCCGGAAACCAATTTATTAATGGTTAGAAGGATGACTTATGTGGCCGTTATTGTTAAAAAATCGAATCGATGTTGACTATTAAAAGGTTAAGCTTTGGTATGGCTATTCCCTTTTTTTAATAATTAACCCGTCATATTATAAAATAAAACCGATCCCCCAGGGTATCATATACGAGGTATCAGACCGGTATAACTCAATTCAAGAGTATAGGCTTTAAATTGCATCGTTTTTTTTTAAATTACCACACCTAAAATATTTTTGTATGGATACTCGTATTACCGGCTGATATAAAATTACCATGATTTTCATACATGTATGTCTATGCATACCTGATTCGTCTTCGTAATGCTGAAATCTACGTAATCACAGGCCCTAAAAATACTTCGTTTTTTTATAATGAAGTTCAGCTATTGTATCCTTATAGGCACAATATTTTATCTAAACAATACAGCGAGTTTATGGGTATCCATAATGCTACCAATATATCGCAGGCATAAGAACAGTAATTATTGTTGATTACACGGACAATCAGAAATTATATTATGTATTATTTTTTGCCCTTTATGAAAAGAAGGCCTTCTAAAGAAGTCATGTCCATGTCCTTCTCTAATTCTTTTACAGGTTGTAGAATTGCTTCTTATTCTTATGACTTTCCTCCGTCGGATCGTCTGGTGTTATAGGCTTTCAAGTCGCTTTTTAAAGGCGTCTTACGTGATTTGCTTTTACGCCATAAGCCGAGACCAAAAGCTTCTGAAGAACGACCCACTCTTAAAGGGTCTAAATTTCCTAAATTGACTCGGCCGAAAATTGAACCCAGGATACGCCTGGCGTTGTAGGCGACCACTGAACTACTGCACCAACCAACGGGGTCCTAGGTAGTTATTGCAGTAAGTTTGGTTAGTACTCGGACTAGCGATGTTTGTAGCACCAGACATTTTGTATCTGACATTGAAAGAAAGAAACATATTTATTTGGCACCAAAATTACTGTTATTTAATAAATTGAAACTTAAACTTGTAACGGCCGATTAATTGCGATTTTTCATTTTGCTATCTTGTACCATCACACCCAAAATAAACTTAAGGCAATAAAAGAAGGTATAAAAAATAGTAAAGAACCTGCAGGCCTGTACCACTGCGGGGTAAAGGCCTCCATCATTGAATTCAAGGATAATTACCACGTAAGAGTTGGTGATCACTGGTCACATACCCGAGCAATGTTTAAAATTTGAAACTTTTTGTTGCCTGATCCGGGGATATAAACCGGGGCCCCGAAATCTTATCCACTAGACCAACGGGGCGTTGACGGTATAATCGCGTTTCATTTGAAACTTAATGTTATAGTCAGACAGAGCGTAACTAGGTGTTTTACCAATGTCAGCTTTGTACTAATTATGATGATTGACCAGTATACTTTTGTCCACAGAATTTCCCATCAGTCGTGATCGAACGATGAAAATAGCCGCATGATAATCATTAACAAAACAATATCGAAGTAGATTTTATTATATTCCCTGTGCGTGTGCAATGCTGACAAGTACTAGCCGGTGAGAGTGTGTGCGATGGCTCGGGGTACTTTAGTGTGGTCGACCATATTGGTTTCGCTGCTGTCTTTGGAGGCAGCGCGGGCGCACTACACACCGACATGGGCGGTCCACGTGCCTGCGGGGAAGGAGGCGGCTGACGCAGTCGCTAGGGACCATGGGTTCATCAACCTTGGAGAGGTAAGTTTCCTTAATAGAAATACCTTTAAACGAGAATTTCTCGTAACTATATATTCTAAATCTAGGAATTTTCATAAAATTCAGCGGGTGATAAATCTATCAATCTTGATAGGTTTAATTTTTAGGGAATGCGGTTTTATCCAAGGCAATGAAAAACTGCTACAATATCATTCCAAAAAAGGTAAACTTAAAACACCATCTACGAAGTTATAATAGCTCAGGTGGAAAATCGGGCGGTCCCGAAACCAGAAGACCACGGTTTGAATCCAGACGATTATTTTTTCAAATTTTTTGTTAAACTGTATCTCTCGTGTACAACTCGTGTGTATATTTCTAAGTATCTAAAATATATTTTTCAAACAACACGATTTCTCCGTCAGCCAGGTACTATGTAATTAAAACTGCTGAAGCACATCACCTTGGTGAGGAACATGCCACCGGCACTACGTTGCTCGTTTCCATTCGTATCGTGTGCACACAAAATGTAGAACGAAAAACCGGTCGGTTGATTTGCTCGATTCACTTGCAGAAAGAAGTCATTGAGAAACAAAACTTAAGTTGCGTGTCTAACACCAATTCCAATAAAGTATGGGTTCCTTAAACATTGTAAAAGAGAAATACTTTCGCTTTTTCTCAGAACGATTTGCAGATTTCTCGCGTTAACTCGACTATGTTTTGATTTACCCAGTACGTTCAAAATCAAATCATACCTACCTATATCACTGCTAGGAATTCCAAGATATAGGTACCAACTTACCATGGAGACAAAATATTTACTTCTTGGAGTGCGAATTTGAACAATTTGTTCGAGTAGAAAATCATTGCCAGGTCATTGGTTAAATTTAACCTTGACTTGTAATCAAATGTGAACGGCGGAAGCATAGTCATTGTCTCTGGAAACAATCATGTACTTAAAAGATTTAAGTGTGTTTTTAGAGTAACTGCGTTATTAAACAATGACGATTCAAATCGAGAGTCAGAGAAATTATAACTTGCTACAATACTAGCGACATTGACCTCAATATATTTTAAGTACCTACCCAAGTATTGAAGTTTTTTTTATATCTGATTTATAGAAATATAATAACAGGTTTTTAATTGAATAATATTTATTCAAATAATATTTATATTACATATTTGTATTTCACTAAGTCACTTATTTTGAATAAATCATAGATTATACGGCCAGTAAAGAAGATGCATTAAAATTATTATTATGCATTACGAATTTTTTCAAAAATGGATTTTTTTTCCTAATCGTGGCTTAAGAAAAATCGTAAGCTTATAATAAACAAAGTGATTCATGGCTGAAACCCAATAAAGATCTCATCATCATCATCAGCCTATCACAGTCCACTGCTGGACACATAGGCCTCTCCAATTGCACGCTACTTAGGTCGATCCCCGGCTTCTCGCATCCAGCTCCTGCCAGCCACCTTGCGCAAATCATCACTCCACCTGGCCTTATGGCGTCCTACACTACGTTTTACTTGCACTGAATATTCCGATTTTCAAAGTTCCGAAGAATCAAAATTCCGACTATACAAAATCATGATACTTACACATTTTTTTAGAATATCAAAAGTACGAATCTTTTATTTTCCGAATCTCATTATTACGAACGATTAATGTTATTGAACCGAAAAACTTTATTAAGAATTCTAAATTTCCGAAAATTCGTTGTATTAATAAAGAATTTAGCTGAATCCCGACTCGCCGTGGTCTTTTTGCCGTGGTACTTGTCTGCCCAATACTAGAGTGCAATTTAAAAGCCGGAGGCGCGGAGGAAGTGCAGTCCTCGCTCGCAGTAACGAAGCTCGGGCACCCAGGCGAGCTGTAGCGGTTGAGGCTGGTCGCCTTAGGCGACCAGCAAGCCGAAGCTGCGAAAGCGAGTGTGGTGCCAGAGATTTGTTACGCAAGGGCAGAAGGACTGCACTTCCCGCAGCGCTGGAGGAGAACAAAACTAAACGCATGCGTCCATGCCTGCTTTGCTTGCTTGCCTGAATGCATGCATGCTTGCCTGCTTGCTCGAATGCATGCATGCTTGCTTGCTTGCCTGTATGCATGATTGCATGCTTGCTGGCCTGTATCCATGCTTGCTAGCCTGCATACATGCTGCTTGCTTGCATGCATGCTGCTTGCGTGCTTGCTTGCTGCTTTCCTGCATGCATGCTGCTTGCCTGCATACATGATTGCACGCTTACTTGCATGCATGCATGTTATCTGCATGATTGCATTTGCACTTGGCGGCACCTAGTTAGAGTAGCATTTAATATGCATTAGTATTGTGTAATAATATTATCTGTAGATTCTTAGATGCGCGAATATATAATAATAATTTAAAAAAATATGAATAATAAAACAATCAAGCGTTTATTTTTTGTTTTTATGTGTTTTCGGATTATTAATATTCGGTATTCGTATTTATGATATTGCGGATTATTAAAGATTCGGAATTGATATGAATCGGTATTATGAAATTCTGCGTTCTGAAAATAGTACAAGGAATTTTAGAATTTAGGTTTTATAATATTATTAATGGAATTTAAAGAGACCAGAAACACTTCGATGGAATAGTTCTATGTCCTTCCCATGAAGGTCAACGTCAAATGGCCAACTCATGCCTGATCATGATGACAAGATAATACATAATTATATTAACGGGTGTAAAACAACCAAAAGCAGATCCGAAAACCACGTATTGTCCCCATCGCTAGGATATTTTTTTCCTTTAAGACCATAAATAGGAAACTGCTGGTTTCGAAGATATTGAGGGTACAAAGTCACAATTTTGTTTTCCATTTCATCACAAAAACTGTTTCTAAAGGTTATTGA
Organism: Anania crocealis; assembly: GCA_949315895.1. Classification (NCBI taxonomy): domain Eukaryota; kingdom Metazoa; phylum Arthropoda; class Insecta; order Lepidoptera; family Crambidae; genus Anania; species Anania crocealis. The sequence goes on along the minus strand of OX438879.1, from coordinate 7,332,706 downwards.
AAAAAAAATTCTCCTCACAAACGTAATAAAAAAAAAACGTTTATAATAAGGTTTTTTGATAACAATTTACAATACTCAATGTACTTAGCACGAGACGTACGAGTATTTAGATCTAACGGCTGCTATACATTACTCGCTTCGAGTTATATGTTTTTGTGTCCTAAAAATAAAAATCATTTTCCAGCTATAATTTATGCAATGTTTGATGTTCAGATTGGGTGGCTTCAGGGTCGGCGTTTGGTTTTTTTACAGCCCGTATACACCCTGTTTTGGGTATCGTTAAGTATCAGTGTTTTAGCATTCTCAATGCATGAATATTTGCGTCTGTATGCAAAATGGCGCATATCTATTCATAAACATAAAAAACCCAATTTATCATCATTTAAATAACAATGTGACCGTAGTCTCTTAAAGCATAACTATCATTAGCAAGTTGTACTGACGTTTTGAAACGAAACATTAATTATTGAATACGAAATACTGAACCAAATCCATGTCTTAGGTATTATAATTTTATTTCGATTTTGCGTAATAATAGCAAAGTTGTTATTTTATCTAAAAAATTGACCTAAATTCTAGCGAAATCAATTTGAAACGTGTTATGCTCTGCAATTAGCTAGTTGCATGAAGTTTGCAAGCGGAATTAGCAAGATCTCAAAGGAATGGTTACAAGGCGGGATCATAAAACAAGATGAACCATTAGCCTCACCGAGATAAAATTAGTATGTTATTTCAAGCGAAAACGCTGCAAACTGGTGTAACAAGGGATTTGAGGAAACGTTTCATTTAGAGACGCCCACTTTGATGCGCGCGCGGCGGTCTCCTTAATTTGTGTGTGTAAACATGTAAATTGTTTGGGCGCACTTCAAGTGAAGAAGTTAAGTCAAATAAATTACTTTATCGAACACCTGGTAGATTTAACAAGTTAAAAAAAACCTTTACAACATTGCATAGGTATGTTATTCAGTATAAGGTAATTTTGATTTTGATTTAACTCTCTAAATATTTAACTCATTTAAGGTATCTCGCGGTTACACTATTCCAACCGAACAGTTTCGATATGTCATTTGGGCGAATAATATTAATTATCAGAATATACAACTAAGTTAGGTACTCTGAAATTGGAGCCGAACGCGCGATCTATAAAGAAATTTAATAGAGTTCGTCATTATTCCTTTTTGAAATAATTCAACATTCATATCATCATCATCATCTGTGAATAGATTTTAATCATGCTTCACAAGATTGTACTATTGAATTTATATGAGATTAAATTGTGCCCTTTGCGTCCATATTATTATTATGCATTCTGTCACGATATTGGATATCTATAGTACACATTTTGGTCTGTTTAAAAAAACTAAGTACCTACCTATCAAAATAAACCTTTATCTCTCCTCTGCATTCTGATTAAACGCCTGCTCGATTCCATTTCGCCCGATGGAAAGCAACCAAAGGCCAAAAAGACGGGGCACTGCTTTAAACCTATTCACTTGCTTCAAAATCCAGGTTACATAGTGCACCTTGAAAATCTTTTGAAGGAGTCTCTTCAGATTCAAGATTTTCTAAAGATGCAGCGCGGAATTTTAATCTACATAATGTTTACATACATTAAAAATCCCTGAATCTTTATTTAGAAAGTATCAGTCCAACGAGAGGGGACAGAAATAAGCGGGAAATTTAAGTGGACAGTCTTATTTATTTTAAGTGACAGAAACAGTTCATCAACTTATGGTGCTTTTATTTTTTGTTCTGTAGTATGCTGCTATATTAGGCCGCATTTGGTGTTATATAAAACAGCTTGGATTAAATTTGGCACCCTAAGAATGTCTGATTTTAGATGGCGCCAGCCTTTGATGTTATTAGTGTGCGACATTCAAAAAGAGTAGTTGACTAACAAAATAAAAATAATAACGAATTAAATAGGAATGCCATCTTTAGGGATACTAAATGGAAAAGAAAATATTGCTAGGGACAGTTACCAAAGTGCATGTTTTTCCTCATCACGCAGGTCATATAACATGGAAATAAAATGCATTCAGCAGACGTTACATAATTCTGCTACTTTCATACATTTTTGCAGGCTACCATTATTTTGGTCTCAATGAGAACTGTACATATCAGTATCCATTGAAAGCAAAGAATAGATGCTTTGAGTTCACTGTGAGCGGTGTACAAAAGCTGCCACTCGAATCAGGAGTTCCGTGTTCAATGATAACAAAATGTTGACGTCGAAGACCTGTGTTACGTCGAATATTATGCAGCGATCACAAATGACTCGAAATGAACCTTAATGACGTGAAATGACGGTTGCGATTGTCCTACCTAATATTATTATGTGGTAGTCTTCTAAGCCGCCTGGCTTGAGCGGCCAAGCGAGGTTCGTATAGTATTTGAACTATTATTTACGTGTCTGGTTCAGAGGACTGTTTTGAGTTCACCAAATGCAAACGCCGACTACGCAGTCAGACGTTGCAAATATACAGCGCCGTTTATTATAATTTCTAGGAATAACCGAGTGCAACTGGCCGAATTAACCATGTAGTAAGGTTTAATCCATTTCCTCTCTGTGGAGACGTTGAAAGTCAACGTCCATGCAAGTCAACACAGCAACGAATCATGGTCTTCGGTAACTAAATATTTTGAAGTTCCGCAGACCGCAACCTCTTGTTGTGCAATAATGCGTCAGTCTGACGTAATACTTTGTTTTCGTATTCGGAAATTTCAAGGCCTCTATCTCTGGAGATTACAAAGCAATCCGGGTGAAGAGAATAATAAAATCAATCACTTTCTCCGTGAACACGTTCGGTAAAGAAATTATCGTTGCCCATGATAACTTATCTATCACCTTGAAGGCAAAGAAAATGTCTAGTTTATCTTAACATAATAGGCGCCTATTGAAAAGTTCTTTTGATAAAATTTGATCACAGGACGTACACTCTTTTCTATGTTCTGTGAATTTGATGATGGACAAAAAATATCTGAGTGAGGGTGAGCGAGATAGTTTATTTGCAATTAAAAAGATGCCCGCTCACGTAGAGTGAAGGATTCCGTTGTTGAAAGTTAACGGGTTCGTAAAGTTAGAACATCGAAGTTAACGTGCTGGTTTAAACTTTCATGGTCACTAGCACGAGAGCAGAACAGAAACAGTTGTTTCAGGGTTTCCACCATCTAGGTACTAGTATCGTGTGTAATACGCGTAATATACTTTAATGGAGGGTAGATCGATTTAAACGCGTTTAATTTAAAACTGTCCTACAGGTATCGCACTTTGTTTCCGGGATTTCAATTAGCTTATTAGCTATTTCTGAACAAATACTATCTCTTTGCCATTTCATTTAGATCTGTCGAGGCGTTTTGGTGTGATTCAGTAAAAAATATATATCCGTCTGAACATTCACGTTTCTAATATGAGTAAGATTTGTATAATAAGGTACCTATAGCCTACATGGTAAAACCCTGTAAGCAAAGTTCTTACTTTTGAGTTTTTTATTATTTATATATTCTGTTTTTTTTTTTTGGACAGACCTATCATTGAAGCCTTATAGGAAGGCTTTATTCAGTTTAACCGTGCAGATATCGGCGAGCGCTGAGCCGCTGAGGGCGCCCAGCCTAGGTCCGAGCGAGCCCCATACCATCGGGCGAGATCGGGACGCAGTGTGGTGCAAAAGGCATCCTAACTTCTATGTGATGAAATTCGTTGCGATATATGAACGAAAAACCAAACGCATAGATAACAAAGTCATGTCTGAACTAGTCGTTAAGTTATCGCGTGCATTGCCTTGTGCCAACAGAAAGCAGTGATTAAGGCCGGTCACGTCCGCCATCGGACGCCCTATGTGTGTGCTGAAATGGTTTCATTAATAAAATATGTCTATTGGTACTATTGTCTTAGCGATCTTCATAGATTTCCTGAAGTGGCTATTAGACAAAGAGTTTTTATTAAAATTAAAACCTTTGTTTTGCACATTATTTGAGCTTTTATTGGTTTGAATAGTTTCCCGAAAATCAATACCTTAGGAGTTTTTTATTTTTTACATCTGTATAATATTTCTTGACACCAACATAATTGATGCACCGAAAGTAATCTAGTAAAAGCCTATAATCATCCTACTGCAGGAAAAAAGGCCCAAAATTGAATGAAATTACCACAGCAATAAAGGGTACTGGCATAATTCCCACGCTTGCCACACGGGTTGGTGATCCCAAACTCGAGCAATGCTCGAAAATTCTAAACTTTATATTGCCCGACCCGGGGATCGAGCCCGGGACCCCGAGATCTTAGCCCAGTATTTAGACCACTAGACCCACGGGGCGTTAAACACGAGAATTTATTTTAAATGTTCTGTATAATTTCTTTAGTTATTTACAAATTATACAGTTCATTAAAAAAGATAGCATAGGATAATTTGTGATTATTATCCCTGACTAATGTCACTTTGCGCCGTGTGGTGTTCCCATGGTGTTCCACTACTTTTCCTATTGGTATAATAAGATGCGACGACAAGGTTACAACTTACCTACCTAAATTGCAATTGTGGCGATTATGGCGAAATCTTCCTTTTGGAGATACAGATTGACTATAGACTGATGCGGGCTGATGCGGGCTGATGACGACGATGATGAATTACACTTTCAATTATTGCTACAATGTTAAATATTACTGTAAATGAAACATGCAATGATGTAAAGAAATATTATACGAAACGTAGGTAGGTATTAATAATTTGATGCAGATTTTCGTCAATTTTCGTATAATTTATGTAGGTAGCAATATTTTCGACTGAATATAGTTCTAGTCCTTGCCTAATGTAGTCGACCCTTTTGTAGTTACGCCCACCGCTTCGGGAATCACTGAACTGATTTTCATTCGAAACGCATCCTACATCAGTTAGGATGATGCCATTCTAGAATTCAGAGATTTTCGGTTATCTAAACATGATCAAATAGTTGAATATTATCCATACAGATCAATAACCCAGTATTATAATTATAAGTCAATTTCAAGTCTATTTATTCCTCAGAAATATCACAATTTATACTATGTCTATGATCACAATAATATTGCTATTGACATTTCTTTCTTATTTTATTCATAAGTATCGTATTCCGAACGGATTTAATAAAAAATATTTAAAATAACCGGCCAAGTGCGAGTCGGACTCGCGCACGAAGGGTTCCGTACCAAAAAGGCCAAAAAATCGGGTTTGTCGTATAAGAGCCCCCTTTAAATATTTATTTTATTTTGTTTTTAATATTTGTTGTTATTGCAGCAACAGAAATACATTATTTGTGAAAATTTCAACAGTCTAGCTATCGCAGCTCTTGAGATACAGCCTGGTGACAGAGCGACGGACAGACAGCGAAGTCTTATTAATGGGGCCCCTTTTCTACCCTTTGGGTACGGAACCATAAAAATTAAACGTAGACAGTACACTATTACAATATTATGCTGGTATTTGAAAATGGTATTCAAACTCTATAGTTCGATTTTTAAATTGATGTCTGGAAAGTTTGGTATTAACCTTAAACCCATATATTGCCCGCCTAGATCGTTATGTTTTGGCATTGAAATCCAATCAATCTATCGTGAATAAGTGATTTCTATTGTTGCCGTGTACTGTATGTATATACACCAGACAATAATTTATTGATACTTTATGAATTCCGAATTCGGGCAATTGATTTAGATGATAGCAATAAGTGACAATATCTACGCCAAATGTAACAGAGTATTCCGGGAGAGTAATTAATCGAGCTCGCTTGCACGAATACAGTTGAATACAAGACTGACACCGCCCTTAGGTTGAATATTGCAAAACACAAACATGTAAGCTTGAATGAAAACTATTCAAACTAAAGTGATCCTAACAAAGCTTGAAACAAATGTAGGATAAAGAATGGAAACACTTCTCGCTTTCTATCAAAATAATTTATATTAATTGCGATATAATGGTTCATAAAAAAATACAATCTATTGTAAAATCTGCTTACAACTTTAAATAGCACACTTTATAACTTAATATCAATTAATAAATTTCACGTTTTATTGTAAGGTAAATATACTGCTTTAAACATGATAAGTACTGTATACTCTAGTTACAGGTTCAAAATTAATAAACTCGTCAAAATCATAACCATCATTCAACTGCTGTGATTGGATGGCAAGCTAGGGTTAACACGGAAGTTTTTAATTGGCGTTAGTATCCGAACCGAGGGAAAGTAATCATCATAGTTCCCGGACCGAATAAAATCCAGATCTAATAGTGGGCCGATAGAAACGGCGCGGCGTTTCATTCCGAAAAAGATCAGTTTTTTAAATCGATTCTATCAAGCGAGGCAACTATGGCAAACTCCTTATTTAGGAGACGCCCGTGTCGCGAATCGGAGTATACAAAGCGTGAAACGGAACGAACCGGGAAAGGTTTTGAGTGGGTTGGTAGCATTGTAGCGGGAGATGCAGGAGAAGAAGTGAAGAAGCCAGGTCGCTGAAAGATGTAATTTTTCGTGTATGTAATAAGAGAAAAAGTATTGAAGAATCCGTCCTAAGGTTATTTAGCAACGATGATTGCGATCAGCACGAGAACCTTTGGTAAACGAGGAATGAATAGGGTGCTGGGAAGACATTCAAGGGATAGAGAGGTCTAGTCGTAAACGCTATCACCATACAAAAATGATAATATTTAGAGTCTTATTTGAATCAAGCTTTAATTTATGTATAGTATAAGATTCACTAGAAATCGGCCATTCTTGTTGCACCTTTGAAAAGCATACAATAAATATAGAAGCGAACCCTGGCATTAGACTGTTTCTTAGAAGAATACGATATAGCATAGGTACTCGTATATTATTTGGAACACCAAATCTATTCCGATTGATCTATATCGATGCCTAATGCCAGACCAACATACGTTACTATAAATCAACACTTCGAGTTTCATTTACCTGTTAATATGATTCACGAAACCGTAACAGCTTGTGAAATGATCCAACAAGGAAAATAACCATACATTTCATAAGCCTACTACGTTTGCTAATTTTGTGACATCATATTGTTGATCTGATAAGGTATGTCCCCTATGTCTAGATGTGTTAATAAAGGAATATTTATACCACTACCACTACTCGAGTGTTTGCAATTTTTTAACCGATTAAAAAAAAGGAGGAGGTTCTATGTTCGTCTGTACAAACGAAATCATTTAAATTACCTCAAATTTATAATATTGAATATAACAAAAAGGGAAAAAAATTACAGTCAAGTATAAGTATTCTGTGTGAGTTTAAACGAATCAGAAATCATTTGTTGTTAAAATTTATTAGTAATTGAATGTCACTTAGCAACATTGCTTTTTTACTATTTTTGTTTTTCAAAACGACATATTAACTGACAAAAATAAGTAACATTTAAATAAAAATATCGAAGTCGGTCTTATCACTAAAAAATAAAGATAACACTTTCATCTCTATTTTTGTATGTCGAAACTCGAAATAGTAATTAAAATGACAGCGAAAGTATTACTTGTATGTTTTAATTCCCTCAGTGTTGAAAGCTAGCGAACTTGTAATCAGTTTGCAATGTCTGCGATACTTTTAAACGATTTTTTAGATTGACCGGGACCCCAGGGGGTTTTAAACGAGTAAGGACGGAAATGAGAAAATCTGATTAGGATGGGTTCGCTCGCATATTCTTGGTGAAATATGAATTTAATCCAAAGTCGACTTTGAAATCTAAATGCAATCGAAGTTTCTGGCGCACTCTTCAAGAAATATATTAGCAAGTGGTTTGCTTTATGTGAAGGAGAAAGTCAACAATCCCTACACATACAACTGTATATTACATTTTTTAATTACAAATTGCCAAAAACCACTTAATATGGGACTGCTATAGTAGATAGAAAAAAAACTGCTACGGAGCAAAATCCTGCTTGTGTTTGCACCGTAACAGTTTTTGAGTAGGAAAGAAATATGTTTTGTTTTTACATACATGTAAACATTATTGACGCTTTGAGTTTTTACTAGCTGTGCCTGCGACTTCGTTAGCTAGAACTACAGGATGTTTGCCGTTCCTCACCCTCTTTTTAGGAAATTTCTATAATAGTCTAAGTTACTCCTCATAAAATTAGCTATCTGCGAGTGAAAGTCCCGTTGAAATTGGTCCAGCCGTTTCTGAGATTAGGCGGAACAAACAAACAGAAAAAAAATAATAACTGTTTTTTGATGTAAATACAGGATACTTCCCAGGATATGCATTCAGTGTAAAGTTGTTTATTTATATACATACAGGATGAAATTTTAGCCACCTTCCAAATTTTAATATATCAATCTACGAGACAAAAACAAATGACGTATTTTTTCTTTTGGTATAGCCCAGTACAAAAATGTCAAGATAAAGCACTTAGAAAATATCCGCCAAAAATCAATTTTTTTTTATACGGCCGCCTAGCAACACTTTTTTTATGCAATGCAGATCACATTCATTTATTATGATACTAATCATAAGTTTTTGAATTTCTCTTTACACCTAAACAGGCCTAAAACTGTAAAAATATAAAACTATATTGCGAAAAATATTTTCGGGTGAAAACTTGATTTACATTTTGTACTTCATATATGGGCTCTAAGTACGGTACTGAACGCCTACAAAAAATTTGGAAAGTGGTTAAAATTTCATCCTGTATACATATACGAGTTGATGGCTAGGTTAACTTAGGTGTTAAAACATTATCTTAAGCGAAGTTCTTCTAGATTAGTTTTGACTCTGTATGGGTAAAGCTAAGTAAGCAATAAAAGTGACAGTCTGTTTTACGAGCTTAGAACACGTACATTGTAATATTTTGCTACTTTCATAATATTATATGTGTCGATAACTTATTTTTAACGATTTTAGTTAAATTGAGTTGGTGAGTTTAATTTTTTATGTAACTTGAGTTTTTTTTTTATTACAATTAAAAAAGAAGAGGTAAAGGTTAAAATACACTAATCAAATAAATGTAGCCCATGCAATTTTCTGATTCCAAAGTAATTAAGTATTTAAATCACTTGTTTTCAAAAAACCCGAGTAAACATGGGAAAATACTTATTTTTTTCTAAATTGACCCGGCTGGGAATTGAACCTCGGAGCAAGCGACACGTTTGAAAGCGGTGTGTACACCATTCCACCACCTCCATATCATCTAGTTATACTATAGACAAGAATTGACGAAAATACAAAGTCAGGCCTGCTATTTTTTTTATGTAGTATCATTTAGTGATTTGCGTGTAAGATGTATTGAAAATAAAAAAAAATATCACTTAAAGTCAGTTTTGTAATTCATTGCAAAATCAGTAAAATCAGTTTTATTGCTGCAAATAGGCCCCTGGAGGCGCTTTTACACGTCCCAATATTAAAACCTACCACTGCTTCGGGACAAATGTGGGCTAGTGCCGAGAAGAAGCAGCGCAAGAAACTCGGTCACTATTGTCAGCCTCTTTTTAAATCAATATGTTCACATAAGATATATGCCAGTGCGAGCTGGGATAATTTAAAGCCACACGTTCCTATCATTTATAATATAATCATTAATAGTATAATCAGTATAATAGCCCTTTTTCATTAAAATAACTTTAATAAATAAATTGTGGACTCTGACCTCTGATTTGTCTTTTAAATGTGCATTCATCCTAATTAATATGTGACAAATACATATTTTGGTACAGGTATTAGCAGTTAAATAATTCGGTACAGGTATTAGAATATTAATAAACAAAATTTTCGCCTGCGGCTCTGCTAACTACACGTTATAATGAGCGGACGGAAACCTGAGCCCAACAGTGGAATACAAAATAGCATATGTCGTTTCTTTCTCAAGGCCTAATATTTGTACCAAATTTAATCTGAATCGTTTCAGTAGTTTAGGCGTGACATTGTAATAAATAGACTTTCGCATTCATAATATTATAAAAATAAAAATAAATAAATAATTAAATATTTTTAGACATGCCTAACTGGGCCACACAGAGCCATCTAGTCCCAAATTAAAGTACCCTGTCGTATGGGGTACTAGACAACCGATAAACTTACTTATATACTTTTTTTTGTAAATATATACTTATAATACATAGAAAACACCCAGACCAGCACAAATAGACATGTTTATGCATACAAATATTTGTACTGTGCGGGGATCGAACCCGCGACCCATGGCTCTGATGCAGCGTTTATTACCGCTGATCCAAATGGTCGTCTTATATATAAATATTAGCAAGGATAGCAAGACAATCTTGTTCAAAGCTTTGGTACCTCTAAACAATGAATGTGTGTCCGGATGTGTCGACTGGCGACCCTCAACAGAGTCATTCACTTCGCGGTTTAAATTAGCTGTTTTTGGTAAAGGCGCGTTCATTTATTTCATTGACACTCGCATGAAATAAATGAACGCGCTTCCTACACGTCTTTATTATGATTAACCTAGTTCCAACCAATTGACTGCAGTTTCAACTGGAACTAAGTTTAACTTATGCGGTACTAGACAATACAACCGATAAACTTACTTATTCCCTTCTTTTGTTAAAATATAAGTATCTACTTATTAAGTAGGTACATAGTAAACACCGAGATCAGTACAAATATATATGTTATGTCTTTATAGGTAAAAGTCCTAAAATCCTAAGTTTTGACAAAACCGAATTACTATTCTCGTACTATACTATTTAAATAGTTTATAATATTTATAATTCAAAAAAAATATTTGTTCAAGTTTCGCGTTTCGTCGGTGAATATACGAGTATTGTTTTTAGGGCTATAAACCGTTTTATTAATTAAAAAAAGGAAAGAACAGATTCCTGCTCATCATAATAATGCTTCGACTTATAAAGAAAGAATTCCCCAAGCTAATCAATCAAGTAAAATAAACCTTCTAAATACGTTTATAAATACGTAAAAAGACTATCACGTAAGACATTGTTCCCTTTAATTCATTGTTCAATTTGTGCTAACAGAGTGTCAAAGGTTTTGCTTCAGATTGTTGATTTGCTTAATTAAAATCACACTTTGGTGCGAACAGTATTCTATTATCTAACTAATTAGAGCAACGTAATACCTACTTGCTAGTCTTTGACTCTAGTAAGAGGAATAAAATAATGAAATTCACTGGAATGAGTCAAATGACTTCTTATCGCCTATTTTATTCGTGATTTCAGAAATTTTACGTGTCACATTAAACTCTAGACCGAGATTTATCGAAATAAGTTTTATTTATTTTATTTAGGTTCAGTAAGGGAACTTTATGTGTGTTGATAACAAATACATGACACATCTATTGGACTAACTCACAGTTAATAGAAGTAGATACATACATACTGTAAGGACTTTACATGTAAAGTTCATATTAAATGAAGTTTCCTGATATGAATGACTTAGTCCGGCTAACTCTTTATTTGAATTCTTGCAATAAATGGAAGTTTGGTTGGGGATAACCGCGTTTTTCTTCGCTTAATTGTCCAAATTAACATTACCGGAGGTATTATACCCATAACCGACTAAACAGACTCCGTCTGTCAGTCCTACTTTTAAAGTATACCTATTGGAATAGAATTTTTAAATTAAAACAACTTCTTTTTTAAGTAAACTTTACGACCAGTGTTACCGATGGTGAAATTGCATTATAAAGTCAAGAAAGATATCGTAATTCTCCTAATTAAGTACTTTATCATTATGTAGACAAATAAATTAAATTTTTAACGTGATATATAATAACATCATTAACTTTTAATGATTTGTTATTGTTCTGAAAAATATTGTGTTGTTTTTTATATTATCATTAAGTCATCGAAGTCCAGTCATCTCAACTTAGTCGAGGCGATCGACGCAAAATGCGTTTTTTTTTTAGTTTTTTTCTACCTACATATTTTATTTGCTGTCAAGGATAAATGGCACCTTATGCAGTTATTAAATGGGCCGATTACCTATAAAAAAGAAATGTAGTTGTTACGCTCTTTGAAATCTAAAATACGTTTGTGGCAAATTCTTAAATTCTCAAACAACGAGCCCCGGAACGGAATAAGATTCCGTTTTCTTCGGATCCATTCTACTGTCGAACGAGGGGGAGGGGTCGTCTGGCTTTTCTAAGGGCAATCGTTGGGCTCAATGTTGCCAACTTACCGGTAAAAATGTCCCTGGTGAAATGCACTTGTTTAATCTTGGAAAAGATCAATACAGTTCAACTCTTTTATTTGGCACGGGCACAATTTGGCTCGAATACCTATTTAAATAATTTTAAATAAAGAATCAATAAGTAGACCAGGTGTCCAAAACAAATGTACGCACGACTATCAAGTACAGTACAGTAATGGGACAACTTAATTAAAATATTAGCGTGTGACTTACGTCTTATTTTTATTCGGGAAGTATATTATAAATACAAAATACTTTAGGTCCTAATGTTACTAAACTTAACAGTAACTTGATTATCATAGAAATCTTCGCTTAAATATTTAATTTCGGTCTAAAATCCTGTAAGAAATAACCGATAATTGTTCTCTGTTTTCCCCATTCATTCATTATCTTAATCGCCATAGGATTTGCAAATTGTTCCGAAAAAGCGCTGAGTTCAGCAATGAAAACGCTACATTGGCAACTTAGGCGGCTTAAACGCTGTCCTCGAGGCCTGCGGGAGGAGGAGCAAGAGGGCTGCTTTTGTGCGCTTTATCTCCGGCCAGCCGCAAACACGGTCCGGCCACAAACCGATTGCATTAACTCCAAGAAATAAACGCTTGCAATGAACGACAGACCAAGATAGCTCCCATTCAGACGATTGTTACTCGAATCGAATTATTTTCTATAGAACTTGCTCAAATAGATTTCTGAGCGCTATCGATTCGTCCGATTTGAACTTTGCGACCTAAAACTTGTTACTCTTTGGCGAATTATATGTTCTTCTATGGAATTAAAATCGGTCGGTTATGAAATGTCTTAATTAAAACTGAAGTTTATGTTTGAGTTCTAAGCAACAATACTGTAAACAGAAACTCAATCAAACAGTAATTATATGTATACATATTAATACGTGAAGCTAAAATTTGCAACCCTTTTTACGAAAATTGAGTGGACGGAGGAGTATGAAATTTAGCGCAATTATAGTTTATATAGAAATGGAGTGTAGAATACGACCACTGGGCGACCACAAGTCTTTATAACAAAACGTTTTATGTCAGTAAAAAGTTAGACACGGTTTGGTCTATGATCATTTATGAGCAAACAGTGCATAATGCAAAATGTCGAATATTTTGAAATAGTGATATGGAAGCCAAACAATAGTGTGTACCTATAACATGTGATGTGAGGCTTTTGTTTCTGCCCTGAATACAGACTCTATCAGAGCGTGCCATTCAAGTTTAATATAGGGAACATCCCACCGGATTAATATAGTGTAGCCAGATCTACCTGCTCGTACTCTAATATATTTAAGGTCCATAGTCGCCCAGCAAGACCATATAAAATATGTGGTGTATGACAATGTCGGGGAGTGTATTATTAAATCACATTCAGAAGGTGTGTATTTCTAACTATAGAGATGTGATCTTCAGGTGGGTTGTTAATTTAATAGAACTTTGTAGAACTATTGAGCATTTTCAAATAATGTAGGCAGTTTGCTAACGTTTGGTGATAGATATCATTATGTTGAAAGGAATATGTTCTGAAATATGACCTTTCGACACTCACTTTAACGGTGATTATTCCTAAAGGATGATAAAATGGTGTCAACAGTTTTCCGATTCGCCTATTCCAGGCCATCTTACGAAAGAATCCGGGACCTACAGTTTTTAGACTCTAGCCTATTTAGAAAAAATCGCTCCTCCAATAAACTTGACTAGAAATCGAACCCGTACCCGAAAATACCCGTGACCACGAACGCGGTAATGTGTTCGAAATCTCGCGATAAACCAACATATTTATTATATCTTTAATTTGAGGTTTTGACTCGTAATACCACATACATGACAGAGCAGTAGAACATTATTGCTAAAGCGATATGTGTGTTATTATTCCTGTTATTCCTATTGTTATAAAATGTTATTCCTATTGTTTTTTCAATACAATAGGAATAACATTTTGAAATCCGACACTCTGAAAGACACTGACTGCAGCCGATGACCTTGAGCAATGAACACGCCCACAAATTAATTCGTCTTTGAATTTCGATTCCTACGAGAATCGACAGTACTTTTAATAATGTAGAATTTTAAATAACCTTTTGGTTGTAGTAGAATTATGAGCTGTGGACAGTACATAAAATATATTGAAGATATTGTACCTACCTAATCTTCGTTCTTTTAAATTCAAAACTCTTGTGGCACTACCCGAGGGCTCGAACCCAAAAACTCAAGATCTTGGTCCGTTATTTACCACTCGACTACTGGAGCGCTTATGACACCGTACTTATGTATTTATTTTCTATTTTAAGTCATCTGTACCCCTCGCAGAAATAATGGGGCACTTGCAGTATACTTCTTAAAACACCATGATAGGTTCTTAAACACCAAAAATCAATTTCAATCAATAGTTAAGTATCTAGCCACGTTAACTTAATAAAGCTTTAAGGCTAACACGAAGTGCCATAACAATTGCGTTTGACCATAGTGCACTTCGTTAAGTCGAAACAGGTCGAAAGCTCTCAACTTACCTATCACGGTATTGAATACAGGCCCCGTAATTCGCGTAACCAAATCGTATCACAATCGTAATTGAACGACAGGTTTTTGACAGTTCTAGTATGGGCTAAATGTCAAAATCGTCCAATTCAATGACGATCGAACTGCGATTGAAATAGCTGAATAAGGCCCCAGCTCTGTGATTGTATTTGGTTCAACAATTGAAAACTGAACTGGGCCCTTACTCTTGAATTTTATTTAAGTTCGATCTCGATTCGACCTAGTCAAAATCTGAAAAAACTCAATCAAATCGAAATCAAAATCAAGTCGAGATCGATCTAAAATGGCGATCCGTTAAACATTTTTGGTTGATAACGTAATCACCATCGACTCAAAGGTTTAGGTTCACTTTTCAGAGTACTAAATCACTGATTCTCGACGTCGATTCGATTTTGATCGTAACTCGAACTTGTCAAGAGTAAGCCTGCTGGTTTAACGTATAACCACATTTTGTGCATGAAGGTACAGATAAAATTGTTAGCAGACTTTAACTGAGGTCGAGTTGAAAATATAATTCTACATGGGTGGGAATTGCAAATAAAACACTCGCAATTTTAACAAAAAAAAATGGACGAAGAAAATGAAATGAATTGCCAATTTCACGTTTGAATTACATTAACGTTTGCCTTTTCTTGATGAGCACAAGCTCAGAATGTATTTACTTCATAGATGCTACAAGTTTTAGTAATAAATTTTTATATGCTCAGTGTCAAAGTAATTTAGGTCTAATGACCTGTATATTTTTTTGTAATAATTGTTTTGAGAAGTGTAAATGTTCTCTGTTGCAGCCTCTCACCCATATAGTTTCTACTAGTGAGGGCTGAATTTTATTTTCTCTATACAGGGTGAAATTTTAACCACTTTCCAAAATTTTTATATGCGTTCGGTATCGTATTTAGAGTCCATTTATGAAGTAAAAAATATAAATCAAACTTTCACCGGAAAATATTTTTCGCAATATAGTTTTCAATGTTTACGTGCCTAGGCCTGATAAGGTATACAGGGATAATCAAAAACGTATGAATAGTATCGTAATGAATAAATGAGATGCGAATCGCGTAAAAAAAGCGTTGCCAAGAGGCCGTATCAAAAATTTTAGATTTTTGGCGAACATTTTCTAAGTGCTTTATCTTGACATTTTTGTACTGGGCTATACCAAAAGAAAAAATACGTCATTTGTTTTTTGTCTCGTAGATGGATATATTAAAATTTGGAAGGTGGTTAAAATTTCATCCTGTATTATATCTACGAGTAATACTATTATAATATTGAATCCTATAATAATAAACAGACATATTATGCTGTAAAAAAAAACTATGTATCTTCCTCTTATAAATGCGTGGTCATACATGTTGTAAATCTCCTTTATCTTCGGCAGTTGAATACATTAGATAAATGTTTAAAGAATAACTCACTGACGGTAGTATTCAATATAAAAAACTTAACGGGATTTACTGCAACCGAACTAATTTATTCAACGTAAAAAGTATTTTACCTTCCCGACGTTTCGATCCGATTGCGCGAATCATGGTCGCGGGCAGACTAAGACTGTTAGTTCTAAGAGTAAAAAAATCAACAAGATTTGTTTCGATCCTGAACAGCATAACTTTATTTATAACAAAACTTTTCCTTACGTATTTTAAACACTGCAATCGTATTGATAAAGTTGCTAACTTTTGCAACTTAATGCGTTCATTAATTGGCCTACATTTCATTTATACCTATAAATTAGAAGTGTAGCGATTGAATACCTATTGTACCTTTAATGTAGCTCGGGGTGATAAATTGTGGTAATAAAGAAAATTTTCACAAGTTTCCAATGAGCATTTACAATTGAAATGTGTCTTCGGAACTAATAAATCGCTATAAAATAGAAATGATTTAAATCTTGAGATGTTAGTTATTGAACATTTACATAAATTACCTAAACTTGATTCTCGTGATCGAACTTATAAAATAAAAAAATAAGGCAGGTCAAACAAATTAAAAGCTAACATGGCTACGTATAGGTACAGCCTACTTACGATTCTACTTGGTACGAGTACAACTTTATTTGCGCTTACAAAGACTGCTCTGATTAGTGATGTATGCAGTTGACAACGAAAATCAGGTAGTTTATCGATAGCAGATGATTTTCAACAGTACTGACAACGGAAGGTCAACCTACCCAAAAAGTTAAAAGGTAATTAAATTGATTTTCAATTCTAATTTCAACAAGTAGAGATCAATATCAATTGAGAAAATTTGACTTTTTGTGATAGGTCACAATTATCGAGACTATTTTTCGCGTTAGAAAGCCAACTGTATCCAAATTAAATGAAAAGGAGCGGTAGTCTGCAATCTACTTTTCTAATGGTCTCTAGTAAATTATACTATGAAATAAATATTTTGTTACGGATTCAACTTGCGAATATTATGATTTTTTTACACTAGTATTCTGATATTATCATTCAACAATAAATTGTACTTTTAAGTTATAGTGGTAGATCGAGAGGGTAGATATTTAACATCGATATTTAACATCGACTATCGAGTAACATTGCTACACCGATCCGAATCAGGAGAATAAAAAAGTTCGCTAAACTGCCTCAAATTGGCAAGACTTTGCATTTTATTGATTGTTGTTTGGACGTCTTCGGATTTGGCATAAAATCAAGCGGCGCACATTTAGGAGTGGGGAGCGTTTAATGTATTAAAGCGTCTATTTGCGTTTGAAAAGTGTTATTCAAAGAAATTCAAATAAAGCTTTAAAATATATGTTAGTTTTCTCAATGTGACGCCCCGTTGGTCTAGTGGTTTAAATACCGGGCCATGATCTCGGGGTTCCAGGTTCGATTCCCGGGTCGGGCAACAAAAAAAGTTTCGAATTTTCGAACGTTGCTCGGGTTTGTGATCACCAACCCGCATTTGGCAAGCGTGGTGATTAAGCCAGTACCCATCATTGCTGTGGTAACTTGAATTTAAAGATGGAGGCCTTTTCCCTGCAGTGGGATGATTATAGGCTGTTACTTACTTACTCTCAATGTGACTGTTTTTTAAGGCATTAATTACGAATTTCGCCAAAATTAACTAGCATAATCGAAGGCTCAATGCCACGCCAAACGTTCACAATCTTTTGACTGATCAGTACCGATCCTTTATTATATACGGACCATACATCAAAAAGAGAGAAAGACAGATTTTGTATTCGGAAGGTCTGCTCTCAAATTTATCTTGGCTCCGTTGACCCGAGAAATTGTCGTCTTAACTTGAGGGCACCATTTATTTGCGTTTAGTCTTCGATACTAGGCTTGTCTTATATTATGCAAACGAGTTTTTATTCGGGACACGGAATCCGGGTCGGGAAGGAACTCGCAGCGCAATCTCACCGCACTGCCGGATCGAAAGGGTTAATACAGATTTTTCGCGTTATTTTGTCGTTAACCTTATTTGCGGTTCTGAATGGAAATAACACTGGAATGTCGATTCGTATCATGATTTTTAATGTGAATCAATAAATGAATGCTATCCTAATTATTTACGTTTGGGATTTGCACGATTCTTTTTTTTTATCAACCAGCAGTGACATTTTCAACTGATAACTATGCTCGGTGGGTTAAAGTTCGGGTTTGTTCAAGTTCAATTACAGCCCGCTGCGTTGAAAAATAGGCCCAGCTTGAAAAAAAGTCAATATAAGTAACTTTTACCGTGAGTAGCAGCGACTCAAAATATGTGTCCTGTTTATGCAGTTAATTTTTGGTAGGACACTGTGACTTTTATGAGATTTTTTGGTGCATTGATTACATTGATTACAATCCAAAACAGTTAAATCATGCATAAGACCTACAGATGCAGACATGCGTGTACTTAAAAAGCTCGAACTCAACGCACTGTAATTAACAAGGAAAAGTTCGGTCAGCAGGTTTCCTCTAAAGTATCGAGTGAGTAGACATTGACTCTACGACACTTAAAACCAATGCGAAAAATACTTTAAAGGTTGGTATTGATATAACTTTCAAAAGTAATTTTACACTGCCCTAGTGCCTCTGAACCGAATGTTTGTGGCAAATTTCCCAATACCCTCTCCTGTTTTTCAACTAAAATGATCGTCAAAACCAATTGAAATATGCTATTTCATATGAAATCGAATTACCGGAAGTGGGTGAAACACAAATGGACGAACCGATCAAAAGTTTGACACAAAATTGAAAAAAAAAAAGAAATTGAAAAATTTAATATCAAACCAAGAAAGTTCCGTGAACATTTTTCTGAAGTCAATATCCTTTTATGATATCTCGTTGATCTTGAACGACTTACGAAAGAAGCTGAATGTTTTAAAAAGAATTTTCAAGTTTTTGTCAAACTTAAGATTCTTCAAGGCTCTCCGAAGTTTGTGAACTATCAACTATCGAAGTTTTGTTAAGTGCTTTGTTCAATGGAGAGGTTTGATCATTAGTATTGTTGTCTCTGTAGCTTTGTTCATTTTATACTTAGTTGGTACGTTTGTTTTCATTATGGCTTACAAAATTTAAGAAATATGCCGTTTCTATTGATAGAAAATAAATTGAATTTTAAATAAAATAGGTCACAGAATACTAACTTGATATAATTGCGTTTGCCAGCAATCAGTAATTCAATGAACAATAACAAGTTATCAGACTTGTATAATTGTATTTGTTGTTAATTCATTGTATTCTTTGGAATAAATACTTGCGTATTTTTTTATAGTAACCTTAGGTACTTGTTTAAGAAGTATGGTTAGTTTGAAATCCAACAATTTCAATATCGGCTTTGATAGTATCAATGTTAGGGCCAAAAATGGTTAGTATGATGAGGAAGCTCTACCTTAACTACTAACATAACTTATCCCAGTCCTATTTGGGTGTATAATTTCAAATAATTAAAAAAAAACAAAAAAAAAATTAAGCGTAAAAGCCAATACAAAAGTTACAGAATCAGCAGTCATTTACTATTCGATTTTTTTTGTTAAGAACTAATCGATTGTAAGAAACATAAATTTTATATAATGTTTAGTTTGTTATATGTATTATTCATTAATTATGCAAGCATTAATTTGTAACTGCATTGCTTTTCTATATGTGACACTGACAAGTCACCTTGTAAGAAAGGATGTTTATTTAAGATAGTAATAGTGTACTCATTGTTGAAATCAAATGAAGTATAAAAAATTTAAAATTTATATTTGCGACTAACTTCTACACGAAGTTATGTAGGTATGTTAACTAGTTTGAAACTGTTCTTGCCAGGTCTCTTAGAGCAACTTTTCGATTGGATGGCGCAGACGTTACTAAAACAGGTTAATTTATAACGACGGGACTCCAATATTCGTGTACCTGGCTGTCCTAATGAAGGTCGAGACCGTCAAATTATACCCTTAGGGCAACCGATTCATAACAAAAGTAACGTAAAAACGATAAGAGCCAGATAAAAGATGCCATTTGTAAGGCATGACGTCAGAGGTACAGCCAAGATAGAAGGCAAGACCATTTTTGTGTTTCCCATAACCGTGTTTGACAAGTTCTTTTGGTTATAGATTTGCCGAGTCTATTGATTTTTTTATTTAAAGTTTTTTTTAGGAATGAAGACGGAAACCTTTGTTAAACTAATCTGGCGCCAGTGGTAATGATTTGTTTCATTAGTGTATTTTAGGGTTGGTAACTAGAAATAAGAAAAGTATAAAGAATCGCAAACCCCTTTTTTGTGTCAGCATTTTAGTTAGGAAACTATTTGATGTATTAAATTAAAACCGATTTATGTCCCGTATACCTAATGGCAATAAATATAGTTTAAATAGTTTTTCTATTTAGATAACACCCGACAAAAAAATAGGAAAATAGCTAACTTTGACTTCGACTTAACTTTCTTTAAGCTAACTGTACTTAGGACTTAGATACAGTCAGCATAGGACGTAGCCTAACAGTTCAGTACCTTGTCAAAGTAACAGCCATCCATCGTAACCCTCAGAAATCTTCCCAAAAAAACAAACCTGTTATTTTGACGTAGTACAAGTGTTCAGCGACTTACAATGCTGGCGTACTTAGATGGCTCCTACTTGCGAATACGTCATTTTAGTCATCATCATCATTGGACTTTCTCAAAAGACGATTATGCCATAATCACCACGTTTCCTCTTTTTTAACCGACCTTCAAAAAACGGAGGAGGTTCTCAATTCAACTATTTTTTTTTTATGTTGGTTACCTCAGAACTTTCGACTGGTTGAATGGATTTAAAAAAATCTTTATTTGTTTAAAAGCTGGTGCTTCCCATGTGGTCCCATTTTAACAAAGTCATGATCTGATGGTGGAATCCGGAGAAATCGAGGGGAATCTTCAAATTTTATAAGCACGTAGGTATTACGATTTTGCATATCTTTCTCAAGGCTTTTCAGTATTTGCGTCTGGTACTCATCATTTTATGTTGATGAGAGCTGATGATGGAAGGTACAACTCCTTAACGGTTAGGAGTTCGACGATTATTCTTTATTATAGGCGCGTATAGTCAGATAGTTGTCTTCCTTCAGGTTATTCACGTGAGCTGATGATGGAAGGTAAAACTCCTAAGCAGTTAGGAGTTGGAGGATGATTCTTAAGATTCTATAGCGACGAGGGGGGAGTTTCTCAAATAATTCATACATTTTCATCTAGAAGTCGTCATCACTATTTTATGTAGGTACTGTTTCCGGTCAACAGAGGATTAATAATTGTATACATTATTTAACAATAAAAAGAGTAAAAATAATTATTTTTAATTAAAAATTGAACCGACTTAAAAAAAAAACTCACTAAAAAGTACAAAATAACACAAGAACAATGTTTTATTTTAAAACCTATTTACCTACTTACAATATTATTTTAACTACTAACAACTTAACAGATTGAAGTCGGTGCCGAGTCCAAACAATACAAAAATAATTCTACAAATGAAACAAATCAAATATGGAATTTAAAAAAAATTGCTATGTTGGCGAGCGGCAATCAATTCGGTAGTGATTATACTCCTATTCTATTTGGCTCGGCAACGACTTCGATCTGTTTAGTTTTTAGTAGTTAAAATAATATTGTAAGTAGGTAAATAGGTTTTAAAATAAAACATTGTTCTTGTGTTATTTTGTACTTTTTAGTGTTTTTTTTAAGTCGGCTCAGTGTTTTCTTTATTATGACGACCATTAATAGAAATGGCGTTGTGCTATTCTTGTTGTAGCCGCACCTCAAATACGACATGACAATGAAATAGATAAATCGACGAGGAATAAAAAAACTCGCTAGCTTTGATTACGACACACGTCGTGTACGAGATTCCTACTTGCGAATAGGTAAATTGGTATAACTGGTACTGATTTTTTACATTTGTTTCTATCTAAATCATTTTTATGGGTTATGGTTATTGCTATCGGCATTACCTATATAATCGTTATTCCTAATTCTATTTTTTTTAAAAGTAATCTTAAATATACGCCGTAAAGATAACGTTCTAAAGCCTGCCCAGTTATTTTGTTTTGGCTAAAAGTACTAGGAGTGAGCCACTTTAGAAAACTTTGTCACTAAAGCGCTTACACACGGCGACTTTGTATGGAGTTGCTAGTGCCCGTTTTAGAAACTTCTAACAGAAACGGGACATGTGCGATTGGTATATGCAATTATTGGTAGTATAAGTACACCCGATAATTGTAAAGAGAATAGTCTTCTTTAAAAATGTACTTAACTTAAAATCGAATTCAGCCTCCCACAGAATGTCATATTTCTTTATGTTAAACTAGATTATCACATCAGACTATACAATAAATCTTATGTAGTTGAATTAGATGCGATTTTGCAAAAAAATAACCGTTTTAATTGATGCCCACTATGTAACAACACTGAATACTTATTCTTGTGATGATCATAACTAAATAGGCACTTATATAGTCATTTGTCATTGTAAATTACCATTGTAATATCAAAGTTTGTTATAGTTGGCGTTAATTACCGTGGGTATACAATAACTTATCGTCATTATTCTTACTTTATCTGAACCTCAAACTCCTGACTTATTCTAAGATCGAGTTAAACTGGAATGTAAGCACGTAAGGAGTGTTAACTAACTCTAGCCGCACTCCAAACATTAATATTAGCTTAGAATTAAGAAAGTATTCTCTGCATCCTGTTCATTTCTTCTTTTAAAACGATCTACTGAGACCGTTCTCTACTGTGTGTGACCTTGTACGACTGAAAATACGACTGGTTCCATTTCTACTGTTTTATAGAACAACTAATGTTCAGCCTTAATAATAGGAATAATTTATTACAAGCTAGCCTTTGTTAGTAGTATTTTATTCAGAACTAGTATTTTGAATTTTAAATTGAAGAACATTTTGAAAGTATAACTGTGCCATTATGTATTAGGTTAAATTATTTGTGTCACCTAAATCGTTGAATTATTAAATAAATTTTGATAAATTTTTCAATCTACTTATCTGCAATAATTTAGTTATAACAACCTAATTGAGACTGCTGCTCTTGAAAAATAAGTTCAAACAGAAGATTAGTGGGCGATGTTCACTGCAGGGCGTTTGCCCGCGGTAGGTCGACGGACATAATAATAAGACAATAAGCCCAAAACAATCTACCCGTCTCTTTTATTTGCTTCGTCGGACCGCGGCTGTCTCGTTTCTTTTTTGCTTTTTTCGAACGTGTCGCACCGGCTTTATTTTTATCTGTACGCGCGGTGGTTAATTTAGTTTTGTCTACAATATTTCATTGTATGTTTCTTATTTTGAATCTGTCACTTAAAAACCACGAGTCTAGGAGTTACTAAGTAGATTAATTACATGGTAAAAATGATAAAGGGTCACTTTAATAATGCAAATAAAGTAGCATAACATCCTTTAATTGTCGTTTTATTTATTATGTCATCATGAAAAATTAAAAGTTAAAAACTCCTTAAAACATTTTTATCAAATTTAGCTAAACCAATAAAAATTTTTTGATAAGTCAACTATCAGCTTATAAAAGCTTGATACTCGTTTATACTTAGGTAAACTATACGTGTATACAGAATTTCAGCTCAATCAGTTGAAAATGTCTTTTACAAAATGTATGGAAAAGATTTCATTAAGCCAGTTTGCTATTGATTAAGTGTAAGATAGTATCAACCGAAAAAGTCTTTATTAAATTGAACCGGAATATCTTCCAAAGGGCTCTAAAAACGTGGTCGCATAAAAGTGATTCATTAGGTTTGCAGATTGCTGAAGTTTTCCTAATTCCCTGAAGCCAAATGTCTGGTTTGTCCGGCAGGGGTCGCTAGGCTTAACCGCTTCATTAGGCATATTAGCCTTGATTACGTGATTCAGGAAATATATGGTAGTTAACTTACATATATTTTGCTAACCTAATCTTCTTTGAAATGTTTGAAATAAGTAACTTACATAAGTTTCGGAAAGCTACAAATCTGCACTTTTTTATTCGGTAGCACATTTTTAACATAACTGCTTGTTAGATGATTCAATTGAATGTTACGCATCTCGTGGGCATTGAATAGATCATTTTATAACTAAAGTTATGAGATTCCGATTTGTATATATATTTTTTAAATGTCTATTCGGGCTAGATTCGGCGTGTTATACCATTTACCTGACACGCTGTATATGTATTTATTAGGCAAGATAAAGATAAGAATACATAGGTGTACGAATGCGCGGCGAACGTGTTGCGAATAATCGTCACGCGTGCAGTTACTGCAGATGTGTGCGCCTCGTTAGCTTAATACATACGGGTGAAATTTTAACCACCTTCCAAATTTTAATATATTCATCTACGAGACAAAAAACAAATGGCGTATATTTTCTTTTGGTATAGCCCAGTATAAAAATGTCAAGATAAAGCACTTAGAAAATGTCCGCCAAAAATCTAAAATTTTTGATACGGCCGCCATACAACACTTTTTTTACGCGTTGCGCATCTCATTCATTCATTACAATACTATTCATAAGTTTTTGATTTTCCCTTTATACCTTAACAGGTCTAAAACCGTAAAAATAGAAAACTATGTCGCGAAAAATATTTTCGGAGGACAACTTGATTTAAATTTTTTACTTCATAAGGCTCTAAATATGATACTGAACGCCTATAAATTTTTTGGAAAGTGGTTAAAATTTCATCCTGTATATGCAAAGCGGTAAGTTCGTGCGTTTTCGTTCCAAAGCAGTTTGAGTGCGGCACTGCGCACGCGCTATTCATGAGACCTTTAGGCGGTATCGCTTACACACCTTTATATGACTTTTTTGTAGTTAGCACGTTTCTTGGCACCGGGCAGCGGTTCGACAGTAGCACTGTTCAAAATGGTACCCCAACTTTATCACCCTACATATTTTATAACATCATGTAACCAAATGTTTAAAAATCTAAAAAAAAAACAGTTAAACCTTAACCTATTGTTAAATATTTGTAAAAATATTTCCTTTTTATGTTGGAGGTATTTAATCAAAACATTCCTGAAACTCCGCTGGCTTACAGAACCTTACATAAATTCGGCGACAACTACGATGACTTGGAGTTAAACCACAGAACATGGAAAAGGGCACACAGAGGCCACAGAGGCTATGAGCAAATGCTTGTAAGTGAGCGCTGCGATTGGTTCCTTTTGACGTCACGCGATCCTATTGGTCGTGCGCCGTCAATTTTCGGTTGATTTTTGCAAGCGGCGACATCGGTTACACAAATGGCGCATGACACCCTTTCTAACCTTATTCCATGTTCAGCTGTGGTTAGAACAGTCGCCCGTTAAGCGGAACGTTGTGAGTTCAAGCCTTACCTAAGGCAGGATTGTATTTTCAATGAAAACAAATATTAATAATGGCAACACTGCTTTACATGTACATTTTTACCAACGATTGTTTTCATTTGTGGCTCTTGCTCGACTTCACATCTGTAAAGCTATACTAATATTAGAACGTTACTCGTAAATTGTACTATTCTTGCATTTCAGTTCTGCTATTTTACTTTAAATATTTTCTGTATAAATAGTACTAACTAATTGTGATTTCACTACATAAATATTCTGATTTTTATGAACCTGGTCCTACAACGATACCAATTTGCATAAATTAAATTACCTTTCTTACCAAGTCCGTTTCCTTATTATTATGATTCGGTTTTTTCGATAGTTGGATCATTAAAATAACTGACTATTATTAGATACAAAACTATTTTCCAAAAATTCGTAAACGAAAACCATGACCATCTTTGTTTGTCCTAATAAGAGTTACGTTTTTTAAGTCCTGTTAATAATGCTGGCAGCACACACAACCAAATATGTTTAAAAAAAAGACCACGTTTAAAAAATTTGCACTAGTATTCCACTTTAATAGTAATATCGTGAAATGTTAATCCAATTACAAGGTCGTTGAATTTGTTAATTACCAGTCGTGTGACATCCGCGGCGCCAACGCACTGTGGTGAGCGGTCTTTGGCCGCGTATGGTCGGTGGTAAAATGGTGATTTCATTATACTTCTATAGTCTATCATATAACAAATATTCGAAACTGATATTCGAAAATTAACCCAAACTATTGAATAGACGGGAAAATAAACATCCCGTCTTAAGCCTAGTTCGCATCAGACCAGTATTTTAGTCGAGTGACTCGATTACAACTCGCCACTAACCAGAAAACCGTTAGCACTTTCGTTCGAGTTCAGTTTACAAGTGGTGTGATTTGAATGAACTCGACTAAATCGACAGGTTCGGACTTTTTTAGCCAGTAAGCCAGTGGGCAAAGAGGCGAGGTGGGAGGTGTTACTCGTCCGTGAAAATAGAACAAAATGGACTGGCTCGACTAAGTTACTTACTAACCTACTCGACTAAATTTTTGATATTCAGACGCGTTTAGCTACTAAATTACCAGCTACTCGACTGAAATACTTGGCCTAACTCGAACTAGGCTCAACATAGGTACTAAAGATTATATCTGTTCATTTTTTTGCTATCAACTTAGGTAGTTAAAAAGACCTAATTGATTATCTAAATGTAACGTAACAGCCAATAATCATCCCACTGCAGGGCAAAAGCCTCTATCATTGAATTTCAGTTACCACAACAATTATGGGCATAGAATAATAATCACCGCACTTGCCAAACACGTGTTGGTAATCACAAACTCGAGCAATGTTCGAAAATTCGAAATTCTTGTGCCGATCCGGGCTCTAACATAGGAAGCCGAGATCTTGGACTAGTACTAAAACCATATGAGCAATGGGTCCTAAGTTTTTAGTAAAATTTGATTTCGTGGTAAGTAACTAAACAATAATAATAATTTTAGCATTAAATCACTTTTTTTTGCATACTGTACTTTGTATAAAACCTGCAGGTCACGATATAATTTTGTTGCAAAATCGCGCACGGTCCATCTACATAAGGTGCCTAACTATGAATTATTAAGTTCGTTAAATCCCTACATTACTTACATACTCGACGAATCCGGGTCGCACCTCTTGAGGGAGCAGCCCTGTCGGGTTGAATCCCCACTAAATTAATTTTAATGAACAATTCGTACTGGTTGAATCAAATTCTTAGTTCAATATCATCAAATCGAATTATTTTAGTTAAATGTTACAAAAGACGAAACTCTCGCTGAGATTCGCGACTGACTTTTGGACAAAGGTGCGACTGGCGCTTTAGAAACGAATGCATTTTCCTTGAATTATTCTGCAAACGTTTGTTCAGACCTTAACTTCGTGAAACCCGAAATTCAAAGCCTCTGAAACGTGAGCTCTGTAGTAAAAGATCTATTGAAAAATGTTTCTTCAAGGAATAAAGCTAAAATTCACGTTCAATGTTTTTTTAAAGTTCAGATTTAAGACTTGTGTAGTGTTAAGTAAAACATCGCTCGGGTCTGCTTTTTCAACCGGCAGAAAATAATAATAATAATCTTTATTTGTAATAACAGTTTTTTACATAAACTTGACATTTACGTTAACAACTACATTAGTCAAAGACTGAGACTGAAAGAAGATAGTTTTCGTAACTCTTAATACTGTTGACCGTTTTCTAGGATTTTCTCTAAAAAAGTTTATAGTTCAAATTATATCAGAAATCTTCTCTCGCAAACACAGCAAATAGATGGGGAAGACTACCCTTCCCAATCTAAAAAAAAGCCTTCAACATGACCAAAAATACGTCACCGATAATCATCATGCACTAAACTCATAATTAGTAACCATAACCAACCACTTGGTAACTAATTTCTTGATTTTCACTGCTAAAATATTTTGTAATAAAAGGTAAATAGATGTCACTCGATATCCCGTTGTGACTTACAAATGGTTTCGGTTGCCGTAGTTCGTATGACTAAGGGTTTTGAATGTCATCATTATCTCAGCCAAAGGTTTTCCACTGCTGTACGATATAGGCCGCCCCAATGATATTTAAAAAGTAATAGATATGTTACATGCGCTCTCAATATGCGTCCCTAAAACGTCACAATTGTGCGTCTTTTAAAATCCATCATACAATATGGATGCCAAGGCGAAAGAGAAAGTAATTGTTCTTTTCACGAGTATGACAAGGACAAAATAAGAATTACGCATGTGTGCAGTTGTTCGCAAGCGGCACAGATATTTCGATAGTTTTGTAGGGGCTTAACCTATCTATACTTTTTAAATATCATTGGGCCGCCCCTAAGGATCTTCACCGATCAGTCTGACGCCATCCGCATCCAGCGACTTTAGGCGACCTTTACCAGTTGGAGCCCAGATCGTAGGTAAGGTCGTCCAAGAAAGTTTATCACCCTAAGACCCGAGTTCACCAACACTTAAACAGCCGGTAAACAAAGAGTGACGATTAATTTGACACAATCCCCATACAAAATATTATTTGACATATTTTGTATGGGAATTGTGTCAAATTAAGGTTGATGAGAACAACAGGGTTATTTTTCTCATGCAAATATATTCTGACAGCTATTAATCCTAAAACGTAATAGTCCCTATCGCTATTTTACTGACACATGAGATTTTGTGAAAACTGGTACACCACTTGGCCCACCGTACGCCTGGGTCTACTCGCAGATCGTAGGTAGGTGCTCGGTCGCTATTCCAAAACCTTCCGGCTCCTTTGGATTGCACATTATTTTTCAGATTCACTGGATGTATGGTCGAACGCCAAAGAGAAGTAGGTAGTTAAAAAAGACCAAAGAAATAAAAAAACAATTTGGTCCATATTAAATTGTCGCGTAAACTCTAATTTCAATATTAGTTCAACTAATTAGCCTATTATTGGCTACAGTCGTGCCTAAACGACTGGAACAGCTTTTGTTGATGTGCTAATAAATCAACAGATGCAACATGTTTTGTTTGTGACCTGAAATAAATTGTGCTTTATTTTTAGGTTTAGGGCCTAAAGCAAAATACTCGTACACGAAGGGAAAGCTACTAAGGTTTTAATTAAGGTTAATATTGACTCGCATTGAAGACACAGAGAAGATTGCAGGCCAAGGGCCTTAGATTGAACGCCAATTATTAGGGGTGAGTAATAAGTTGTTTTTGGTAATACTCGTAATTATACTGAAATAGAGAAATACTTCATTTACACAACTTTCTATACGAGTATAAGTATATATCGTTGTTTAATTTAACCACGTTCGACCACAAAAAATTCAATACTGATAATTCAAATTGTTGAAGATGATTCCAATAGCTGCTGACTTCCGTTAAAATGCAAATCAAATTTTCACCCGAAAATATTTTTCGCAACATAGATTAAAATTTTTACGGTACTAAGCCTATTAAGGTATGACAGAAAAATTAAAACCTTATGAATAGCATCGTCGAAATAAAAGAGATGCGTATCGCGTAAGAAAAGGTCCTTCCGGTCGGGTTGGACTGAATTTCAAAATGGACTGGTCAACACTATGTACAAATTTCAAAATAACCTCTTCCCAAAATGTCTGATTTTTAGGAGGTCGTGTCAAAAATTTTAGATTTTTGACGGACATTTTCTAAGTGCTTTATCTTGACATTTTTGTACTGGGCAATACCAAAAGAAAAAATATGTCATTTGTTTTTTGTCTCGTAGATCGTTATATTAAAATTTGAAAGATGGTTAGAATTTTATCCTGTATACAAAATTGAACCTATTTTTGTCATACGATTCGCGAATTCGTCGGTTTTCTTGAAATTCGTCTCGAACATTTGAGGCGTTAAAGCGAGAAATGGCCGCCTCGGGGAAAAGAACTATTTGCCGCCAGTGTCTTGTTTGCGATTTAGACATTTTCATTGTGTCAACCTCTACGAACTTTGCGAAAGCTTTCGTATGTTTCCGTTGGAAAGATGAGTTTGGTTTTTTTGGTGAATTTTATGCGGGTAGGTGTAACCGGTAACTTTAGGAACCGGCAGAGAACTAAAGTTACCGACATAGCCCACCGGATTAGCAAGCTGAAGTGGCAGTGGGCTGGCCATATTAGCCGCAGAACCGTCAACCGCTGCACTGGGGTAAACGAGTTCTTGTGTGAAGACCGCGTCTTAGCAGACGTAGTGTAGGACGCCCTCAGGCCAGGTGGAGTGATGATTCGCGCAAGGTGGCTGGCAGGAGCTAGTGGCGAGAAGCATAGGATCGACCTAAGTGTGATGTCCAGCAGTGGACTGCGATGGGCTGATGATGGATGACTTGTTAAGTTTGCGTCCGCAGCCGGACTTTGTTACTCACGGTGCCATCGTTGACAAATACTCTATTCATTTAAAACTTACCACTTCGCAGTTCTCGATTTTGAGCTATTAAATTTTAATTCTTCCGCCTTCCTCAAAATCTAAAATTCATCAGAATCTATTACAACAAATATGTATGAAAGTATCTGTAGAAGGTCAAAAGGTGGAAACAATGTGGTTTTTATAGTTATACTAGATTAGGTATATGTCAGCTGATCCATATTTGAAGTGAAGCAGCTTCAGCCGCTTGCAGCAATACTTAGTAAAACTGCAGAAGTACGTTCTCAACTTAGAATCAAATTTTTTTTTTTTTTCTTTAAATAAATGTGGACAACATCACATACATTGTTCTGATCCCAATTTGAATAACTATTTTAAGCATTCGTATTTTGGAAACCAGAAACAACGAAGGTACCACAAACACCCAGACCCGAGAAAATGTTGAAAAACACTTTTTTTCTACATTGACCCGTCCGGGAATCGAACCCGGGACCTCGGAGCAGACGACACCTTGAAAACCGGTGTGTACGCCACTCCGCCACGGAGGACGTCAAATTGCTTTCATATTTTTTTTAACTTACCGTCTAATGAATATAGTTTAATATAAGTATCGGAGAAAGAACGTATTGTGGTAGGTTGAAGAGCTGTTGTACATAGTTGAAGTCGTGTCGACTCGGACATAATTCTTTAAGATTTTAATTTTAAAACTCCGCTGCACTCTATTAATAAGCATGCACCATATCCGAGTGTCAAAGTATGGAATTTCCTGTGCTAAGAATAACAAACACGTTTTGGCAGGGGACATCTTGTGGCTAATCAAGCATCGACAAAGTTTTATGTTTAGTATGTTAAAATTCCTAACACGCTCAGGGGTTTTCCGTGATTTCCTGAAAGACATCAAACTTTAATCTAATTGTTATAAGATAAAAAAACTACATATTCAATAAGTTACATAAAAACTTCCTTAACAAATGACACCCACTGATGGTTTGATTCTCTTTAATCTTAGCTGCATTCATCTTTAGTCATACGAGTGCGTAATGTTGACTTTGCTTTACATTACATACATTATAAAAACATGAAACTTGCTGCTCATAGTATAATAGTTCAAAGTAATATTTTTGTATGTTTAATTTAATCCTTAAAAAGGAGAAAACAAACAACATTATTTTATGACATCATTACTCTTCTCCACTTCCTTTCTTTTTTCAATTTTGTGCCAGCATCATTGACATGTTTCAACGAATGATTTTTCACCACAACACAATCTCTACATTACCGAAAACAGAAGAACCACATCACCTTACTCTAAGTATGAGTCATAAACAACGCTGCATCGTAATTACCCTCGGCACGTCGTAACATACCCCGGTGTGGTATAAGGGTTAAGGTGAGAGCTTATAATAAACCGGGAATATACACGCATGCGGCGAGTGTCGCTCACGTTTGGACGACAGCTCGTGTGAAGCCGGATTTAATTAATTATCTGTGCTGAGAGACCGCGGTGTTATATAGCCGTAGGTGTCGCGTCAGACTTCTAGTTCGATATGAAGTTGTTTGGTAAAGGTTTTAAATCTGGAAAGAGTTGTTACGTCATAAATAAAATAATTTTGTTAATATTGGCTTTGGATTTATGATGTTGTCTTAAAACATTTCACAGCGAATTTTGGAGGAAAAAATTCATTGTTGAGATGTAACAGAGATTCTTTTATATGATTTCACCTTAAAGTTGTCTCCTAATGCTTAATAAATCGTGATAATCATCTTTTTTCGTTGGTCGATAATTATTCGTTCTATTTCTACACAAATACCATAACGATAGTCATAAGAATAATATTTAATAAAAATCAAAGTAACATTAGCGCGCTCACTTAATACAGGAATAACCTGATTTGGATTCAGTCTCTAATCACACATTGATGGAATCCGGACGATACGGTACTCAAGTATCCTGTTGCCTAGCAACCGATACTGGCGTTTAAGCTTATGAAGGGTTCGCTCTGATATTCAAGGGGTCATTTTAGGCGGAAACTAGCATCCTGCCCCGGCTCCGCTCGGTATAAAAACTTCGTAAGTCTCCTTTTTTATAATAGTTAGAATATTATATGTTGGTAGCGGTCTAAAACAAATCGGGGTAGTAATCGTAAGTAAATGTTCAAAAGCCAAAGTTATGTAATTGGTCAAGTTTTATCATACATACAGGTCAAAACTACTTTGCAAAAACAGTTCACAGATAATAAGTATATGATTTGTCAATATTATTGAATGTGTACTTCGTCGTTGATGGTATTAAATACCTATATTTAATTTTGTAGAAAGAACGTATCGAATTATAATATCAGTAGGAATTTTTTCAAGCATATTCTTATCGATGTATGCCAGCGTAGTAGCAGTGACTCCACAGAACATGGAAAATAGTTTTATGTTCTGTGAGTGACTCAATGTCTCCGTGGCTTAATGGTATAGCGCCGCGACCGGTATGCGAGGAGATGCAGATTCGAGTCCTGCCTGAGACATAATTTTTCAAGTTTAAATACTAATATTATAATTGCAATTAAATTGCTAAAATATAATAGGAAGAACGTATCGAATTGTTAATTAACAACTGATTTGACGAGTACAAGTACATTGTGTATTGGTCAGCATATAAGTCAATAGCTTTTTGTTGCAAACTCGCACCTATGTCAACGATATTAAGATACTCCGTGTACAGTCTGATATGCTGTGGTCTGTTCATATTGACTTGAAAAAATTCTAACTGTCATTAAATAATACAAATTTTAATAGAATTTCCTCATAAATCACTCAATTTCAATCAATAAAAAAAAAACTTTGAACTAATTTTTTTTAGGCAACCCGTTTTGTAATATATTTACTGGCATATTTAATAGAAAATACTTTTCATCCATAACCAGCTCGGTGAAGGTCGTTGTATGGTGGGATCTTAGACTATGATGAACACTCAACGAATGTCGTTTCCTGTTGATGTTTGTTCTATGTTGTAAAAAAGATCGTGTAAAAAAGTAGAATTATACTAGTGCCTTGAATTAAAAAATCGACTCTCTAGGTTCCTTATGAATTCGTCTTTGCAGCTTAGGTTTGTTGTGGGTTCAATTCCCACCTAACGCAGCTGATTTTTTTTCCAATTTATGTAAAAAACAGTTCAACAACACTTTAAAAAAAAAATTACTTACAGACATACGAGCAGGCAGGCCTTAGCTAGATTTGTATGTATCTTTGCCCACACCGAGCGGTATCTTGGAGAATTTACTTCGCAAATCTATAATAAGAAAGTCTTGTTAATTACACTACCTACTTATAACTCGAGAACGGCGGGACCGATTTTTATTATATTCATGTTTTTGGATTTGTATCCTCGGGATAGGATAATAAGTATTATAATATTGGAAAGTTAACGTCAAAAATAACTAATATGGAACTGTATTTCTTCATATATTTTTTCGACCTCGCCATATTTGATGACAATCAAATGACATTAAAGACGTCAAAATCAAATAATATTCCTTAGACCCAAACGGGGATTGGTACGAAATATGTAATCACGCCGCTCTAATACGTATGACTTACCCTAATGCCCTAACGCCTACATCAAACGATCCGTGCTTCAGATGACACGAAAAGTTATTCCGTCCCAACTGATTATATTGATTCCGTAAGTAGGTACTTAAGTACGTATCTGGGTATATTGATAAATGTTCAGTGATCGGTACTTACTTGATGAATCTCTGCGAAACTTTTACTAAAGTGTTTCGTTACATTCCTAGCATAAATCTTATCTGAGTATGATATCATAAATGTGAATGATTGGAAGGATGTTCGTTACTTTATTACGCCAAAACGACTGAAATCATCGGAATTTAATTTGGCCGAGGGGTAATGTATGACCAGGAATAGCAGGCTACTTTAAATCTCGGAATGTACGGTTCCCATGGTTCCCAAGGTACGGGATTACTATGTTTTTCATAGTTAAAGGGACCGTCACGATTTGTTTGGTCGTCGATTGGCCAAAAAATAACATATGTAGTCCACTTTTTATCCTTAACAACGGTTCCCGTTACATATATAATTATTATTTTATCAGAGGATTATAATAATAAAACTCAAAACGTAATTAAATACAATAGAATTATATCTACAATAGAATAAAAATAGTAGAATTGTATGTACATATACACGGTGCAATTTTAACCACCTGTAAAACGAAACCTACGTTATGTGACCATTATGTATAACATCATGGCAGGGTTATCTAATTTATCAATAACACGCTGTGACGCGCACAGACGTGCTATTTTGCTGCGGCGGGGTCCCGGATGAATGAAGGTTACACAGCTACATCCGTGTGCGTCACAGCGTGTTTCAAAATAAATAGCTGAACCAATATTTTAAATATTAGAAAAAAAAATTTTTTTTTTAAATAACACTGCCAATATGTTATTCCTACATAATGGTCACATAACGTGGGCTTCGTTCCACAGGTGGTTAAAATTGCACCGTGTACAATTTATTTAAAAAAAATGTGTGTCTGCTTTTAAATGGCATTGCCTCATCTCTTCCTGTGGGTGTCTTCTTCTACTGATATGAAGGAGTATTGCAAGAAGGAGACGGGCAGCAGCGTCTTTCCTCTACTATTGTCACCACACGTGTGGCGATTATGGCAAAATCTAACTTTTAGAGCGACCACTTTTGGGTGGGGCACATGCTAGTGTAACTACACTCCAAAGGCCGGTGGTAGTTATAAGTGTTTTTGTTAGTCACAGTACTGTTCAGCTTTTACAGCCTTTCATGTTACACAACATAATGCTATGCTATAGTGGAGGGTATATTAAAAATGTTTTAATAACCCGTTTGCAATCTTACAATAAACTTATCGCAAAGGTTGGTCCGTGGATGTTTAATTTATATTTTAATTAGCCATGGTGGCTCTGACACATCGGTAATTTAACATAATTACAAGATGGCCTCCAGGGGAAATAGAGGATCAAAGAGGAGACTTTTGTGTGTTGAACACGGGAAAGGTACAACCACACGATCGCTTTGACCCTTCAAGCCATAGAAATAAGGAAAACGTCGAGGAACAGAGAACTGTGCCAAAGTCTCCTAAGGCCGATTGTTTTATTTTCCTGGCTTATTTGTAACAAAAGCAACTTCTAAATCTTTTTCTAAAAGCGTTATAATAAACATACTAACAACAAAAAAATAGAGTAATAAAGATTAGACGGACTCTTAGAAATGTATTGGTGTTTTTACTTATTTTAAGACAAAAAGGCTGGCATATTATTTTATATGTTTAAAGAAACAAAAGGAACCCCACGATTACGGTACAGTAAACAGTAAATATAAAGTAAATAAACAATAATAAATGTAGAAAAATCTAAACGATACTATAGATATCTTCTTTCCTCCCATTATTTTTGTATGAAGTAAAATCTAATCATGTGTTTTTTGTAAAGAATACCAATTCAAAAGAGCGGATTCGGTTTTCACTCGAGTCGAAATGCCACCTGAAACAACAGAGATTAAGCCTTCCGCACATTTTCGCTTCAGACATTGTTTGTGGCTGTGTCATTCAGATACGTAAATCCTATTAAAACGAACAAAACGGTTACCTACATAGTACTTTCTTATCTTTACGATGTGTCTTTGTTGATGTGCTGGGGATTTACAGCCAGCAGCCCGTATTTAGCTTTTAACGCGGCAACTATTGCTTCGAATTAAAAATATACAGCATTTGTTTTGGATAACAAAAGTAGTTTCATTACTAGATTTTTATAGCAAAAGATTTGATTGAAATAAAACGCACGTTTGAAAAGCTAGTGCACTGTTAAAACATGAAAAATCTTCGTATTAAGGGCAGTTCATTTTTAAAGTTTTATAAAGATAACTTCAGAACGCTAAAACTGTTAGGAGGGAAAAAGCAATCTCACTTTTTTCTGCGAATTGAGCCCCTGTGCTAAGCATCCAGAAATTAAAACAATAGCCATGAAGTTCGGTCAGCGAAAAACGTTTCGAAAAATCCTCTTAGGTATAAGAGAATAAAGATATTATTTTTGCTGTCATTTAGAAAGTTTCGACTTTGTAAGAACCACGGTGAAATAATAATTTGACTAGTCGGGTGAATCTTTTGCAAGCAAATACTGAATAACAAGTTTTAAACATTTTAACAGTCTTTATTTGAAAATTATTGTTTGAAATAATCTGTACAAAAGACTCTATTATTCTTGTGTGTCCGTTATTATAGTTCTTTCAAGTAAAACTTTTAATTAATTTAATACTTTACAAAATTTTCTTAGTTGTAAATAGAATTGTGTATCTTTTGTTGGTGTTTATATTGAAAATATTAAAAGTAATTGTTACGTTTAATATATTATTAACCAAAGAACTTATATGTATGTAAGTATTTACTTTATAATCTTCAAATTGAAACAGGTTGATAGTTCGTTAATATGTTTGGTTAATAAATAATAAAATAAGACAGGTTTAACAATAAATCACTATAATAAAGTCCTTAACAATGGTGGTAACTTGTGTGTCTCGAAATGTTAACGTTACGACAACTAGACGTAACTATACTAGTCTTTACGGTTACTGTTGTACTATATGAACCTTTGACATTTTAAATAATGCCATTTTATTACTTTTTCAGGTAAGCGTACTCAGTCGTCAGCAAAGAAAAGATATGAGTAAGATGATATTTATTTATTGTTGTTGTGAAGTTCGGCATAGGTTGCGACATTTATCTAGTTTACCATGAAGTTTATACTCGTAAATAAAATAATTGAAATATTCCCCACGACAAAAGTTCGAAGCTTGAAGCAAAGAGCCAGCTTTGCAAGCCGTGATATATCATTATGGTAAACATATTTTAATAGTTACAGATGTAGTTAGCATACAAGATGAATGCTAACCCCCATATTTATAAAGAAGTAATTACTTATTGCTAAAGAAAGTCATAACTTAAAGTGTTCATACCTAGTGCTTAAGTGAAAGAAATTGGTCAACAAAAATAGTCATATTATTTGGCTGAAAATGCTAACTTTTGGTACTTCTAGTAATTTATTGATTAAGGCATAAAAATTGTCTCTCAAGTAATTACTTTTACTTGTTTATAAATACGGGGGTTAGAGTCTTGTGTGCTATAACCTAAACGTCAAAAAATTTATTATTATTAAATAAACAAATCATTAATATAAATGATTTAAAATAAATGAAATTTCAAAGCCTAACATGAATACATCTGTATCACATGAGTAAAGATTTCATTAATCATGTGTGTTTGTGCGTAATGTGCAATTTAAAACTAACACGGAATCTTTGACATTCTGTGCCTTTGTCATACTGAGCTTTTGACTATATGCGCTTTTGACAATTTGCGATCATTTGTCATTTTGCGCTTTTGACCGTATGCGCCTAAACGAAATTTAGAACACGTAGTAAATTATTAGAAACAATATATCTGCTATTCTCGATGCTGAAACTGGATTCATACACACTGCAAGTGGATGTAGTGATTTCATGACTCGGCCCGCCACCAGAATTCGTACAATCGAGTGTAAACGTGAGAAGGTAAATATTGTTTTACCTATAAATAATTTAATTTGACTATTCACTGTTTTGCTCTCAGAGAATTGTTGTGAAAACATTTTGAATAATCGATCGTTGTAAAAAAAGACGTGTGGCACTCGGAGACTGCCGCGGTAAAGCTATTGCATAGCATTTTTTATCAACTTATGCAATTATAAAACTAAAGTTAGGTTATTTTCGTTACGGAATTTCTGGATTCGGTCTCCACGCTCAAGGCCCGCGATAGAAGCTATGCAATAGCTTAATTTTATAATTTTATGTATTTTCTAATTTTGACTTTTGTAATTAAATTTTTCTGTTATTTCGGCAGATATGGTTACCATAGGCAACCATACTGTCAAAATCCTTATTTTCTTCTAAATTCTTTTAAATTTCGGAAATTCAGAATTGTTCGATCGTGCCTCGGCCCGAGTGTTAGGTTAGGTTATTTTCGTTACGGAATTTCTGGATTCGGTCTCCACGCTCAAGGCCCGCGATAGAAGCTATGCAATAGCTTAAACATTTCTAAATTAATTTGATAGTGGTAATAGTTTCATAGTGAAACGGTGAAAAATATAAACCAATTGAAATAAAAACTAAATTACTTTGACACTAGCTGAATAGCTCTGTCTAATATCGTGCAATTAGTATCCATTAACTTTTATTATATTTCATTGCACTCATCAATCAGTCAAAAACTTGGCGAATCAGAACCAGGACTAAATGTATGAAATACAAAATAAAGAGGACTGATCATGGGCTTCTAAGCTGATGGTCGACCGAATTGGTAAAAATCTGTTTCGAGGATCTATGTAACTTATCTTGCTAAGGGCACGATAGTAATTAAGCAATTAAACCACTAAATACTCGCGTCTTGCGAACGGCCTCAACACGTATAAAATTTTTGTTTAATCTGATCAGAAATTATTGATTTCCCATAAAGATCCTTGCACATTTTTACCTCTTTAAGCAATGACTTCCAAAATAATATCTCCGTGTCCATCCAGGCTCTCAAACTACCTGATAACCAAACTTCATAATGTTAGTTTGACTTATGAAGTAAACCTTCTGTCTCTACTCATTTATAACTGAATGAAGCTGTCAGGTCAGTGAAAGCAGCGAATTTCAGAGCTAGTCTGCAAACTATTACGCCACGGAGATTTATTATTCTCCAAAGCACAAATAAATTTTAGCCTCGGACTTGACGTTAAATTCATAGTCAAATATCAGATTTGTGCGGCAAAAAACCTAACTGCAATGCGGCTTCTGGTGATACGATACAGCAGTTTGTTGGAAGATGAGCGGATCTTGTGGATTTTAAATATACCTAATCTATCCTATTCCTTGTGTCGTTTGGAATCTAATATAACGTTATTGTTATCTCTAAAGTAATTTTGCTTGCCTTCTCACGTAACCAATCTTTATAAAATTTTGTTCTAAGAATGCCCTAGTAAAGTTGAGATGTTTCCAAAGAGTTAGCAAGCTACGGCGTTATCAATTATTCGTATTGCGAGCAAAGCCACGAGAACACTGCACAATAAACGATGTGAAGCCTACTTAATGGCTATCCATCCTTGTACTTGGAAGTGCAGTAAATCATGACTATAATGGCTGCACTAATGGCGTTTATGCCACTGATAACGCTTTGAGGAATAATAGGAAGTTGTAAGGTTGATGTTTAGCCCAAAGTTCATAGAACTAATAAGGTCATCACTTACGTATTGGGCAATGAAATACAACCGTATATTTTTAAAAGGGAAAAATGAGACTAACCGCAAAACATGATAAGAACTACATGGAATACCACACGGTTAACTGTGACGTGACCTCAAACGACACCAGGATTGTTGTAGCATTCGCCATGTAGCTGTATTTTTAACAAAAGGTAGCCTTTGTTACACAGACTATAATAAGGAATGGATTGATACCTCATACACCAAAATTGGCTCAATAGTTTGGCTGCAAATGTGGAACCTAAATAAATACCCACATATATATATATTACACATAGACTGCTAAAATCATAACCTTCTCCACCGTCCACCGTGCAACCACGCCTTCAGTCTCAAAAAAATTGGTTTTAAAAAGACTTTCTTAACAATTGAGTTTGCCGCTCCAAAAGTTTACATTAGAAATACCTCTTCTAAATTTTATTCGCTTTGTTGCGCCGTAATATGGTTGTATTACACAAAATTGCATCTTATAAGCTCTTTGCCGTTGCCTATCTTGTTATAAAGATATTTGAGCTAAACGAGACACAGAGGGCTTCTGGTGGCGGTAACTTGGCACAAGAGATTTATTTTCAATGACCAAAAATAGATTAAAGTCTTACCTCAGGGCTCGAAAAGCGTGCTTTATATACAAGTGACACTCTAGCCAGAACTTACTTTTTATATCTTCATGATTTTTATATTTTCATTCAACTAAAGCCTTTACATTTTTACGATAGCTTAATATTAGATAGTTGACAAACTCTTTTATGTTGAGTTTTGATGTTTTTTTAACAGTTAGCCCTGTTGAAGCCCTGTTCATCAATAATATGCGTAAGATTTCGATGGATAACAATTTAAAAAGTTTTAAAGTTATTTCAACGAAGTGACTCAGCGCGCAAATATTTTTTCAATAAATAACCTACTGAGCCTATTGTACTGCGCGCGCGCACTTCTTTCCTTGACCGGTTTCCTTATGGATGCCTTCTGCACGCAGTAATATTTTCGGTTAACTGTATCCTTCGTTCGACTTTATCGCAATTATCTGTAGTCTTCTGATTACCAGACAATGTATAGCTGCCGAAATGACGTACACACGGTTTTCAAGGGGTTGCCTGGTCCAAGGCCCAGTGTTCGATTCCCGGACGGGTCAGTGAAGAAAAGACGTATTTTCTGCATATTCTCAGGTATTTGTGGTACCTTCGTTGTTTTTGCTTTTCACAAAAAAAAGTGCTTTAAATAGTTACTTACTTTGAGATCTTGTGTTACTTTGGAATAAAATATTTTATTTAAAAATCCTGCAATTTTAACGACTGTTGCATATTCCGAAAATGTCTAATTAGGCTCTCGCCATCTTCCTAGTACTACTAATTCATAAGGTTTTTAAGACGCCACCACTCGTCTACATAAGAACAGCGACAAAAACGATACTCCGTCCTCTATTTGTCACTTCTGACCTCATGTGTCAAATACAGACGTCTGTTAGATTCCTTAGTCGGTTTTCATATTTGACGTGTGCACCAGTTCTGCAATAGCTTTGCAGAGGGGTTTCATTGATAGTTGAAGGGTGCTATACACGTCCCGACATGTGACGTGTGACATTGATTGAGTCGCGGCAACGCTGTATAGAACCGTTTAGTTTACGTTCGATCAAATCTTTGCTATACACCGGAGCGTTACATCTTTTTAGCCAAATTGTATATAATGTAGAGAAATGTACACACTTTTAAAGACATTCCTTTGATTACTTCCGTGGCGGGGTGGCGTCCGCAACAGTTTTTAAGTGTCGTTTTCTCCGAGGTCCCGATTTCGACTCCCGGACGGATCAATATGTTACTTTAGGATCATAGCAATGTATGTGATGCAGTCCACTGTTCCAATTATTAATTATTTCTATTCGACTGGACAAATATGTAAAAGTCAAGACGATCAGTACCCAATACTTTTCTAGTAATCGTTTTTTTTATAGAGTCGCGATTATTTTCATAATATTCACTTTTGAACAAAAGATATTATTTTCTAAGAGGTTTGGATGTTTATTAAAAGTTTATTGAGCTATCCCGAAGAGTAAATACCTCTTGCTGTTTACAAACTCTTCACTTAGTCTGATAGGATTAGAGGCATCGCTGGCGTAGTTAAAACCGAGTAAGACGGATTAGATTTTATGTCGAAAATCTGATAAAGTGATGACCCAGTACTGGAATATAATGACGCAAACGAGATAAGAGTTTTATGTTCTTGGCATCTTCTAGATTAATAATACAAATAACAATAATTTTGACATAAAATTAGTTTTTGAAGAACTACTGTTTAGGGTTCCCTACCTAAAAAATATAACTCTTCAGATAGTGACCGAGGTTCTTTCGCTGCTTCTTCTCGGAACTAGCCCACATTTGTCCCGAAGCAGTGGTAGGTTTAAATATTGGGACGTGTAAAAGCGCCTCCAGGGGCCTATTTGTAGAAATAAAACTGATTTTACTGATGATAAGACTCCTCCGTTTATATGGCCGTTCGTCACCTAGCTGTTTTCCATAAAACGCTAAAAGCTGAAATTTGGTAAGCTCTATATTGCTGTCATATCATCTTAGCATAACGGCGCTTCCTTTTACCCAGCGGTTACTCCACGACCTTTGCAAAATCGTAGGGCCTCTAACATTTCGTCGTCCGGTGCACGGTCGCATGCTGCGGACATGATATTTAAAAGAGTGACTAATCTAAAGTGGATTTAGCAACAACTATTAAAAACGCTGTTAGATTAAAATAATAGTGGTCTGAATGCATATCGCTGCTACTTTTAACAGTAAGCAATAGGTGTATATTTGAAACTTTGAGAAACGGTGTTGTACGAGTAATATTATTATATACACAACGTTAAATTTGTTACCTGTAATATCATCAAAAAGTTTAGTATATGTCAATAACATATACACAAAATTGGTTCCCCCCTACAAGAATCTTATACCACTACAGAAACTGACGTACTTTGATAGAATAGCGTATCAATTGCTACTATTCACTGTAGGTTTTACGTTTGCGATGTCAGATTGTAAAATTGCCCGCAATATTGAATCCTGACTGGAACGTTCAATAACAAGGTAAAAGATCCAACCAAAATGCTCGAACATATATTGCATCTTCCAAATTTATTGCGTTTGATATACTTTCAATCCTAATGTACGTTTCATGCCTTGGGTATTGTTCTGCCTGTTTTATGATTTTGTTACAAGAAATAACTTATTGTGACTACCTTCATTTTTTCTATGCAGTTTTCTGTCTGATATTAAATCATATTTTTTTTTACGGGTGCAAAATGTAGAAATGTACAGTTTGCGGTTGTAAAAACAATTTTTTTGATGCTTATGTTACCTATACCATTCGACTATTATTTCAGTATGTAACACTTTCCGGGACACAATGGAAGTTTTATTGTTATAATGTAGACGGCGGTTGGTGTCCCGGAAAGTGTTGAGACATGATTTAGATTTAAATCATTCAATATTTCGATTTTTTATCTGAATGAGTTAACTTTATACCACGAACAGTCAAGTCAATTAAGGATTTAAAAAAAGTATTAATCTTGATTTTTTAATTATTTCGTTAAATTATGTGTTGTAAAATCTACATCGATGAATATTATCAGTGTTATTACAAAAAGAGATAACAGGTTTAAGCCTTGTCTAATTTTAGGACGACTAATTTGAAAATATGCATCCACGACATTAGTTCAGTAATATGTCAAACAACTCTAATTGGCCGTCTTATATATGTTTATTAAAGGCTACTTTTTCCGGAACAAAAAGCCCAAGTGCCATTTCTATTCTCGCTCCAAATTTTAAATTTCATCTTCAATTGTCTTTGTCTTAGTCCATCTGTTCAGCAGTGATTAATTAACAAACATTTATCCCAACTTTCACATTTATAATGTTAGTCAGATTATTATATAAAAATATACACGGCAAATTACAACGTGCAAAAGTCAATGACGTGTAAAAGCGCCTCCGTGCCTATTTGCAGAAATAAAACTGATTTTACAAATTTTTAAATGGACAGCGAACTATAAGGGTATTCTTTGACTGCGGCTCCTTAAAAGGTTTATATCAACGGATCTCAGCAGTTAAACGTTTTCTATTTCTGTATAAAGTTCAAAATACAAGTGTAAAGAACTAAGCAAAGAGGAAGAGGCGGGAAACGTTCATGTCATACATGAATAACAAAAAAAAAAAAATTTAAGGATAGTAACTAGTATTTCAAAATGATAGTGTATACTAAAAATCGAACTCCCTGAAAGAATTCCACACAGCTTTAGCAGTACAGTGTATATCAGTTTGGAAATCTCGAGAGCTATTTGATTTATTGTAACTGTACTATATGGAAATGCTGCCGGAAATCCTGTAATGATGGTGATTTGTGTCAAAGATACACTGATTGACCAAAGCAGGTTATTCAGTTATTGCATTCGTTGGGCTCTGTTTTGTTGAGTGTTTATCTCGTCAAATAGTTTTTTTTATTATTACGACTTTTGCATCGTTAGTCACGCAATCTGACATTCCACACTTCGCCATTAATAACAAAA
Source organism: Anania crocealis (assembly GCA_949315895.1). Classification (NCBI taxonomy): domain Eukaryota; kingdom Metazoa; phylum Arthropoda; class Insecta; order Lepidoptera; family Crambidae; genus Anania; species Anania crocealis. Next base: position 7,288,477 of record OX438879.1, on the reverse strand, counting down.
ATATAGATCAATACGCATAAATGAAAAACAAACACAAACGAGTTTTCTTATTTGAATAAATATAGTTAAAATCAGTTAAAACCAGTTTTATTTCTGCAAATAGGTCCCAGGAGGCGCTTTTACACAATACAAATGGTTTTGCCGTATTATTTACTAAAGATTTGTATTTTAAATTAAATGCTTTACATACATATCCTACAAATAATTTAATTCATAAACCAATTTGTAAAGAACCAAATCTCATTCAGACGAAACCTCATTGAAAATAAAATTATATGAATAAGCTGTATGAATGTCCTTTTGTTACCTCCAAACAGTTGTAATGATTTTTTTATCTAGGGGAATAGTACTAAAGACTTTTAGGATTGACTTATAGACTTATAGGAAAGAATAAAGGTAAAGTATTATTGACTTATAGGAAAGAATAAAGGTTAGTTTTTATAAATAAATAATTACATAACTGTTTCATAAAAAAGTCGGTATGGATATAGTTCGATACTATAAGTAGGGCCCTTAAAGTGAACCCTGGTGACCTGGTGTCGTGTGATGTAGCCACATGAAAAGAATAGCACTACTCCTCTTCTTATAGGTTTTGTAAGGGACGACTAATGAACTAAGCTGCCAATGGATACGGGCAACTGTTCTATATTATAAGTTCTTTATTATATAAACGTATATTATATGTTCTAAATTAATACTCTAAGGTTCTAACAAAACGCGATCGACAACCCTCCTGCCAACCGTGGCGATTATGGCAAAACCCTTTTTTTAACTCCGTGTCCAGCTGTGGACTAATGCAGACTGGTTATGAAAATGATGTCCCTGGAAAGGTCATAGAAAAGTTTTTATTTATAAAATAATCATCTAATAAAGTAATGTAAAGGGTCTAGGTAAGGAGGTTCCAACAATTTCTTAAATTATTTGACTAACTGCGAAAACTCGTAAATAAAAATCTACGCGAACGAAGTCGCGACCAGAGGCCTTACTTTGCAAAAACAAGTCCCTATTTTCGAATCAATCTGTCCTTACCGTTACGAATGTCTTAAGAGTATCTGAAAATGACATATATATAATCGTAAATAAAAACTTCGTCTTGCGTAGTAGGGCCTCAGAGGGCTTGTTAAGAAAGAAATGTACTAAAGTAAAATGGTCATAAACAAGAAAATATGTGTGCCCAACTGAAGCAGGCCCTTCAATCTGGTTCTAGCATCAGTTACATCCCAACATAGTCTAATTCGGTAACGTGTACACGGCCAAGAGGGCCATCGAGTCACCATCTTACAGCCCACGTAATGCTCTTGGTCTGCGGAGATTTCGGGGATCAGTTGTTTTCACGTAAAACAACATGGCTGTTGGACAACATTGGAATAAAACTTTAAAACAGCCGTCTTAGTGTAATATTTTAATTTTAAATTATAAATTTCACCGACGAAAATCTTGAACATAGTTACCGATTTTGTCTGCCGAAAATTGGTAGCTAATTACATCTATTTGTGGATAAGTTTTTTTAAAAAAAAAAAAAATTAAGGTTTTAGTTTTTGAAGCATTCAGTAAAAAAAAACAACCTTTATCACAACGAAATGAGTGTCGAATAAGGATGTTAAATGGTTCCTATAACAAATTCCATGAAATAAGCTTGTACTGCTACACTAGCAAGATATTAGTAAGTTAGTGCTAGTCTTCAAATGAGTGTTAATAATAGATAGCAGCACTAAATTTGTACTTATTAAATAAGTAAAAATTTCAACACTTTATGTCATAACAAGCAACATTTAACAAATCTTTACCATAGAAATGTAAAAAGTAAAATAATTTAATCTGGACAACATCACATAGTACAGTTTTCCGAACCTAAAGTCAGTAACTAATTAAATCACTCATTTTGTGTAATCCAAAAGTAAGCCAGTTTTCTTGCACTGTCTAACACGTTATCACTGACAATCATAATGCACCAACTCAACTGCATGATTTCATAATTTTCGTCTTAGTATAAAAGTCCAATTTATTCTTCAGTCGTAACATCACTGAATTTTTCTACGGAACCAGTACCAACGTTGTCTCAAACTTAGCCAATTGTATGCCTTAAAGAGTCACTTGAAGGTAGCGTGGGACGTGCAGGATCATAACATCGCTCGCAGCTAACGAAGTGCTCTTGCCTTCGCTCAAAGAGCAAGGGTAGGTATAACGTGGCTTTGAAATAGGTTCCTTGGAGCAAGTCTGATTGCTGCTACGGATATCCTGGAAGTGTGGCTGGGTTTTAATCTATACTAGCTGACCCGGCAAACGTTGTTTTGTCGTATACATGAGGGGTGATGGTAGAAGAGTGTTTTTTCACTGATGAATGTCACATTTTTAATACCTATTAACTATTCCGGATGAAGACAATAATGGGGTTGTAAATGGTGTAATTAACACGACTAGGTGACCTGTTAATAATGGAAAACCAAACCTTTGAAGGGTTAGTACAATACCGACCTAAAAAAATTAAAAAGCATAAAAAACCAAGAATTTTATTATTGGCCATTCAATGCGGTCATGAAAAGATTCATGAAAGAATAAGGTAAGTCATACCTAAAAAACACAGATTTTACTAAACTCCTTCATTGATTAATGTTCGCTATGAACATATTTTTATAAGATTGTTGACAAAAAAATAAGCTTTTTATTTACTGAGAATAAAGAGAGCACCAATAATAAAAAATATATGAATATTTTAATTATTTTTTTATGTATGTTCAAACGACAGCTTAAATTGTGAGTAAATTTAACATTACAAATTCCACATGGCATCTTTTTTTACCAACCAATACTAGTTCATGTAACTGATTCGTTACGAGTTTAATTAGGTAATCGATTGTATCAGTAACGTTGCCTTTGCACACACAGGTGCAAGTCGAGCTGTTTAATTTCAACTGTAAGCTGATATCTAACTTGGAACCCCGTCGGTACATTGATAGTTCAGTTTATAATGGATAATACATGCACGCATAAATAATTACACACTCGCCCGATTCCACTGCCATGGAACTTTCATGGAAGTTGATACATGCTTGGGTAGTCAAATGATGTATCATTTGAGCTAGAGCAACACATACAGTGTGTACCGTGTACGGCAATTTGTTACAATGTATATAAAGCAACGTGCTCGGAGTCGTGACGGTGCATCGAGAAATCGTAGCGTTTTGACAAAGTAGGTTTTTGTATAAACTCTACAAGTAAGAAGCTGTCTGTCGTTTTCGAATGTCTGCATACTGGTTGAGAAAGGGAGATATTTAGAGTTCCGAGTTATCACTGCGCCAAGAAAGAAACACCAGCGTGTGTATCGCAAGCGATATGTTAAAAATAATTAATTATAAAAGAATACAAGACTTGAACCTACAGCAGAACGTAGTGGATTCGCCGAAATGTTTTTCAAGGAATTGTATTCCTAAAGATGAGTTTTAAAAACGTATGAATCTACAACAAATCAAACTAGCTCTCTTAAGAAATATGAAAAAGCTCTACATCGAATCGTACAATGAAGGAGTCAGATAGGGTGGCAAAGGTCATCTAAAAAAAAACATATTTCTGACAAAAATGAACCGATGAAAAACAAAGGCACAATTTTGGGCACGTGCCAAGCAAAAAGTCTCAAACGTAAATCTGCAGATATAAAAACTTATCTTTAATCAAAATCTGATTGTGAACCAGACGGACGTACTAGTCCTTTAAACCACTTCATTCGTGATAAAGTAGTCTGCAGACTGAGCGGCTTATACTAATCTCGGATGTTCGTGTTCGGTAACCGTATGCTCCTTAACAGATTTATTACTTAGCAGAGAATTTTTATTCGGTTATGTTTAGCCTTGATATTTAATGTGAGAAATGTTAGTTATCTACAAAGCAAGTTGTAAAGAAAAACTAAACAACGAAAAAATTTTAACCCACATTCAACCGTATAAATAGATGGTTTTAGGACAAAAAAGGTCATATAGTTTTAAGGGGTTTTAAACTCCACACTGAATATCATCTAAACCAACCAAAATATAATTGTTTCCCCACACAAATTCCTCTCCCTAGAAGGGTGATTATTGGGATGAAAGCTATCATTTGTCATGCCTCGGGACTCTAACTAATACCTACAAATTTAATCCAAATCGTAAGTACAACAAACTTTTTTAATTATTTCGCCACAAACATTAAAATTTTAAATCTATCCTGTTTTCTCGGGTGTCTAACTTATACAAATTTAATCAAAATCGTTCCACTAGTTTTTAATTTATTTTGCCCCATATACAGGTGAAATTTTAACCACTTTCCAAAATTTTTATAGGCGTTCAATATCGTGTTTAGAGCCTATTTATGAAGTTAAAAATGTAAATTAAGTTGTCACCCGAAAATATTTTTCGTGATATAGTTTTCAATTTTTACGGTTCTAGACCTATTAAGGTATAAAGGGAATATCAAAAACATATGAATAGTATCCTAATGGATAAATGAGATGCGCGACGCGTAAAAAAAGTGTTGCTAGGAGGCCGTATCAAAAATTTTAGATATTTGGCGGACATTTTCTAAGTGCTTTATCATCATGACATTTTTGTACTGGGCTATACCAAAAGAAAAAATACGTCATTTGTTTTTTGTCTCGTAGATTGATATATTAAAATTTGAAAGGTGGTTAAAATTTCACCCTGTATAGGTACTATTGTTTCATCTGTATTTACTTAATCTTTCATTACTAGCGGTTTTCCGCGACTTTTTTTCGCTTGGATATCAGAATTTAAAACTATACTACGAAAATCGAAAATTTTCCGGATATCACTCCATGATCAAATTTTATCTTGAACCGTTCAGACGTTCTAGTGTGCATGATTAACAATCATCCATCCAAACATTTGCATTTATAATATTAGTAAGAGCTAATTAGTTTGGTGAAGATTTAGATATATAATGTGTAAAAAAATGAAGGAGTGAATTCACAGTAACAATCTATTGCGTTAGTATTAGGGGTTAAAGTATGAAAATGCCGTTTTGTATGGACGAAATCGAGAAAATTCATTTTTCCATACTAACAATTTTTTAGTTTTTTTAAAAACGCCTGAACCGTTTTCGATGCAATTAAAGGTGAACGTTAGATGGTTATAATGCTACGCATTATAGTATTTAAATTTATAAAAATCAAAGTATATAATACAAATATACTTAATTGAAGCAAGAAGGTCAGCTGACACATAGTAAGGGGTCTTTTCAACGACTTCCTTTAAAGTAATAGGCACTAGTATTGCATTTTTTTTTTAGTCAAAAGTTACTTTATTTAGTTTTTGATACAATACAAAAAGAATTACGCAATAATATGACTATACGTAAGAGCTATAAACAAAATAAAAAGTGGGAAAATAATCGGCAATTTCATACTTTAACCCCTATTATTAGTACATTGTCCTCATTGCTAAATTTGTTGAATACAAACTGTTGATCACAGACTCACTTTGCACATACAAGTCGTTGTATAAGTATGTAAATAAAACGGTGTACAATTTCGGAAAAGTTACTTTCATAGTTAAAATTTCGAATGTTAGTCACAATTTAAAGGAGTATGAAGAGGATGCGAATGGGACTTCAGAAGAAACAAGGCACGTTGGGTCCAGGCATTGTATAAAAAAACATATAATTTTAATAAAGACGTCAGAGACGGAGGGCTTTCATTAGTCGTACGAAAATGTTGATGAGGGTCCAGAACAAAATAGACACTTCAAAACAAAACGTAGGAAGCGTTTTCCATTATGGGGTAACAAACATCTATTCATCAGCATCCACGTGTAATCTCCATGTTTACGACTCATCCATTAAAAGAGTCTTATTAATATGCAAATTAAAGAAAGGACCACCTTAAGCGCACCTGCGCTCCTAACCTACATAACGACTTGACCTTTTTGCCTTTTTACACTCCTTAGTATTCTGGCTATGAGGTAGGGACGGGCAATAACAGTAAGACTCTGATTTGGTACAAGTGTTTTTCGTAAACAACTGTGTACTATCAGTGGTCGAGTAGATTAAGAGGAACTAAAAAATAATCTAAATCAAGATACGACTGTATCAATTTCAATTTAAAAAATAATCACGGGTAGGACAGAAAAATGTACTTACCAAATGAAAGCCTAGTGGAACCATGGATGCTCCTTAAATACCTGACAGTGTCCAAAATTCATTTTTAACTTATTTAAGTACGGTAGAATATAATTTTCATAAAAGGCCTAGTACTTGAATTCAATTGTAGACGTTTTGTATTGAACCGTGTAGTTATAATTGGCAATACAAAAGTTGCACAGCTAGATATAACTTTTTAGGGTTCCGTACCCAAAGGGTAAAAACGGGACCCTATTACTAAGACTTCGCTGTCTGTCCGTCTATCCGTCTGTCCGTCTGTCCGTCTGTCCGTCTGTCCGTCTGTCCGTCGCTCTGTCACCTGGCTGTATCTCAAGAGCCGTGATAGCTAGACAGTTGATATTTTCACAAATTATGTATTTCTATTACCGCATTAACAACAAATACTAAAAACAAAATAAAATTAATATTTAAGGGGTGCTCCCATACAACAAACCCGTTTTTTTGGCCTTTTTGGTACGGAACGTGCGCGAGTCCGACTTGCACTTGGCCGGTTTATTTCTTCTTCGAAATTCTATTTTTAAACTTTTTGTGTTGGATTCTATCATAGCTTTATTCATTTATTCACCACCATTCATTTGTAACAGATGGTACAACTAATGCGATTTCAATTTAGATAATGAAAATCGTTAATTACATTTTTTATTTATAAATTCTATTCATTTCAAATTTCTAGCAATACTATTAAAATCCTATCGACATATGATTATGTGTCAACAATCACGGCCGGTTCTAATAACCTATCTATCTTCAGTTTTGGCATATCGGAGATAGAAAACAACGTCTGTCTCTGTTTCTCTGGACGGCAAAATCAGAGATAGACACTGTTTCCTATCTCCGAAATGTCAAAACTGGCGATAGATAGATTATTGGGACCGGCCGTTAGGATTTCAATCTTGTTCGAAACTGTAGTTATTGTACTTAGGTTACAGATGATTGTAATCTGTTGTGTTGTCTAAATGAATAATAAAATAAAATAGGCAATTATAAAACAATTAATAGATATTATTAATATGAAAGTTTGGAAGGAAGTTTGTCATGTCACGACAAAATAGCTAAACGGATCGTATGAAATTTGACATAAATAAATACTAGACTGGAAAAGCATAAAGGCTCCTTATATAATAAACTAATAAATTTCGAAAAAAATACGCTTTAATTATCTAAAATAACACAGGCTACTTTGAATACCGGAGAAAAGTAAAGATTCTTTAGGATAGATAAAAATTGAAAGTTCCACGCACAAGTCGCGGGCAACAGCTAGTCTGATATAAATGATCATCAAATTCGAAAAACTCAGTTCATATTAGGTATTCATTTACACGTATGGACTAGGCATTTGTTACTTAAGTATAAACTTGTACTTAGGTATGTTTGTAAAACCCTTTTTAAGTCTGTTGGATTTAAGAAGGTTTTCATCATGGTTTGACTCCTTAGAGTGGTCGTATTATCACTAATTATTTATCCAGATTAGCCTTTGCCCATGTATATAATACCCCTTGCTAGAATTCAGCCCGATTACCAACCAAGCTTGACTTAGGCTACGTAATCATCGAGATAATTAATTAATCTGGAAGTGGTATTCATCATGATTACTCGTGTTATCCGACATTATCTCAACTAATTGCTATAATTGTCGGGTTAGTAAATTTACTTCCAATATACAGATGTACCAGATCACGGAACATCTAAAAAAATAATGGCTGCTAAGTTCAAAATTAGTCCGCGCTGAGCCGTACATTGCGTATTGTAATTAAAAAAGCTTTACTATGAACGAAAAAATAAAAAATAAACACTATGTTTGTAAGAAGAAAAGTTTTTAAGTAACCTTTGGCAACAGTTTTTGTAATGAAATGGAAAAGAAAATTGTGACTTCGACCCTCAATATCTTCGGAACCAGCTGTTTCCCAGATATGGTTCTAAAGAAAAAAATGATCCTAGTGATGAAGACAGTACGTGGTTTTAAGATCTGCGTTAGATTTTTTTTACACCCGTTATATGTATGTGAATTGTCAAAATGAAGGTCGAGATACAAATAAAAAGGTCGAATAAAATGTGTTTTATGTAAGTATTTTTATTTTTCTTCCCTTAATAATGGGAAACTCGCTTCATATTTAAATGGAACAGACTTTAAGCTGTGCCCTGCCAAACAAAACATACAGCGAAATCGGGCAGCCACGAAAAAGGCTAGGAAGACACTTTTCTTTTTTCGTCGGTTTAAAAAGTATTAACACGAAAGGTTCGAATTGAAAAAAATGCTATATGATATACATTATGGAATATAATGCAATAAGTCCAATGGTTTCCTCAATCCAATCATGCTCATCCAAACATAGACACGGCTGGACATTGGTTTCTACTGATGCTTTGGAAGTGCGATCGCCGTTAAGCCTGGTTAGACAATAGTGGAGAAAACAAGCTGCTATCCGTCTCTTTGTTGCTGTATTTCACCAACTGGACACAAGGGACTAGACGTGTGTCTAGTTGGTAAAACTTAAAATTATTATCACTTATTAATTCGTCGTCTGGACACATCACGATCTTTACAGTTTACACGTAAAAGTGATTTAATTTGAGTTTCACCATATGGATATAATTAGTGCGAAGAAAGATTATTTTTCTCATCACTATCAAGAACATAGAGAAAATGACGATGTCCGTTCCACCCAGATGGGTATGCGAAATTATCCTACCCCGTTTTGCAATGCTCTCACAAAGCACATTTACGCTTATTGCATGAGTCATAAAGGTGAAAATCCTGAGAATATTTGAATATTAACTGAAGCTCATGAAGGTACCTACAGCTTCAGCAAGTTTTGACTTTAATATGTGATGTAATAATAACATAGCCATAATGTTATTAAATTAGGAAAATGAGAGCAACTTCCATTGCACAAGGTATAACTGTTAAAATGAATACCTGAAGTTAGTATTAGGTGTTAAAATATGAAATTGCCGTTTTGTATGGACGAAATCGAGAAAAGTAATTTTTCCATACTAACATTTTTTTTTTTTAAAAACGCCTGAACCGTTTTCGATGCAATTAAAGGTGAAAGTTAGATGGTTATAAAGCTACGAATTATAGTATTTAAATTTCTAAAAATCAAAGTATATAATACAAATATACTTAATTGAAGCAAGAAGATCAGCTGACACATTGTAAGGGGTCTTTTCAATGACTTCCTTTGAAGTAATAGGCACTAGCATTGCATTTTTTTTAGTCAAAAGTTACTTTATTTAGTTTTTGATACAATAAAAAAAGAATTACGCAATAATATGACTATACTTATGAGCTATAAACAAAATAAGAAGTGGGAAGATAATCGGCAATTTCATAATTTAACCCCTATTATTATGTAAAATAAAATTTGAAACGTGGCGTTGACAACGTGATAAGGTAAGGTTTAAGCTAATTAACGGTGCAGTTCAAATAAGAAAACGACTTTTTTATCGGTTTGTATGAGCTGAGCGATTTCAGTAGTACAATTAATTGGCTATGTAATATTATTTTAAGGAGTACTGCGAGAAGACGGACATCAGAGTCTTGCGAATCGAACTACGATTGGTAACTTCAGTCTAAAAATCATAAAATATGCATGTTAGGATTTTAGACTTTATCACTTCGTACTACCATCACTTATCGGGTACGACGTTAAAACCATAGTATAACTAAATCTATGGGTACAACGGCCGTGATCACAATGCGACTGGTTGGCGTCGTCTTTGTCTGCACCGGCGACCTTGCGAATCTTCTGCCACCCTAAATTTGTCGTTTAATGTGTTATAGTAACCAGATACGAAAATAATGCCATTATCAGTCTATTTAAAAAAAAAAAAAGGTAACTAAATGTGCTTATCTTTTTTTAGGGTTCCGTACCTAAAGGGTAAAAACGGGACCATATTACTAAGACTTCGCTGTCTGTCCGTCTGTCCGTCTGTCCGTCGCTCTGTCACCAGGCTGTATCTCAAGAACCGCTACAGCTGGACAGTTGAAATTTTCACCAATTATGTAGTTCTGTTACCGCTATAACAACAAATACTAAAAACAAAATAAAATAAATATTTGAGGGGGGCTTCCATACAACAAACGCGATTTTTTGCCCTTTTTTGCTCGAAATTTGTGTGCCTTCTGTTTTTTACCTAGACAATGGTACGGAACCCTTCGTGCGCGAGTCCGACTCGCACTTGGCCGGTTTTATTTTTACATACAATAATAGTTATTTTATTAGCCATTGAATTCCCAAAGATCTATTTTGGTCAGTCCAAATCTAATCCTGTCGGTGATGTCATAGTTTATTGTTTCACTTATGTTTAGTACAGCTAAATGTTAATTATGTGTTTATTACCATGCTGATGACGTCCCCTCTGCCATCAGGACTTACGATAAAAACCGCAAAACGTGAGTGTACTGCGCCTATTGTTACTGGTATTATTAAATTATATAAACTTTGTGTTATTATTGTGTGTAAGTTGTCATTTATTAAGTTGCGCTAGCGCTTGCCGTCCATTTGCTATACCGCGTTGCCATTGCCAAGTATGCTGTAAACTGTTATATCAAAAAACTTTTAGAACGATTTAACCTAAGAAAAGCTAGAAATAAACCACGGACTCAAGTATGGTTCAGGAAATTAAAAAAAAAAAACTTTTAAATGCATCATTAGGATTGATAGTGTCAACTCTACTATCCTACTCTTCAGACTGGATTATTAGATTTTTTTAATGGGACCAACTATGAGTTATCGAATAAGAAAGAAAACAAATCAGTCTACCTGATAAAAGTTACGCGTTAAGTAAAAAATAAGTAAAGTAACAGCCTATAATCATCCCACAGCAGGGCCAAAGCCTCCTTCTTTGAATTCTGTGGTACAGCAATGATGGGTATTAGCGTCATCAGTAGAAGTAATATACGCGTCGGACTTAAGATCCAACTTTTTTTATTTTTGCTATTGCGGCTCTAGGATTGCTACGAACCAATTCCATTTTGCACAACATACATTGCTGCATACCGCCAAATGGGATGAAACATCCATCATACACCAGCAGTCGCAGAACGCTACATTTGCCGGAAAGCTGCAAACGTCCCATCTGCGACAAGGAACGGGGATTATCATATTCATGTGTCAAAGGATTGGTGCGGAATAAGTCTTGTGTATTTGGAAGACAGTAAGCTGTAACATTCGTTTCGGAATATTGGATGGATTTGGGACCGTCGGCACCTCTGATTGGTAAGGCTCGATGTTCTCATGTCTGACGTAAATATAGGGTGTTACGTTGCTTCACTTGCAGGTCTGTCACTTCAGTAGTGACGGCCTCCATGGTAGACTATCGGCTAACTAACTATGGTCAACAAATAAATACTTAAAGAAATGTTATTAGAAAATATATAAAAGTCTGTAATTTGTTGTAACTCAAATTTGGTGCGTTATTTATTCTTGACGCATGTGTTTTTGGATTAGGTTTAGTTTGTTCAATTTTAAGCCATACCTACTATGTCAAACAACAAAAAAGAAATGAACCGATCCTTTCCTTTTACCTCATAAAAAGTTATATCTAGTCATTGCAATCAAAGAAAATTATTTTGCATATTTATAAACATTTAATCTTGTCTTGTCGTGTAATTTAATTATGTCACTGGACACCCTTAACACCTGTCGAACAAACAGATTGTCGAAAGGCTTTGTACTCTTTTATTTGTACCCATAGATATAAAAAAAAAACTAAACAATTAGCGGCCGAAAAACTTCAACAAAATAAGCGTCCACTAGAACATTTGGAGCTCTTTCAACTTAGCATTCATCTTTATGCCATGTACGTAAGGTTAAATTTCCATTATCCAAGGTATAAAACATAACAGCTGCTACGTCAAATCAATCGTGGACATTTCGAAGTGTTACTTATGTATCTATTTTTGTTGGGGTACAAACACAGATAAAATTATATTCGCATTTTTTTTCCGTATTTACATGTGTTTGTAGGCCGTAGGCCAAAGACATGATCTCCGAACGACTGATGATACCTAACAGCGTACCGAATTTATTGGAAGCGAGCTATTGATGGTCTAGAAAGTAATCAAAATTTCCTCAGCAATGTAGAAACGTTTAGGAATAAGATAATGTGTTGGTAACCTAACCAAAATACTTAAACAACTATCACTACATGTATGTTGAGAGAGAGGAGAAGCCTTAAAAAAGGCAGGTGAAGCTTTATTTAAGCAATCAACTGCCCAGACGGGTTAATTTGTTGTTAAAACATTGGATTACAAGAATTAATGTGCTCCATCGGATAAGCTAATGGATTTTTTACTACTGATCAAAGTGTGCTTGCTCTTTTTGGGGACACTCGTGTTTGGACACCTGACTCTAAATTATAGTCTTCGTTGTTTTTGCTAAACGTTGTTGGTAACTATACGGTCTGTAAACATATAAGAGTTAATTGTTACGGATTTAAATAATCGTCACGCTTGCTTAGACATCGCGGTTCGGCTCATGGCAGTGAAAAGACGCTGCAGCCCGTCCTCTTCTGACAGTACTCCTTTAGTCGCCTCTTTCAGCACCCGTAGGGAGTGGCTGGTCCTATTTTTTTAAAGTTCCCGCACTACACGACACAAAGTGGGTTTGTAAAACTAGTGTAAAACGATTGATTCCTTTTATCACAATTAGGTATTCGCCATTCATAAACAATTAGAAAACACTGTTCCTTTTAAAATAGCATTTATCAAAGACCTGAAATTTCGAATTATTTCAACTATCGGTTAAATACATTTTTAATTGCTGTAATTCCTATAGATACATGTGGATTACAACACATTGCTCTGATCCCAAAGTAAATAGGAATTAAGCTTTCATTAATTTATGGTTGTTTTATTAATTTATCAGAAGAAAAAAGAAAAAACGTATCTAAAGTGTTAAACTGGAATTATTAAACTTTGTGTAGTGAAACTGATAAACATTCTCATATACCTTTTGTAAACATAATTTTTAAACAGAGGATGACAATAGTGACCTAGATTCTTGCGCTGCTTCTTTTTGATTCACTCCAAACGCTCCCCACACTCGTTTAGAAGCGGTGGTAAATTTAAATATTTGCAATGGACGTGTTAATAATAGCGCCTCCAAGGGCCTATTTGAAGAAATAAAACTGATATTACTGATTTTCAGAATCACGAGTAGCAAAAATTTCCCGACCGAGTCCGATTTTCATCAGGGATATATTTAATTATATAAAGTACTATCCCAGCCCTAAAGCCCTGTGCTGACTGCTGAGTCGGCCACTTCTCTTGAGGGTGCAGTGTGGCTAATTTGACAGAGGCGAAGGGTCCTTATCTTGACGCGATAAGGCGTCTCTCCAGCCCGGGCTAAATACGGCACTCAGCTTGCTTTGTTTAGAATAGACGGGTAATAATAAGAAAAAATAAGGTGAATTGATTTAGTGATAACAAGTGATAAGTAATAAAGTACATGCTTAATTTTTTGGATGCCGTTCAGAGTCTGTTTTGAGATATTTTATTGATGCTTCGTATTTTGTGATTGTTTTTGTAATCATTACCAATTTTTTTAAATATAAGAATTTTGTTTCCTTTGGGAGCGGCTGATACCGCAAATCGATAATTTAATAACAATAAAAAGCAGATATTTTTATTATAGCACAAAATATCTCTACTTTCAGATAATGAATTATATGAGATTCCTTTTTTTGTCCATCCATCAATTTGCCTCGTATTTTTTATGTATGACCGTGTTAGAACTTATAACCAGGTAGGCCGATTTTTATGATATTTTTGCTGTTGGAGAAGTTATATGCATTTCTCTTCTCGTCTATCAAGAGAAAGAAAAATCTTTTATAAAAAAAAATTACCTACGAAATCACCGTGAATTATCTTATCAGTTCTTGTTGGTCGAGGAAACAAAAAAATACGTTTTTGTTTTCTGTTTTACTATTATAAGGCATTCAATCTAATTGTAATAAAAGATCTAACTCGCGGTCCCAATAATGCCTTAAATAAATTGTTTGGTTCCCTCCTCCTAAAGAAAAAGCGGTAAACAGAAAATACCAATTAAAATTAACAAAAAGACCCTCAAAAATAACAAAGCAAAGTTGAAGTCCTTGATCGAAAACAGTAGAGTGTGTTTTAGTTCAGTTGTCGGCGGGAAGATGATGAATGACGTCATTACCGTCCTTCCTTTTCACTCTTTTTGTATCGTATTTGGTTGGCTATGAACGATTTAAGCGTAGAAAGTGTACACAAACCTGTGGCTTACATCAGTGTGTCAAAAAAATAAAACTTTTTTAATTAAAAAAATTCAGCTATTTTTTGTATGTTTTTTTAATAACAGTGATATCTACTCGTATATAAATAAAAAAACTGGCCAAGTGCGAGTCGGACTCGCGCACGAAGGGTTCCGTACCAAAAAAGCCAAAAAAACGGGTTTGTTTTATGGGAGCCCCCCTTAAATATTAATTTTATTTTGTTTTTAGTATTTGTTGTTATTGCGGTAACAGAAATACATAATTTGTGAAAATTTCAACTGTCTAGCTATCGCGGTTCTTGAGCAGCCTGGTGACAGAGCGACGGACAGACGGACAGACAGCGAAGTCTTAGTAATAGGGTCCCGTTTTTACCCTTTGGGTACGGACCCCTAAAAATAAAGCTCCGAAATGTTTTTCTCATAACTTTCGATCTACTGTATCAAATTGGATCATTCTTATTTTACTATGGTTGTTTTGATCAGGATACGGTTTGTAGAAAACTATTGATAATTGTGTAAAGAAACTGTTTTAGAAATATCCAGACCGTTTGCGGGCTTTATGTTGATAAAGCCCGCCAACGATCTGAATATTCCTACCTATTTTGGCTTTCCATTCTGTGGATAACCTACAAATTGTACCATGTCTTTCCCATTTAGCGTATAAGTCCGGTGGCTAGGTGGAGATCCCGACGACATAACAAAGTGTTTACAAGATTGAACCCTGTTTGAAGCGCTTAAATTATTAGCACAAAGATTTGTATCTATCATAATGTCATAAAGGTTGTTTTTAAATATGCTTAGTTAAACTTTATATATTTTTGAATAATATGTATTTATAAATAAATGCGAGCAAATGTTCTATTGAAATTAATTACCTCGGAAAACTGCTTCTATGCTATACATTCACAGGCATTTGGCCTTAAGGCCACCCCGCTTGGAGCTTTGATCGCCCTTTTTATGACTCAGTAATTTTTTATTTTGTTATTTTGTCGTTGAAAGCAAAAGGTGCGTGTCATCGTTCCTTTATTGAGTCTTCAAAGGAGTCACAATCTTTTTCGTATCGACTCCGTTTATAGATTAGTGTAGTACGGTAGCCATTATAGTTGTGTGTCAAGTCAATGTATGACTTTTCTATACTTTGGTAAGGTTCTGTGTTAACATATTGGCTCAATTTCCATACAATTCTATCAGGGTTATTATTAGGGGAACATAGGCTATTATTAGGAAGTTTAAGTAGTACCATGGTATTCTCTCAAGACGATTACAGTGTTGTAATATTACGATATATGTTTGTAATCTTTCTTTATCACATAGTTTGATAATCACATATACAAAAAACAGATGTGCCTGCAAATCGTTATTTTAGCACTGTGAAGCAATACGACTGTCCAGTAAAGTTTAATTGAATATAATATGAAATGATCAACTAACAATAATGTGCTTTTATTTAAAATATGTAATGCTTAACGAAATTAATACTAGCTGTCATTATAATATAATTATCATTCCATGTTGCGTAACGAGTATTGATTGATGGCTGAAGAAGAAATTTACCGTCAATTCGGTTTATTCAGTTATATTTTTTTAATATACACATTGAAGCTCAGTGGTTCACCTTTATAGTCCTCTTTTAGTAAGAAAAAGTGGTCAGCCACGACAAACAGAACATAAGGCTAAATAATGAGGCATCTTATACAATTGACATAGGTGCGACAATGCAATAAAATGTCTACCTTGATGTTTAGGCCACTCAATGTACGTTGAAGATAGTTGGTCGCTTGTACTGATGCCTTACTCTGCCAATAAGCTCGTATTTACGGATGTATCTGTCTCTTGCAGAAACTTTAAGACATCGGTATGAGTGATAGGGACAGATGAATTCGAATATACGGACATTGTGTTGCGGAGTAAGGCGTCTGGACCCGCTGTCCTCTAGTAGTTATATATTAAGTGAGTAGTGATAAGCTTAATTAGCTTGTTATATACACTTTCTTTATACATAAAAGTTACATAAATGTATGTCTTCAGGCTTCCTCTTCAAGTTGAGGCTGAGGGTGACCCTCTCCTGACTGCTTTCTCGCTTGAACTCTGAGTATGTAAGCTGCTCTGACGTAGAGCCTTGCTCTTTCGCTCTCTCCAAATGTATGTTATAAGACGATTATTATAATACAATATAAAATTAATTACACGTCTAAACACCCCTTTAATATTTACGACAGTCATTAACTTTAGCTACACTAGTATTAAATTATATTACCAGCATAGATTTTATTTTAACATGGAACACCCACGTTGATACCAACTTGTTAGTAATCTAATTAACTTTTTCCGATAAATACCTACAAACATAACACTTTATTGCCTTTGAAACTCACAAACGTACCATAATCAAAGCGATTGCTATTAAAGCTTAATGAAATGTTTGTTGCAAATTAATTAATGTCGCATTTAAAAATGTGTACAGGAAGTATTAAAATAATGAAGCTGCTTTTCATTGTGCGTTCATGAAAGCAGAAATATGGTTTTGAATGAATGTCTACTGTTTGAATTAGAGTAGAACCATAAAATCCCGTACCTATATAAACGCTTCAAAGTACTCGTAGCCTTTGGCATTTTTATTTTTAATTCAAAAGGTGCATACATTTTCTAGAAACGTTTATGCCCGTGAATTATTTCTGTGTTGCGATACTAAAGTAAATGATACAAAGCTTCACTGACACTGTAAAGCTAAACTGACATTCTAGGGTAATTTGATACAAAAAAGTACGCAGAGAACACAGAAATTCCTTTTTCTTTTGGGAATCGTTTAATATTAGGGGTTAAAGTATGAAATTGCCGATTTGTATGGACGAAATCGAGAAAAGTCATTTTTCCATACTAACAATTTTTTAGTTTTTTTTAAAACGCCTGAACCGTTTTCGATGCAATTAAAGGTGAAAGTTAGATGGTTTTAAAGCTACGCATAATAGTATTTAAATTTCTGAAAATCAAAGTATATAATACAAATATACTTAATTGAAGCAAGAAGGTCAGCTGACACATTGTAAGGGGTCTTTTCAACGACTTCCTTTGAAGTAATAGGCACTAGTATTGCATTTTTTTTTTAGTCAAAAGTTACTTTATTTAGTTTTTGATACAACACAAAAAGAATTACGCAATAATATGACTATAGTTAAGAGCTATAAACAAAATGAAAAGTGGGAAAATAATCTTCAATTTCATACTTTAACCCCTATTAGATTAAACAGTTCAATAAATTCGGAATCCTAATCGAATTGAATTGCTTTTTTTTGCTGTTTAGAAATGTTATAGCCATTTTAGTCACAAAAAAAATCGAACTCCATTTCGACTCCATCGACTTAGTATGTACTCGTAAACATGTGGTGCTAGCCTAAAATATTTTTTATAAATTATTTTTTTCTCGCCATGTCGGTGTCGTAAGAGGCGGCTAAAAAAGGACAGTGCCATTTGGTTTTCAATGTATCGTCAGTTGAGACGTCCTGAGTTTGATCCCCGACAGGTCAACATATAGAATCACTTTTGTGTATGTTGTCTGAGAAAGGAGAAAGTATAAAGAGGTATTTTTCTCTATTTTCATGGGTATTTGTGGTGCCTTTGTTGTTTCTGATTATACAAAAAAGGTGCTTTAAATAATTACTTACTTTGTGAGCAGAAAAATGTAGGTATGTGATGTTGTGCATTATTATTTTTATTATATTATCATATTTATTTCACTGCTACATTACTGATTACTATAAGCATGAAATACATACATACAGCATACATTTTCGAAAACATGTACGTCCGTAAGAACCTAGAGTTATTTGTCAAAAAATTTCAATACCCGAAATAAAGATAAACTTGCCGTTCCAGGATTCAGACTGCGAAAAGTGGGTAATTCGTTCATGGGAAATTGTATTCGTATTTTCAATAAATTACCACTGTCAATTGCTGAACTCCCAGTACATAAACTCAAATCATATATCAAAGTTAGTATTATATTATCTGTGTCAAAGTAATTTTAATAATAAATAATATAAATAATAAAATCGTTTATTTGCACAAAACATGGTAAGTATAAAATGATAACATTAAACAATAAAAGGTGCTCATGTTTCGCTAATAATTAATTGGCATGCAAATTTTTTGTTGTAAAATTACCCGTTGATCTTAATTACATTACATGGAATAAAAATTAAAATAATTAAAAATGTCAGGTATTAAAATCTCAAGATTAAATTAGTTGATTATTAAAGCTAGTTGTCAATGAAAAAGGGCTATTATACTATTAATGATTATATAAATGATAGGAACGTGTGGCTTTTAATTGCCCCAGCTCGTACTGGCATATATCTTATGTAAACATATTTTTTTAAAAAGAGGCTGACAATAATGACCGAGTTTCTTGCGCTGCTTCTTCTCGGCACTAGCCCACATTTGTCCCGAAGCAGTGTTAGGTTTAAATATTGGGACGTGTAAAAGCACCTATTTGCAGAAATAAAACTGATTTTACTGATTTATAACTAACTAATCATGACATTACTGCAGCCGGGAATCAAAACTGAATATTGATTTTTATTACCTAATAGCGGTTTTTATTGTTTGTATGATGCCGCGCCGTTAAAAAACAAGTAAGTAGTATACTTGTACACAGAATCGTTACCGTTATAATGTTTGATACTAATTTGTTAACAATTCTGTTAACCTGCGAAAAACTTATTTAGTTTTCTGAATTCAATACAAAATAGTATCTTTGACAAATTCTTTTTAACTTGTAGCTTATATTAGTCATAATTTTGAAAGTGACTTACTCACCGGTAAGATAGACATCGGTAAAGATGCAAAAAGTTTCTTTGTGAAAATGTCATTGTCACTGTACCAAGCCACAGCATTGTTAAGACTTGAACCGTGACAACAGGCTAGATTTCTCTCTAACAGAAGCAAATAAAGTAGGATCACAGGTAGCTCTTACCGGGCTTGAATACCGGTTAGAATATCGTATTATTTAAATGGTTTCTGCGGTTATCGTTGACTAAAACGTAGCAATGTCAAACTTATAATTATTTTTGGAACATTTTATCGGTGTGCTTCTTGTTTTCGTGTCAATGATACCAATATATTGACTAAGGCAATTTAGCGACTTTTAGAGCCGCGTCAGTCGCTCGATTCTGATAGCCTCTAGATATTATAAGGATACAGCATAGATGCATATATTCGTTTAGTAGACTCGTATTATAAGGATACAGCATAGATGCATATATTTATTCGTTTCATTAATATTTTTATCGTTAAAATTGAAGCCTGCTGCTTGGTTATCTAAATATGGGTAAGTTTTGAAGATTAATAATGTTGCTGCACAATACATAAGTATGCAAGCATTTCCACCGAACAAAAAAGTATTGATAGCAAAAATAATAGTTTATTTTTTTATTTTTAAAACCAATATTTTTCATGGATTTTCTCTTACGCAACCTTTCAGTGTACCTATAAAAAAACCTTATATAAGGTTTTT
This sequence comes from Anania crocealis, assembly GCA_949315895.1. Classification (NCBI taxonomy): domain Eukaryota; kingdom Metazoa; phylum Arthropoda; class Insecta; order Lepidoptera; family Crambidae; genus Anania; species Anania crocealis. The sequence goes on along the minus strand of OX438879.1, from coordinate 7,268,575 downwards.
TAAAGAAAGGTTTAACCAAACATTTCTGACAGATCAAAAAAAGATTAAAATCCGGCGTGTATTGTTTAATGTATGACCACGCATATTATTTTGTTTGTGCAGTCCATTGTGAATGTTTTTTTTATTCCATTGTGTGGTATTACATTCTTTGATGTTGATCCTATTAAAATTTTGTTCTCGTTGAATATATTTTAATGCGTATCGACTTTACTCGTCGGCCCCTTTTCAATTTTATAGCTTTCGATAAAGTAAAAAACAAAAACGCACCTACTTTCTTAAAATTAAAGGCGAGGGTATCGTAAAAATTAGGATGCTCCGACTAGATCTATAATCATCACTTCAGGGAAAGGCCTCCATCATTGAATTCAAGTTACCACAGCAAAGATGGGTGCAGTCATAATCACCACGCTTGCCATATGCGGGTTGGTGATCACTAACCCGCGCAATGTCAGACAATTAGAAACTCTTGTTGCCCGACCCGGGGATCAAATCCGGGACCCCGAGATCGTGGCTCGGTGATTAAACCTCTAGGCACATTGGGCGTTGAAACCATAAGAAATTATGTACATACAAAAGTATGTATAAGTTGTATTAAGTAGTAACATTTGTCAAAATGAATATTTAGTGGGTATCTGAGAGTTTTTTTTTATAACCAAATTATCTTAAACATTAAAAAATATCAATATTATAAGCCGTTGTAACTTGTCTGTACGCACAGACTTTATGAGGATATGCGCATGCAAAAGCGCCTCCTGGGGCCTATTTGCAGAAATAAAACTGATGTAACATACAGTTAATACGTTTTTTTTTAATAGCACCTCTAATTGTAATTCAAATGAATCAGAAACATTTTAAGTGTTTATTATTCTTTGAATAAGGTTTGGTTTATTTATGGAAAATCAAAGTAAACATTGTTAAAACAAACCATTTCAATTATTCCTAAACTCGTTTGGAAAATCAACAAATCCTTGACTCAATTTAGAATTCGATGAATTAATTATGTTCTTTATGTCAGTGATAAAACTGATGGATGGCGCCTAATGATATGTTTTTTTTTTCAGGTAATTATCATAAAATTTTGGAGGGAACACTTTGTATGTAAGTCATGGGATTTATTTAGTGGTAACACAAAAATGTTAGATATTTGTGATTTTTTTTTTCGGACCCTCCGCTTTACTAACAGTTTGTTGAATCATTACAAATACGTATTTAGAAGTAAAAAAAAGAGGACTTAGATCTGTGCCAAAAATCGAACTAGTAAAATGTCACGTGTCGCTTCACATCTTGGGTCTTGTCGCACTTAAGCACTTTGGTATTTCAATTTTGGTATTTAATCAAATTAATAATATATTATGATGATTTAGTTGACTGTATAATTGCAACTTTATCATTATAAACTCTTATGTTGTACAAAATTGTTTATTGTCACAATTAATATTAAATTCAGCATGTCTTATCTTTTCAAATACATATTTCGAGCCATTAGTTCAATTCCATGACCTCATCTTTGATTAAATTTAACTGCGGTATTCTTCATCCGCTAATTAATATACATTTGTAATTTTCCACTTCCAGATTAATTTAAACGAAAATTTCTTGTGAATCGTTTTGCGAAATTTCACTTTAAACTAAACAAGCTATTACCACGCCTTTCACACAGGAATGTTGAAGTCATAGTTATCCCTCGAAACAATTATTTTTTCCGTTGATTCTTTTATAGCCAAATTTCATCCAGATCTGTTCAAGCGTTTTGGTGATTATAATTTTACATTTTTTATGTTAGATTTAAGGGCTAGCGAAGTTGCGACTGTCCTTGAAATGTTAGTATGTACTACACTCAAGGCTCCGTTCTACATCATATCAATTTATAAAGGGCTAATGAAAATCGTGAACTTCCTAGGAAGTGCGCAACTATCCTGCCTGAAAGCATTCTGCTCTACCATACAATACTATTATTTATGTGCACTAAAGCGAATTGATGGAGATTTTCCGGGAATAATTGAGTTGCAGCAGCAGTTGTCGGCGGCTAAAGTTTAAGTTTAATAATAGCTCACCATTTTATATTCATTTCTACTAACAATCAAACTGTAATAGAGCAGGTATAGGTATATGGGGTGTAATAACATAATAATAGGGGTTAAAGTATGAAATTGCCGATTATTTTCCCACTTTTTATTTTTATTATAGCTCTTAAGTATAGTCGTATTATTGCGTAATTCTTTTTGTATTGTATCAAAAACTAAATAAAGTAAGTTTTGACTAAAAAAAAATGAAATACTAGTGCCTATTACTTCAAAGGAAGTCGTTGAAAAGACCACTTACAATGTGTCAGCTGACCTTCTTGCTTCAATTAAGTATATTTGTATCTACTTTGATTTTCAGAAATTTAAATACTATAATGCGTAGCTTTATAACCATCTAACTTTCACCTTTAATTGCATCGAAAACGGTTCAGGCGTTGTTAAAAAACTAAAAAATTGTTAGTATGGAAAAATTACTTCTCGATTTCGTCCATACAAAACGGCAATTTCATACTTTAACCCCTAATAAATAAAATTCAATATGATTGGTCGAACTTGATATTCGAATAAAAGAGAAACGTTTTTTTCAACTTTACTAATATACACGTACGTAAGTTTTTTTGGTTGATTAAACGCAGTACACTAGCGTTCGGCCCGCTACTACGTCTGGAATTCGGTTAAATCGTCTCCCGATAGATCGCGCTCTCTTTTTTCCTCGTTATTTACTATACTTACCCCGTTAGCGGTTATATACCGCTTATTAGAGATACATTTTTATTATAATAATTTATTGAAAGCACACTAGCTTGTTAATACCTCACTGCCAAATTTCAAGTACATAAAATAAAAAAAATTGTTCTCATCAGTTTTCATAGAAAACTTGTGAGAGCCTTTAACCTCCTTAATTCGACCATGTCACAAATTTCGTACTTAAAGGACGTCTACTCAAAACTAACTCTCTGCCAAATTTCATTTTCGTACGTCAAGCGGTCTCTGATATTTGGTGATTACTGACCTTTATTTGTATATACCTAGATTCTTTAACCAATATTATGTAGAGTCGCAAGAAAACGAACTTGTTTTCATGCGATACAAAATTGCCATTTTCCAACGACAAAATGGAAATATATTTCGTAATTTTCCAAATTTGCTATGCGTGTCAATGCCGTGTTAACAGGATAATTAGTTTCGTGCGTCCTTGGCACCGCTAGCCAGTGGGTCAAAGGCAGGAACTAGTGGTACTTAAATCTGCTTTGATAATCCCTGTGCAGAGGAAACTATTACAATAGAAGGCCGTAACATAGATTGAATGCATTTTAACGCGTTTGGTGACTGATACGAGCAAGCATTATTGGGCCCAGTTTGAAACAATGTGTTCATAGCTTACATTGCAAGGTGCGGTAAGTGTGGCAGCTGTAATTGCCAGCGATTGAGTCGGTGCTGAAAAAATTACCTATTTACAATCATGGAGGACCGACTCAAAATTAGTGGCTTACGCTTTTCGTTGGTAAAATTGTATACGTAGTTTAGTTATCGTTTTTTTCTAACTTTAGTTTTACTTGTTGCACCTAATTACCGTGACCATATTTAGTATTAAGTATTGCATGTTAAACCCGATTAATACGATACGGTTTAGAAAAGAAAAAACTTGAGAGGTGTCAAGGGACACCCGGATGGAACGAAGTTCAGTTTTAGTAAAGGAATTGTAATACAATTTTATTAAGCTATTGCATAGCTTCTATCGCGGGCCTTGAGCGTGGAGACCGAATCCAGAAATTCCGTAACGAAAATAATCTAACAGCCACACCCACACACATTTAGGGCGAGGCACGATCGAACAAATTTGAATTTCCGAAATTTAAAAGAATTTAGAAGAAAATAAGGATTTTGACAGTATGGTTGCCTATGGTAACCATATCTGCCAAAATAACAGAAAAAAATAATTACAAAAGTCAAAATTAGAAAATACATAAAATTACAAAATTAAGCTATTGCATAGCTTCTATCGCGGGCCTTGAGCGTGGAGACCGAATCCAGAAATTCCGTAACGAAAATAACCTAACACCCCCCCCCACTCCGACCGGCACAGCGGTGATACTTTTTAGTTTTATAATTGCATAAGTTGATAAAAAATGCTATGCAATAGCTTTACCGCGGCAGTCTCCGAGTGCCACACGTATTTTTTTTCTTTTAAATTTATTTTTAATTCTCTCTCTCTCCCTCTCCCTTTCCCTCACCCTCACGCGCACGCCGCACGGCTTACAACTAATAATATAGCAAATAGTGTCGTTCCAAAAAGTGATTACCTACTACATACGTTCTACGTATTGTTTGTATAGATTCTAAACCACTACCACCACCATTAAATAAGATATAGCCAAGCCAAAATAGTCCATTTTACAACCATTTTATTTACTGTTAACTTTGTCAAAGCCAACGTTCTCCACATGGAAATTTGCGCTTTATAGAAACAAATTTCCCGCCTGTAGAAGCACTGTCGGTTTCAGACCCCTAATGCAGCTAACAAAATCGTGTCGCAATCGTATTTGAATAGCAGGTTTTTGATAGTATTAGTATGAGCTAGATGTCAAAATCGCCCAATTCAATCACGATTGAACTGCAATTGAAATAGCTAAATAAGGCCCCAGGTCGGTATATCACTGCGTCACTTGCACACGTGACTAGGGTTGTAAGCATAAAAAAACATGACAGAAATGATAGCACTATGCTATGTCATACTGGATGTGACATTTGTGATTCTGAATTCCAAAAGGGATCATGTTTTTTTTAAGGATAAACCGTTGAGGTAATTAATTACCGATTTTTGAAATAGAGCCTTAATTAATTCTGCCTTTAGATGTCTATTTTTGATGAGGAAGCACGTTTTAAGGCGGGGTAGAACAAGCAGTACCGTGAATTGGTAGGAGTAACTGATTCTGCATAGACGTAACATGGAGCAACCTCAAATGAAGGACCTACCATGTAGAACAATGTTATGTTGTTTTGGCGTACAGCTCATTTACTATTTGTCCCAAATTGCTCTTTGACACACACATTCTAGAATTGTCCTGTTGCGTGGCGGGTGAGTGTATAGTAGCTTGTTTTTCATTGTTCACGTAACTGCCGTTAGTTCGCGAGAAGCATCATACTCGGCTCGCTTCATTTTAAAATTGGTGTGTGACATTGATGATAGGACATGTGTTAAATAATACCAACAATTATTTAACAATATTATGTAAAAAGTATACGAAATTATCATCAATATAAAAAAATTAAAGATCTTGTTTTACTTCATTAATTCTGGTCGTATAATATTCTGATAATAAAAAATAATTATGCATTAAAAAAGGAACCATAGCTACATTGTCTTCCTCTTTCGTTTTCGTTCAGATGAAGTACAACAAACAAACTCGTTTTAGTTTTGAAATAAAAGTTTTATATAAATATATGGATACTAATGTCGAGCAACCCTAACCGCGCCGTCATTTACAAATAGATGAATTCTACCGAAACACAACCTATGCTATATTCGCACGTGCCGTCAAATATTTGAATTATTCAACTCCTATCATTAACCGCTTAGTGATCTAGAAAACAAAATATACGAACCATTTATTCGGTGGTAACTACTGGAGGACTTTTTATTCTCTTAAACGTAGAGTGAGCAACCAAAGTAGTTGACAATTTTGTACCTAGTCTTTGAAATTTACTATACTTAAATCTAAAGTGAAAAAGTTCAAAAGTAAATTCATACTTAAAATTATTAATATGAAAATGGGTCTGTCTGTCTGTCACTTTTTAACGCCTAAACGCTGAATTGACTAATATTGTATAGAGATAGTTTAAATCCTGTAAGACAAAATATAGCTTTTATTCCTAAAACCATCCTTGTAATGGGTGGAATTTTTGATAAACTGACCTAAGAGGAGCATGCTCCTCTTAGGAGACCAAAAGTTGTGCTGCCATTCTATTTGATTGTGTACTTGCTGTTATAGTACCGAAATTTAAATGTAAATCTCGTTTCTAAGCTCGCACCCGTCATGTTATGCAGGGACGAACTCAGAAAAATATTATAAACTAGCTTTTCGCCCGCGGCTCTACCCGCGTGAACTCCACGTGATATCGCACGGTCGGAAACATGTGCCTAGCGGTGGCATATCGAAATATAGGTTAGATGGGCTCAATACATTCGTGTCTGTGAAACCATGGAAGTACACATACAAAATTTCAACCCAATCGGACAAGTCGTTTAGTAGTTGACATACTGACAGCAGCGCCACCTACCAGATCTCGCAGTAAAAAGTAGCCGATGTTCATCAAAAATAGTGCCAGCTTATAACAGTTTTTTTTTAAATCGGTCCAGTAATTTTAGAGTCTATTCATTACAAACATACACAAACATAAAAATTCTAAAATACAAATCTTTCCTCTTTATGATATAAGTGTAGATGATTTCCTCTTTATGATATAAGTGTAGAAGTGTAGATCAGTTATAATATTGATAAAGTCTATAATTGTTTAATAAAAAGTGTGGATAATCTTACTACGATAACGCAGTTTCGTGTCAAACTGAATAACACAATGGTGGAGCCGCGGGCAATCGCCAGTAAAAATATAATTCAATGCATACACTGATAATGTATTCCATACACGCGACAGCATGGCCCCGGGTTAACTCACATAAATTGCAAATTTAAAATGTCTGTTGATACTTGAACAATGATAAACAGAGAATAAAATCAATGCTTTGGACGTACCCTTTCTGTTGACCGCACTCCAGGACTGCTATGTCAAAAAAACACTCCTCTGTTTACTATTCTTTTATTAAATTTAACGACTGTATTTTAAAAATAGCTGATATCAAATTGGGCAATGATAATATTGAAATGAAAGATATTTTTACGGATTATATGTATACCATGTCTGCCCGTGACCATGAACGCTGTAAAGTGTTTGAAACGTCGGGTTAAATCTATACTAATATTATAAAGCTGAAGAGTTTGTTTGTTTGTTTTTGAACACGCTAATCTCAGGAAGTACTGGTCCGATTTGAAAAATTCTTTTTGTGTTGGTTAGTCCATTTATCGAGGAAGGCTTTAGTCTATATAACATCATGCTGCGAGCCTGCGACCAATAGGAGCGAAGCATGAGTGAAAAATGTTGCAAAAATAATCGCGATCATAATAACAGAAATTGACGCGGACGAAGTCGCGGGCAACAGCTAGTCATAAATAAACATCGTACTATAATCCGTAAACATATCTTTTATTTAAATGTATAGTGTTTGCGTAAACTCAAAGAAAACAATGATAAATTATTACAAGACAAATCTGAACTTATCTTCATAGTAGACGACTTGTTCAATAGCTTAGTCAATTACGACTACTTACATAAGTTTTTATTCAGTGCATTTTGATCTTACGCGCCTATGATCACGGAAGCGTGCGTCACTGGCAAAATGGTGGGTGTGGTTTTGAGTCCCACCTCAGGCTGTCGGAAGATTTTTGTTCAAGTAATTGTCCGACAAGGGATTGGCCTGTTCTGTTGGTTATCTTGTTCCATTTTCCGATTTACAAATTAACAGCGCAAGCATGTCGGTATGCATCGGCGCATTTTTACGCATCGACGATTCGCGATGGAATGAGCACGGTGATGTGTCGCTACATACATGAATATGCTTAACCTGGAAAAAGGTAACTGGGAATCGAGGGTAACTATGATCTCATGATACAAGGTTAGGTACTTAGGTATCTTCTTTTGTTACTGGTTCAATGTTACTTCAATCCTTTTTAGGGTTCCGTACCCAAAGGGTAAAAACGGGACCCTATTACTAATACCTCGCTGTCTGTCCGTCTGTCCGTCTAACCGTCTGAGCCGCAATAGCTAGACAGTTGAAATTTTCACAAATGATGTATTTCTGTTGCCGCAATGTCAACAAACACCAAAAACAAAATAAAATAAATATTTAAGGGTATACAACATACAACAAACCCGTTTTTTTAGCCTTTTTGGTACGGAATCCTTCGTGCTCGAGTCCGACTCGCACATGGCCGGTTTAATTGGTGTATTCTTAAGAGTTTGACATATCAAATAGCTAGCTGACCCTGCAAAAGTTTCCTAACATACAAATCATCAAAGAAATATAATGTAGTATGAACTGAAAGTGAAAGATAAAGGTTTTGCACGTACTTCGTTGTGATTCATTAAAAAATCGGCCAAGTGCGAGTCGGACTCGCGCACAAAGGGTTCCGTACCATTGACTAGGTAAACAACAGTAGGTACCTATATTAATTTAGTTGATGTAGTGCCTACCTGTTACCATTTATTGATATCGAGCAAAAATAGCGTTTTTTGTTTGGTTAAATATAAATTTTATTATTTATTATTAAAGATAAAATACAACTGAGTGTTTTTTTAATATTTCAAGTACCTACCTGTTGCCATTATTAATATCGAGCAAAAAAGGCCAAAAAAATCGCGTATGGGAGCCCCTCAAATATTTTATTTTTTATTTTTAGTATTTGTTGTTATTGTTATTACTTTGTGAAAATTTCAACTTCTAGCTATCGCGAATCTTGAGATACAGCCTGGTGACAGAGCGACGGACAGACGGACAGACAGCGAAGTCTTAGTAATAGGGTCCCGTTTTTACCCTTTGGGTACGGAACCCTAAAAATGCAGAATAAAAATGTCAAAGTGATATTAAATATGTTTTCGCATCATTTATTAACCAAATGTAAAATACAATGGCTATAAAGACACAAATTGAATAATATCTCGTGAAATGACAGAATATTTCGGTAAATTATGAAAAAAAACCCTTAAACATACATCATTATTATAGCACTACTAGAGCACAATATAAAAATAAAAATAAAATCCGTCGACCTATTCCGATCACTGTTTATTCCAATCAACTTTAAGTAAATATTGTTAAAAAATTCAGGTTTTTACTAAAAAATATAGATAAAATATATAGGCTACTTACAATAAAAGTTCTATGCAGGCTAAGTCGCTCGCTCCGACCGTTTGTTTATAATATATTGCAAAATTCACTTAAATTTAATGCTTAGTATGAGGTTAGCAATATATTACCATGACTTTGCTCTTTCCCGTCAGTTTAAGTCGAATATTTGCGAGTAACTTAGAAAGATTAAACGTAGCATCGCAAAATTTTCTAAAACTTTAGTGCTTGGTGTGACTGATCACGGTCCACTCAAACATCGTTCGGAGTTGCAAAAACTAGGTCGAGCTGTGTACTAGAGTCGCGTGTAGATCGGGTGGTGAGGTGATTAAATCGTTAACCCATTTATCCGCAGGTTTCAGAAATACATTATAAGGACACTAGGTATAAATTTCAAACACCTCAATCAGTTCCAGATTTCTGTATGTTTTTTTTTCAATTACCTAATACAGATGTGATTTTGTTTTTAAATTTTAACTATGCTAGTGGAAAGTTGACACAGACAAAAAAAACTTACGAGTTTTATGCATTGTTACGGTAGTAAAAAAAACAAAATAGCTGTTAGGGAAACTTTTGAATTGCTGAAGCGATAAAGTAAATTATTTCTTATTTAGTAAATTTATCAATATGCCTTTAGGTTGTTGAAGCTTTTTTGATGACATACATCGATAACATTGAAATCTATGTCGATTTGTGCGCGAACCACGTTTTTACTATCGACATCAGTTCCAAAGATCAATTCTTTTGAATATGCATGACGACTAATTTTTGCTATATTGATATCACGATTTATTGAATTAAATAACTTTTCTCTAACACCAACTAGGCTATTTTATGTCCCCCGCCTCCCGGACTAGGATCAGTTGCCCGCTATTCACATACCGACAAGAGCAATAACTCAGTCGGGAACACCTGTTCCGCTGCTCCCTACCTAGTACAAACAAACTGTGATCGAAACTGTCGCGATTCGATACGACAGTGACAAAATACTAACTCCAAATTTTACTTATAGGCTTTTTTCATATTCCATTTGAGTGTGATGTGGCGTGGTGCGTCGGCTTTATGTAACATAATATTTATTCTCACGATTTCGTTTTGACTTCGATGTATGCAAATCAGCTGTATTGTTATTCTGCTAGTATTTGTTAAAGATCATCCGACGAATACCATTTCTTAAATACAAGGCTTTCCATATTGCCACGTAGCAGTTAAGACGCTGACTGCAGCCGATGACCTTGAGCAATAAACACGCCCACAAATTTATTCGTCTTTGAATTTCTTTGGAACGCGCCACAGCTATCACTGTCGATTCTCGTAGGAGTGACAGAGAAAAAGCGCATGGAATTGAAGGGCCTAAGTGCCAAACAACAAAATTCGTTGTGCAATTTAAAATGACCATTTTATTAAAAATCTAAATCAGCCATTTGCTTAAGCAATATGTAATATACAATATAGCAAAATTTTATTATCATTGTTATACGGACTGCTGAGAAAAATGGTAATTTATGTATTTTCAGAGGCTACTTTGAGATTTTTTTCTATCGAGAAAAGTTTTTAGAATCGTGTTTTGGAAACAGCCACCTGGTCGAAAATATGATCAATTACAACTACATAGAATTTGGCAACAATACGAGCAATAGGCTTAAAGCAAAACAATCTTCTTTGAGCTCAATTTGGCTCATGTCAGCGTCTTAATATAAATCAGATTCAGACAAAACATGGTTAAACTTTACAACTAAAAACTAATTAACCGACATAAACCGACCAAAAGCGTGAATTCAGCTAATAATAAAATTGTGTGTTAGTGGGTGATGATTATCAGTGATATCTTTTTTACTCAAAGTTGGTAAACTTTTTGTATTTTTTTTTTGGTGATAAATAAGCTTGCGGTGTTCTTGTTTTCAAATTATAGAGTTTACCATGCATAAAGTTTTCTAGGTTGACTGATAAAAAAACGCTATGAATGGAGAACTTCCATTTTTTACGTCAGTTGAAAAATTAATACTCTACTTTACTTTACAATCAATATTAAAACGCCTCGCTACTCTTATGTCAATTGTTTGACAGTAAAAGTTTTCACGTTTAGTATTAGTGTCCACAAGACTACCTAAAATAACCTTGCAGCATAAAGTTAACGTCCCATCGGGGTACCATAGGCCCCTCCGCCTAGCCGAGAATAGACTTTATTAGTGGTTTCAGTGGATTTACTCCGTTCACGGCGATCGTAAACAGGTCGAAAGATTTAAACAACGATTTGCTGCAACCACAAATAGGGCGGTTTATTGCGCTGTTAGGGCGGGTACACGACGTGGCAGTTTCTGGTCAGTTTATCCGACTGGTCACAATCACTGCCATGGGAATTGGTTACAAGTATACGACTTCATTTCTTTATTTCAGCCGATAGGGGAATACGGGGCTCGGAAAACGTTACATTTTTCGAAACGCCTTAAGTGCCTGAAAAACGTTTACGTTCGCACGGAATCACAAAAAAAAAAAAACGTTTCGACGGGGAGCGAAATTTGAAATCGTTCTTGCCTCAAACTGTTTTAAGCCATTTAAACAGTTTTTGCCCATGTTAGGCCAAATACGAACTCGCGGCACGCGCTGTCTCGGTTCAGATCTTTACTGATTAAACCGTTTTATTACGTTCTTATTTCGTTATTGTTCCGAACAAAATGTTGAACAAGGAACTATCCTAAACCCTATTTTAAATAACGTTTCCAAGTCCTGGGGGAATATATCTTTGCGATTGCAATGTTCGATTCAATTTGTGTGTTGAATGCCTTGAAGGTAAATGTACTTGCATGTGTGAACCTTGTATGTGCGAACTAATGAAGCTGCCAATTAGTACGTATAATAAATGTATCACACAATACATAATTATATTAAATTTGATTGTTTAGTGCTAATGCCAAGTCAATTTATTTATTTAAAACGTAAGATTTTTTAATATTGATGTCGCTTCTAAAAGATGGTTGATAGGTTAGCTTATTGCGTAATAACTTAAGACAGATTAAGGTCCCTTAAGTAGGGACTGGTTAATTAACCGACTTGGTATTACATGTTATAGATTGCACAACTTTTTAGGGTAGAAGATGGTAGTTGTGCGACTTGGGTTTTTTGTAAGTTATGTTTTTGATGGCATAAGTTTTTCCTTTTACACTCAATACTATTATTCAATGAAATGTTCCATCTTAAAAGCCGTCAAAAGTGGTGATGTCTAAACCCTGACAGCATTTAAGATGGATGAAGTGCGTTGGCTAAGTGCGGTCCCCTCCCATTTGTCAAGAGACGTGTCAAAATTATCTCTTTGCGGCAGTGTGTTCTGGTGCTTACGTGTGCCGAATCATAGGCAGCTTGTTTGAGCTGCGTAAACCGTCTTTCTTGAGTAGGTATTTTTTTAGTCTTGCCTGTCGTTCCGCTTTTATTTTCTAAATTGAATATTTTGGTAAAATTATGTGTCGTGTGGTGCCCGCAAGCAAAAGGAATAGCACAAACCCATTTTCTGCCTAAACGAACACAGACACACGCCAAAAGAAGACGAAGATTGCCAAACTGCGATCGCCAACTAGCCTGCCATGCGGTGTGATGGCTGTTATGGGAAAATCCTCCTTATGTAGATGCTTTCGTTTAGCAGTGGACTAATATAATATATGCTGGTGGTGATGATGACCTCGTTGAATTTTCGGGTTCACTTTATCTGCAGTAAAAGGTTGAAAAGGCAATAACCATAACACCGAATTTTCACTGTTTTTGGTTCATACTCACTCAGTAAAAACCGAAACGCTTGCGTGAATTAAGAGACAATTAATGCCATCTGTTGGCAAACTCGCCAACTTTATTTTTATCGAAGTCGAAATCATCCATGTGAGTACTAGCTTCAATATTCACAGTGATAGCTATTACGATTCCGACTTAAGTGGGAAAACAATTAAATGCTTAAATTACTATTGTGCAGAAATTGTGCAACCTCGCTCACTCTGCCGAATAGCAGAGGCAGCCCATTGAACGCGGATCGAGGTTGCGTTGCGGGCATTCCATCTTAGTGCCTTCAGCATAAATCAGAACCAAATAACAAGGGTATACCTTGGGAAACGTTGTCTCGCTTAAGGCTAGAAATATTCTCATATACAGCCTTTATGCGTGGTTATATTATTAGGTATACAACGTTTCAAGTCTTTAGTCTTAAAGAGTTATACTCAAAGAACACGAAAGGTTAGAAAGGCGATGTAGGCGGGGCAGGCGCGCCACAGAGGTTATGAGTAATTGCTCATACTTCTGTCCAAACATGAATGTAAGTGAGCTCTGTGATTGGTTTCTTTTGACGTCGCTTGGCCAATTATAGGTCGCTTGAGTGGCGTTCTTTGAACTCGTGTAGTAGTAAGTAGTAGCGGCGCAAGCGGCGACATTTTTTTTTTCATACAAATATTTTCAGTTATTTTAACCTTTTTTCATGTTCTGTGGTAATTATATTCTATTGAATCCATTGTTTTCTTGGACGGCCCTGTAACAGCCTTTCTCATTGCTTGTTACTCTCTTAGTGCTAGAACCTGCACTTACGATGGTACCTTTGATTTTGAAACAATTGCCTAACGGCCGGTCCCATTAACCTATCTATCTTCAGTTTTGGCATATCGGAGATAGAAAACAACTTCTGTCTCTGTTTCTCTGGACGGCAAAATCAGAGACAGAAGATGTTTTCTATCTCCGATATGCCAAAACTGAAGATAGATTATTGGGACCGGCCGTAAGTAAATAACGAAGAAAATTTCTAAACATTCAAACAACAGTTTTCTTACACCATCGAAGGACCTGAATCTATTTTAAATGCCAGTTCTACTCAAGCAATCGTCAACTTTCTAACCTACGTAGCTAAAGCTGACGATGCTCTAGCATTACTCCGTTCCATTGGTATACAAACTGCAGCCACTTAGTGTATTTCTGTGCTGAATGTTAAAGCTGCTAAGAGCTGTATAACCGCATGATTGTAGTGCTGTTCTAGCAATACAAGTCACCTGTTGTTACTTCGCCTTAAGTTACCCTAATGCTTAAATTGGCATGATATACTGTTTCACTCATTGAGGTTACATACAAGCATTCCGTATAACAGTATAAATCAGAGCGAGGAGCATCCATCCCTGGTCACATGAAATGGGCAACCGGCAGAAAATAAGACATCGCTTTAAAGAAATCATAATAAAATACAGCAGAGCTGTTTTGTTAAGCTGCAAATAAATGCTTATGCAAAACGGAGCGTGAAGTACGTGACACTAATTTATTTTAGATTAGACTTGTGGTTTATCTGTTATCCGAGGCAGACTAAGAGGCCATTTTATCTGGATTTTAGTGTTGTTATAAGTAGTTTAGATGGATGTACGTATGTAAAGTCAAAACAGAACGATAGTTAAAGAGTAACTAATCGTAAAACTAGATGTAATGATAATGATAAATCTTTATTTAACAAAAACATGTTGACAAAAGGTTAAAAGTCACTGATTCCCACGCTAGGATTCCCTGTGTTGTGAGATCCAGTCTCTTTCGTCTAATACTATTTTAAAGAAATAAACGAAAAGAAAAAGAAGTTGTGTATGTGTGTGTGTGTGTGTGTGTGTGTGTGTGTGTGTGTGTGTGTGTGTGTGTGTGTTTTTATGAGTATGGTATATGTGTGTGTGTGTTTGGAACCTTCATTTTATTATGTCAGTTCAGAGAGATATAAAATGTTCTGTGTCTATGTAGTTAAGGCGCAATAGCCATTTACTAAGTACTATTTTTCAGTTACGTCTGGTCAATTTAATCACCTGTAGTGTGTTATTAATTTTACTGTAAATGTGGGGACCCATGAATCGGAAAGACCTCCGCCCAAACTGCAACTTACATGCCTTCTTTTCCCATTTTGCTATTCTGAGCGGTGACTTTTATGCATGGCAAGTAATGCAATTAGGTGAAATTTTAGATTTACAGCGATGACGTACAGTTGTCGTACTCTCATCATGCCAGGCCCCCAATTCCGCTAATTTACAAATGGCTCAATAGCATCGCAATTCTATATTTTGACACATTTAATATGGAAGTAATGTCAAAACATACGATTGCGATGCTATTGAGCCATTTGTAAATTAGCAGAATTGGGGCCCCAGATAATTTGTAAGGTGAGTCTGTGCAGTAACGGATTCGCTTTTTATAAATAACTTTCAGAATAGCTCGCTGCGCGCGTTCAGATTTAATGAGGTGGGTTTTACAGGCAGCTCCCCATGTCCCTATAAAATAGCATAAAACAGATTGGCACAGGGCTAGGTATACTGTTTTTGATAGATTGATGTCAGAAATGGACCGCAATTTTCTCAAAATATGTATTTGTTTTCTGACTCGGGAGATCTGTTTCGTCCACGTCAGCAGATAGACCACCTAAGCTGATGTACAGGAGAAGATTACTTTCGATTTTAAATCTTGTATCAATTTAAATTTAGCAACACTTACAGCGGTTGCTAATCGATAGTTGATTATTTGGGAAACTAAACAAAATTCAAACCTAAACATTAATCAGAAACATGTCCACACTTCAAAAGAAACATGCCTAATATATTCTATATCGATGCTAATATCGCTTGATGATTGATTTTGAAGCCTATTTCAATGTGACACCTAACCTCTCTACAGACATGCAATCTATTCGCTTAGATGTGAACCTCTTTCGTTAGCACAGGACCTTCGCTATTACTTTTTTCCTGAATGAGTAAATCGTATAAATAAAAAAAATGAAACAAAACGTTTCCTTATAAACCTTACGCTTATGTCGTAAATGAATGTAAGTACAAGTACATGTCCATTTATACGCCGAGATTCGAGGACCGGTAAATAGCCGTGCAGTCAAACATAACGGAGAAGAATTGCCTCTTGTCAAGGGTCTAACACCCATTTTGGTCGCTGAGGCAGCGAAGCGGACATACCTACTCCTACTCACGTCCAAATTTTATTAAATGTATTTTCTTCCTTTCTTTCTTCTTACTTACTATAGAAACAAATAGCAATCGCTGTGTGATAATATCACGTGCAGTATTTTAGGTGAGTTTTCACTCGCATTAATTCTGGCGGTAGTAAATAAAAGTGATAAATTGTCGAGAACATTCTACTGAAATGATACTCGTACAGTATAACTTTTTACCTCTGTGGCTCAAAACCGTGGTAAAAAAAAGTTAAAAACTGCCTAAAATGCAAATGAAAATCTGATAGGGAATTC
Source organism: Anania crocealis (assembly GCA_949315895.1). Lineage (NCBI taxonomy): Eukaryota > Metazoa > Arthropoda > Insecta > Lepidoptera > Crambidae > Anania > Anania crocealis. Next base: position 7,252,353 of record OX438879.1, on the reverse strand, counting down.
AAATTCATACAAATCGAAAATTTCGACTGTATAATTCATGTACGTTTCAGCTCACATGTATATTTATATGCGATGATGCACACGGGAATTTTCCGAAACGTAATTCCAACCGTATCTGTGGTACCATTAGTGTTGGCGTTTTCGCATTATTTAGGACTCCAAATCATTGATGTATGCCGTGAGCGCAGAACTGTTTTACAGATACCAAAAGACAATTAAGAGAGAATCGGTTACAATTAACCAATTTCAACCACTTTGGTTGCAATTAAACACATATTTGAGTCGATAGTGATAAGCTAATTTTTTTCCTTGTTGAAATTATAAATGTAGACAATGTATGCCATATATTATAGCATATTTAATGAAAGTACCTAAATATAATGTTTTACGTACCTAATCATAATATTAAAAAAAAAAAACAGTGTGCAATACATTTATTTCTTTTTCAACCTACTTAAAAACTAAGATGTTCTCAAGTAGACACGTGTATGTTACACATACAGACCACAGTGGTCTGTGGTTACACATAACTTATTACGACGTTTATCGATTTTGAAATTTATACCTGAAGGTTGGGCGCAATTAAATTTGATACAAGAATTCCAATCTCAAAGGTAGAAAAAATATAAGAATTAAAAAACCAAACTTTACCAAATATTTTCGAACATAAAATGTACTACCAAACACGTAATTACCGTTTAAATTTTTAAGTACCGGTTCAGTTTTTATTAGATAAGTTTTTTAAATCTATAAATCGTTATTATTTTACCGGTTACCGGTTACCGGTTGCAACTAACAGATAAATAAGAACAATAGTAAAACCAAACGAAAATCACGTTCGAAGCTAAGGTGGGGGAGCACTTGTCACAATGATGAGGTAACAAACGCCATTGTTGTATGTTTCCTGCAACACTTCTGCCGGGCGTGGCCTGATTGGGTAACAAGGACCGTCCTTGGCTTAATCTGCGTGATGCCTTAACAATGGACAGCTCAATTTCGTCCAATATTCTCCACAGGTCGAGGTAGGACGAGCTACGGGTGATCCCATTTTCAGCCTGTACATGCATAGATGCATTTTTGATTGCGTTCTTATTAAACAATAGGATTGAAAACATGATAAGATGTGATAGTAAATAACTTGGATCAGTTTTAGTAAACGCTGCTTCTGAGCCATGGGTCGCGGGTGGATCCCCGCACAGTATAGTCTGGGTGTTTTTGCTATGTATAATATCTTTACTGACACTGTATCATCCTTATTAGAGATGTACTAAAGGTAAAAGCTAAGTTATATACCGTTGTTCTCAGAATAGCATCATGAAAAGCTAAAATTTGGCTTATAAAAGCCTATATGAATCCAAAACTATCTTTTGACAAACTTCCCCTTTGCGCTATCCACATTTTACACTATGTGATGCAAAATTAAAGAAAATAAACACGGTCATCAAGGAAACGATTTATTACAAGTCAAAGAGATGTTTTGTTACACCTAAAGAGAGAAACCCTCAGAAAGTACAGAAACCTTTTTTAACGAACTTTCGACATAGTAATACTACTGACACAATGTTTAACTGCGTCAGCTTTTATTTGACAGGCTACAAAAACATTTGATGAACCTGCAAAGACCCTTGTAAATTAATCAAAAAGCAAGCAAAAGTTTAAAAATTAATCGTTCTAAATCTGTATGATTAAGTCCTCAAAAGAAATTTGTTTTGTACTATTGTTATAAATGCTTACAGTTGCAAAAGTAGCAATTCTCGTAACTTCAAATTATTGTTATCACAGTCATTTATTTTTCCCAACACTCAATTTATTTTCAGTTGAACGAAATTATTCGCAAAGTCAATTATTGCTTTTCGATAAACTTAGCGTTGATAGTGTTGAAACTATTAACGCTGTCTGCCCTTTTGTTGTTTGGTTTGAGTATTATTGGAGAGCTAATCCAATAAGAATTAAGCCGCTGATTTTAGGTTTCAGCCAAAATTATGTTCTATTCAATTTAATAACAATTATTTACTTCGTTACTAAGCGTAAAGTTACCGATTCAGATTTCGGAAATCAGAACCGCACCCGTAATAAACGTATCGAAAATTCGGAAAGATAACTTAAGCTGTTTCGAATATAACTCGTCGGCGTCGAGAATTTATGTTTCTGAGGTATTCACACAATGCCGCGCTGAGGCAAGCTTCGAATAAATCTAGCTTTGGAAGTTATGCACAACGTAAAAAGAGGATTTTCCATACTAGCCCAAGTTTAATAGGAAAATTTTCCTACAGAGCAATAGCTACAGATTAACGTTCATTAACTAAATGCAACGCACTATCTTTCGTTCTGCTGGCTCTAAATATGTTAAATTATTAGTTTTATCTTTCGCACTCGTCCCATTTGTCAAATCTTTGTCAGCAACCGTAAAATTACACTAGGTCGTGATGTAAGTAAGCGAAGATAGATACTAGGCTTAGGGTACTTTTTTAACTTTACTAGACTAGTCGAGTTTGGCATGACACTCTTGGATAAACAGCTTCCAGCACTCGGCTGAACACTCGGTAACCTATTAACGAATGAGCACTCGCCCGAAAATGCTTACTCGCCTCTTAACACGCTACATACACTCGTTAGGTACATAGGCCAAACTACTATAATCGTCATATTACGGGAGTATAAAAATGTTTACTTAGTAGGGACTCCAAATGCTAGGCTACAAAACTACCTTTCAAATAGGCAATTGCTTACACCATTAATACCAAGACATATACTATAAATAAATTTATTTCAAGTTTATATACTGATATTACCAAGACATAAATTGTGTCGGTGAATTGACTCAAGGAGTAGGTAACGCTTAGAGCAAGCGTAATTTAACTATGTTTTTGGTTGTATTTTCATCTTCTGTTTATGTCAACGCTTCATCCTAAATTTATAGCTGTTATTCTTTTGTATTATGCAATAGACAAGCAATACCGTTATAACTTGTTTAACCCGATTAATACGCTGACTGAGTAAGTAAGTTTTTTTGAATGTTGGTCTCACTTACTCTCGAAATAGGGTCTGAGCTTCGACGTTATGTTTTTAGGAAATTTCTCATCATGTCACCGGAACTAATGAATAGGTGCCTAAAATTCAAAATACGCAAATTGAACTTAATGCTGAAATCATCATAAATTTAAGTTGTGTTTTTAATCAAAAAATGAACAGATTGGACAAGCTCTAAATATTAAGTTGACTTTAAGTCTCAGTCAAAAGTCGGACCTACAAAATGGAAACGTCCAAAAAGTTTTATTTTAATAAAACTCAGCCTTTGAAGTAAGGTGATCATCAGTATCATGTGCAAACCGTTTCTGATTTTAACAAAACTGAGATTTTTTGTCAATCTGTCTTAACTCATTTTTTTATTAACGTTCTTTAGTTCATTTTCCAAGTGTATTTGACACTAGCTTTAACACTAAGCTGTGCCCAGCAGTGGGATAAAAAATAGCCAATGGGCTGAGAGAATCAAATCAAATCGGCTCATCAGTTCAAGCAACAGACAGACAGGCAGATATACTTTCGCATTTATAATAATGTGATAAGGTTTTGTATGAAATCGGTTATGCTGCTAGGTAATCTCGGGTGTATAATGACTTCGGCAATGGCGAATCTTCCCAAATTTACTTTGGGAAAATTGCAGAATCAGTGACGGTACAGTAAATTAGGTCAAACGGCTGAAGTTTAAAGTTTGATATTTTAATCAAATGACTCAAATATGCAATGGAGTAGATTGGGTTTGAAAACAATTAAATTATATCTGAAGTTAAAAACTGTAGCGCTACTACACGAGCACGAGTTTTGTAATTCTGAACAGGAATAACCTTTGTACGTACTCAATACTATTACCACATATACGCATTAGTTTAAAAATATTTTTTTATTTTTAATTTAAAATTGTTAAGTCAGTATTTGAATATAATAATATGACAAATACATCCTATGTTTTTGCTTAATATAAGATGAGATATTAATTTAAGACTATCATCATCAGCCTATATCATTCAAACCCCTTCTGAAAAAGTATCAAAGAATATCAGATGACCCCTTTAGTCGACAATTTCAATTTGGCACACGATGCACTAAGCAGCCTGTAGGTCTATCTACGTTTTTTTTACCCCCTTTGAAGTAAATTTACAGAAGTATTTTCTTTACAGTAGTCTAATCACATTAGACTGTAATGTAAATATTATAAATAGATAGAGATATATTTAAAAAATGCTTAATAGTCAAAGTGTCCTATCAATTCTTTATCTTAGACAAACATACATTTTTATATCTTATCGTTCTGACGCATCAAGTCAATCAATCACCAAGCAAGAGCATCAAGCAGTCAATCGTTCAATAGGTTGCGAGATCAGTCTGCCGTCATTGCTGTGATAAATAAAATACTGTTTTAGCGTGCGATTGCTGAATACCGGATCAAACCCTTTTCCACGTGGTAAAAGAATGTCCACTTCGCTGCTTTCCCGGTTGTATGTAGGAAGTCCACAAACGCACACCTGCCGCCACAAGCTGGCTACAAGACTTTGACATTGAAATATGATTTATGCAGAGTATACGCCATACGCAATTATAATTGTTTCACCGCACTAAAGCGGATTAAACAATTTGGTTCACTCGCCGCCCGTTTTACTGAGCCCCATAGTCGCATATCACATTGCGATCTAGGGTCGTGCGCAAACGCAAACCGCACGCTCCAATCTCGCACCAAGCACAATGGCCGCGGTACGCATTACCTAGCTTAGCTAGGGCTGCCATCATTATATTATACTAACACGTTATTGCATTATACAAAGATAGTACAAGTGGCGGACTTAACGCCAAAAGCATTCTCTACCAGTCAAACATGAGACAAAACAGAGATTTAACATTATCATTCTAAAATTTTCACCTTTTATAAAATAACTAAAACTAGCATGTCCAACATACCCTCCGTGTCTTAGGCTACCGCGTACTAAGCATGTTATACTCGTACGTTTCTCGGCCGATATCAATATTTATCTTTGTTTTAAACAAATCAGTAAATAAAATATCTAGGCAACTCATCACTGGTATCCCTATTACTTACTGGGAATAGATTAATACCGGTCGTACCTACATTGCGTTCTCAGTTATATCGTGTCCTATAAAGATTGTTTTTTTGCTATCTGTATCTCATATTAAAATATTACTGATGTCCCAAAAAAATCTAGACCTTTTTTGCCCCTTCAACTTGTTCCCAAACACGCTGAGGGACACAGTTTGAGACTTTTTTTTTGTTGACAGATCTTTCCCAGGTTTTAAACGATACCAAAATTTTATAAATAAGACAGACTGAGTATCTATACTTTCGTATACTGTACGCCATTATGGATTAGCCCATCCTGACTTTGTACGGCTGTAAGTAGGTTTTTGCTACATCTACTACAGTTACTAAAAAGAAGAATTTGAGAAAGTTGAAACTTTAAGTAATGAAACTTTCATATTGGAATGAAATAAAAAAGACAAAACTTCCGAAAATAAGTGCACAAATAGGCGGTAATCAAATAAAATAGTTTTAGAGGACGACTGTAAATGACCCTGGTCCCTCCCTGATCAATGCCTTTTATTTCTGACTTTCGTAATTAACTGCAAGCAACCTGACACTGTTAGTTACGCTGATTAATTAACCGAAGTTCGCTGTTGGCATTTTGTGGGGTGTCTAGGTGATTTGATTTGATTAAGATTTATTTGAATTGAAAAAATCTTAGTCAACCGTGGCTAAATGAATAGTTGTTTCACTAGAATCCCTGGGTTTATTAAATTCATATTCTTCCAACAATAATATTGCCCCAAACTAAGGACTCCTTGTATGGCGACTAGACGAAATCGTACTATGCACTACTATTATTATTATGAATACCGAACAAAAACTCGCCACTTGCAGGGTTCGAACCCGCGACCGAAGGCTTTGTAGTCCGGACTTCCGGAACATTAAACCGTCGTCAATTTAATGCTTTCATAGCGTGAAGATTAATATGAAAGAATGAGAATCGCCTCGGGGGTCCATTACAAACTTAATTGTGTATGAATTTTGTCTGTCTGTGAATGTGTATAAAGACAGCAAAAGTAAGCTTAATTTGCAAATCCGACTGTTAAAAAAAGAATTGTTTCTAAAATGTATCTAAAGTAAATAAGTATGTACACAAAGGTCTCATATCAAGCATATACCTACTCTCCATCCTACGGTTGTAAAGGCTCCAGGCGGTTTAGGCGCAGAACGTCCCATTCTCAAAATGACCTTTTCGCAAAACGTCCCATTCGCATAATGTTTTTTTCCCAGATGTCCTATTCTCATTTAGGTCCTATGGTTTTATAAATGTGGACAACATCACATACATTGTTCTGATCCCAATTTGAATAACTATTTAAAGCATTCGTATTTTGGAAACCAGAAACAACGAAGGTACCACAAACACCCAGACCCGAGAAAATGTAGAAAAACATATTTTTTCTACATTGACCCGTCCGGGAATCGAACCCGGGACCTCGGAGCAGGCGACACCTTGAAAACCGGTGTGTACGCCTCTCCGCCACGGAGGTCGTGACCTGCACTTTAAGAAAAGTTTAAATTAAAAGGTGTCCGAGTCTTTTCGACACCATTGGCCAAATGCGATTGCCAACCGTGAATATTAAGGCCTCGGCCTCGAATTTCGCGGGCAGCGGGCGCGGGAGCGGCGCGGCACTGCAAATGTATGGACAAGTCGCGCGGACGAGCGGCGGGCGCCTACATTTGCAGTGCCCGCGCCGCTGCCGCCTAGCGGCCCGCGAAATTCAAGGCTGAGGCCTAAGAGGTATTATATAGAAACACTAACCCTAAATATTCGTCACTGAAACAGAATTATTCATAACGGCTCTAATAGGATCCTTAAGTATCTTCTTCTAGAATGTTTACCTTTTAAATCTAAAAAAGTGGCCCTGTACCTCTATAGGTTGAATTTGTAATTAGTGAAATCTATTCAAAAACTTTATAAAAGTTATAAGAGACGCACTTTTCGCGACTTGTCTAAGCAGTTTGTCATGACTCCGAGTCAGTCAGATAATAACATTTTTTAAAAAAGTAGTGCAAAAGCATTGTTTTCTAGCAGGAGATTTAAATGGGCTGATGATGGTAAAAAGATATAAAAATAATAAAAATATTACAGGACAATTTATATAGGTACTCCTCGAAGCGCCTCCTTTTAGTTGCGTTCCGGATAGCAATTAAAAAAACTTGCTTTTTTACAAATCGTAATTCTAGTTTCAGTAACAGACTTTTACCTAATGGGCTTTGATAAGTTAGTTTGCGGGTATGACATAAATTGCGCATTTCATTATAATTCTATTGACTCAGACGACCCAAGTACTAAATATTTATTATAACTTAATACGTCTACTCGTTTATGTCACGCAGTGAACTGTGAGAGCTTATGAAGGTGACCTATCTCTAATCGTGCGTCAGAATAAGGGACGTCTAACGGCCGGTCCTAATAACCTATATCTATCTTCAGTTCCGGCATATCGAAGATAGAAAACAACTTTTGTCTTTGTTTCTCTGGACGGCAAAATCAGAGATAGAAACTGTTTCCCATCTCCGAAATGTCAAAACTGGCGATAGATAGATTATTGGGACCCGCCGTAAGGCGGACATACAGACGGTACTACTAAATGACTAGGTAAACAAAAAGAAAACATGTTTCGGATAAAACACTCTAAATTAAAGATGAAGGCAAGGGTCATAGCAAAGTTAAATAAAAAAAATTGTAGTTTGATTTAATTCAGTCAATGATGTTCTTTTAGGTAGAGAACTGCTTTAGTTTTGACGGTAGCAGAGGCCGAGTGACGTACACACAGGTTTTAAGAGAAAACATATGGCTAATGATATAGACAACAAAAACCTGCAAATCTATACTAATATTATAAAGCTGAAGAGTTTGTTTGTTTGAACGCGCTAAACTCTGGAAGTTCAGGTTCGAATTAAAAAAATATTTTCGTGTTGGATAGTCCATGTATCGAGGAAGGCTTTAGGCTATATTACATCACGCTGCGACCAATAGAAGCGAAGCATCAGTGAAAAATATTGCAAAAAAAATCTCGATCATAAAAACAGAAATTGACGCGGACGAAGTCGCGGGGAACAGCTAGTCACTCTATAAAGTTTTGTTTCAAAATCGAATCAACGCGATATCACAAACTCTAAAACGACAACCCTAGCTTTGCGTGGCCATAATCTAATACTGGGAATAGGCAAAATTTGTTCACATTAGGCGCTGGAATAATATTCGGCCATACCATTTGCTTTGTACATCATGTGAATTTGCTGAAATTTTGCGGATCAGTTCACAATTATTATAATATTCTGATTGCACCCGTTGATGCAACTGATGTTAATTATGGATAACCTTTATCTAATCGAAAATTTTGAGAACACGTAATATGATTTCTTTTAATATGGCGGCCATATTCAAAGGACAAACCCGTTTCCCATACAATCTTGGGCCTGACGTTACAAGGCTGGGAATTGGCCATAAATTAAAGCATATTGAAAAGATTCATTCATAAGCCATATTTTCACAACTTTCTACAATGGGAAAGTTACTTAAATCAACCAATGAACTTATTTTATTTTATAACCTATAACATGTATTATTTTACAAAAAAATACAATTTTGGTACTTTATCTGGATAAGATCTAGGTTCCTTTTCTATCTATAGGCAATATAGGTAGTAAACAGAGCACTTCAGCAGGGCAGTGATAAAAATGCAAACCACATTAACTTGCGCACGAGTACGAAACATGTTAAAATGTAGTTAACGAAATGTGAGTGAATTGGAGTGAATGACAAATGATAATTAACTGTCATTGTCAGCTGACATTCTTAAGCAGCCTGTTACATCAGGAATTGAACTATTCAACATGTTCATTTGTTTTATCAATGATTACTTATTGAACTGCAAAGCTAGTGGAAAAAAATGTTAATTACACTGTCTAAGTTTTTTATATTTATATCAGGCGTATAAAACGAATTATTTAGCTTATTCCTTAAAAAATGCAATTGTAAAGAAGTATTACTATGAATCGATTTATTCCAAATCGATTAAAAGCCCCGCTCTATGAAGTGACAGAGCGTTTACGAAGATAGTCACGTTTTATTTAAATGTGTGTAAAACGGTTTACAGAGACTGTTTAAGTATTAGAAAAACAATATATATTTTATCCATTTTCTCCACTTGTCCATTGCCAATTAAACTATTTTTTGGAGAAATAGGCAGGTAAAATAAAAAGGATTTTTTGTAACGTTCATTCTTGTAACGTTGGGCCTAAAAATGGGGTTCTCCTTTGTGTTAAGTGGAAATTAAATTAGTTTATGTTAGATTACATGTGAGATGTTAATTAAAAATTTCAAATGACGATTTATTTGCAAAGCTTACGGTTGTTACTTCTTATCTATAAATATTTCTGTTTTTATTTTCTCCACAATCTATGGTTATTTCAAAATAAAGTTTAAATAACATTGTAGTAAGTATTGTTCCTGTCTATACGAGTAATCTATCTCCGTGCCAAATTTGATCTGGAACCGCTCAGCTTTCTGGCGTGGACAATGACAAATATGGATTTTAAACATTTATTATATTAGTAAGATTTTAAGTTGAAAATCGGATAGAGTGACTGACTTTCGACTGTACTAATAACGCTTTCGCGAGTCAAGTCCAAATTCCTAAGCTTACTAACTGACACTGCTTGCGGGATCTGAACCAGCAACCGCTAATTTAACGGCCCGGTCGGCTTGTCAGCTTTACTCAAGGAAGAGATTTAAAGTACCCTCTTTAGGTAATCCCTTGCAAAATCTTCTGAAAAGCCATAAATTGTGGTAGTTCAATCCGGCGATTCACTGAAACGTATTTCGTTAATGTATAGCTCCTCGGCTCTTATAGAGCCGTGAATGCGACGTACATACGTTTTGTTTGCTCGATTGAGCTCGGGCGTCTGAGTTCCTCTCTCTGTTCTGCGGCTAATGGATCGAGGTACTTCAGGGCTTCTACTGTAAATTCATAGTCTAAATCGATCCCAGTGTATACTCTATTTCTGTTATATGACTTTTGATACTGTGTCTTTTACAATTTTAAAAAGATTTGAATTTAAAAATAAATACATATTTTTTTATTTTTGTTACGGCCATAAATGAATATGATATAAACCTTTGACACTGGGAATGATAAAGTATCACTATTGACACTTGAGGTTGATCGACGGGAGAATCAACGTAGGTAGTTTTTTTTATATTATCTGAGTGTACAAACAGTCAGATAATATAGAAAAATAGTATTTTTGCTATACCTGATTCCATGAAATACTAGCTAACTAAATAGTTTTGGATCAGTGCAAGGTAAGTAATGTGTATATTTATTTAAAAAAAGTAAAATTTGATTTAACTCTTCGTGGAATAAAACCGTAGGTTAGTTCCTTATCTCGCTGTGCTTTAATTAAATTTATTAGAGATATATAGTGAATACGTGAACATAACACTTTTAATCTTAAACTAAAAGCCTACCGGTCAAGTCTTAATTTTTTGAAGCGACTCAATATATTATGTTCTTTTTTACCTGCAGAACAAAAGAGTTAACGTCATTAATAAAAAAAAATACAGACGAACCAAGGAAAGGAAAAATTAAATATCTACTTCATAAAAATACAATCTTGATCTCACTAGAACCTAAAATATTGCAAAGTAAAATTATTTTGCTAATGCTTTCCGCTTCTTTAAGAAGTCTCCTTTAAGGACTTCTTTAAGAAGCGGAAATCATTAGCAAAATAATTGTCTTAATCCATAATTAGTCATGGATTTCCGCAAAGTAACGTCTGAGTCTATTAATTTTATCGAACTAATAATGATGTAGTTTCGGATTACTAAGATTATTATCTACTGCGCTAGTGCATAATCCTGCTCGGCAAAATCCGGTACGTCAAACGTTTCGCAATAATTACATTTATTTTAGGAATAACTCAACTGCTCCAAAAGCTTGAAAATGAAAAAAAAACTGTATTTTAACGTCTCTAATACATGCTAAATCTATGTATGTTGAATACATGTACAGGTAGATACGCGTTACGTGGGATTATGAACTCGTGGTGAAAAGTCGTGAGTTCGGCTAGCCAGTATTTGCATTTGCATCAGATTTGGCGCGCCAAAAGCCGACGTTTGAAGTTGACTGACGACTCTCCGTAAGTCCACACTGGTGCTCAAACTGTTTACGCGTTGCTGCAGCATACACATAACTGACGCGTAACCAGTCGGCTAGATGTAATCCCTACGAAGCTGCAAACATTGACGTAGCTAGGAATGTCTAATGGCAGAGGCACTTCCTCTTTGAACCAAGTTTTATGATTTTGATCCTAGAAACCTGTTATTGTCTTCGAAATCATTGACATGCATCTAAGTCAAGATTACTTCCTACTTCTACATTGAAAGAATAAAAGTTGATAATTGAGTTATACCAGCAGCAGGCAACGCTTAATATTGTATACTACTTACTATTATTCATTGCATAACCGGGAACTGAATTTACTCCGTCGCACAAAAATAAAAGCAACATGAATACTTCGCTCGTATAGCGTCAACATTTTGCGCCGTACTAAGAAAATGTTTCCCGAAACGAATATTATTTTCGGATATAAACTTAGTTAAAAATTGGCAGCTTGCCTTACGCTCCCATTTTTTAAAGCGCCAGATAAAGGAAAATGGCGTTAGTAAGATTTTGCGAATTTCATACTTAATACGAGCTCAGGAAGGAAGCCGTTCATTTTAACGATTTGAATATTTTTCTTGGCGTTAAGTGAAAATCGGTGCTATGTTTCAATATAACCAAAATGAAGGAGTTAACTTCAATCTTATAAATCGAGAGCCGATTTTTTAGTCCAACATATATATTTTAACTACGTGTCCAACATATTTTGGGGTGGTGGGATCTACCTCCTAGTGGTCCACCCTGGGCAACGGCATCTTTGTTTTCTAACCAATGATGGCGGCTAACAGATCCCTCTGCGGTGGTAGGCTTCGTAAGAGGCCGCCTGGATGCTACCACCCTCCTGCCGGAGCCCAGCGCCAAACAGTGTGGGAGAACCAGTACCTCTGGGTAAGCTCGCTCCATCTTAGGCTTCTTCTTAACCATGTAGTTAGGTATGTAATCAAGAGCAAAGCCAGTATATATATATAAAAAATGGACTAACAACATTCTTGCAAGGGATTATACAGATACAAAATGGTTCGAAATAAAATTATTAAAAAAATATAGATAATAATGTTTTTTGGTATATTTGTATTCTTAAATGTTAGCAACATTAATAAGTTAAGACAACAAAGAATAAGTTTAATAGTACAATTGAACCTTATTTGAGACTGATCTGACTTTAAACCTACGTTTAAGATCATAACAATACACTGATGTCAAGCATTGGAAAGACTTAAACAACTTACTAAACAAAAACCAACGTAAAATATTATTAGTTGGTATTTAAATGGGAATATATCTAACAAACATATTGGATCTAGGCCATTTAGTCAATTAATGTTTTTTAAAAGCCATATTTCTGACGACCCTAGCAAAGTTCTTTGTCCTAGTACCTCTTGAATAATAATCTTAATTCCATAGTTGGAGACCATGAAAGTTGTTCTGTTGGCTGGTTTTTAATTTCATTCGAATTGGCTCATTATTTTGTATTGTTTACGTGAAAGGCAAAATTAACAAACAGATTAAGTAGAGATTATTTTATTGTTTTTACTGTGCTACGAATACAGGGTTGTTTCTTCATTTGTTTTACTCTCTGGGCTTAATTTTCCGCGCCATTTATTGGAATTTTGCATACAAATGGCTTTTGCAATGGCGACCAACACCCATTGTCCTCAGCTAAATCTGTTTCTCGGGGATGTATCAATTTGTTCGGAATAATAAAAAGCAGGAAAGTATTCAAACGCAAAGGTCGCTAATTATGAATGCACTTTCTTGACTTTGGCGACCAGGGGAAACGGTCTCGCGAAAAAATATTATTTTTATAGTATTTATGAACGAGTACCAAATTGTTAAACTTTTAATATCAGTATATAAACTTGAAAAATTTTGTCTCAGGCGGGACTCGAACCCGCGAGGAGATGCGGGTTCGAGTCCCGCCTGAGACAAAATTTTTCAAGTTTATATACTGATATTATAAGTGCAATTAAGTTGCTAAAATATCAAATAAAGTGTTAAACTTTTGCTTGGTGTAAGACAGCAACGCGGTCATGATTAGTGGTTATTGTAATTTTTTGAGTCTTAATAGTTTATATTATAATGTTGTTCAAGGGTATATTATGACGACCTCCGTGTCGGAGTGGCGTACACACCGGTTTTCAAGTTGTCGCCTGCTCCGAGGTCCCGGGTTCGATTCCCGGACGGGTCAATGTAGAAAAATGAGTTTTTCTACATTTTCTCGGGTCTGGGTGTCTGTAGTACCTTGTTTCTGGTTTCCGAAATACGAATGTTTTAAATAGTTATTCAAAATGGGATCAGAACAATGTATGTGATGTTGTCCACAATTATTTATTTTCAATTATATTGACACCCTTCTTCTGCCATAATCTGCCCAATGTATTCGGTTTAAATGGACCTACGAGGAACACCGCAAATCACCATCGGATTATCAGTTCTGTGTGGTATTAATAAACACTTTAAAAAGTTGCTTGTACTCCGCTTTGCACACGCCGTGACTGTTTCAGTGAGTGGGTACTGGAAGGCGTATCGCGGCCTTGCTCTTATAATGTTTGCCTGGACAGATGCTCAAGTGCAGCCGGCGAGGTTCAAACAGGTAGAGTCGCCCTGGTCGGCTGGTGTATAATACCAGTATAGTATAGTAGAGAGATGACAGGTCTGTGTCACAGAACTTGTAGGGTATGCCCACACACCGACCGAGCATATTATATGGAAAATTTTTGTGCGTTCTACTTAATTGAATACATTACACCATTTATACTACTTAACCCTTTATAAGGTAGTGGCAAGTATATTGCCACCATAATTTAAACCTTATGCCGTTACGATACAGTCCAAAACCAATGTATTTTAAAATTTACTATATCATTCAAACGGTTAAGACAGCCAGGAAAATGTTTACGATGCAATGAAATGCGATGAATTTATCAATATGATCACTGCAACAGTAGACCAGTAACCGCCGCCGCATAGTTGAATGTTCTCGTAATCCATAAAAGCTATCAATTAAACTCATTCTTCGTCAATTGACAAAGAATCTCTCTCATTATACTAACAAAAAGCATTTACTTTAGTATATTCACAGGTAAGCAAACTATTATTATTAGGGTACAACACCAAAGAACTAAGGTTTATACTGAATCGTCAATATCTTAAAAAATAAGGTACGTAAATGAATGACCCCAGCGATGGTAACAAATTGTTCGAATTTGTTTAATATTTTGCTGTGTTGCAATTGCGATTGTGTATTGTTATTGTTTGTATATATATATATTTTTAAATAATCGTAGTGTTTCCATCTTTGGAAAAACCCTTTAAGTATATAATAATGGCTAATTGCGAACTAATTTAAATATGTGTATTTTTTATTTGTTTGTTTACCATAAAGGCGATATGTAAAGTTATATTTTTATTTTGGCCTCCGTGGTGGAGTGGCGTACACACCGGATTTCAAGGTGTCGCCTTATCCGAGGTTCGATTCTCGGACGTGTCAATGTAGAAAAAAGTATTTTTCTTCATTTTTCTCGTGTCTGGGTGTTTGTGGTACCTTCGTTGTTTCTGGTTTCCAAAAAACGAATGCTTTGAATAGTCTTTCAAATTGGGATTAGAACAACGTATGTATGTGATGTTGTCCACATTTATTTATTTATTTTAACCGTTAACTATATGTAACAAAATATTTGTTAGTGATATGCGATAGCAAGTAATCACTACACGTGAAAGCATCAATTTGAATTTTGGATTGTCTACATAGGTCAAGGGTTGATTTGTTTTTGCTTAAAAATCACAACGCCTGAACGATACTTAATACACGATCACTTTATTAAACTCACTAGTTCAGTTACACTACACTGCATGGTTCTGTTCCTTCTAGCAGGGGGTTAATGCCTTATGCTATTTACTTTAATGATTCGACGTCATTAAATGATGTAATTTCGAAGAATTTCTAACAGTAGGTATGTAGTACAAATCACAGGCGGTGCAAAGAAGAGAGAAGTAAAATAAAACAAAAATAGATTTAGTGTTAAAGAAAATTTAAAACACGTTTATTACTCTGATAGTGCAGAAAAAAAATATTTAGTAGATTAATACATAATTATGATGATAATCACTAACATATAATAAGGTTTAATACATATTGTCAGCGAAATCAGTCAGTGAAGTGACTATTCCAGCTCTAGATATCTATTTTGGTACCAAATTTTAACCAAATTGGTTAATCCGTTTCGGTATGTAACGAAAATTCGTCGTAACTTTCGCATTTATAATATTAGTAAGATAATCGTTGTAGTAGTAATATCATCATGTATAGGGAATCTCGTCGTTTTTTTGTCGATTCTGTAAGGTGGACTACCTTATATTTTTTATCGAAAGCAAACTATGCTTCGTTTTTTGTGTCTGATAATGTCTTGGTTTGTATCCGTAAATGTTACCGTATATTTTCCTTTAAGCCGAATCTACCACGCGACGTGTAAGACACACATCCTAGTCTCATTATATCTGTTGGCAAAGTAGCAGTTGTATTTTAGAGTTAAAATGGAGCACTGTTAAACGTTTGATTTATTTCTGGAGCCGACCGTACTCGTATCTTTCGTTTGCATCTGTCATAGGTTATGGTAGTACTTTATTTTGTCTTTGATCTCTCATAAACGTACGTACGCCATGTCGTGGTTCGATTATAGAATCATGCAGATTGTTATCTGCCTGATATGCACCGTTTAATGATCTGATCGATTCATAAACTAGTGCTGCCCGACTGCGTGCGCGTGGAGTTTTAATTTGATATTTGACGACCTCCGTAGTGGAGTGGCGTTACACACCGGTTTCCAAGGTGTAGCCTGCCCCGAGGTTCCGGGTTCGATTCCCGGACGGATCAATGTAGAAAAAAGGGGTTTTTCTACATTTTCTCGGGTCTGGGTGTTTGTGATACCTTCGTTGTTTCTGGTTTCGAATATACAAGTGCTTTACATAGTTATTCAAAGTGGGATCGGAAAAATGTATGTGATGTTGTCTACATTTATTTATTTATTTAGAGATAGTATTTTTTGGGAATCGTCCTATTTTCCGAGATAAAAGCATATTGATGTGCTATTGTAGCCTGTAACCTATATATCGCCGTGACAAATGTTCTGTCGTTTTAGCATGATTGAGTAACAGAGTTTGGCATTTATAATAGGTAATAGTGAGATTAGAATCAACAGTGTGCCCAAATCGATGTTCCAAATATGATTCCTCGAATAAAAATCATACTGCCTCATTCAAAAAATCGTATTTTATGACGCAATGTCTCAATATGATAAGTAGTTGCACTCTGAACCTATCTTAACACAAATGGCGACACAAACGATTGTTGTGCGTAAAATAACTGTAACAATGAAGTTATTGTTGAGAATGAGCACAGTATTAGTTTAAGAATGCGTTTACAATACAATACAATTTATTATCATAACATTATACAAATGTGTTTTCTAATTCTTTGACGTCTAACGATTTACGATGTTAAATGGCGAATACTTGTTATGTTCCGTTAATCCCAAAAAGCCTAATTAAACCATATGCCTGCAACACACACAAACTTAACATAAACGATCTCTCGGATATCTAATTTCCTTCGCGTTTTATTTTATTGCTCGCCGTGGACAGTCTCCGCTGTATTCTGTTTAAACAATCAGCTTTATTCCTTTGCAAAACTGAAATCGAATAATGTGTACCTCAAAAAAATTGTGAATGTTCAATTTAAATCTATTCAGTCGTTAAAATGAAATTCCATGAATTGGATTCCTCATTAAATAGCGTAACGTGATATTTTCAATAAACGTTTTAAAGATGTGAATTTCAAATAAATCTGGCCAAGTGCGAGTCGGAATCGCGCGCGAAGGGTTCCGTACCATTGACTAGGTAAACAACAGTAGGCACATAATATTTTTAATTGCCTATCTGTTGCCATTATTGATATCGAGCAAAAAAGGTTAAATATTAATTTTATTCTGTTTTTAGTATTTGTTGGTTTGCGGCAGCAAAAATACATAATTTGTGAAAATTTCAACTGTCTAGCTATCGCGGCTCCTGAGATACAGCCTAGTGACAGACAGACCGACAGACGGTCAGACGGACAAACGGACAGACGTTCAGACAGCGAAATCTTAGTTACATGGTCCCGTTTTTACCCTTTGGGCACGAAACCCTTAAAAGAATTTAACGTATAAACTTTGCGTACTTAAAAATATATCAAAGATTACTATAAGCTTGTATTTAATGAAATACTGTAAACTTCTTTGAGACTTGCGGTCTCAAATGAACGCGTTTGTAAATATAGTTTATTTTAACGAGATCCTAAACGTTTACGGTGTGGTCCGAATTATCATTACGTTATTAACTTTAGGGATTTGCGTAACAATGCCCATTAAATTGCCGATGGTAATTGGATAGTTGAGATGCACTGTAGATAACTGTTTGATTGTACTAGATTTCGCAAGCAGCTTCGCTAACAAAGAAACTCAAATAGTCATTTTACTCAACTACGACTCGACGACGTTTCAAATCTTAATTAAAATGGTGTATTTTTTCTTGGCTTACTTTGTCATATTTAACTGAATGCAGATCTGGCAGATATTTAGGTGACTGTGTGGTGCTGGCAACACACCTTCTCAACTCAACCTATGGGGTCGTAAGAAGCGACTTAAGCAAAACAAATAAACGAAGACGGTTGTAGCGTTTTATCCTAACATTTTCCCAACTTGGATCGTTTGTAAAGTGTTGTGACTTTGGCAAATACTTCCATGTAGCGTGATCGTGATGCCAATAGTTTACAAAACTTATATGAAATCATAGCTATTTAGTATTTGAAGCTAAAAAAAGAATTCTCCAGGATTAAACGGGCGCATTATTGATCAAAACCTAGTCCTTAGAGGACCCAACGCTTTGCTGCAAACAATGCATACGCGCACAGAGCGACCTAACCAATTGAATTCGTAATCAGAATCGCTGTCAATTCCACACAAAGAAACTTATTGAACTTGGCGCGAATAAACCGAATGAAATTTTCGTATGAGTCGCCTACGAGTCGAGATACCCACACATTCAAAGATATCCCTTGATTAAACAAATGCGAAAGTTTCTGAAGTTATGATGTTTTTAACTCAATCAAGCGTGAAACATCTGAATACAACATGCAAACTGGTAAGGCATATTCTTCATTAGTAAGTAGAATATGTTTAACTTTCTCTCTATCTGTTTATTTTAAAACACATCAGACTTATATTTTCCACTTTGTTTGAGATACCAGTAATTAGTTTTATAACTCTAATCCGATATATATTTATGAGTAGCTCCTAAAATGCTTTGGTAACTTCAGTTTTGAATATTTATATTTATATATTAAAACGACTTTTTTATAGTCATCTTTTCTTATCTTCTTATAACTTTTGTTAAAAAACCCGGTAAAGTGCCTTGCAAAGCACGACAATACCCCACCCACCGCTTCTAGACCTGAGTCAAGTTGCAAAATATCGTTTCCTTAATTGACTCGTCCACAAAACGACCTAAGGATGTTCCTATGGGACAATTTAAAATTTAGAAATCCCATACGAAGTTGCGGACATCAGCTGGTATTAGACAAATGTTTTATCTAAGGGTAGCCGGTGTAAGGACAACATATGCAAGGTTGTAAACCCTTAACAACATTATGCAAGTGCGCAGCTGATTACCAAACGGGTCCCATTTGCAGTACGTCTGCAAATACTTACTGAAATCTGCTCCCGCACAGATCTGCTCAGCGCCTCGCCTCGGAATATTAGTAACATATACGAAATGAGCGGACTAAGTTCAACCAATGTTGCATATAATAGGGAGATGAAGCAAGGAACAGCGTGCACACCATTTAGTGTAATAACAAGCTTAGCTACACGGAAACAAACTCATTAGAATAAATGATCAAAAAATATATACCGCGGTAAAGCGTGAAATAGGCTCCCAATTCTAAATGGAATCATGAATCGGTGCATGATAATTGTCGCTTTTTTTTGTTTGGCACAATCATCTATCCCACGGGTTCGAGAAAAATATTTACCTATATGCTATTACAACTTATGATATGTTTTATTCTATTGTTTTAAGCTTTTTGTCGGTAAACTTTATTGGGAGCATTATGGAAGTCTGTGATCCCTATTTTTAAATATTGTCGCGGTATTGGCTTGTCTCGTGTATTTGTTATTTTAGTCCCTGGCTAAGGTTTATTCGGAGAACCTTACCAAAATCGAACTTCTCTTATACAAAGGAATGCCTGACAGACAGATATTGACGCTGCAGCGCTGGGACTGTCCTTTGATGAAATGCCACTATAAAAGTATTTCAATACCGAGTCACTCGTACGTCAAAAGATTCCTTAGTACCATGAAGGTTCAGAAAAAGTAAATGAAATATTTATAGCTGTCATAATGTTATATTGCCTATGCTTGATATGTTTTGCTAAGAGTCCTGGTTTCGATTCTCGATTCCCGGGTCGGGAACAAGAGTATCGAATTTTCGAACATTGCTTGTGATTACTAACCCGCGACCAACCCGCGTTTGGCAAGACGCTAATTCTGCCTGTACCTACCCATCACTGCTATGGTAATTTAAATTGAACGGCCTTTGCCTGCTAATTACCGCCTACGCCCAATAATCTTTTAAAATTCAAAACCAGTTATAGTTTATTATCCTTAGAGAGTTTTGTATAAAAACAACTTATTTCAATTTAGCATACAGTCGAAAATGCTGGCAGCAACGCTCTTGACCGAGAGACTTGATGTTAAATTAATTTTACTAAATTTATTTCAGGTTAACTAGCTTATTGTTATTTATATTTAATGATATTGACTCTTGTGGCTATTGTATTAAACATGTTTGCATTTGAGAATACCAGATAATTAAATTTACGGTCTATAAAGTTATCGGTGATTAAATTAACCGCTAATGTTTATTTGTTATTGTTACATTGCAATTACGAGTTTCCTGCATACATAAACATTTGCGTGGACAATAGCTTGGTATCAACAGTTGGGAATTTACTTCTATTGGGTACATAAAACATTTTTAAACAGCAGGTTTAGTCCACATAAGATGTGGCGACATGCGCTAGCGCATAGCTCAAAACAAAAAAACACTTTTATATTATGGATTAAAACATATATATATTCTATATATAATGAATTGCTGTTCGTCAGTCTCGCTAAAACTCGAGAACGGATTAACTGATTTGGCTAATTTTGGTCTTGAAATATTCTCTACGTATATTAGACAATAAATAGTTATTTTTTTGTTATGTATATTATGTATGTTAGACTTTAAGGTATATATTGTATGGGCCTTTTGTTGCCTGATTTAAATAAATAAAAAAAAATGTGGTAGTCCAGGGAAGGTTTAAACAATGAGAAATTATGGAAAAATGGCGTGAAAGATACAAAAACGTTTATTTCATATTCCCATGTAAAATGTTCTACATCAAATTTTTCAACAATTTTAGCAAACTGTCAGTTTTAATGTTGTTAGGACAGGTGATCGAACAGGGTCATCTATTGTAATAAATTTAAAACGATTTAAAGGATTATATTAGGGTCTATATTAATTTTATGATAAGTACAGCTTTTCTAACCATATAAAGATTGTCTAAAATTTTCTTGTACCTTTCATAGAGAATTTCACTAAGTATTCGAAACTACCAATTATAGGTCTTGACGTATTTGTCCGTAGTATGCGGGACCAATTAACGTGCCGTCCGAAACACGACTATGCCCCTTTTCAGATTAAATCCAATTTAAAAATTTTGTTTCTGAATTGACCACACACCACTTCATGAACCAGTACACCAACCGGCTGGTCTAGAGCGAATGAGCCTGCTTAAAGAACCTCACTCTATTGTGTCGGTAGCGTTACGCTTTTTAAATATTAACAATAGTTTTAAATACATTCCAAACGTTATGTAATGCGTGCCCGTTAGACCTGATTATGATCTTTGAAATGTATATCTTTGTCTAGTCGTAGAAAGCTGATACGTTAAAAATATCATTGCTGGAAATTTTCAATTTTACGTTTCCCAAGTATGTGTGTCATGGCATGGTAGACCGATTTATCTTACCTTTATGATTATAAAAACCAATCAAAATTTTTACTAATGTCGAATTTAAACGCAACACACAATAGACTAATATTCAAACACCCTAATTAGTTTTAACAGAATCACTTTTTATTCTCTTTGTGCCTGCAGAAAAGAATATAACATAATTATTGTGTATGAACAATCAAAGAACTTCAAACTTTTATTGTGATCGTATGATAAACCTGATTACACCTTTATTTTTCCTAGAGGCCTCGCTCTACTTTCCTATTAAAAATTGGTAACATTTCTCTTTGTATGAGTTGAAAAAGCTATTCATTAAATTTATGATAACTATTCAGTTTATCGCGTTAAATGTTAATACTGTTTGCGATGTATCAAATCTCGTTACATGAAAGAAACCACAAATCTACAAGCAAATACAAAGAGACAATGTCGTACTTATTCATAAAGTTTGCACAGATTAAACTGACATGGTCTACTAAAGTACAGATTGATAATGGCCTAAAATTAAATAGTACGACCCTTTGTGTATCTTATTTGGTGTTGAAAGTATATTTATGCCCAGTTGTGGACTAAGTGGGTTGGTGATGATGATAATTCCTTTCATTTCTATATTGTTACCCTTCTAATTGTAATATTTGATATCCAAGAAATATAACAAACACTTTGAACAGAATCCATACATTCCAGCTGATATTAGGGGTTAAAATATGAAATTGCCGTTTTATTGTAATAGGTTCTTTGAATTGACATAGAATCTTCATGGTTTGAGGCTTTCAAATGAAACTTTTTTCACATGGTTTCTATGATGTTCTTCTTTAAAAAAAATGTGAAACATTTGAATATCGACTTTCAATTGTTTTTGTTATTTAACTTAGACAAGAAAGATGGATACTGCGAAAATTCGAGTGATTTTTGAATACGAGTTCCGACGCGGACGTAACGCGGCAGAAACAGCCCGCAATATCAATGTTGCGTTTGGAGAGGGATCTGCTAATGAACGCACCGTGCGATTTTGGTTTAAACGCTTTCGTGATGGAAACTTCGACTTGAAGAACGAGCCACGAGAAAGACCGCCCACACAGGTGATTAACGATGAATTAAGAGAGATGGTGGAAGCCGATCCTAGTCAAACTACCCAGGAATTAGCGGCATGGTTTAACGTAACCTTAACCACAATATTGACTAATTTGCGTCAAATCAATAAAAAAAAAAAACCGAAAAATGGGTGCCTCATGATTTGACTGATGTGCAGAAAGAAACGCGTGTTGAAACTTGTGTTGCCTTGTTGAATCGGTACAGAAATGAAGGAATATTAAATCGAATTGTGACATGTGATGAAAAGTGGATTCTTTATGATAACCGTAAAAGAAAAATGCAATGGCTGACCCCAGGTCAAAAGCCACAACAGTGTCCTAAAGCAAAACTTACCAATAAAAAGGTAATGGTAACTGTTTGGTGGTCTCATCATGGTGTTATTCACTATAGTTTTCTCCAATCTGGTCAATCAATAACGGCAGATGTCTATTGTGCCGAACTCCGAACAATGTTGGCAAAACTAGCAGTAAAACAGCCCCGACTCATGAATCGATCTTCACCATTATTGCTCCATGACAACGCAAGACCTCATACAGCAAGAGAAACCGTTTTGACCCTTCAGGCACTGCAATTAGAAACCATTCGACATCCTCCGTATTCGCCAGACCTTGCTCCAACGGACTACCATTTTTTTCGTGATTTGGACCATTATCTACGTGACAAGAAGTTTTCTTCGCAGGAGGCAGTACAAAATGCTTTCACACAGTTTGTGCAGTCTAGATCCTCTGAGTTCTATTACAAAGGCATAAATGACCTTCCTATTAGATGGCAGCAATGTATAGATAATAATGGTAACTATTTTGATAAAATAAATTTGTTAAAAATTAAAAAATAAACAATTTTGATTTTCAGTACAAATCGGCAATTTCATACTTTAACCCCTATTATTATAGTACTTAGTGGTACAAGGGACCTCTATACCACACAATATTTTTTTGTAATCACATAATAAAACAGTGCAAAAATTATGTAAGAGTTATATCCATCTCGTAAACTCCTCCGTCCTCTGAATTCAAACCTTTGATGACCTACTTTAACCTTAATCGATTATGTAACTAACATTAAACATCTCGGCCGAATGGTAGACGGAGATATACCATAAATCTGGCTGTGGACCCCTTTATCGAAGAGATGTATCGGTGTGTATCACGCCAGCGACTAGTTTCCCTATTAGGGTGGCATTATATACGAACATGTGGAAACCTAAAAATAAAAGTGATGGCAAACATTTTTGAATCAAACAAGTCTCAACTTGATCATTGTGTTACTGAGTACTCCCAATTCAGTATTGTGAAAATTATGTCAATAAAAGTCTTTATCAGATTTTTTTCTTAGATTTGAATAGATTGGTCTTTGAGCTTTAACATATAGAACAAAAAAACCATCAAAATCGAATTTCCTAGCAAAAAGTTATGCGCAATATGACCATCTTCTTTTCGTCGGTTGAATAAGAGATTTGACAAATAAACTCACCGCATATTATGTTATGAAGCACATGAATGATTTGATCAGAGTTAGGTATTCATGTTTTAGAAAGGTTAGAAAAATAATGTGAAATGTTAAGCCATTTTTGGGAACATCCATGTTTTATTTAGTTAATTTATGCATAAGAGTTCACTGACTAAAGTATCGTTTTGTGTTGGCTATTTAGACTATAATAATTGTAATCTAGACCTGATAAGGAGACTTTTAATCAAGTGGTTGCAGATTTAGGTTTTCTAAGATTCTCTTCAGTCACTGATGTTTAATAATGTTATCGGTTATCTAATAAAATATAAGATTTGCATTGTTCTGGTTTAGTTTTAATAGTTGTTTTTTTTATTATAGAATCTTTCCCCAAAAGATACCTACTTAGTCTATGTTTTTTCCAAATACAAAATTGACTTCGGTGCTTTATTTATGAAATCATTTTCGTTTAAGCCTATATGATATGATTTTGCAGGGCTGGTTTTTGTTTTATAATTTATGGCTTCGGTGAATGAGGTTTGAGGTCCCATGGAATACATGACATACAGCAAGAAAGTGATTTTTTCAGCAAGTTGTGTTAAATCCAAGCCGATGACTTCCGTGGTAAGGGAACTTTTAATTTTCACAGAAACATGTGCGGAACTACTTATTTTCTGATGAATATATATTCAAATAACTGCCAAAGTAACATAAGTAGACCTAAATACAAAAACGTATGTTGAATCCTTATTGTAAGTACTTAAACCTAAATCAATTTAAGCTTTAGTAAATAATAGGCTGTAGGTATAAGTTATACAAAATTTACATTCAAACAAAATACTAAAACTAAGAACAAAGTATCCTGTGATATCTTTTATATACGCCCAGCGCTGCCTCCGGGTATGGTGCCCAAAATGCTGGCAGCATTACCTCTCTGGATAGCGATGCTTATCCAATGCCCGCGGTAGCTGCCATCACCAGTTGCATATCGTTAAGCCTTTTAGACAGCTCCTTAAAGAGAGCATGGGCACTTGGACCCCAACGACCCATAGTCCCAACGCCAAACGATGAATAGGTTATTATTTTTACATTGGTTGTACGATCGAATAAGATAATTGCCAGTGAAATGAATACTCAGTGACACGTATGTTAAAAATTAAGATGAGATTCTTTTGATAATGCTTTAAGAAGAAACAAAAGGGCCGTTTTTCCATACAAACGTAGTCCCCTGTTTCCTCTCTGGATAAAACCAGTAGAGCAATAATTTTTATTACATAATTTCATGGCCACTATTAGCATGTTTCTATGTTTTCTGTTTTTTCATAAATTAATTAATAAAAAAGCTATGAGCCCTCAAAAATCGAAAAAATTCGCCAGATTTTCCGCGGTGTTCAAACATCCAGAAAACAAATTTAGCTAAATTTTAGAAAAAAAGGAAATCTTACTAACACGGCCAAAGCCTTTCTTTAATTTTTAATGAAAAAAGTATTTAAATCGGTCTAGTTTTGGAAAAGTAATCGGGGGACTACGAAACGTTGATTTGGTGTGCTTTTAGTATGTATTTTCGGTCCAAGAAGCAGTTGTCTCTATCACACTCTGCGGTGGAGGCGTTTGGCACTGCGCGACAGCAATAGATTTTACACATACCTATTTTTCAATTCTCTCGCCCTGTGTTTCCTCTTAACAATGTAACAGTTATTTTTGCACAACGAAAGTCAAATGTGCTATCGAGATTTCAAGTTAGGGGCCATCCATTAATTACGTCACACGTATTTCATGATTTTTGGCATAGTTATTTAATTCGGGGTTCAGTTCTCCCGTGATCATGGCGCTTACAACAGTGCCGAAATATCGGAAACTCATAATAAATAAGGTACATGGTATAAACCCCAAATTAAATAACTCTAGTGATAGTGACCATGAAAGTTTAAATCAGTAGATTTTTGACATGTTTCGTTTAAAGTTTTGTAAAAAACTCCCGATTCAGAGTGGATCAAATAAAATTAATAGTTATTTGTTATACAAGAGTGCAAAGTTATTTTTTAACCGCGTGCTCAACTTTGATGACCGAGCAAGCAAAGGATTCTAAAATTATATCTATATTTTATAAATATATTTTATATATAAATTAGAATCCTGAGCGTTAGCGAGGGAATTAAAAGAGCACAAGGTGAAAAATCTTTGCACTCGAGTGCAACACGTAACTTTTTATCCCCCCTTAGCGAGGAAATGACTAAATGCAAAATAAAAAAATTTACAATCACAAGATACTTTTATTTTAGTTTAGGTACATATTTACTACAACATTATGATATGTAAGTATTAAAATTAACTTCTTCGTCGCTGGAATCACTCATTTTCTTTTTTTTTTACTTGTTTTCAAGTTTCTTATTTATAACCTCAGAATAATTTATAACAATACGAATTCAAAACAAAATGGCGAAAAAGGAATACTTTTATTTTAACGTTTGCCTCACATAAATGGCTGGATATTGGCAAAAACAAATCCTGTTTAACTATATATTTGTTAGAGTAAAATATTTCTAATATTATGAACTTTGTTGGCGTAGAATACAGGATGATTGGCATATCCCATGCTCTTTACTTAAAATTAATAAAAATATATGAAACAAAAGTTTACAAAGTAAGTACCTACTCATAACGTAAGCTATCTGGGAGTAAAAGCCTAAGGCCTAAATAAATTTGACACATATAGGTGATACTTTGATTTTATTTAGTTTTATAAATTGAAAAGAATCGACATGTATTTTTGTAAACGGTCACAGTATAACGTGGACCACATTATATTAGCGAACTAAGTCGCGGGAAACGGCTAGTATTTTGTATGTGGATTTCTCTGGAATACATGTAGTGCTGTTGAAAATCCGAAACATGCCAAAACTCTGGCATCCCGACGTAAATATTTGTGGAAACAAAATCCATACCGCTGAAAGGAAAAACAACGGAATTCCAGCTAAAAGTTTTTTATTAACACCCATATTTACACCGCTGGGAACCCTGGTATAAATTTGGCTCGAAGTATGAGTTGAAAAATAAACTACTTAGCTGTTCTCGCGGCTTTGAAATTATTCTCTTAATATGGTGTTTAAAAATTAACTGTTAAATATTAGGGGTTAAAGTATGAAATTGCCGTTTTGTATGGACGAAATCGAGAAAAGTCATTTTTACATACTAACAATTTTTTAGTTTTTTTAAAAACGCCTGAACCGTTTTCGATGCAATTAAAGGTGAAAGTTAGATGGTTATAAAGCTACGCATTATAATATTTAAATTTCTGAAAATCAAAGTATATAATACAAATATACTTAATTGAAGCAAGAAGGTCAGCTGACCCATTGTAAGGGGTCTTTTCAACGACTTCCTTTGAAGTAATACGCACTAGTATTGCACTTTTTTTTTTGTCAAAAGTTACTTTATTTAGTTTTTGATACAATACAAAAATAATTACGCAATAATATGACTATACTTAAGAGCTATAAACAAAATAAAAAGTGGGAAAATAATCGGCAATTTCATACTTTAACCCCTATTATTAAACAAGAATGCTGTCCTCTTCTTCTACGGTGCTTGCTTACCTGAGATGGTAACTGAACCGGTAAAAACTACTTTGATTAAATACCTATTTTTACCATTTGATTTTACGGAGTATACAGGAGTCGTTGTACTTATAAATACTGCTCTCATCAGTATATATTTTTTTATTATATCTATAAACTACGCAACAAAAAATGTATCTTTATCTCTAATTTAAAAATCACAAGTCGCTGTGTTAGTTATCAAAACAAACTCCACCAAAACGGTTCACCTATAAACTTTTAATTTTTTTTATAATAAAAAACGGTTCCTTTTTTAACGACAGATCTGCCGTTCTAGTTCCGGTTGTTCTGTAGTACTTTGAGACATGGAAATGGAAATTGGTTATAATTAAAATGACTAATACAAATGAAATGAAACCATAAATATCAGAACATATTATATGATACTAAATGGATATATTATTAAAACGGCATGGCATAAATTCGGTGCGACCCAGTGATGTTTACAACGCTGGTATTCCGCAGACGCCTTATCGATAAATGTAGACGCAACAAAGCAACAACTTAGAATCTAATCAGTGCTGCTGATTGCACCATAACTTACGAGTTTAATACTCATAACTAACGCTGTGAAAATTAAACCCTGTGATTCCAAAGATAACTAACTCAACACCATCGGTAAACGAGTCATGGAAGCCATTGAAATATATCATGGGCTAGAAAATGGGCATAGGTAGTTAACATATGCTAATGTAGCTTAAGTTATCGATAGGATGTGCTTACAAGCATCCCTCAATGTATGTAGCCAATTAATTTTACGATAAATGTGATATAGGTTCTAATCTTTAGATACTCGTTATTCAATAAAGTTTTTTGATCTTTTATTACCATTAATTTGAAATAAAAAGTAAGTTTTTAGTAGGTACTTAGGTGTTGCTCATGTCTATCGGTTCATCTAACTAAAGGCATTATATTATATAGGAGTTTAGTACCTATAATACATTAATGTGAAACTCTTCTCTTTCCCTGGATAAGATATATTAAAAAAAAATTATGACGAAAAAACAAGACAAAACATTTGCGTCCTTGTTTGGTTGCAAAACCATGTAAATTAGTAATAACTAGTGATATGCAGGAACGATCAAAATGGAGACATTCTAAATACGGATATTGGTTGTTAAGGTCCGCGGATACGGATCTTAACTTTCTTACTTTAGCTGTGTCGGTGACCTTCAAATGATAGCGGACGTCACTTGATGCTTGCTTATTATGAGGGTGTCAAATATTGAAATATAAAAACAAGATAAATTGCAACCTACTGACCTATACAAATTTTTTTTTAAATAACTTATCCGAATAAAGATCTGAATTTTCCGCGGATACCGATAGGTGCGTATGTCTGTTAGTCTTTCCCGGATTTGAATAAAATTTGACATGGTGTTATTTTATGGGATAGATTAAGATTAAAGGCTACTTTTTATTCCGGGAAGAGGTACGGTTCCTGTGGGATAATTTTAATACATAGTATTAAATAAAAAATTTTGAGCAACAGCTAGATCATCATATCTCATAGGATTATTAATAGGATTGATTGGGAAAATTTGACATACGACTGACTGATCTAATAATTATGTACAGAAGAACTGTTAGGAATGTTTCAGGAATTCTTCAAAAGTATTCGAAGGTTCATTAAATAATGATCATGTAAAGGCAAAATTAGGGGCAAAATTTTAATACCAAAAATTGCGGCCCTGATAGCTAATTACGAAATAAAATTAACTCGAGAAGTGTCTCCGTGAAGTTGATCCGGGAAATTCGGGGACAAGAACTCATTATGAAATAACTCTTTGTTAATAGCAAAGGTTTATTCAGCCCGTGTAATTTCGTATCTAACACAGAATATCTTTTCAACCTTCGCCTAATCATTACGAGCTTTGATAAATAAGCTGTTTTGCGTAAGTATTACAAAATACTTGGAAACTCGCTCATTGGAACCATCTGTACGCTGTCAAGATTTGTAAATAGATACCTAACATTAGGTCCTTACATATGAAATTGGCGTTTGGTACGAGTATGTGAGGAAGATAAAGGCAAATATTTTTTAATATGATATATTTATTTAATCAAAGTATGTACCATTGTTATTTATGCACTTTTACCATCTCATGGGTAGTTCATTGATCATAAAAAAAACAGACGGCCGTCAGTAAAATCTTTAAAGGCCGTTTGTACTGCCTCATCGCAGTCCGGCCAATGGTAGATTATTTTGACGATATTTCTTTAGGCGCCTCTTACGTAGCCCATAGAAATGCAAACGGTGCTTTTCTTTCTTAGCGTCCCCACCACACGAACACCAAATTAAAAAAAAATTGGTCACAGGCTATTTTGAGTCCAACTGGCCAAGCACAGGTTTCCTACCCCGTGATACAATGGTGTACTTCACGAGGGCAAAGCCGCAGGCGAAAAGCTAGTCTATACTAATAATTATTATAAAGCCAAAGAGTTTTTGTGTTGGATAGTCTATTAATCGAGGAAGGCTTTAGGCTATATAACATCACGTTGCGACCAATAGAAGCGAAGCATCAGTGAAAAATGTTGCAAAAATAATCGCGATCATAACAACAGACATTGACGCGTACGAAGTCGCGGACCGCAGCTAGTAAATTATAAAAAACTCCTGCTACGAATTTCAAATGAAATTTACGCATATTAGTTTCTATGTTTGCTAAACCGATTTGCACATGAAATGGTGTTACAGCTAAGGGCAATAAACGTTTGATTCACTGAATGAGCAATTGCAGATACCAGACTAATGCCGTTAGCATAGAAAATGGCGATTAAAAGCTTTTTCTAATTTTAAACTGCGCAGCTTTGCTTATTTTAGTGCTTTGTTTGTTTATCTCATTGCTCATTTTAGGGTTCCGGACACAAAGGGTAAAACGGGACCCTGTTGCTAAGATTCGCTATCTGTCCGTTTGTTTGTCCGTCTATGCTGTACCTTGGTACTAAGACAATTAAATTTTAACAGATGATGTATTTTTGTTGCCGCTATTACAACATTTACAGAATAAAAGTAATAAACAGAATAAAACAAATTTTTAACTTGGCTCCCATACAGTAGTTTTTTTTTTTGCTGTTTTTACATACAATAGTACGTAACCCTTCGTGCGCGAGTCCGACTCCCACTTGGCTGGTTTTTATTTTACCCCAATACCAATTTTTGTTTATTTTTTGTGAAAGTTAGCTCGCTTCTTTATTCACACTTTTCGCTTAGCTTTTATTTGTTAGAAATGTTGTTTGGTTCAGCTTTTTTGTATGTTACTTTTATAGCTGCCTAGGGAGATTTAAGTGGTGGCATGTGTTTTATATAGCGTTTACATAATGAATAAATCATATAGATTTAAAATGTGTTTGTCATCCTCCGATTTCAGTCTCTTTTATTTATCATTCTTTCAACTGTTTGATAGATTAGAAAAAAACAGTTATTTAAGCACCTTTATAAAAACCTATTCCTATCTCAAGTTTAATAAATCCTCATTGCCTTGAACTTGCTTATATTACTGAACTCATGAACATGCTTATTTAAGACTTGTAAAGTTTCATGATTATCATTACTGTTAAATAAAACAAAGGAAACTACAAAATTTTATAGCCAGATAAAGTTGGGGGTATACTCGTATAATACATTCTAAATTCTTGTCTTGTTCTTTTGATTATTGCTTACATTGTCAATAAACAACTTTATGTCCAATCAGATTTAGATCTGTTAAAATATATTTTTCGCAAGCTCTTACTTATTGAGTTATGGTTGATTGTAAAGTTTTCTTTGTAATCAGCCGTATCGACGGAATTTATTCGAATCCATTCTTCGAGTAATTTGTTTACGTTATCAGAAAAGGGAGAGCGTGATTGGAATAACAATTTCAGGATTTGTACATTTTTAATGTTCTGTAGTACATACAAAGTTCGAATTGTTCTGACCAGCAGTGGTTCAACTTTTTCCACGCAACACTCGACAAGTATGTCACAATTTATTGAACGGCATTCACGAGGGGAGGCAAAAAGTGTACGTTCGCGATGTATGATTCATTTTTTAAACTCATTTATTTCTTAAAATTTTGGAAACGCAAATAGCCAGAAAGTTTTTAGTCTAGTTTGATAGTATTTTCTTAAAGAATAATTTAGTAAAAATTTGTGGATTCAGATTTCTATCGGACAAAGAGATGAACACTGTTTTTAGTACGTACGATGCATAACACAAATTGTCCAATGTCACAAAATATTGTATTATCAAAGAAATAAAAAACACTAATATTTTCATATGTAGGTAGACATATTTTTTGCCTCTTTTCATACATCTTCGAAATAATAAGAGGTCAGTTGTGTACTTCAAACAATAAAATACCATTATTTTCCGCTCTTGTTGTAGTTTTTTGAACAAAGCTGTACAAATGGCGGACGACAACCATAAGGCCAAGCAGAGAGGTTACAGGCGGTGCGAAAATGCTTATCAGTGTTTGTGACATAGTCATTTCTCTATGCATCTTAATATTATTTGGCCAGGAATAGTTTTTTTTTCAGGGTTCTATAGTGAACTACTTAATTTCGTTGCGTCCGGCTAGGTTTCTCTTTCTCTAAGCTCGGAGGCTTTCAGTACAAAAAGCTGTATTTTAACGTACGTATAAGGGCTATATTATTCATACCTTTATATAAACGTCATATATTTTCAAGCTATTCCCTTTAC
The DNA here is from genome assembly GCA_949315895.1 of Anania crocealis. Lineage (NCBI taxonomy): Eukaryota > Metazoa > Arthropoda > Insecta > Lepidoptera > Crambidae > Anania > Anania crocealis. The sequence continues at coordinate 7,220,147 of OX438879.1, read as the reverse complement.
ACTGTTTTATTCCTTTCAACTCCTATTGGTCAATGTACTATTGTCATGAACTATTATACTTAATTTGAAGGTCTCCGACTATCCTTAAAGTAAATTTCATATAACTTGGTTACGAAATTTGATTTGATTCCCCTTACAAATTACCACCCCCTTTTTCGTTTTCCACGAAGTATTAATTCCGGGATGCAAATTATCCTATGCCATTTTTTCTCTTGAGTTTCGTTTCAAACATACAAATACTAAAAATCTTAACTATTTATAGTAATAAATAGAGAAATATAATATATATTAAATTCGACGTACGTAACGTACACAGTTTTTGTCGCTATAATTCTGCCCAAGCCATAATTTCGTCGACAGCAAATGTGGTCATGAAGGACACCAAATTCCATCGTTGATTTTTCATTAAGTGCGTCCGCTTGTAATTAAATTACAAGCACCTGTTCCGGGAATTTTCATTTAAGGTTTAGGCGAAGAATGATTTTATAAGTCAAGTATATAAAAATTTTACTTAGGAAAACCTACCTATATTAATTCATTCAATTTAATGTTGGAGAGCCAACAGTATTATAACGTCTTTTCTAAATTACATAACGTATAACATAAACACCACAGAACATGGAACTATGTTCTGTGATAAACACTAAAGCAGTGCCCGTCTCTAGACGAAAAACTCAAGTACAACTTGCAATTTTAGCTAACTGCATATTTTGAAAATAGAACAAAATGGCGTAGTAAATACAATTTTGGGATGTTTCAGTTCCATTCTACGTAACTTGTAGCCATCTCTTTGAGTTTAGAATTCGTACTGCAGCCAATGCTCACTCTCAGTATTTGGACTGCTTGATCAAAAGTTTAGGCGAATGTCAGAAGCATCCCTGTTGAAGCTTATTTAGTTGTTTGGTAAACGTACAGAACCTGAAATACACACTTTGTGTTACTCAGTCAGATGTATCCTCTTTGCCAACCATAGATAATAAATGAAGTAAAGGTAAAATTAATTTCTGTGCAGTTCATTCAGTCTCCTTGTGTAATCATTCTTTCTAATTATTGTGTAATAATGTTTTAAACTCATACTGTGCTTACAGCTCGCCATTCCGCTAAGCCGATTAACGTAAGGAATGGCGTACGCTGATAAATTTAAAACATGCTTGGTTTGACTACTAGATAAAGATATATCCAATTTAAACATTCTTAATGGGGTTTGCATAAAAGTTACATTTGAAGAAAATTTTGATGATGGAGTAGCCAAATAAAATTTGCTCACATAAATCTATACAACGTGTTCCTTTTGATATCCCATAACTCTAAGGATATGTTCTATAGGTAAAAATAATATAAAACGCCCTAGAACATGTGGTCCAAAAATCAATAGTTTCGAATATAAAATCAATTTTAGTTAAATTTGTAAAAAAATGTAACCAGCATGGCGAATCCTTAGTTTTGCGAGACGTTGGCAAACTTACACTAAAGTGTAGTAGTAAAGTAGCGGGGGAGCGTAACTTGTAAAAATCATTGACGTCTGTGGGTGTTTCATTGATAAGTAGGTACCTACGAGTAACTGTTTTCATTCAAAAGTTCATTCATAACAAGGTAAGGGTGTTTTACAAAAACAGTCGTGACTTTTTAGAATTATTTTGTATGAAAAAATTTAACAAAAAAAAATTATAATTGAAAAATAATTCATATACAATTTGATTCTTTACCATGGTCTGTTTAATACCCTAGAGTTATGGGACATCAAAAGAAAAACGTACATGTCGCAGGCATTTTGTGTGAATCCGCCGTTTACATACGGCGTCGTTAGTTTATAAACGCTCGCTGATATGTAATATGCCGAAGGCAAAATGACAACTCCTTCAATTGTCATTTATTTCTACGTTGATTGTAGTTTTAAGGTGACCATGAACAAAGCACAGTTTAAATTAACACCACCAATATTTATGATATAAACACACATTGAACTTCTTAGGATACCAATATGACACTTTCAAATTAAAACAACTGTGGGTACATAAATCATGTTCTAAATACTTTCCAACACCCTTTACACAACATAATAAAAAATTACAACATAAAAAAGGATTATCTCGTAATATTCTTCTAACGGTATTATACGAACCGTTGGACTGTCAGGGCTAGCTTTTTTTTAGATAAGATAATCCACATCGCAAATACTCATTACCTCTTATTTTTTACCAATAATACTATTCTAGGGTCCTTCGAGAATCAGATTCATGGACACATTAGCTTTTTTTTTAGGTGCCGGATAACCTTAAAAATCTTCTCAATTGTCTACGGCTTTTTTATGTTACAGATCATAAACTTTTTTAACTTACTAGTGTTTGATCAACAGCGACGCGCGCGGTATGATACATAACTAAATACATACTTCAGTTTGCCTCGGCATTAAGTTTAATGCGTTATAATCTTCAATCATATCAGTAATATACATTTTGCCTTCGGCATATTACATATTAGCGAGCGTTTCTAAACTGACGAGACGCCGTATGTAAACGGCGGATTCACTCAAAATGCCTGCGACATATAACGTAACTGTATCGGGGGTAGAAAATATAATGTCCTTTACCGGGAATCAAATTATATCTCAGCTTAAAAAAAGGTTTCTAAATCGGTTCAGCGGTTCAATCGTATAGATGAAGCGAACAGACACAGCTGACGCAATTTCGCATTTGTGTAAACTATGCCGAGTATCAATCAAAAGTAAACTAAATCCTAAAAGCCGGTTTGAACACAAAATACGAGTACATATATTTGACTGCCAATAAATCGAATTTCGAAGTTTGTTACGGAATCATGTAGGACGTAACAAACTTCGAAAACCGTACTTTTAACAAACACCACTATAAATAAACACTGGCGCGAAAATACGTACGAAATTTTTTCCATTCTTTTGTATATGGCTATGCGCTGGGCTCCAAATATGGTTGTAAACGTCAGAGATGAATCATTTCAGTTTCAGGCATCAAAGGACGCTGGCCAGCGGCGTTTTCCCCATACTTCATGGTTTAGACTTTTCCCTTTTTGACATGTTTTATGATGGCAGTCTTTTCAATTTTGAAAAGCTGTGTGATACTCTGCGAATTTCTGAAGTGTGGTCGGGGGGCCCGAACGAAATAACATTTATTGTAGCATATATTTCATACTATTTTTATTAATGTGTAAGGATGTAATTTGGTGTCTCCAATAGACTATGGGTTGGAATAGTACAATGGCTATATTTTATCCTGAAGGAAGGATCAATGTACGGTGTCAATGAGATAATTAATGATGAAGAAGAGATTAATTTCGAAAATCTTTGTGGAATTCTATATCCTTTTGTGGTGTTTTTTTCTATTCTTAATCTGTCGTTTAATAAAACATTGGCCAGTTTATTAAATCTCTTAAATTTTAGCCTCGTTTTTCACATAAAGTCCCGAGTCTTTAAGATAATGAGATAATTTGCGTTTAAAGGTAATATAATACAATTTCCCGGTTTTATGGTTATTAGGTAAGGCTGGGCCGGTATATCTTAATTTTCCTAAGCCTTCGGCCGGGTTGTAAGGGCTCTAGTAAATTGTCAATCATTGCGCTGGAAAAAAAATAAGACCCTTGGGAGCTCGTAAACGGTTTTATCGTGTAGATGAATAGGCATTTTATTAAGCTCTTTTTTTATTTTATCACATTAATGCGCACATAACCAAATACTTTCATTGGAATATACTTATGCGAATAAATTGAAAAAATAATAATTCAAAAGTGGGATAGGTAGTGGAGTGACGAAGAAAAAACTAAAATTCACAAATAGATTAAAAAAATACTTAAACTACGTTATTTTTTAAAAGTGTAAAATACAAAATGCAATAAATAATAATTAAATAACACTTCGGCTATTTGGTTTCTTAGCTAAAATCATCAGAACATTACTTTAGTTTTGCCCCATCAGGTAAAAGACCTTGGATTAATTACTTATGTGATGATATTTATATTTTATTATTGTCAAACACTACGTATGATAAATTATTCATACGTTACATCTACCTTAGCGTTTGTCTTCAGCAAGCTATCTCATAATGGAATGTCTTCTTCTTCTTTCTTCTTCACTAGTTTCTGTTGCGAAACGGTTGTCTTAAAAACAAATCACGTGAATTCCTTGCAATAAAAGGCTAAGAAAACCCTGAAATTAAAACGTCCAAGGGATGATAACAACAAGATAATAAAACGAAAGAAGATAGAGATAGTACAGACAACAGCACGTCAACCTACTACAAAACGTCAAATCTTCTCTATTGATATTTATTTATTTATTATTTACTTATTTATTTTATTTTATTCGGAACACCAACAGCACTGATACAATATATCAGAACGAATTTTCTTATGAACTTAGCCATTTAAAGGTACTCGCACTTAGAAAGCGAAATGTATAAACCATAATAGGTAACTATTGCATAGATCATCAGAGAATCATTAACATTTAAGAATAAATATACACAAATGAAAAATACCATGTTCATGTTGCACCTTTGGAGAGGGGACCGTGAAACTAAGAAGTAAGCAATTTGTTTATACTCGTAGACAAAGGTTTAGTCCGAAAAAGCTCAAATTCATTTATTGATCTCTACTCGTTGGACTGAAAGTTAAATATCAATTCAATGACCTTTAACTCTTTGGGTAGGTTGACCTGCCGTTGTCTGTCTGTACATTAAGAGGAAACACAAGTCGTTTTCCATAGTCGCCGTAGTAACGTAGTCCCCTGTATCCTCCCTGGATAATACCAGTAGAGCAATAATTTTTATTACAAAAATCTGTGGCCACTATTAGCATGTTAGAAACATAAATTTTAGAAACAACATCTTGATCAACTGCAGGCTGCAGCAACATAGAAATAACAATAAATGATGATTCTGATGTAGGAGTGGTTTTTGTAAATGATTTACAATAGTTCTGTACTTGAGGAGCTAAAGTTATTTTAATAGTAACACAAATACATTAGCTACAATTATTAGAAGCATTATTAGTACCTACTTGGTAAAATGAATATAAGCTAAATCTACAGGTTATTAAAGAATATATGTCAATATACACAAATAAAAACTAGTTCTATTTGAACTAACCGTAGTATTGAGCTTGGATCCGTAGAAGGCATTTTCGGAAAACTGTCAATCTAATTTCTTAATGATTTCTTTTTCGGTTTCTACGCCATTTTGAGTCGACTTTGAAATATCAACTATTTCAGCTAAAATGGTTTTAAGTTAAAATTACTAAACTTAAGAATTACAACAATAGCGAATAACAAATTAAAGCTGTGTACAGAATCTGAAAAAGCAGGTCATATTGAAAGTCTACAGCAAATATAAATTCCCAATTAATCTTCTTTATCTTGTAATTACACTCAATTTCTTGTTCAGCCTCTTGAAATTCTACAACAATAATTATGTTTCAATGTTAATAATAGGGGTTAAAGTATGAAATTGCCGATTATTTTCCCACTTTTTATTTTGTTTATAGCTCTTAAGTATAGTCATATTATTGCGTAATTATTTTTGTATTGTATCAAAAACTAAATAAAGTAACTTTTGACTAAAAAAAAATGCAATACTAGTGCCTATTACTTCAAAGGAAGTCGTTGAAAAGATTCCTTACAATGAGTCAGCTGACCTTCTTGCTTCAATTAAGTATATTTGTATTATATACTTTGATTTTCAGAAATTTAAATACTATAATGCGTAGCTTTATAACCATCTAACTTTCACCTTTAATTGCATCAAAAACGGTTCAGGCGTTTTTAAAAAACAAAAATATTGTTAGTATGGACAAATGACTTTTCTCGATTTCGTCCATACAAAACGGCAATTTAATATTTTAACACCTACTATTTTACAACATCAAAATAATAAAAAATGTAATTATTCTAATAGCATAGCAGTTAAAATAATTTTAAACAAAAATATATTTTATGAATTAAAAAGAAATTAAAATAACACAGAAATTGTTTGCTGTTTTTTCATAAATTAATTAATAAAAAAATATGAGCACTCAAAAATCGAAAAAATTCGCCAGATTTTCCGCTGTGTAACATCCAGAAAACAATTTTGGCTAAATTTTAGAGATAAAGGAAAACATACGAACACGGCCAAAGCCTTTCTTTAATTGTTAATGAAAAAAGTATTTAAATCGGTCTAGTTTTGGAAAAGTTATCGGGGGACTACGAAACGTTGATTTGGTGTGTTTTTAGTAGGTATTTTCGGTCCAAGAACCAGTTGTCTCTATCACACTCTGCGGTGAAGGCGTTTGGCACTGCGCGACAGCAATAGATTTTACAAATACCTATTTTTCAATTCTCTCGACCGTAGTGTTTCCTCTCAAGGCTTAAAATCAGATGTATCAGTTACATAATGTGTGCTGATTTATTTAAAAAACTTTTATAGTGCAGACGTAAACCCGTTGGTTTGACCATAAGCAGAACATCCCTACATTTTTGTACAAACAACGACTGGCCATAACCTTCAAATTCATTTAACATTAGTTGATTTTACCAAGTTATTAAAATAGCAGAAGGTGAGCCCGATCACATTTCTATTGCAAATGGTATTCGCTATATTTGATTAAATCAAACATTGCTACCAGCAAAAGCTTTTTGTACCATCAAAAGGCTTAGTAAACACAGGATAAAGTAAATTTAAAATGTTTAAAAGGAAATACTGAAACATTATTGAACCAAATGAAGACTCTTGTAAACCGTTCTTCATAAATGAGAAAATCTTGACTCTGCCATGTATCTACATATTAGAAACCGCAATGTTCGTAAGGAAACATATACATCTCTTTAGTTTCGTTAAGAGTGACCGTCGTAACACTAAGTTAATTTTGCCAACACCTAGAATAGAAATGTTCAGAGATAGCCCACTTTATAGAAGCGTTCTGATTTATAATAAGCTTCCAGATTCCCTAAAACTACTAGACTCAGACAAAACCTTTCAAGGTAAACTAAAAAACTTATTAATTAGAAAGAGTTACTATAAGGCAGAAGAATTTTTGACAGACAATTTAAAATAACTTTGTATTTCTATGATATTCTTACATTGCTGTACCCTAATAGGGTTTGTACTTTAGCTCTGTGTATGTACATAGTTCTAAGTATATTTTTGCAATAAAATAAAATAAAATAAAATAAAATAAAATAAAATAAAATAAAATACAAAAAGATTTAACCTTTCCCAGCTAGATCGGACCTTCTATGAAAATACAGCTCTTAAACGGGTTGACTGAAGAAAAAAGTTTAAAAAGTAGCAAACCTGTCTCAACGCCCGGAATTTTGTTAGGATTGTCGATTCACCCGTGTCCAAAAGAAAGTTCTTACAAATTCCTCTTGCTTGAGAGAACTTGGCAAATTAATTTAAGCGGGTATTTCTTATCATTTCAATGAAATAACAAGGAATTTTTTTGTTGCAGGTAATACGAATCATTCTCTCGAAATGGCGATAAAACAAGTGACACTTGTTTTATCTTCCTGCACTGTTTAATGTTGTGTAAGTGATCTTATTAAAGTCGTTTACTGAAGGTAAGCAAGAATAATTGAATGTCACTTGAACCGGATTGGTTCTGTTCGGCCTTGCCCAAGCCTACCGGCTGGCCAGCTGACGTCTCCAGAGACTGAACAATGATGAAAATACTCAACTTATTTTAATTACGAGAATATACAGGGTCATAACTTTTTGTTTAAATAGCCATAAATAGAATACCTAAGAATTTATTGCTTTGAGATTTAAGATAGTGGTCTGGAAATAAGACTGTGTTGTATTTGAGTGTAAGAATTAACTCCCGAATCAGTAATTAAATTATGACCTCACATTGAGTATTAGGGCCGCCATTTTACGTAATAAAAAGATACAAAGATTTTATCTTATGAGGTTTAGATATGTACCCATTTGTAACAATAATTTTTGAATCTGTTTTCATTTCTAATTTAATTAGGTAGTGTGTAAATTTTTATTTAAACATTTTATTTTTAGTTCGATTCTCAACAACATTAATTATTTGTTAGGCATTGGAATTTAAAAGAAAAAATATCCTGGCAAAAATATTATAGTTCTATATTTTTTCTTAGGCATTTTTGATATTCACACGACATAATGTACATACATATTTATTGTTACGTCCGATACGCGTACAACTTATAACAATTGGACTACGTCTATGATACATTCCAAGCAGTATACTGCTGTCTAAACATGCCGCATGAATTTACCAATGTGTGCGTGGAGTGACATGTCACATAATGCCGGATGTTAGGCGAGTTTGGGGTGCGAATATATGCTTGAAAATGTATTTACAAGCGAAATGTCAACCTGTCAACCCTATTTTTCGATCCCCGGGGGTGGGAATTGTCTTTTCAAATGTTAATCAGACCAAATTCGAGCTATTTATATGACAAATGACTGTCGACATCTGTCAACATTACCGTTAAATAACCTCATAGGTTTTATTTGAGTTCTGTTAACTGCTTTTTATTCTGGCATTCTTTCATATTGTACATCCATCTTTTTCTTTATATATACATATAAAAGAAAGTAGTGTTTCTTATACCACTTATAACTCGAGAAAGGCTGGACCGATTTTTATGATTTTTGTGTATTTGAATTTATATTCGCCGGGAATAGGATAATAACTATTAAAATCATTGAAAAGTTAATGCTAAAATAACTTGTAAAGGCGATACGAAGTTCGCGGGGCCGCTAGTTATTTCTAAAAGCGGCCGCTTTAGGCATTAGCGACTATTTCGGCTAAACAAACAACTAAATGAAAAGTTTATTGTGGATCAATAAATACTAGAGTTAATTTGCTAAAATGATACTGCTGTAGTTTTTTGAGAGTTAATTTTGTTGAGAGGTTATAAAATGAAATCATTTGGGGGTATCACTTAGCTTTAGTAGTAGCCTAACAAAATAAAAATAACAAACTGTTTCATCAGATGACACAAATTACTCATTAGTTTGATAAAGCGACAAAATTTAGATGAGTCCTATTTGTTAAAATCTCGTCACGAGATTCACGTGGCTATGTTCAAGATAGTAACTGTTATCTAAAATGATATAAATCAGATGCGCAGGTGCGCTGGTAGTACCTACTTCCGGGTAAAAGTGGTCTCAACTCTCAATCGCGTCGGACCCGATAATCACGTACATGAGAGGTCTCTGAGAGCGCTTATCTCCTTTTGAACTCAAGCTTAGTCTTTCCACTTTTGAAAATGTTAAAGACTTACAGATGGGTCGGGTTTTTAAGATCTCTTACATTTTAGTAAAAAGAATTAACTCTGCATTTTATATAACATGAGTAAAATCATCCGATTGTTCCTCTTATCAAGAAAATAAATGGTTTTGTTAGTAGACTTTAACTGTAACGTTGAAAACAATGGCTTATTAAAAAATGTTGATTATACATTTGCCTAATGAAAAATTCCAGTGAAATGTATTAGATGTACCATGTAACATGGTAGTCTTATTTAATACACGTTTATTTCAAAGATATTAATTCGTTACATTTTTATAAGTAAAGTTACGGTTTCATATTTATTTATTAAATAAAAATTAATTTAATTTTCTAATGTCCCGGGATCTAATGTTTTCTGTCCAATTGACATCCTGTAAATTTAAACTATTTAGTAGTACTAGTATTTGAACTATTTTAAACCATTTCTTTTCTTCATATATAACTCTTATTACAACTCACTAAATGTTACTTTATCAGTGTTACATTTTATGTCTAGAAAGTAAATATTTTAAACGTAAGAACTATCTTTTTATTTTATTAAAGGCTTAATTGTTCGTCAACTTTGTTTGTATTGAAAGCTTAGATACAAAATTGTTAACATAATCCATTTGCGCAAGTGTACAGACGACAGCACATGAAGCTATAAACTGGGGCACCTTAACTCAGTTGACATAGGTACGATTTTGCAACAAAAAATATAAACTTAAAGACGTAAACATTACGAGCCAAGTTTTTGCAGCTTAACAATGTATTGTTTGGCATTTGTGAACACTTGACCTAATGCGGCTTCGATTGTGCGGAATCGCGCCCTTGGAAGGCCTTGGCTTGCTTTCCCGCCGGTATTGGCCCAGATTCCTTTAGTGATGCTAGCTAGACTGTCGATGTTTTGTATATGTACGGTCGGCCAAGAAAGTGATGTTCCACTTTTTACTAAGTTAAATGTGTAAGTAAATCAGCGATAAGGTTGAACTCATGGATTTATTACCTGAGAGACTTAAATTCTGACGTATTGGTATTCGAAGCTTTCAGAATATTTTTGCATGGGAAAATCAACCCTATTGTTCTATGAAGCGCGAATGATTTTCAACCTTAGGGTGATAGACCACTTTCTTGGCCGACCGTACATCTGTTAACAATATCGATTATACGATCGATTATCGATTATATATTGTTGATATCGTACGTATGAACAAATCTTAATACGATATCGATAATCGAACATTAGTTGACATCCCTACCGTTTCTTTATTAAATAAATACAGGTATCCTACCCACAAAACATCATTTGCAATGCAACAGACCCCGCAAAATGTTCTGATCAGACAGAAATGCAAAGAACAGGTATTATCACTACGTATCCTTTTGTCTTATTTGAATCAGTAAAATGGTAATTCGTTAGTGGGATTCGGCTTACTTTCAAAGGTGGGCCTTTGTTTGAATGTTGTGATTAGGGATGACTCGATACGCCTTTTTGCCGATACAATACCGATACCGATAAGCTTATTGAATTCAAAGAGGAAGGTAGAATAAATAAAACACAATTAATTAATACTTTTAGTAATCAAAATTAACATTTATAGGATTTTTATTTAAAAAACAAAGTATTCTTACGATTTGCGAGCAAAGGCGATTCCGCAAGTCTATTTGAGTAAGACCTGCGGTGGAAAATGATCTCTCAGATGCGACAGAATTCATTTGGAAACTAAAGTACTTCAGCGCCATTTTTTTTAAAAGTATCGATGAATCTGACATAAAAATATCGCCGATACCGATATATCGGCAAACCCGAAGTATCGCCGATATATCGGTATCGGTATCGGATGCATCCCTAGTTGTGATATAACAGTTTTGGTTATCCAACGAACTCTAGGGACTTTTTTTTACTTTTTTGCTTAGTTATGGAATAATTTTGGTGGGTATCGGTAAAAAGCTCCGTTGTTGCAGATGATTTGCTTGTCCCAAGTTAATGAATTATCCATAAAAACTCCTAAGTCTTTACAAGTATAAGGGAATAGAGCATTGAATAATAAAAAATAATCCATGATGTTAAAGTATTTGCTCCTAAAACTAAATTTTTGCACTGATTAAACCGAGAAATAAGTTGAGTTTTAAACGAATCCCAACAGCTTGTAAAGTAAGTAACAAAATGTTTGAAACGGAAGCGTATCAAATTAGATAGCCTAGCTAATCTCATTTATTAACTCGAGGCGTTGAGCGAGTTGTGTCGAGTCAAATGTTTTTATTTAATCAAACGTTATGAATAGCTTCGGTAGCATAATAAAAGTTTTGAACATTCAAAGGATAAAGTAATTAAAAAGTTACAGTTTTTGAGTCTGCTTTTAACTATCGTCCTTTGCTTTGCACAAACTCAAAATCAGTTTATAACTTCATCGTTTTCATCAGTGATTTAGTTTGGTAATTTTTTTCTTTAGTTTACCGTCTTAAATGTAAAACTTCCGTAATATTTTAGGACCATGATTTGACCTATAAAATTACCTCCTTCGATTAAGTATAAAAATACATACATACATACACTCACGCCTTTTTCCCGGAGGGGTAGGCAGAGACCACATCTTTCCACTTGCTACGATCCTTACAGACTACTTTCGCTTCATCCACATTTATTAATCTATTCATACACGCTCGCCGGTTTAGGGTACTCTAAGTATAAAAATAAGTAAAAAAATTATCTACATAAATTACAGTTATTTAATGATTGAATATTTGTGTGTTTGAATAAGTGTTTTTAAGCAACGTCGTTTAGTATTATCATCGTAATAAACTTTCTTTGAAATAATTACAGACGGGATGCAAGCCACAAACCTTAAGATTGTGCTTGATAAAATTTTCAGCAATTTCTTCTTTGACTCAATCTTAATTTATGCATTCACGGTAAGGTTTGTTTAAAAAAATCTTTTATGTTTGTCAATCCTATTTTTTCGTACTAAGTATCATTTCATTTCAAATGGGACCAACTTTGAGCAATTTATCGAACAAAAAAATCATCGAAATCTGTCGACCTGATCATACAAAAATAGGCGTGGAATTAAGTAACTCCTCTTTCTCGGTTAAGATAGCCCTCTTATTTATTTCGACCTAAATGCATAACATAGACCGGAACAAAAGTACATGACATCACACTTCTCCCGTAATCTTAAACCGATCTGCGGTGCGACTCTATAATATAATCGATCAGTTGGAAAGGAATTAGCCAGTCTAATTCAGCCAATTGTCTATTGTTCGTGACCCGAATACCCAGGATATAGCTAATTGCCCGCATCTGATACCTGCAGATGTTAATAATGGCCTCACAAATGCTTGATTAGTTTGCGCAATTGTGTGCGACAATATATTAAATTTTGCCGCATTAAACCAAATACATATATAAGGATGACTTAAATATCGTGTTGCTTTTCCTGTAGAGATTTCAATTCAATTCGATTCAATTCAAATATTTTATTGCAGTCTATAATGTTACAAGGATGTTATAAAGTATGATGTAGACAGTTCATTATAGACCCTGTTCGGGCACAACAATACAATTTGTAGTAGACGGACAGAGAGGATGACGCCATAATTACATAATGTTTCAATACAAAAGAACAAATAAACACCTATTATTACTACATACATACTTTACTTACTTTCTAAAATTGACTTTATATTCAATTTATAGATATCGACTAATTTTGTGATAGTTATTACGAGTAATTTATATGAAATAACAGCTAATTACATATTCTTATTAGATTATATTATTAAACATTATATATAAATTTGAATTTGAGAAATAAAATAAATTGTAATATTTGTTGTCATTGTATTAATTAATTTGATTGTATATTTTTTAATTTTATTAGATTTTCGTCATTTAGGTATTCATTTATTGTATAGTAGCAATTTTTATAGTAGTTTATTTCAATAGTGACATCGAGAAAAACAAAGGTATAAGGATGCAGTCGAAAGTACGACGAAACCATGTATAAATAACAGCTTATAATCATCCCATGCAAGGCAAAGCCTCCATTCATGGTCGACTATAATGTAACTAATCGTTAAGGAGAAGCTATCAATCTCTTTGTACCAAATTACTACAGTTAAAATAAAAATAGATAATAGTTAAAAATTTATCATAAATATTTTACATCGATACTGTTTGTACCTAGTCAGGTCATAAGTTCTGTCACATGTGTAATATGAAATAATTTAAACATGTTTATTATTTATGTAAGCATTTGTATAGCAAAATGAACTTAATAAAACATAGATTCATATGGTAATAAAGTTTATTCAAAATGAACCCCGCGATTTTGAATACAGGCCTTCAATCTGCGCGGCCAGTCGTCTATCGCAGCACGAACGAGGTCCATGTCAATATAGGCGGCTGCCTTAATCAAGGATGCCTTGCGTGACTCCAAATCAGGATGAGGCTTTGAGCAGGCCTTTTCCTCCAAGTGTTGCCATATCTTGTAATCTAAGGACTCAAATCTGGACTGGAGGAGGGCCAGTCTTCGTGCCGGATGAAGTCATGATTTGATTTCACGCGCCGCCAGCCAGTCTTGTGTGCTTTTCGCTCTATGAGCTGGCGCAGAATCTTGTTGGAATACCCAGTGCCTGTTATTAAACATGGTATGAGAAACAGGTTCCACAAGGTTCTTGAGGACTGTATTTTGATACACAACTGCATTCGTTTTTACGCCTTTCTCACAAAAATGTACCTCAGTTAAGCCCCAACAAGAGACTCCCAACTAAACCATGACCGAGGATGGAAAATGACCTCGTTGGACACGCGGAATACGGTTGCTCGCTTCTTCACTGCTGTGTGCGTACACCTTATCATTTTGTTTGTTGTAGCTCTCTTCCACGGTGAAAATTTTTTCATCCGAAAAAAGAATTTCCCGATGCTTTTTTCCCGCGTACCGCTTCAACAAAGCGCGGCATCTCTTCAGTCTCAGGTCCATTAAACGAGCGTCCAAACGATGTCCTGTTTTTCTTCGATATGCCCTAAGCCCTAAGTCTTTATTTAACACCCTTTTCACCGTGGTCCTGCGTAACCCCATCTGAAGGGCCAACAGTTTCTGCTTACGTATGGGATTTCTTTGAATTCGCGCCTTCACAGCTTTTATCACTGCTGGAGTCCTAACACAGTGAGGGCGACCACTTCTTGTCATCTACACTAGAGTCTTCATTGTATCGTTTTATGGTACGATAAACGAATCTTTTGGTTATATTCAAATTTTTCAGTAAGTCGAAAATCAGAATTGGCGCGTAACCGCAACGATGAAACGCAATAACTGCGACACGGTCTTCTTTAACCCCCGTATTTATAAAGAAGTAATTACTTATTGCTTAAGAAAGTCATAACTTAAAGTGTTCATACCTAGTGCTTAAGTAAAAGAAATTGGTCACCATTAATAGTTATATCATTTGGCTGAAAATGCTAACTTTTGCTGTTTTCTTGAGTTTACGCGAACACTATACATTGAAATGAAAGATAGATTTAACCCGTCGTTTCGAACCCTTTACAGCGTTCATGGTCACGGGTAGACTAAGGTGTTATTCGTCTTTAAGATGGTAATTTGAAAAAAATTTTAACTACCGCCTCTAATTTTTATCGTCAATTATGTTCCTTTTCACACAAAATGAGCTAACTGTGTCCGGAGTCTTCGCAGTGTTGCCATGGTTTGTGGACTTCAATGATGATAAGACAGGGTCCCAAGCAGCTGGTAAATTCCAACCATCTTCTCTATTGAAATTAGGATGTTTTTTAATTTCTATTGCTTCGCGTATCATTCTAGGTACATATCGGTTTTCCTTAGCAAGAACTTTAGGTTTATCAAATCTAATGAAATGGTTGGGCTTATCAAACGCATGACTACAGACTGCAGATTTCGTTATACGCATGTTTTTCATATCGGCTATGTGTTCTTTTACCCGAGTACCTATACTGCGTTTACTTTGACCTATGTAAGAGAGCCCACATTCACAGTCGAGTTTGTATACGCCTGGTACTTGAAGGGGAATGTTACACTTGACTGGTCGTAAGAATTGGTTGATCTTCTTCGGCGGCTTGAAGTAGGTCTTGATAGAAGCGCGCTTCAAGATGTTCCCAATTTTGTCTGTGACACCCTTCATGTATGGGAGTATCGCTGGTAGACGCTCAACTGTGGATGGTTTTTGATGGTCCGTGAAGCGGAGTCGCGGTACTTGGAGTTTATTGAATTTAAGTGCTCGTTTGACATGCTGGAGTTCAGCATGCCGGTGGTGGTCATCACAGATCCGCTGGGCTCTCTGAAACAAAGTTTTTCCAACAGTAGCTAACTGTGAAGGGGGATGGTGAGAGTCACCGTTTAGGTATCTATCAGTATGAGTTGCTTTCCGATACACTGTGGTGCTCAAACTATGATCTGGATTCCTGATAATCAACACATCCAAAAAAGCTAACCTATTATTGGCCTCCAACTCCATTGTGAATTGAATCTTAGGATGAACAGAGTTGAGATGTTCTAAAAATGCAGAAACTTTATTAGATGGTAATATTGTGAAAGTATCGTCGACATACCTCTTGTAAAATCTAGGTATTACTGGGGCTGTGCGCAGGGCCCTGTCCTCGAAATCCTCCATGAAGATGTCAGCTATCACGGGGGACACAGGAGAACCCATTGCTACGCCATCCAGTTGTTGGTAGAAACAATCATTCCACAATAAATAATTACTTGTAAGACAATGTTCAAGTAGTTCTGCATATTCTAGAGGCATGTCATTTTCAGTTAACTTCTTTGTCATGATCTGAATGCAGTCTTGTACTGGTAGCGATGTAAACAAAGACTGGACATCAAAACTAACCATGGTTTCATTGTTAGATAGATTAAGGTTATTAATCTCACTAACAAACTGGTAGGAATCCTTCACATAAGCTGTTGTTTGTCCGCGTAAGGAGGATAGGACTTTAGCTACGTGTTTAGCCAGATGATAAGTTGGTGAGTCAATCTGGCTAACAATTGGTCGTAGTGGAGCATTCGGTTTGTGTATTTTCGGCAACCCATACATACGAGGAGCTTTCGCGCAACTAGAAACCAATGAATTTACGTCTAGATTTAATTTTTCAGAATGCTTTTTGATCAAGTCGGTAGTATTCTTTAAAGCTTTAGTTGTTAGATCGGTTTTAACCGGCTTGTATGTGTTCTCGTCCGACAATATTTGTGACATTTTAGCGTTATAATCTGACGTATCCATTACAACCGTCGCGTTTCCTTTATCAGCCCGGAGGATAGTCAGTTCAGGCCTATTACGCAAGTTCTTTAACGCGTTATATTGTTGCAAAGGAAGATTTAATTTCGGCACTTTACCTCGACGTAAGACGGATGATATGTCTTGCCGTACTGCCTCCGCATCTTCCTTTGAGAGTTTGTTTTTAAATAGGCGATCCTCGACGTTGCTAATAATTTCCTCATACGGTATTCTTTTCGGCGCTACCGCAAAATTAAGTCCTTTTTCTAATACCGACACGGTGTCGCGGTCTAACGTTTGTTTTGACAGATTGACAACTGCGCGTGAGTCTATGGTTTTTATTGTCCCGGCGGTAGACGGAGTTCCGAACGCGGTTGTGTTCCATTTGTTGCAATCTAAAAACAACAAATGGAACGAATGATACGCGAAGCAATAGAAATTAAAAAACATCCTAATTTAGAGAGATGGTTGGAATTTACCAGCTGCTTGGGACCCTGTCTTATCATCATTGAAGTCCACAAACCATGGCAACACTGCGAAGACTCCGGACACAGTTAGCTCATTTTGTGTGAAAAGGAACATAACTGACGATAAAAATTAGAGGCGGTAGTTAAAATTTTTTTCAAATTACCATCTTAAAGACGAATAACACCTTAGTCTACCCGTGACCATGAACGCTGTAAAGGGTTCGAAACGTCGGGTTAAATCAAAAATAAACGCGTTCTAAATCCGTAAACTATCTTTCATTTCAATGCTAACTTTTGGTATTTATAACTTCTAGTAATTTTTTGATTAAGACATACAAATTGTCTCTCAAGTAATTACTTCTAGTAATTACTTGTAGTTAAGTAATTACTTTTACTTGTTTATAAATACGGGGGTAAGTGTCCACTCTATATTTAAAAATGAGGAAAATTCTAAAAAGTACACATTCTTATTTTCATGAAACATTCGAAATTCGAATTCAATAAACTTTTTTGTGGCCAGCATTCTAAATTCAAAAGTTTTTTATTGTGTGACAGAACTTATGACCTGACTATGTATGTATCCTCGAAAGATCTTGTATACCTTGTATAAATATAACCGTGCCACATAATGCTTACTTAATAAATAATGCTTTACGGCATTAAATCTTGATTATATAATGATAGCAACAATTACATACTACCTAGTATATTGTCCAATTAATTTTACAGTCAATTGAAGAGAATCCGAGTAAAGCACAATCAAACTAATTAAACATTATTAAGACGTACCATCCAACCTGAAACCCTGAGAAAAGAGTATCTCGTGATAAACCCGAGTTAATCCAATAATCCTGAACTTGTGAGGCCCAGTACTTAGTGGACAAGATTAATATCTGTCTTATGTTGGCACTTATTTAGCCGTCTAATTTGTTTAGTAGAGCTCAGTGCCGATTTTTCGAACTTATTCAGGAGTGTTTTTACTCCTGGCAAAGTTGGATTATATCATCGAGAGAAAACTCGTTTGGAAAGCTGCGTGTTTTGTCGTCTCAAATCCTCAAATTCAAAGCACCATTGTATTAAATGAATAAGGGAAACCAGTCATATCGTTTGGAGCACAAACATGGACACTCAAAAATAGTATAACCAATATTGAGGGCACTCGACGAGCTAGGAAGCGGGCTAGAAGAGGGCCTTGCGATTTCTCTAGAGGATATAATCTGAAAATTCAGCAATGAAATCATTTGACAGAATACTAAAGTATTCAATATAGCAGGAATTTTAGACAAGCTGAAGTGGTAGATGTCCTAACCTTTGTCGAAAAACTAATTATATACCAAATAACCAATAACCAATTAAGAAATAATCTTGAATAGAACCCAGTACGGCTTTACTTTTACATCCGTCCGTGGCATGATACCCTTATTGTTTAACATTTACTTGAGACTAATTACATCCGTTGAATGTTGGATAGCATTAGGTTTATAAATAAAGATTATTTGAACCACCCCGGCTTACCGCGATATGATAAAGATACGGTTTGCTTCCGGCAGTGTAGAGTGCCATAATCTGCCATATCTTAAGCTAACCGTAGCCATGATGTACTCAATGATACTGGTAGGGGGTTTAAATGGCATGCATCGAAGATCTCAAATGCAGGTATTTGCCAATAATCTAAATATATAAAAATGAAAACTGATTTAATGACTGACTGACTGACTGACTGACAGACATATCAACGCACAGCCCAAACTACTGGGATTTAAAATCTGAAAATTTTCACCGTGCTTCCTTTTATAGTATAGGTGAGCACTAAGAAAGGAATTTTGGAAATTCCGCCTCTAAGGGGGTAAAAAGGGCCCCATAAGTTTGTATGAAACTCCGTCAGTTTTGAAGCTAAGTCTATGAAAATTGGTATCCAGCTACCTGATTAAAAATTAAGAATGACGTCTTTCAGGATTTTTGAAAATTTAATCTTTAAGGGGATAAAAAATGGGGGCAAAGTTTATTCGGTTCCGCGTCATATCCATACTCTTCACATATTTGTACTCTCTGACTTTACTTAGTTTGTTATGACATTCAATGTGTCAATCAGAAAATAAATAGGTAATTTCTTACAAACAGAATGGTATTATTTTAGAATTTAATAATTGGCGCCGAAATGGATGAATTAACTGAATTAAAACGTGTAGAACTTTAATTAAAGGCTGTATTACAAAATTCGGCAGCCAGATACAAAACCTACGAGAAATTTCTGATTATGAATTAAAATTTGTGAGTGATCAGCTGGTGAAGTGACAAATGAACAAATTTACCAAGAATAATTTGAAAGAGATACGACTTCAAATAATATTACTGATGACCCACAGTTGGAAACTGAGATTGAAGAAAAAAATAACCTTCAGGGTATTACAACACAGCTTAAACTAAAACTGCAGAGTTTGAATTCGATAGCACGAAACAATTCCATGTATGCAGAAGGTACTGAGGAGCAAAGGTCGGTCACAAACAAATCTTAGGACATCTAAATTGAACTCAGTACCATTAGACAAGGACGAAACATTCAAAAACATCATTAAACGGTTGGATACGTACTTAAAACTGAACAGATGTGATGATATCGAGACAAGGAAATACACGTCAATCACACATCTTTGAGCCCAGAATTACATCAGAATACGTATTATATTATATTTTTGTGCTCCACAGGATCCTTGTGAGTTAGAATTATAAGAGTTGGATAAAATTCAGTTAGTAAATTATCAACAACTCAAAATTGGACAGATTACTAGAAGATTAACGGCCATTTTCAATAACCTATCTATCTTCAGTTTTGGCATATCGGGGATAGAAAACAACTTCTGTCTTTGTAACTTCTGTCTTTGTTTCTCTGGACGGCAAAAACAGAGATTGAAACTGTTTCCTATCTCCGATATGCCAAAACTGAAGATAGATAGGTTATTGGAAATGACCGTTAACAATGGTGTTTGACGGAACTCTTGTTTGAATCATCAAACTACAAAGCTCATTAAGTGCTTCAAGAAAATGTGACACCAATTTTCATCTAGCCGCGACGTATTCCATATGCCCTGAAGGACAAAGTTGACGAAGAAATAAGGAGGCTATGTAACGAAAAGACAAAACTTGAAAATTCCTATTGGATGTCTTATCTATATGTATATTGGTACATATTCAGAAAATAAATATCGGTACTTACCATAAGAATGGTATTATTTAGAACTTAATCATTTTTAGGGTTCCGTACCCAAAGGGTAAAAACGGAACCCTATTACTAAGACTTCGCTGTCTGTCTGTCTGTCCGTCTGCCTGTCACCAGGCTGTATCTCAAGAGCTGCGATAGCTAGACAGTTATAACTTTCACAAATTATGTATTTTTGCTACCGCAATAACAACAAATACTAAAAACAAAATAAAACAAATATTTAAGGGACAAAAAAAACGATTTCTTTGTCCTTTTTTGTTTGATATTAATAATGGCAACAGGTAGGCACTTGAAATATTCACAAAACACTCAGTTATATTTCTTACTTTAATAATCAATAATTAAATTAATATTTAAGGGAGGTTCCCACACAAAAAACTCAATTTTTTGCTTATTTTTGCTTGATATCAATAAATGGTAACAGGTAGGCACTACATTAACTAAATTAATGTAGGTACGTAGTCAATGGTACGGAACCCTTCGTACGCGAGTCCGACTTGCACTTGGCCGATTTTTGTTTATACGGTAGAGACAAATGTTGGGAAATCGAAAAAAGTGTATAGAATTACACTGTTTTCCCTTATGACATTATCAACTATATTAAGCAGTACAAAAATAATTCCTAAACTGGGCATAGACCCGTATCAGGCAGGAAAAGGTAACAGGTATGTTGCAACAACACTAAGCAGCTGACTGGTGGATTGAATCAATATAGACTGGTAGACCATTTGATAAGCTTCCATTTAGAAGATAATTTGATAAACTTCCATTTAGTAACGATTTTTTTTTTCTAGGACGCACCGCTTTTTAGTGAAACTGCCTTTCTAACCATCCAAATTATCTTTTTATTTAATATCCTCCATATTTAAAAAAATACACTTTTAAAACATGAAAATAAAACGTTGAAAAAAAATCACCTCACTTCATAATTCCGTGTTGTTTAACTTAGGAATAGCTACCACCACGCACCCACTAATAAGCAGCAGTAATTAATGATGTTTTGCTGACATCATATAAAAATTTGAAGAAATATAAAAATTTATAGACACAGTGGTCATTATAGTCGAATCAGTTCTCTATCCTGTCAAGAACACTTTTTATCCTACTGATCATCCTCTACCATTCATGCCATGCCTCGAACCCACATACCACATGAAAGTTTTGTGAAACTACGCCGGATTTTTGATATAAATTTTGTTATGTTGTTTATAAGGATTTTTTTATAATTAAATATTTGAGGGGTGAAAAACTGTTGAAAATTTTGTGGTAAATTTTTGTGTTTAACATCATATTGAGGTACTTGAAACTTCGTTTATCGATCATGAAGGGAGAATGACATAGGACTGGCTTTTTCAGAGCTCTACACCGATGCTGGTACTTCTATCCAAACGTAGTATGCAAGCAAATGGCCTAAAATATTTAATATTTATTTAAATATTTAAATTGTCTTTGTAAAATCGCCTTTTTAACGCTTATGGATCGAAAAAAATGGTAACCTACTTGGTTGGAATTTAAGAATGTGGTTTTTTACACAGGCCTTTTTTAATAAAGCCTTGCAAGCTGCTTTGAATGGTTTGTTGTACTACAGCGTTGACAGTTTTGAATCAGATTTCATGTAAATGCAAACAGATGTGGTGCGAGCTCGCTTGGACCACGGTTCGCTAGGAGAACTAACACCGGATCCCTAAATAGTTTAAATCGGCCCCTTTCATCCAACTATTGTATCAACGGGCCCCGGTAAGTCGGCCACGACGTATCGGCTCCCACTAAGTGCCCACCACCACCTCGCCCGAGATGGGCACCTTCGGCACCGTAGGCAAAGGACGTGGAGGAAAAGAGCGGAGGAGAGGGGGTTGAGTCATGACGAAAACTGTGTAACAGATAAAACACCACGCGTGCGAAGCCGCGGGCATCAGCTAGTAATGATATAAAGAACCGGAACGAACGGAAGAATTTATAGTACTATGTAGAAAATACTCAGCATAATTTCTATTCTACGAGTATTCTATTCTATTTAGACACCCGTAATGCAGATGACATTAGTTTTGATTTACTTATTTACTAAAAAAAAAAGTTTTAAATTTATAAGTTTTCAGTATTAAATGTAAAAAGTATAAATTCAGTTTTACAGTAACAAAGCTCCGTATCTATACTAACGCTAATAATAATACATCTATATGATTCTGATAGTATTATTTATAAACGAAATGTCGAAATATTTTAATTAGGTTAAATAAAACCACTGCATGTTTTATCTTTTAAATAGTTTAAAATGTTTTACTCCTTATTTAAGAGTTGCATTATTTTAAAGATGTGATGCGGTCCTGGACGTTTCGTCCATACAAAAATGTCTAAAGATGCCCTTGCCATCCACCGTTCACTTGCTTGTTAGGTAAGCAGCAAAAGTATCAAGTTGCAAAAAGTTTCCAAAAAGTGTTCTTAACTACAGATCGCCAGGAAATTGTTCGTTAACATTATCCAGTGGAACATTCAGTGTCGACAGCAGTTACAACTGTCCAAGTTGGCAACTCGACGTCCAGTTCTGTACAGTTGCTTGTTTGCAATACCGGCGCCTCCTGTGTGAGTGACCTTAAGAAAACTTTCATTTGCCTCGCATCGAAGTTTGATTGTTACCGGTTAGCTACTTTAGGTGTTCCGTTTACAGTTTATTTCTCTTTTCACTGTCGCTTTTCTTTCTGAGTGGCCTATTGCTGGTTGCATTTGAAGAAATGCCTCTACCACACCACAGCTTTGACACATGAGTGTGATTGTTCCAGTGAGATGTGTTAAAGGCTCCCTACCAAATGCCAAAGGAAAACGGAAACCAGTCCGCCTGGGCCCAACTTTGATGGAATTGCTGATTTTCTTATTTTCCACTATCATAAAAAACAGATAAATTAAAAGTAAGTTTCACGCATTTAAATAGTATAATAATAAGATATAGAACCATGTGTACAATTTTTGGTCAGTTTTCTCAAAGCAAATGATCAGGCCGCGTCCGGTGCGCTTCTGGTTTACCTTTGTTCTTAATTTTATTAGGGAAAATAGAATTGACATTCATTGGTGTCGTGTGGCGTTACCTTATACAACTCTCATTGTCTGTCCTATCCTATCCCTAGTTCAATTGTCAGTTCGGCAGGACGAATTCCCAAGGCAACTAATTACATTCTTTAGATGTCAATTGGAAAATTCAGCAGCTAATCGTATTAAAACTGTAATTTTAAATGATGTATTTTTAAATGAGACGAAGACTGTAAGCGATGTAAGTCTCTTTTTTACATTATATTAATCAAATGTAGGGTATATTGTTGGGTTGCCAAGTCAAAAAGACGGAAAGGCATAGGGGAAAACATCCATAATAATTTATTAATGAAACATATATTATTGCTGTATTATGGAATATTTAAAAAAAGTTTTCATTCCACTGATCGACACGGATTTCTCCAAACCAATTGCAGTTTAGCTAATAGTGACTGTGGAAAGAAAACGCTACTGCCATCTTCAGTAGGTACTTCTTTAGTCGCCTCTTACGACACCCATAGGGAGAGAAGAGGTATTGCTAATCCATTTAATGTGCTGCAGCCACATAACACTCAAAATGAAGATAATTGTAATGTGACTGTGTATTAAAGATATTGAAATAAAATATGAAACCATAACAGCAGTTTATAGAATTTTTCTTTTATCTGCTTGACTGTTTGTATGAGAATCACTAAAAACCGTTGAATGGAATCGAACCCTGCTCTTACTGATTTGTTGCTAGAGATATCACATAAACGTAATTTTATGACTACTTATTATAAAATTTCGCGCGTGCAAAGTCGTGTGCAGAAGCTTGTTTAATTACACTTTTAAAATGTATTATAAGTATGTATTTACAAAAAAAAAAAAATATCATTATACTATATGCGGTAAATATTAACAATGGTTATAGAAAACAAACAAAACAAAGGATGGCACAATTTTTCGGTATAACCAAAAACAGGATAACGTCAAGTTATCTTTTTGCAAGATAATTACGATTTGCGGAGATTTGCCAAGTTGTAATTCGTATATTCCCCAAGGGAGGAACCACGATTTTCAGAGAATGTTTAAATGAAAATAAACGATGCGTCTGGGATTGTAAATTCTCGCACGATTTCCTCCTTAGGTCTCTTTTATGTATAGTGATTGCTTGCGGCTCCGCTTGCTTGTTAATTTGATTGTCAAAGAAAAGTGTTTCCTTCCCTTATGAATTGTTATTTGATGATGAATGTAGCGTATTTTAAATGGTGACAGTGATTGATGTATTTGCTAAAGTTCTTTATACGTTCAGGCTTCTGTTATAGTCTAGTTGTCAAAATAGAACTACACGAATAATATTAATAAGGTTACACCTGTTGTTCAAAACCAAAACCCCTGTTGTAAATCTCGAATGGGTTCACAAAGTAAAACATAAACACATCTTGTGCCAAAGGATTATTTATTATTCTAGAACCTTACTTGGTAGTTATTTCCACCTTTAAAAAGGTAGATCCTGACATAATTGCCACGATTGGAAAGGGTTATCTATCGTGATTTGGCCAACAGTGGAAAGAAAACACTGCTTCTCGTCTTATTCGGCCGTTATAACTATAATCGCTTTTTTAGATACCCCTAATTTTGTTCCAGTACCTCATTTCCCCTGGTCTTTAAAGTTAAGTGTGAAACCCTATTACAATACAAACTTTTTAATTTTCGAATAGCATCACTGAGCCACAGAAGCTAGAAGCTGATTCCTAAATGCGCCGCAACAAAATTAGGCTCGTTTTACAAAATACGTTCAGTAAGTATTCCAAGACGCTGCAAAAGCTAAAAGCTGGGTATAGCTCGCTCCGCTCTAACGGCGCTAGTGTTGTTTAGTGCAGACGGTAATTCCCGACTATTCCCCAAGAGCTCTCGGTTCCACAAGGGTCGTTAGTAAGCTCGTCGGAACACCACCTGATTTTTTAATTTGAAAAGCTGTCGCTGCCTTTTGTGTGTGACGTCAAGTTGCTAGGAGACTAAGGTTTTAGATTGTACCACATTAGTTTCGGTAAAATTTAGTCTTTGCACTTTGACTTAAAGCGAGGGAGGCCGGTGCGGCAGATTTTCTCAAACGAGTTTTTTAAAAGTATTTGATTTTAGCTCAAATATCATTCATACCAATAATGGGACCTTAGGTAGTAATAAATAAAAAGTAATGGGTCACGATATAATATGGCTACCAAGATAGTGAAGTGGTATAAAGGTGTAGGATGCTGTTAAATGCAAATCAAATAGAATAGTTCGTCTAGCGTCTCTCTTAGGGTGAAGGTTTATGTGCTAGCAACAAAAACTATGTGGTCACCTACTTCTACAGTCTGGTGATGGTTGCTGTTCTTTGGAAAATCTGATGTTTCGCGTACCTAGTAGATTCCAAAATAGATTTCTGATAATTACGTTCAAATGACGACTAAAAATATGATCTTTCAAAAACGTAACTCATTCTGAACTACAATAACAATGCGTCGAAACGTTATTTTATTAAAATCCCATCCAGTAGAAACATCAAATAAATATATTATCTAACATCGCCAAGTCCTGCACACAATAAAATATGAATGGACCTTTTTGGAAGACTCCTCTTGCCAAGCAGGGCAGACATGATTTTTGGTCTATTTTACGTTGGTGTTGGTGCCGGCCTAATATAACACTTTTTCTCATCTTATGTATGTCGTGAGAGGCTAAAAGAGAACTACCAAAAGGATATAGCGTCTTCTTTTCACTATTCGAAGAGCTGCGATCGCCAGCGCGGAGGACAAAGAAAATTATGGCTTTTGGATAAGTAGACAGTCTGCCTACTTTAATATATGACTTATATCTATATACCTGTTGGTTTGTGTACGTTTCAAAAACTCTAAATGTTCTGCACCGATCGAGCTGAAATTTTAGCATGATATATAATCCGTATCAGGGATTGTTTTTATCTATTTATCCGCGACAGTGAAAAAAAAACATAAAAAACAAAAACCATTCAATCACAATACATTGTGCCACAGCGAAGCGTGGCAGGGAACAGCTAGTGACTTATAAAAAAGACAGTTAACATTGACTAAAGTGTGATTGCATGAGCTTCTGATGTATAACATCAATACGTCTAGTCTTATAGCATTGAAATAATGTTTACTTGTCGACACTTTAAATAAAAACAATATACTAAACCGACTGGACATCAATATGTGTCTGGTTGAACCGGAGATTTATTTCCTAAAAGACGGTGTATTTATCAGAATAAAGAGTTCAACCTATCTGCGCATGTCTATAAATTTTGTCTACAAGTTCCTCTTTTCGTTTCTTCCGGGGGCAATAATTTTAAAGAAAACGTTTGATGTTTCTTAAATATGGAAAGTTTCTTATACCAACTTCTATATTTATTTATTCTAATATCTTCATCTAAGTACATATTATGCGTACTAGTACTCTGTTTTATTAGCAAGTATTTTTTTAATCATTTTTTTATACATATGTATGAGACAAAGTCGTGTTTATTAACCACCACTTTTAAGTAAAGATTGACTGGAATGATTTCTATATTCAAGGCTTTGTTAGATTTATCTCCTCCCGTAAAATTTATTATATACATTATAAAATCAACGACAAAAAACGGTAAATATATTTCCCCTAAAGTATAAACCACACCATATTTGACACAATGAAAGTTAGAACGTCAAAATCATTAAAAAAAAAACATTTAACCTAAGTCTTTTAGTATTCATTTAGTTCAACGAACGAAAGGTGCTTTTAAAAAAAAGAATACCTTTCGCAACGCAATCTGCATCTGCATCTGCACTGCTAATGTTAGTCGTTTCATTAAAATATAGGTATTTATTCTATGAATTTCTATTCTGAATTGAATTCTGCTATGCTAACAAAACGTTCAATTATCCTGAAGCGGTACGAAGTTGGCTGGGTCGGCCAGTTTTATATATTAATGTTCAGCAAACAAGAAATAATAAACACACCTATTCACAAATTTCAAATCAGTAAGACTGAGGTTGCTGCTCTTGTATTTAAATGCTGGTTTGAATACCGGGCAAAAATTTTAAAGTCGAGGGAGGATATTTCATACAGGTCTACAAATCTTATTAGCCTTATTCTTAGGATTGAAAATGCAAGGCAACATGCTGAACTGTTACCTGATTTATTTTCAGATATTTGTATGTGTGATTTGCGTAAATAACATCATATTAGTAGTGAATTTTGACCATATTTAAGGAAAAAAAAAACATCCGGCAGGCTATATACAATCATTATAAAAACAAGAGATCTGAGAAAAGCACAAAATTAACCTTAATTTTTTATCCGGCGCCAAAAAAGCCGTGAGCTGACTATAAGATTGGTGAAAAACTTTTCAGTGTTTTTTTTGTGTCGAAAGTTTTACTGCTTGAACGTAAAGTTTAACTTTGTTCACAAAAGAAAATATCGAAGACCATGTTCAATGACGAATCTTAGAAAACAGGTAACAATACTAACTATTGAATCTGTTTCAAATGTTGAGTACAAGTTCAGCTAAAACGTTAATAAGCTACTTGTGTTAATTAATTTTATTTTGATTCCCCTAAGTCCTCAACTACAAACTGAGAATCATAAACTTTCATAACCGTTTTCATGCAAAGTTATTGAGATGAAGCGGTGTGTGCATGTACCAGTGCCGGAATAGTTAGATTGCATTCAGCGCACTGTTAGCGCACGCTAATTATGATTTAAGAGCTTCCATTAAATAGGGTAATTAAAGAAGTTTCTCTGCATAATGTCCTCCTTAAATAGTCGTCATTAGCGGAACTTAAGTTGGCACAACTTGAAGGCGTGTGGTGGAACGTAGCTAATGCGTGTTTTATGCCTAGATCTTGAAGTGTGCTTTTACAGAACTAATAGGGGTTAAAGTATGAAATTGCCGATTAATTTCCCACTTTTTATTTTGTTTATAGCTCTTAAGTATAGTCATATTATTGCGTAATTCTTTTTGTATTGTATCAAAAACTAAATAAAGTAACTTTTGACTAAAAAAAAATGCAATACTAGTGCCTTACTTCAAAGGAAGTCATTGAAAAGACCCCTTACAATGTGTCAGCTGACCTTCTTGCTTCAATTAAGTATATTTGTATTAAATACTTTGATTTTCAGAAATTTAAATACTATAATGCGTAGCTTTATAACCATCTAACTTTCAACTATAATTGCATCGAAAACGGTTCAGGCGTTTTTAAAAAAACTAAAAAATTGTTAGTATGGAAAAATAATTTTCTTTTCTCGATTTCGTCCATACAAAACGGCATTTTCATACTTTAACCCCTAATATTATGTTCTCTTTGGAACTATTATCTAACACAAAACAGGTACAATCTCATGTGTGTACGCCGCGCTATGGTTGACAACTTTGGCTAATGCTCATACTAATATAAAACCACTGTGTACTTGGCACATTATGCACATAATGGCCTTTGTGTCAGGCCCCTAATTCGCGTAACCGAATCGTATCACAATCGTAATTGAACGACAGGTTTTTGACATTTATAGTATGGGACTTTATGTCTATATAATCTAATGGGCTAAATGTCAAAATCGTCCAATTCAATCACGATCGAACTGCGATTCGGTTACCCGAATTAGGCCCCTAGTTGTCTGATTTATTGTTGAAAAATTAGCTAAGTTTTTGGTGGAGATCCGCATGTGTATTTTCGCACTATTTTAACTCAAATAATTTAATAGACGCTTGTCTCGAGCTCGTTTTATCAACTTTATATGATATTTAAGCAATTTAATTGAAATTATAATATCAGTATTTAAACTTAAAATATGTCTCAGGCGGGTCTCGAACCCGCATCTCCTTACATGCCACCATTAAGCCACTGAGACACTGTGTCACAGTGCGAATTTATTAAGTATATTCTTATCGCTGTAAGTTCAGCGTTGTTAAATCAAATGTTAGGAGTTTGCACCCTTTAACACCCGAAAGAATCCCCTTTACGCCGCGCCCGGCATGCGAGGAGATGCGGTTTCGAGTCCCGCCTGAGACATAATTTCTCGTTTTATTTATTTATTTGCGTTGCTTGAGCGCTTGACTTCTGTACGTATCAGTTTTGTGCTATTATGTTCTCTTTTGGCTGTGTGGTGCTGGCTTAACATGGAATGCCACCTCCTTATCTCGCCTATAGGGTGTCGGTAGAGGCGAGAAAAAGACAACTGTCATAAGAAGATCATTAGCTGAAAAGTAATCTCAATATAGAAAAGTCACACATTGGGCTATGTTGACTTAATCTATCTATATATATTAAAATGAATCCCTATTTCCCTTGGTTATCGCATCACGCATGAGCTGGACCGATTTTGCTAATTCTTTTTTTGTTTTGTTTGTTATTGTTAGGAGAATGTTCTTACGAAAGAAAAAAAGAAGAAACTGGCGCGGAAAATTAGAAATTTTAAGAAAACTTCACCATACTAAATTATTTGTTATATAACCTTTATAGCTTTTGAAAATTCAAACTTTTTTAATGTATGGCGTTTGACATAACATTGACAGAATGCGTGCTGCTAATATCGTCAAATAGGGGGTAAAAAAAACTGAATTTTGCACATGGCCAGTAATATGTCGCTTGTTACCATGTCGGATACCATATTTATATACCCGCCAGAAAAAAAAACTACAAAGAATGTTGTATATCATAAAGCATAATAATAATAAACAATGGGTAGGTAACATTTTTCTCTATTAAACCTTTTCGTAATCAATATTCATAGTTAAGATAGGACAACGTCCGTCGGGTCCGCTAGTTATTTATATATTGACGACCATTTGGATCAGCGGTAGTAAACGCTGCTTCTGACCCATGGGTCGCGGGTTCGATCCCCGCACAGTACAAATATTTGTGTGCATGAACATGTCTGTTTGTACTGGTCTGGGTGTTTTATACGTATTTTAAGTATGTATTTACAAAAAAAAAGTATATAAGTAAGTTTATCGGTTGTCTAGTACCCCATACGACAGGGTACTTAATAGTAGCTTAATTTGGGACTAGATGGCTTTGTGTGGCCCGGTGAGGTATGTCTTAAATATTTATTATTTATTTTATTATTATTTATTTATCATTTTTAAGTTGCAAACTAGTACCTAAATCAATGACGTTAAGATGTGTAGGTATAGCGTAATGTGCGGCTGGCTTCGGCTTTGTTATACCATTTATCTGACACCCTGTTTATAAATGTGTATAGGTCTGGAACTGGTGCCAGGTAAAAAAAAAACGAAATAAAATAAGAACAATCATTGTGTATTGAATAATGCAACTATTTATTCTAGTGTGACCGGAAAATCATAATGCGATAAAATGCATCTGTGTAAAGTTTGATTCTGAGTTTCCATGTTGTAGTTGCGTTGCTATTAATTAAAATTTGTAGCTAATCGCGAATTATGTGCATTATTCTGGTTAAGCCCCTAAATGGAAAATACACACACATTACACATAAATACTAAGAGGTATGAGAGAGTGAAGTGGTAGTGGGCGGGACACAATATAGTAGGAAGAACCATTGGGATGGGAAAGTTCTGAAATGGCAACCGCGCACCGGATGACGATCTGTGGGTAGGCCCCACCAGGTGGACCGACGAACTGGTGAAGGTCGCGGGAAGCCGTTGGATGCGGGTTGCGCCGTACCGATCGGTGTAAAGATTCTTGGGGTGGCCTATGTCCAGCGATTATTTCGGGAGGCTTATGTCCAGCGGCGTCGTTTCCTTCCTATCCCCTTTCCTCAAAAGCTAATTAGTCATATCCAAAAAAGGACTAAAGTCCCTTTTGGGATTTGAGTGACTATTGGTGTAGAAGCGACTGATGAAGTACTGCTAACGGCCGGTCCCAATAACCTATCTATCTTCAGTTTTGGCATATCGGAGATAGGAAACAGTTTCTATCACTGTTTTTGCCGTCCAGAGAAACAAAGACAGAAGTTGTTTTCTATCTCCGATATGCCAAAACTGAAGTTAGATAGGTTATTGGAAATGGTCGTAAGAGAATGGTAGCAATGTCTTCTTTCTACAACTGTCCAAACTGCGAACCCCAACCTAATTGCCAAGCGTGTCGACTACAGCAACGTCTTTCTTTTGAAGCGACCTTTGTCCAGCGGACAGTGGACTGTTTATGATGATGGTATAAAAGTTGGCAGCAGAATTCGGTTGGACGGTGCAGCACAACGTTTTAATTTTTTTTCTGATTTATTTCATAGATTGTCGAAGAGAGTGTTATAACTGTTGCCTATATAAGACCTACCGAATAATTTGTTTAACTTTTATCAGTTCTTAAAGTGTCTTTTTATCGCTTATGTAGCGTTGATAAGTTTAATTTAACGCTATCCAAATCCACATAGAAAATCCAGACAGCAATTCAAGGAACGATTTCAGGATTTTCACAAGTAATAAGTATTTCCTTTAAAGTGTTAAGGAAAAGAACGAGTGTGGAACGTGATCGATCTACGCTACGAGTATTCGGAGCGTAGGCTATACGTGGGTCAGTTTCCGTTGTGTCTTTGTTCCGATTAATTTATCGTGCGTAAAGAAACTACTTGTGCAAGTAGATATAATGAACGGCCCAAATCTTGAACTGCCTTCTTACTTCTTACTAGAATAAGTGTACCCAAGACATCATAATCTATCTTAAGGCGACTACTAGAGCTAAGTGCTTCCCTCAATTGATTAAATTTTATTACTTCTTCTTCTAAAATCAATTCTCAAAAAACTAGAACAGTATCATTTTAGCAAATTACCTCTTGTATTTATTGAATCACTGTCAACTGCTTTTCATTCTGGCATTGTTTCCTATTGTACATTATTGCTAAAAGCGGCCGCTTTTGGCGTTAGCGACAAATTCGACTTTATAAACAACTAAATGAAAAGTTTACTGTGATTCAATAAATACTAGACGTAATTTGCTAAAATGCTACTGTTCTAGTTTTTTGAGAATTGATTTTGTTTAGAAGTAATAAAATTTAATCAATTGGGGGCAGCACTTAGCTCTAGTATAGTCCCTTAAACTAGAACTAGAACTTTTCAAATGCGTTTTTCATCTTAAAACGCTGGGTATTATGTCTCGATTTGAATCCTTTAAACTAACCAGCCATTAATAAATTGATTATCATCATAATGAGCCTATATTAGTCCACGACTGGACACGGACTTCTCTAAAAGGTTTCGCGACCGCATTTAGGCCATTAGTGGACTGGCATACTCCCTGAGCCGCCTCTTAAGAAACCTATATGAAGAGAAAGTGTGGTACTATTCTACAGACATTAATACATCTGAGAAATAAAAGCTGCTAAAAGTGTTACTTACTTTATTGGGTCTTGCAATTAATCAAGTTCTAAAAAAAAACAGGCCAAGTGCGAGTCGGACTCGCGCACGAAGGGTTCCGTACCAAAACGTCAAAAAAAAACGGGTTTGTTGTATGGGAGCCCCCCTTAAATATTTATTTTATTTTGTTTTTAGTATTTGTTGTTATTGCGGTAACAGAAATACATAATCTGTGAAAATTTCAACTGCCTAGCTATCGCGGCTCTTGAGATACGGCCTGGTGACAGAGCGACGGACAGACGGACAGACGGACAGACGGACAGACGGACAGACGGACAGACGGACAGACGGACAGACGGACAGACAGACAGACAGACAGACAGACAGACAGACAGCAAAGTCTTAGTAATAGGGTCCCGGTTTTACCCTTTGGGTACGGAACCCTATAAAAAACACTGTACGATACTATTTCATATTTTTTACCTAAAACAAAAATTGATTCTATAGTTTGACGTTAAATCCATACAAAAAGCAATGATAGCTGTTATTTCTATTAAAAATTAAAAATATTGCAGTGCAAAGTGTAAATTTAAATATTTGTATTTTTTGTAACTTTATTGTCGTTAGACGCAGTATAAAATATGAGTGTCCTACTCTCTCTTGTTTCTTAATATCTAACATTGCCGTTTTACAAATAGTACTCATAATATATAAATTTCTTCAAAGCTCTAAGATTGATGAAATTCTTTAGTGCTGTTTCCAAGATATAGAAAATAAATAAATATCTGTAAGAGGAATTGCTCGTTATAATTATAAATTATACTACAAACACCTCTTTCAAAGATCTAACGATTCTTTGTCGGTTATCCAATCAATGGGAACCGTCACCAAGAACTGGCTGGTGAAGCTAGGCACATATCTCCTACTGGAGAGCTAGGTACATTTTCCATTGCTCCTAGTTATTTCCTGTCGCTGCATCGGAAATAAAGGTGGGAATGGAAGCGAATGGAATTTCGTGATAAAATCCTGGATACGGGAACGTTATCACGTACAGATCGCGCTGTTCGCGTCTAGTTAGGCTTATTTGTCGATAGCAATACTCTTTACTTGTTTGTTTTTTTACTATTAGCTCTTGAATATAAAGTATGTACATTTATTATCGAATACGCTTCCTTTCCGCTCTTCTGAAAGCGCCTTACACAATTTATCACCGACTGTAATAAATATGAGATTATTAAAAGATATTATTTGAAAACTTAGCTATTATCTTCGTATTGTAATTGATAAGTTACAACGAAATTGTTATATTCTTACAAAGAAGTAGCTAAGTAGTGACTATAATATTATAATGTGTGCACCACACAGCCTGTTTTTTTACCTTCGGGTTTATTAGTGATCAAAGTTTATTTAAGTAGATTTACAGGGTGTAGAATTACGCAGCGAAACCAGCTTAAAATTAATAATGGTTAGCTTTTTACGTGCTTATAAAAAGTGAAACCAAAGAATTTAAAAAGCATCCTAAGCGGAACATATAGAAAATGGTTGGAGATTACCTACCAGCTAGCGCAGCCAATATGAAAAAACATACGTATAACGAAATTTTCAGTTTGTGTTCATGCGTTGTATATGCCTAACCATAAAGAAAATGGTTCGGACCTCGTCACACCATTTATAAAGTCCACAAATCATGGCAACACTGCAAGGACTCGGCCACAGTTAGCTCATATTGCGTGGATAGACACAGCTGACGCAAAAAAGTGTTCGAAATTTCAAAATAAACAATACAAATATCCTAACCTAACCCTGCAGATAATTTTTTATGAAAAAAAAAAAGAATTTGACTTTACACAATAGGTACTAAATGCAGGATATTAAAGTTAATGTCAGCCAATCATAACTTAAAATGTGTTTGTTTGTCATCCACAAAGTTTGACTATTGTCAGTCTTAACTGACACGAAAGAATTTCATCAAGTTGGTTTCAAAGGCAACGTGGGCAAAATATTAATTAAACAATAATAGATTTCCTCGGAATGCAAGCCATTAATTTTATTCAGACGCGTAGGCACCCCTTATTTCGGGTGTCTTTAACAGATTCAAATGGTTTTGTATTGTTTTGAGTATAAACTAAAATGTTTAGCGTGACTTCGTTTTGTGCTCAAATTTTCATAAAGATGTTCTATTATATTTTTAGCTCGTATTGTTGCTTTTGTATATTATTATATTTAATAACTCAGTTATTGGTAATTTTTAAATAATAACTAATGTGTACAACGTCTCATAGGTACATTATCTTGACCCCAAAGTACCTAACATTTTTTTATTAAAATCAGAAACAGCAAAGTTATCCCAAAAAATCTAGACTCGAGAAAATATGAAAAGCAATTTTCTACTTTGATCCGTCCGAGAATCGAACCGGGAGTCATCAGATCTAGGACTTGGCCAAGAACGTAAGAAAATTATACATGTCTCTACCAATAATTGCTGAGGTAATCTGAATGCAATGATGGAGGTCTTTGCCCTGCAGTGGGATGATTTTACTAATAAGCATATCAGTGCTTTTGTGTAAAAGGAGACAGGCATTTATAGATTAGAAAAGCGATAGGCTAAGATTGTATCTCTTATACTACTAACGATCAGAATAATTAGGTAAGAGGTGAGCAATTAAAGATAAAATTCAAAGAGTCGATGGGACATTACGTTATCAATTCTGTGAAGCAGCATTTTATACCTGTATATTGTTTCTATGTTCTAGACACACCAACATTGAATTAATCCAGTTATTAAAAAAAAAACCAGTTAACATTCCAATTGTCGTTTAATAAGTGTAAAATTATCCTCGTACGCATCAAAATAGTTTGCCATGTGCGTCGCTTAGCAGATGATGTCAACAATTACTAGAAACTAAACAACTAGTTAATTATTCTCTTAATAGTTCTCATACACTTAATTGGCAGTGTTCTTTCTTACATTGTATATAAATTGTTACACTTTTAATAGCTACAGCATCGAGTAATATCCTAATAAGACCCAAATAATTTTGGTTGTTCGTCATCAACGCTGTGGTCTGGTGTAGGCTGATGTTGATGAGTTAAGCATATATCAGAATAAAAAAAACGAAAGAAAAATTAAAAGGAAACGAAATAGAATGTATCCGATTAAAGACAAATATTTGTCTCTCATAGCTTTAGTCTTGCCGGGTAACAAAACTTATGAATGAGACGTTCAAGTCATTTATTTGTCATCAGTCGTAATGATCTCATATAACCCAGCAAAATTAAGTTTTCGTTTAATTGCTAATCGATTAAACACGATTCGACAAGATGCCAAATTATTAATAAACGTCCACGGGTAATTCGAAGGCATTCCTCATCATGTTCTATCCCCTTCTGAGGGTTACCTGATATGTCGGTATGCGACCCTTACTCACCCGAGCATAAATTGGTGGCATACAGTTCACTAATAAATCTATGCATTATTTGCTCGTTATTAAACAAATAGCCATTCGTGGTTTTGTTATAAATTTATGTCTCAGATCGAGGACACGGCAGATAAATTGAACATTTTAACGAAGAGTTTTACCGTTAAATACATAATTGGTTTAAATGGTATCAACTTCAATTTATATGGAGCTCCCTGGAAAGTGTTTTTTTTTAAACTGGCAGTTATTACAAAAAATACTTTTCATTAACTTATTTATCACGAGTAGATACCAAACAACACAAGAAAACTTCAAGTAAGCTTTAGAGCTGTAAGTGTTCCATTTACCTAATATAGTCTTCTATAGAACCATGATAGTCTTCTATAGAAACACAAAAAAATGCAGGTATATAAAGTAAAAAGTAACGGCCTATAGGTAATCATCCCTCAATTGGGGCAATTGCCTCCATCATTGAATTCAAGTTACCACAGTTATGCTGGGATAATCAACATGCTTGCCAAATGCGGGTTCGAAATTCGAAAATTTGTAACTCGGCTTGCACGACCCGGGTATCGCATTTGGTACCCGAAATCGTGGCCCAGTAAACCACCAGACAGCTGGGCTTTGAATATTGCCGATCGTCATATACCCAGGTATATGGCAATCTCCAATATTCCAAATACGGAACAGGGCTTATATTTATCCTCACATTTAAACATTTAACGGAAAGGGTGGCAACCACAATTCAGATTAACGAGTATAATTAATCCGCGATTGTTTTTTCCCGGGCATCGGAATTAATTATGTTTTATCTGTATACAGGATGAAATTTTAACCACTTTCCAAAATTTTTATATGCGTTCAGTATCTTATTTAGATCCTATTTATGAAGTAAAAAGTGTAAATCAAGTTGTCACCCGAAAATATTTTTCGCGATATTGTTTTCAATTTTTACGGTCCTAGAACTGTCAAGGTATAAAGAGAAAATCAAAAACTTATGAATAGTATCGTAATGAATGAATGGAATGGAAAAAAAAGTGTTGCTAGGTGGCCGTATCAAAAATTTTCGATCTTTTGCGGACATTTTCTAAGTGCTTTACCTTGACATTTTTGTACTGGGCTATACCAAAAGAAAAAATACTTCATTTGTTTTATGTCTCGTAGATTGATATATTAAAATTTGGAAGGTGGTTAAAATTTCAACCTGTATATTACACACACATCTATACCTATGTGTTTCCAGAGTGCTCTCAAAATGATTTAATTTGTTAATACAATTGCTTTCCTTGTATCCGTAAATGTCGAAATAGTACTCACAACTATGGATCAGTAAATATTTCTGAAATATACAATTAATAGGTATTTGTAATAAAAACAAGACTATAATAGACACCACAAAAAAAAAGACACCGATGGAAATAGATTCTAGTCCTATTATTTTTTATTTGCCAGCGACACACGACCGTACTCAACGAGGTACAAGGTAAAGGTGATCTTATCTCCATTTTTAAATTTTGTATACCAGCATCTTTGGGAATTCTTTTTATTTCGAATCCCCATTGTTTTGCTATGTGGTTAACGCTGTCAAACTCTCGAGTATGATTGGTCAGAATGCCAACCCTGCCGCCTGGGCTCAGAGTCACTATCATTTCGTAATTAAAAAAAAGTAAAAGTAACAGCCTATTAATCATCCCACTGCAGGGAAAAGGCCTCCATCTTTGAATTCAAGTTACCACAGCAATGATGGGTGTACTGGCATAATCACCACGCTTGCCAAAATGCGGGTTGGTGATCACAAACCCGAGCAACGTTCGAAAATTCGAAACTTTTTTGTTGTCCGACCCGGGATTCGAACCTGGGACCCCGAGATCTGGCCCGGTATTTAAACCACTAGACCAACGGGGCGTTAAATTTCGTAATTACACCAAATTCTAGTAAATCCTGCCTAAGATTAATGTGCTTGAAGGGTTCCTGTCGGATTGGCAATTTATTTTGGGCCTCATATTAAAAGTCCGCGCTCATATTAAAATCGAATTTGCGTAATTTTACTATGTATTGTGTTATAATATTTTTCTCGAATATATTTCTGTTCTGTAAACAATTGCGTGGCGTTGGTTGTACTGCACGCCAATAGTGAACATGAAACATTGTTTCCTTAATATTTTTTAATCTCGGCGGCTACAGCCGACTATTCCTTTCTTAGTTTGAGTAACATTCATTAAATTCATACATTCTGATAAAGAAAAAACTTGAAAAACTTATTAATGCCATACAACAATCTCTATCAGTCGACCAATGCGATAAACGGAAATGTAGCACCTTAAAAAACAATTTGTTACTGAAATCAGTGTACCTAATAAAAAAAAGCTATTTTCTTTCAATATTTCAATACCTAAGTCTTTTTCCACAGTCAGATAATAAGTTTTCGAAAAAAAATACGGCAGGTTGGTATGTCAATTATTTATTAATTAAAATCTTAAATGCGTAATTGATAGACACGCATAAGCGGTGCTACTTTAACAAACAGTAATCGCGTTTTGTTTATAGTATTCGCTAAGCATCAAAGGATATAAAAGACGTCAGTCAGCCATTACACTTGTTATGAAGTTCTCGGAACTTTGTGCATGTACCCAGTACGTACCGATGTTAGGCTCAGCATACACATTCCGCCTTTGAGTTTAGAACACCATATCCAAAATATTTTGTTTGATAATAAGGAGCCCGAATTATTAGTTGTTTGTATTAGGCTTGTTACAAACAGTGAAAACAGTCGTTTATTCGTGTTTGAGACCATGCGTAGTTGACCTTCCGGCATGACCAGCCCACTAGACAATCACTTTTAGGATTCAATTTGTATCTGTTGGTTAGTTTTATTTATTCTTATGTTATGAATCAGGTTTTCATGAGTTAGTCTAGTAAGTACTGTCTATTTAAGATAATTTCGATAACTTAGATTACAATCGTGCGTTTATTGCGGTTTTAAACGCTCACAAATATTCTCTACAAGTCGTTTTGACATGATCACACACAAAGTGAACTTGTCTATTGGTTAAATTCTGAAATACACCAGGCTTTTAATTTACAGATTTGCTGCGAAATAAAACAATATCCTGAAAAAACACAAATTAAAATGGAAAACCGTTTAGTGACAATCCGAATTGTATATTTACTACAATTAATTTATTCACACGGGCTGTAGATAACCCGAATTTATTACCTTAATCCCAGCTTTGCGGGGTTTCGAAAAGCAAATCTAAATCCTATCCTGATATTCAGCTAGTTCCAGTGAATGAAAAAATAACTTAAGCGAAACGCGTACAGTGTGTTAATAACTTTAAACTGTAGCTACCCTACACTATGTGACGAGATGAAAGATCACCGAAGCGCGGTTTGATATATGATACTCGCGAGATGTCGCCGATGTTATAAATAGCAGCAGTGCATTGACCGAACTGCTGGGGTTGCCATGATCAAAAAAAGAACTGCTAAAATCATCAATATACATTAGTAACATACAGCACACACCAGGTCGACCTCTTTATCGGTGGTTACATTGGAAGCCATGAAAGAACAAATGTTTGTTTAAGTTACAATTACTAGCAGTATGGACTCATAAGTCTTTAAAACCCTAACTGACTGCATCCAACCATCACCTCTGTCGTGTGGTGCCGGCATATTAAAGAAACGCCACCCCATCCCTTGCTATGGGTGTCGTGAGAGGCGACTAAAGGAGTACTGCGGTGAGAAGACGGACAGCGTTTTCTTTCTGCCTTTGGCCGAACAAGGATCGCCAACCTACGTGCCAAGTGTGGTGATTAGGCCATCATATTTTTGGGATGGCCTATGACTGTGTCCAGTAGTGGCCTATTATAGGCTGTAGATGATTACGATCAGGCCAGGTGGAGTGGTGATTTGCGCAAGGTGGCTGGCAGGAGCTGAATGCGAGAAGCCGAGGATCGACCTAAGTGGCATTTGGATAGGCCTATGTCCAGCAGTGGACTGCGATAGGCTGATTATGAGGATGATGATGATGATTACGATGATGAACCATCATATATTCGGGTTAGAAGTAGTGTAGGTTAATTTGGTAGGTACACATTTATATTATTATCATTACCATTGCTTGTAACTTTTAAATAAATGGTAGGTGTTAATTGTTAAATAAAAAATTCTGGGGTTTGGAATTCTGACAAGAAGTTTCTGAGTTGAGTCACCTGGGATTACCTACATCTGAATATCAGGTAGGGTAACACTTTGCAGAAAAACGCTGATCTAGTGAAAGTAAGAAATCGAAAAGATTTGTGTTTGTATACTCAATGTTCTACGTTGATTTGGATTTATTTTATTTATTTACGATATGTTTATGTTTATGCATTGTGTAGATATTCAAGATAAGCGGCCTTAGGCAAGAGGCTTTCTAATATCGTTTACGCTAGACGAATAAATGTTAAATGTATGAAAATGACATAAGCTTACGATCGTTCTTGAATCGTTTGTTAATGTCTTTTTCATACATTTGTTGTCTATGCCGTCATCTGCCGTAAAAGATATTAGAAAGCCACATGTCTAAAGCCGCTGATCTGATATTTTCTTTATAAAACATGTGTATTATGTTGATAAAATGTTTGTTGCTAATTTGCCTTGATTCGCGTTGAACATTATTGTTTTAATTCTGTAATGCAATATCATAAGTATGTAATTAATAAAATGATTTTAATTTTTTTATGGGTTAATAATGTACTTATTTTAAAATCATATTTTTCTTTTCTAATTGCTTTTGTTTTGTTTGTTTTTAGTAATGTGTAGTTAATAAGTTACAGGCTTAGTTTTTATAGCTTTTGAGACGTTGTTAAACTACATAACCGTAACACCAGAAAGCAACAATAGTAATACTTCTTAAATTACCAACACAACATTTTGTTTCTTAATATTTGACGTAAGAAGCGTATTCTTGTTTGTCTTATTCTATTTTATTATTATATTTCGAGCCGAAAATAATTGCAAAATGCTATAACTTAAAAAAAAATGTTTGTAACAGAAATGTCAAACTAATTCATTGTTATGAAAATAAACCACAAATCAATATTATTAATATCTATCAAAAATATTTCAGTTTTCACTTTGTCTCAATCTTATACACCCGAAACAATAGGGCTAAGCATGCCAACCTACACGTGAAAAACTAGTACTCTACTATTATAATAAACCAGTAATAACCGTTCAAATTGTCTAAATGCCGAAAATTACCATCGGCTCGGATATTGGTTTAGCACTAAGGTGCATACAGATCTGGTTAATGCGTCGCGAATGCGCGTTTGAGAAATTTTCGTCACTGGAATTTAAGCAATATCCGACTTTTAGCATCTGCGATTGGATACTTTGCGAATGCACTGATGATTGCATACCGACGACACTGCAATCGATTCTCTCTTAAGTGATTAACCGTTTGAGCGAGTCAAGTGGGGAGCTGGGGAGCCAGCGCAGTTAGCTAAGCGGCTGTGCTTGCGATCAGTTGGCAAATCCAACGTACAAATACATTGTGTTTCGAACTTAGGACGAGACATGGCAGTATTTGTTTGGGGATCTTTGGGACTCTATTTTATAATAAGTTCATATTCAGTTTTAGTTCAATAACTAATTGTTTTCATTCATTATGTATAATTATAATTTTTGACTTACAATATTTCAAACAATATCAACAAGCCTGTTTTGTTCTACTGGTAACAGTGTAGAAAACTATTAACCGATTCAGTGCGGCAGTGGTTTTTCTAGACTTTAGCGCCTGGCGGTGAACAAATGTTTCGTGACTCCGCTGTGGCGCCATCCGCCATGAACTTTAATGGGTCCTCACGAGCGCCACCCGCCATTCACAAAAAATACCAATGGCGCCACTACGGAGCCATCCGCACGGAATCGGTTAAGCAGCATTACCAACTTTAATGTAATGACTGCCATAGAATCCGTGCAGCGATGGAATTCTAGGAATTTAAGATGGTTAAACGCTCGCGTGCGGTGCGTTCACGGAATATTCGCGGGCATACGCTAAATCTGTACACATCCTTATACCTATGTCATTTATCTGATTCCAACAAGTGTCAAATTTTTGTGTAAAATGTGTCTCTACCTAAATCATTGATGTCTATAATTTATTGCGAATTGTAAATAAATATGTTTTGAATTATAGTTAAAATAAGTACAAAATGAAATTGAAACGATAAATCCATAAATAAACTATTCGTTAGTCCATAGATGTGGTGGTAGTAACGAACATAATAATATAAACCCTTAAATGATACGTTTGAAACTATTTGTGGCCAGTAAACAAGTAAACAAACTAACCATAAATGTTAATTCAACAACGTACTACAACATCAACGTTATTCAACAATGTTTAACGGTTTAATAGTAAACGGTAGCTCAAATAATTTCCCATTTGCACCAAAAAAGGAAATTTCACCAATGAATAAACCTCGTGGTTCATTTCGTAGTTTTAGTCGTTTTTTTAGTAAGTAATCCTTGTTTTACCCGACTATGGCGGAGGAGTTATGATTTATTCTAATAAACCTTAGGATGCAGGTCCGTTAGTCATGTTATAATACCAATTCGTATAATGACCAAAACATTGTCACTTGTATTGGTCGTACCTCGCACAATTATTTACCAGACGCCCTACAGCCTATCCATACCCTAAGAATTTTAGAAGAAATTAATTGAAATTTAACCCCGAAACATTTCGCGTAGTGGAGTTGCCATCAAATAGATTCATCCGACTAAGTTCAAACTTACGACCTTCTCTGCGGAATTAGTCTAGATTTATCCAGTCATATCCAGACTTTCGGTCAAATAAAAAGCTAACTGGCTTTTAACATTATCGGATGTTTGACTTGGCGATAATAAAAAGGAAATATGTATTAACATTTCATTGTCATTTATAAGTGTTTTAAGTAATTAGTTTACAATGCTTTGCCGAGTCCTCCCAGCGGACAGTCAGAGACACCTGTATTGGGAAAGACTCGCCTCCTCCCTTATGGACTGGTAAACATAACAATCATAAAGATAATATGTTGTATTAAATATACAGTAAGAAAAATAATAATAAAAAATATCGCTGACTTGAGAAGTCTGGCGCAAATGGAATAAGAAATGAAACAAAAAAAAAATGCTCTTTTGTGTGTGTGTGTGTGTGTGTGTGTGTTTTTGTGTGTTTGTGTGTGTGTGTGTGTGTGTTTGTGTGTGTGTGTGTGTGTGTGTGTGTGTGTGTGTGTGTGTGTGTGTGTGTTTGTGTGTGTGTGTGTGTTTGTGTGCACTCGCGCGTACGTGTATATATGCTTACGAGTTCCTGTAAGCCCTACGGATATGATTTCTTGGGATCGGTATGGGTGTACCCTTACAAGATTCAGTGTTAGTTTTTTTTGTGAACTTCAGGTGTCAAGCCTTTTTAGAAATAAAGTTTTGTCAATCTTCACGATTGCTTTGTGGGTTGGTGATCGTAGGTAGTTTGAATAATGGTGAAGAGATAAAACTACTGCTGCTGTATGACTTGTTCGTGCAGTGGGGTACTCCACCTCTTTATATGGGTGACGAAATTTACCTTCCTACCATGACTTTTTTCAAAAAACGTAAAACCACTAAACACCGAGCTACTAAGAATTTTTCATACATATTACTTGATATTTCTGCTCTAAATGTACATTTGCTTTCCCGAAACACGTAATAGCATTTTATTTTTTTATGCAGGCAACAAATATCCAACAAAGTATTATCATATATTTAAAATTGTAATTACCTACAACACAAAACGCGACTTACTAAGCTTATTCCACCCTTGTGAAGCCGGGTCGCTTCGCTAATTACATATAGTAACATAAATAAAAGTTTGTTCATTTGTTTCGTAAGCAAGTGAATATGAACTACTAACTGTACTACCTACTATTAACGCGTGGAAGGATTTTGAATAAGTACCTTATATAAGTTTAACCATCATTTTTATCGGCCTATAACAATCCATTGCTGGTCATAGGCCTCTCCCAATACGCACCATAAGCATCGTCATTCATCTGCCTTAACAATCCATTGCTGGTCACAGGCCTCTCCCAATACGCGCCATAAGCATTGCATCTGCTTATAACAATCCATTGCTGGTCACAGGCCTCTCTCAATACGCACCATGAGCATCGTCATTCATCTGCTTATAACAATCCATTGTTGGTCATAGGCCTCTCTCAATACGCACCATAAGCATCGTCATTCATCTGCTTATAACAATCCATTGTTGGTCATAGGCCTCTCTCAATACGCACCATAAGCATCGTCATTCATCTGCTTTTAACAATCCATTGCTGGTCAAAGGCCTCTCTCAATACGCACCATAAGCATCGTCATTCATCTGCTTTTAACAATCCATTGCTGGTCAAAGGCCTCTCTCAATACGCACCATAAGCATCGTCTGCTTTTAACAATCCATTGCTGGTCAAAGGCCTCTCTCAATACGCACCATAAGCATCGTCATTCATCT
Source organism: Anania crocealis (assembly GCA_949315895.1). NCBI lineage: Eukaryota > Metazoa > Arthropoda > Insecta > Lepidoptera > Crambidae > Anania > Anania crocealis. Next base: position 7,175,710 of record OX438879.1, on the reverse strand, counting down.
GCTTATAACAATCTATTGCTGGTCATAGGCCTCTCTCAATACGCGACATAAGCATCGTCATTCATCTGCTTTTAACAATCCATTGCTGGTCATAGGCCTCTCCTAATATGCACCATAAGCATTCATCTGCCTATAGTAATCCACTTCTGGACATGTGCCTCTTACAATACGCTCCATTTTTTCTTGTATCATTGTATTCGACTTGTTCGTGTGGTGCCGGCATAGTCGCATCTAGCATCTGGCTATGACCTTTCGAAAGTTGTAAGTACCTTAATTTCACTAAAAACGACGTTTTCGAACTCGTGGAAAAGAGTGATTTTGTCATAATATAACAACACAAACGAAACACAAAGCAGCTATACTTTATTAACCTAAAAATATCTAAAAGCAGGCAACTAGTTTTAAATTGGGGCTGATTTACAAAATGTCTTCCGATATTTTTCGTTTCAAACAAAAGCAGAGTGCATTTTTGAAATATCACGAAAACAAATTGCTGTGCAATTCCATACTTACATAACTTTGGTACAGGTAGAGGATAAATGTCCAAGACTATCCATCATCGGAAAAAAGATTTCATATTGGTGTTAAATATTTACACTTTCATGACGTAAAATGTTTTGAAATTAAAATATTATGAAAAATTCTAATAAACATGAATTAAATCGAAAATAAAGTCTTACATTTAAATTTAGAGGATTGGCGAAAAATCAATAAATGAATAATTTTATACATATTTTAAGCAATATTAGGCAAATTCTTTAGCGTGCTTTCTAGTACCTACGTATAATATTATATTTAGGTTTTGTCGATTTTGTAATGTTACATATTTACTACTAGAATTTATTATCACAAAGAAATGCATTCCTAACGATAAGTAAAAGTTCACAAATAAAAGAAGCGTCAAATTAAATTATCTTAAAAATGCTCAATCTTCGAATTTCCTAAACAGACTGTGCCGAGGAGGATTTAATAAAAAGCTACTTTTAAAGTGTCACTTAAATCAAATAAGTACACCTAACCTAAAGGGATCTCACGGATACCTTTCCCCAACATGTTTTAAAACGAGGTGCAACTAGAGGGGAAGATTTTTCATTACTCGCGGCACCCTCGTTCCTTCTCCCGTTCCATTCTTTATAGCAGTAATATTGTTTCGGTGGCCCGACAAAATAAATGTTTGTATGGACCCACGACTCGACTCGTAGGTTTAAACATTAGACCGGTATATTTTAGACGGTGTTAAGGGGCTTTTTATTGCTCTTTCGGTTATTAATGGGCCAAATAAGATGAATTAGACCGCGTACAATAACAACTTTGTTTTACAACCGCATTAAAAGAGACGTAAAATTCATTTGGTGGGAAAATCGTTTGTGATCACCGTCATTTATTGTGATATGATTTTATTATTGATTTCTTGTACCTCTACAGTGAGGAACGGCACATTAAAATAATAGCACCACCTCTCCTCTTCCTATCGGTGTCGTAAGAGGTGACTAAGGTATTGCGGCCAGAAAAAGACCTCAAGTAAAATCAGTAAAATCAGTTTTATATCTGCAAATAGGCCCCAAGAGGCGCTTTTACTTACATGTTCCAATTTTTAAACCTACCAACGTAACGACTATAGCAAACCGAAGGATATGGACCTAATGTTGGTAGTTTGATTTATATGTACGTAATTGAAATACATACATGATAACAGAAAAAACAACTTGGTGACTTATAGCTATTCATATTTTTTTTTTTGTCAAAAAAGTTTTTGTTTGCTACATTTATTGAAGTAGTACTTTGACATTGCGGTAATGGCCATCTTTAAGCTAAAGTATAAGTTGTAAAAATGAAAATATATACCTTACTCTAAATTACATCTGGTTAATAAGGAAAACGGAACGGCTTTGGATATTTCCGCCAAGCCCGACATAAAGGGTCGCTGTGTTAATAAGTTACATAAAAAATAGTAGCACGTCAGATTTAGGGCATGTATACACTGCGCTATTTCAAAATTTATTAATCCCAATGATAATTCAACCAAAATATAATACTTAACATCCAGTAACATCGTCGTCGCCAAAAACTAAAAGATGATTACTCGGAGAAAATGTGAGGTGTTTCCTTCCTGAAGTCTTAATAAATCTCCATATATAAATGGAACCGAATCGGTTGACCGGTTTAAGCGTGAAAATATAACAGAAAGTTAGAAAATTTAACACAGGTACTTAGATTTGTTTAAAATACAATGGGACTTAAACTAATAGCTAAAACAGTTTTATAACACTTAAGTCTATATTTTACAATCTATGGAAAAAGAAGTTCTTGTAATTCGAAGCGTATACAGAGTTTTTATAACTCTTTCATACGCATTTAATTTTACTAGATGGACGATTCGAAATTATAACAAAATATAACTTAAATTTTTATTCGGTAGATTACAGCTTAAGTTAAAAGTTGATCACATTAAAACTCAAGTCCGAATCGTTGTATAATAGATATATATGTATCAATAAAAAAACAGTGAATTTAATACAAAAAAGTATTAATTAAAAAGCGAGAAGTTATCCACCAATTGTGAGTGGTGGCAAACAAGTAATCAATGACAGTAATCATGAATGACTATCATGACTTAACTTTCTCCTGGGTTTAATTAAAAGTGAAAAACCGTCCAAGTGCGAGTCGGACTCGCGCACTGGATTTCGTACCAACTTTAACTAAATTAGGGGTCCACTTACTTCCACTTAGCCAAAAATACCACAGTTTCAAATTGACTGCCACTTCTGACTGACTTTGTACCACTTCCGAAGTGTTTATCTTCCAAATGTTAGACTTTTGGAAAAAATGGTTCTAGCTCTACCTCTATGTTATTTTAAAAGACCTATCTATAGATACCCCATACTCATGGTTAAATTTTTTTTTTTGTATTAATTCTATGTACGGGAAGCCCCCCTTAAATATCATTATTTATTATTTTTGTATGAGATTCGTAAAAGCAGGATACACCTACCTACTAAGTTTCAACTGTGTTATGCTAATACTTTCAGAATAAAGTGGCTGTGACATACGGACGGACAGGCAGGCAGACAGACAGGCTTGACGAAACTATAAGAGTTCCGTTTTTGCCATTCGGCTAAGGAACCCTAAAAAGTTGTATTCGGAACTTTTCCAACAATCCAACAGTGTACTGTATTCGCCCTTAGCGGTGTATACAAACGGCCTCGGTGCGCCAAATATGGATAAAGGAGGTGTAATATTCGTTGAGCCCTTGCGACCGAGGCACAGAGGGATTATTCCTCCAATTACGGGTGGTGCGTGCGCAATAAATATTTTTCTAAATAACAATTTGTATCTGGCGCGAATAAGGACTTATCCAATAAAATCTTGGCGAAAATGTACAGGTACGTAAGTTACATAACATATGGCATTGGTTTTGAATATCAAGTACCTATATATTTGTGTTGTAACAGATTTTTATATGAATAAAGGTTAAACGCCGAGATATAACATTGGGCTAAGGGCCATACATTGGGTGAGTGCTATGTCCAGAATTGAACTGGCGTGGGATTGCAAATACTAACTTTGATTCCTGCACATTGTTTAAGAATACTTTTTCAGCATGCTTTTGTTGTTGTTTGTAGAAGCCGAGGATCGACCTAAGTGGCGTGCAATTGGAGAGGCTTATGTCCAGCTGTGGACTGTGCTAGGCTGATGATGATGATGATAGAATAATTTCTCAGATAAAAACTATCCTTTGTCCTTTTCCGGGAATAAAACTATGTCTGTACCAAATTTTATTTGAGTCAGTTCCTCGGTTTTAGCATAGGTAACAAAAAAACACTTCCTCATTCATAAAGTCAGTATAACACAAAGAACAGCAGCCTCATACATTATGTTTATAACATTACTCTCCGGCTTATAAGGGTAAAAAATACCATAAACTCACGCTAATAAGTAGCGGGGACAAAATATTGTTGATAGAGAAGGTTTAATATTTCTGTGGGCCAACCCAGCCGCGGGGCGCAGCGGGATTAGGCCTCCAATTACACCAGGCCTGACTCGGCGGAAAGCAGCCCGTGACGTAAATCACACGAAATTAGTGCAAAAATATTCGAGAAAGGGGAATTTTTCAGTGTAGTGATGCTCTGTTATATGGTGACGCAATGATATAATATTATCTTATCTATATGTCATCGTTGTTAACTTTCAGTTCATAATTAAACCTCGAAGGATAACAATGTAACCTAACCTAACCCACCGCCTACCACTTACGGCCGGTCCCAATAATCTATCTATCGCCAGTTTTGACATTTCGGAGATAGGAAACAGTTTCTATCTCTGATTTTGCCGTCCAGAGAAACAAAGACAGAAGTTGTTTTCAATCTCCGATATGCCAAAACTGAAGATAGATAGGTTATCAGGACCGGCCATTAGTTTATAATCTCACGCGTTGTTTTGTAAACTGACAGATCTCACAATTTTACGATGACATAATATTATATTATCTTTATAAATAAAAATGATTCACCAAACAATTTGTACGCGTATCACATCACAATGAGTGCAACATTTGTATAAATAAAGGTTTAAGCGGTAGAAAATATTTGATGATTGAATGAAAAAAGAAAATCTGTTAATTACGAGTATAAATGTTGACAACGTCACATACATTGTTCTGATCCCAATTTGAATAACTATTTAAAGCACTCGTATTTTGGGAATCAGAAACAACGAGGGCACCACAAACACCCAGACCCGAGAAAATGTAGAAAACCACATTTTTCTACATTGACCCGTCCGGGAATCGAACCCGGACCTCGGAGCAGGCGGCACCTTAAAAACCGACGTGTACGTCACTCCACCACGAAACATGTTCGTAAACAGACCGCGCCGTTCGCTTGCATTATCTTTATTGGTAAGTCCGTGCAAAGCCGGGACAGTTGTTATATAGTAAATAAATGTGTTTGTTATATTATTATATACATGTGTCAGAGGCCTTACTTCCGCAACACAGTGTCCGTATATTCGAATCCATCTGTCCCTATTACTCATACCGATGTGTTAAAGTATCTGATAGAGACAGATATATCCGTAAATACGAGCTTCGTGTTGCAGAGTAAGGCATCTGCTCCCAAAGTAACTATTCAATGAACTTTTGTGGGCAACACAAACTACGAAAGTACCACAAACACCCTAACCCAAAAAATAAATAATATACTTAAAAGGTGTCAAGGGACACCCGGATGGAACGAAGTTCATTTTTAGTGAAGGAATTGTAATACAATTTTGTTTTATTTTAATTTATTTTTAATTCTCTCTCCCTCTCCCTCTGCCTTTTCCTATCCGTATCCCTTTCCCTCCCTCCCTCCCTCCCTTCCTCCCCCTCCACCTCTCCCCCTCCCTCTCCCTCTCCCTCTCTCTCTCTCTCTCTCTCTCGCCGCACGGCTTACAACTATAGCAAAAAGTGTCGGTCAAAAAGTGTCGTTACAATTTTTTCCGTCTAGCCCGCTTTCGCAACGCGCGATAAGGAACTTCGTTCCAATAAACTTTCGTTCCAATAAACTTTCTTCTACATTGACCTACTCACCCCGGGTTCAATTCCCGCACAGACAAGGCGGATTCTTTCGGAGCAGACGACACTTTGAATACCGGTGTGTACGTCACTCTGTCGTCGGTCGAAAAAGTTATTGTAAAACTTTCCAGTATTTCTAAACCTGAAAATTGCATTCTTAAATAGCATGGTATTATTTTTTCTTAAACATCGTATTTTAAATATAAAATAAAAAGATAAATGATATGACCGAAATATACGTAACCAAAGTAAACATTATACTACATACAGGATGAAATTTTAACCACTTTCCAAAATTTTTATAGGCGTTCAGTATCGTACTTAGAGCCTATTTATGAAGTAAAAAATGTAAATAAAGTTGTCACCCAAAAATAATTTTCGCGATATAGTTTTCAATTTTTACGGTCCTAGACCTGTTAAGGTATAAAGGGACAGTCAGAAACTTATGAATAGTATCGTAATTAATGAATGAAATGCAAAATGCGTAAAAAGTGTTGCTAGGAGGCCGTATCAACAATTTTAGATTTTTGGCGGACAATTTCTAAGTGCTTTATCTTGACATTTTTATACTGGGCTATAAAAGAAAAAATACGTCATTTGTTTTTGTGTCGTAGATTGATATTTTACAATTTGGAAGGTGGTTAAAATTTCACCCTGTATATGTAACTTATGTTAACGCCCCGTTGGTCTAGTGGTTTAAATACCGGGTCAAGATCTCGGGGTCCCAGGTTCGATCCCGGGTTGGGCAACAAGTTTCGTATTTTCGAACATTGCTCGGGTTTGTGATCACCAACCCGCATTTGGCAAGCGTGGTGATTATGCCAGTTCCCATCATTGCAGTGGCAACTTGAATTCAATGATTGAGGCCTTTTCCCTGCAGTTGGATGATTATAGGCTCTTACTTACTTACTTACTTACTTACATAAATGTTTTGTAAAGCTTCTTACACAAAACACTTTTTTTTTAGTACCTAAGCGTATATTGCTTATTGTTTTTCTAGTAAACGTATTTATTTTTCTGTGTAAAAATTTGCTATGTGCAATGTTGTATGTCTATTTGCAGTAAATAATGTTTTTCATTCTCCTGATGTTAACAGGTATAAACTAATTATGTAGAACCAAAATCATGAATTCAAATAGTAGGTATATGTATTACTAGAAAATAATATGATTTTAAATATCGGTATATATTATAATCATTTAGTACGTGTTTTTAGAAACCTAAGCCCTACAAACCGGCACGACTGATGCTTATGTATATTTCAATGGGTTCCTGGATGATTTTTAAACATACAGAGAACTCGACAGACCCGGGCCTGCTTGTATTCTATAAATTTGTTAAAAAAGACTACTCAAATAATACAAAAAGCGTTTTTTTTTTTTACTTTAATAAGGTTAAAAAAGTATTCAAAAATGTCTTGGCATCTATTTTATCCAATCCATCGTTTAGTGAATCTATGAAATGATTTTTTCCCTATCACGCTCAGATGTATTAAACATACCCTTAGATTCGTATACCTCCACATTTTTCGTCGGTAGCAAAAATAAGCTTCCGTATTCAATTCACGTCCAATTCAAAACTACCTTCCACTTTCATCGAAATATGAACTTAGCTTTCCAATAATACCGAAGAAATGTTCAATTATTAACTCCATCCACAAATCGGGATAAATCACTGCATAAAGTTTCATTGAAGTCTTTTATCGAGTGGAATTATTCGATTGAGTAAAGGCGCAGTCTATTGTTGCTAATACCTACTCGGGTCTCAGTTCTAGAACTCTTATTGGTTTTACAGTGTTCGATTTCATTTGTAGTATTCAGTCACGTACCAAACAATAGCGGTGTTAAGGCATTTCGTAAGTAATAAGTGTAATTGAAAACTATGAACTACAAACTAACCTGTTTCGTGACACGTGATCTAAGTCTAGATTTCGGTCGAACCAATTTAAAAAATACCCATCCGGGACAACAAAACTTGTCGTTAAATTTTCAATTATATACAAATGAATAAATAACATTCATTAGATTTTTAATAAACGATACAATAAGTCGAGATCTGAGGTTGGAGAGCTACTTTTCTTAAAAAAAAAATTGTTGGACATTGTCAGATCCAATTGAAATATAAGTTTCTCTCTTATCAAATGTCAATAAAACAAAACTAGCATAACAAATGTCAGTGCTTTAAGATTAGAGCATAAAATACACTACCGTATCGGCAATAAAATATTTAAATTTAAACACAAATTGATATCATTAATTCAATATTCAAAGGTTATTTTAGTTCAGTAGTACTTTTGAATAAATTAGAAACAATGAAAATAGAGTAAAAGATGAATTTATAAAGATCTGGAAAATGTTTCCGCATTTTCCATCGTTTCCCCGCTTATTTTTATCTGAGTACCTAACGAGCTTTGTTACGCTGATTGGACAAAGATGAAATCCTCTGGTGTTTACCGCTTAAGTTTCATGAATTCATCGCAAGCACAGCACAAAGGTTTAATCTTTCATAGAATTTAGTTACTCGATCGAGTAACGGCTTGCTTCTATTGTAGCTGATACTTACTTAGGCTTAGAGTTCAGGCCAGAGGCCTTAATCTGCTACGCAATGTCACTATATTCGAATCAATCCGTCCCTATCACTCATACCGATGTCGTAAAGTATCTGAAAGGGACAGATATATCCGTAAATTTTATTATTACTTTAAAGTTTTATATTTATAGGCATAATGTAATAATAATAGTTATTGTAGTGCACAAAACCACTAATTCCCGCCCGACGCAGCCGCGCGGTGCCTGTTGCGAACACTGATAACGTATTGCAGTTGTGTACATATTTTAACGGTTCTAGTTAATTGTAAAATACACGTTAACTGAAGATGTTGATAATGTTTTAGAAATCTTTTTAGTGCTTTTTCCTAAAAGTACCTAAAGCCACAAGGAACACATAATATTTTGACGACCTCCGTGGCGGAGTGGCGTACACACCGGTTTTCAAGGTGTCGTCTGCTCCGAGGTCCCGGGTTCGATTCCCGGACGGGTCAATGTAGAAAAAAAGTGTTTTTCTACATTTTCTCGGGTCTGGGTGTTTGTGGTACCTTCGTTGTTTCTGGTTTCCAAAATACGAATGCTTTGAATTCAAATTGTTGAATCGTATGTGACAATTTAAATTTAGAGTGGTTGGTACTCAAGTGTAAAAAATCTGTTAGTTTTTTATGTTCCGATTTTTCTCCAATGTTTCACAGCTTCTAAGGGTAGAGTTTGGTTTCCATTGGCCACTTTCTACTTTGTTTTTAGGGTTCCGTACCCAAAGGGTAAAAACCGGACCCTATTACTAAGACTTCTGTCCGTCTGTCCGTCGCTCTGTCACCAGGCTGTATCTCAAGAGCCGCAATAACAACAAATACTAAAAACAAAATAAAATAAATATTTGAGGGGGGCTCCCATACAACAAACTCGTTTTTTTGGCCTTTTTGGTACGGAACCCTTCGTGCGCGAGTCCGACTCGCACTTGGCCGGTTATTTATGTATATGTGACTCTAAGGATTTGTGGTATTGTAGTGTATAAATAAAATTCGTACCTACATCCACTCAAGGCGCATCTAGATAATGTAAAGACAACTTTGTCTATACTAATATTATAAAGCTGAAGAGTTTGTTTGTTTGTTTGAACGCGCTAATCTCAGGAAGTACTGGTCCGATTTGAAAAATTCTTTTTGTGTTGGATAGTCCGTTTATCGAGGAAGGCTTTAGGCTATATAAAATCACGCTGCGACAAATAGGAGCGAAGCATGAGTGAAAAATGTTGCAAAAATAATCGCGATCATAATAACGAAAATTGACGCGGACGAAGTCGCGGGGAACAGCTAGTTCTTTAAATATAGGCTGTGTGTGTTTTGGGTATTACTGTATCTTTTTTAGTAACCTTAAAAGTTGTTCGCATGCGTGAATAAATCAGGTGTAGGTACTTACATTGATACTTTCTTGTACAGACAACAGCAAGCCAACCTACAACAAAACGTCAAATTTCCTCAACTGATATTGATATCTATGTGTCGGACTTAAAGTTGAAAATCAATTCAATGACCATTAACTTTTAGGGTAGGTTGACCTGCCGTTGTACATCAAATTAATACCTCGATTGTATGTTATTCCAGACACAATTAAAATCAATTGTTATCGCGACCGCCGGCGGTCTTATGATCCTGTAGGAGAAGATAGCCTATTACATTTTGGAATTCTACCAGTTAAGCTGACTGTGACATTTTAAACCTATACTAGCCTAACAAATTCTTTTAAAAATTTTGTACGAAAGTTACTCAATTTGTTAGTCTGTAACTTGTTACGCTTATATCTAAAACAATTTAGATGAAATTATGTATAGAGTCAGTTTGATACATAATATTTCACAAATAATAGTTTTTATTTGGGAATACGTGAGCAAAAAAGGAGTGGATCTTTGTATGTACTAAAAATAACCTTTGTATTATATTAAGAAGTGCGTTATGACTGTAATTACTATTCAGGATGAGTATTTATTTGGTCTCATTTATATAAATAAATAAATATTTAAGACATGCCTCACTGGGCCACACAGAGCCATCTAGTCCCAAATTATGCTACTATTAAGTACCCTGTCGTATGGGGTACTAGACAACCGATAAACTTACATAAATATTTTTTATTTTTTTTGTAAATACATACTTATAATTACATAGAAAACACCCAGACCAGTACAAACAGACATGTTCACGCACACAAATATTTGTACTGTGCGAGGGTGGAACCCGCGACCCATGGCTCAGAAACAGCGTTTACTACCGCTGATCCTAAAGAACGATAAAAAAAAATGTTTTAAAGTGAAATCATAACGCAAACAGCTGTTCCATACTAACTTCTAAGTGCTGCTCGACCAAATGGTATGCCACAGCTGTTTTTCTTTTTCTTTTTTCCTTAGGGTCATGACAAAACTGAATAGTATAAATTTACAAAAATTTCTGTTATCATTTCTGAAGTCATCCGAGAACGATATTATGTATGTTTTTTTACATATAACTGCTAAACCAAATAATATAGGTATGTATATGCTAACGTAAAATGTGTAATATTATGATAGATAATAACTTAGGATAATAAAAATAAACATTTTATTGTAGAAAACACAAGGCTATAAAATATTACAAACTATTGCATTAAAGTCAATATTAAAATGGTTAGTTTCATACTTGGTACAAAACTGAACTTTTTATGGATTATGGATAAGTAAAAAAAACTAAAAAAAAAACAGCTTGATATCAAGTCATTGCTATCCTCTATACTAGTGTATTGTATGCAATTAAATTTCGCGTTGAAGAAAATTTAAAAGAAGTCTTTTGTTATTAGACTCTCAAGAAAAAATAATCAAGTTAAAAGAAGCGAGGAATTTATTAGGATGAAAATGGAATGAAAATAGCCGTTCCCAGTTTTTCATATAACAGGACTAAGAAAAGGGTAATAAATTCAAAGCTGTTACAGAAACCCGAGTACCTACCCGAAGGAGAATTATCAGAATTGGCTTGGAACCGTCGGGTTCAACAAAAGACTACGGCTGTAATAACTTCTGAAAATAAAACCACGAGTAGTGTCATACGTCAGTAAAAACTATAGGTACTGAGAACGAACCAAAATAAAAATTCAGAAAAAAAGAGACTTCGAGTCGATTTTTTTTTTATAGTTGATGATTCGAGTTTTGTTCAATATGAAACTAGACATTGGTCAGTATTATCATCTTTTCTATAGAAAAATATACTATTAGTCAAAAAATACCAACCGCTTGACGATAATTTGCTGTAGATAGAGAGAACAAAACGAAGAGAATAAAACGCCACCATGTCGGTCCGATTACAGAACCAGAGCTCTAATCCGACTACAACGAGGTGTGAGACAGGGAGACGTTATTTCTCCGAAACTGTTCACAGCTGCGTTGGAGGATATTTTCAAGCTTCTGGACTGGAAAGGACGCGGCATCAACATCAATGGCGAATACCTAACACACCTGCGATTTGCCGATGATGTAGTTCTTATGGCTGAGACCTTGGAAGACCTGAACATTATGCTCGAAGATCTCAGTAATGCTTCTCAAAGAGTGGGTCTTAGGATGAACATGGACAAGACGAAAATCATGTTAAATGCCCATGTTGCACCCGCTCCAGTTAACGTTGGGAACATTGCACTCGAAGTTGTTGACCACTATGTTTACCTGGGACAGATAGTCCAGTTAGGTAAGTCCAACTTCGAGAAAGAGATCTCTCGTCGAATCCAGCTCGGATGGGCAGCGTTCGGGAAGCTCCGGCATATTTTCGCGTCCGAAATACCTCAGTGTCTCAAGACGAAAGTCTTTGACCAGTGTGTGTTGCCAGTAATGACCTATGGGAGTGAGACGTGGTCGTTTACTATGGGTCTCATAAGAAGGCTCAAGATCACCCAGCGAGCAATGGAGAGAGCGATGCTTGGTATTTCCCTACTCGATCGAATCAGAAATGATGAGATCCGCAGGAGAACTAAAACTACCGACATCGCTCGAAGGATTGCATCGTTGAAGTGGCAGTGGGCGGGACACATAGCGCGGAGAACCGATGGCCGTTGGGGCGGAAAGGTTCTCGAATGGCGACCACGTACCGGACGACGTTCCGTGGGCAGGCCCCCCACAAGGTGGACCGACGATCTGATCAAGGTCGCGGGAAGCCGCTGGATGCGGACAGCACAGGACCGATCGTTGTGGAGATCCTTGGGGGAGGCCTATGCCCAGCAGTGGGCGTCGTTCGGCTGATATGATGATGATGATGATGATGAGAGACCTTTGCTATAACTGTACAAATTAATTATAAGACAAGAAATACATTAAGAGCTGCACACTTGAGGTAGTATTATTGCTTAAAGGTTTTGTACCACATTATAACCATGTTGCTTTTTCAAGTCATCCGTGATATTTAAAAAATTAAACTTTAAATTAACTTAAACAAATGGTAAAAGTCTTATACGAGTAGTGTGTGTTTACAGAAAATTGTCTTTTTGAGATTTTAGAGTTTGTAATCTCATAGCAGTGTTTGTATGCACTGCAACCGATTGAATGTTTAATAACACGATGCGGTCTAGGACAGAATACTCGAAGACACTCGACATTCTATCTTTGGAGCTAGCTGTCAATTTGACTTTGAAGCACGATCAGTGTCGACACTGGGGCCTGAAAGTCAAACGGCTGAGAGCAATGTTGCTTTCACGTCACACATTGTTAAATAACCCGGGTAAAAGCGTGTTGCGCACAGTGTACGGTTCCTACTTTTACGTCGACAAATGCAAACGTCGAATGCCGTCTTATTTGATTTAGTTGGTCCAGAATTACACATAGTTTGTGTAAATTTGATAGACGTTTTAAGGAACGTAAAAATGTTAAACCAATTTTACGTAAATAACAATTTCTTTAAAAAAAAATTGTACTAAATTTTTCTGATACAAGTGTATAAAAGTTTAAAATGCGATAAAAAAATAAATTTCATAATTAAGTTAGAACAAAAGTTAATAGGGAAAAGTACAATAATATTATGATTACACTCGCGAGAATAAGCCACGGTTAATTTATTACAATATTAATCTTCCTACACCTTCATTTTGTTGATTAAGGTCGTCTTCCCTAGCAGCCTTGATTTCCCTTTGGAAAACAAGATGCGTGCAGTTTCAAAAAAATATCCAAATTCAACGTTTTAATAATCACTGGCTTTGAAAACATATTTTATACCATTTTCCCCTGTAAACTGCAGAAATATATCTTGTAACTTTTTTGATAGGCTAAGTTTTAAAAACTGTCACTTGATTTATTATTAGGTACAGAAAATACATAAGTCGCGAAATCGTCTCGTTATAAATTAATTTAAATTACAGAGTCGAGAACTTGTGACTGTTGAAAAGCGGACTTATGTCCTTTTAGATCTGGAAGTCCGTCTTTTGTGTCAACAATGAAGTGTTTCCTACAATTTCAATTTGATTAAGTAAATAGGGCTGTGCTTAAAATCCCGAAATTCCCAGTTTATTGTTCGAAAGCATTTGAAATTCTCGCAAGTAGGTCATCGTCCCTTCAATTTATGCTGGTCTTTGAAAATCAGCACCTTTGGAAAACTCTTGAAAGCTGTAATTACTGAACCCACTTACGGACCTGTGAGAGTGGAAACGTACTTGAGTAATTTAACTTACACCGCATCAACCGCCTGGGCAGTCAAAATCCAAATCGAGTTTATCTATCCATGATATTTTAATCAAGGTTTTTTTATAAACATTTGTGGTATAATTGTGTCAGGTAGAGCCGGCCCATAAAAACATTTGCAATCTTCTAATTTATCATGAGATGAAAATAAAGGAGTAGGTACTAGCACATGTGTAGATGTGATACTACTATAAGAGGCACCAGAGTCTTCATTCTTCAGCGTCTTATCATTGGCCGGACTGTGATCGCCCACCCGCATGCCATGGACATTATAACTAAATCCTCGATTTGCGGAAGCCTAATGATAAAAGTATATATGTTACTTTCATAGTAATTCGCGTATTAATAATATGTTCCGAGCTATCAAAAACTGCTCACTTTGAAAGTTTTACTGATAAGCAGAACAAAAGGCGAGAAAAAGCACGTGAATTTTCTCCCCATTTGTTGAAGAAATGGCTATAACTTTTAACAATTACCGCTCGTGATTGCGCTTAACGCAGACTATGTTCAAAACCGCCTTAATTAGGACGTATTTGAGTCTTCACAACGTGCGCGCTTATAACATACCTATCTGCTTCGTTTTAGTATAGAAGCCGCAGAGTAATATAGGGTGGCCAAGGCTGATGATGATAATTTGGTACTACATTACATTTTGTTCTTTTAACTTCCTAAACTGCTTTAAAATACAATTGCTTTGGCTAAAGAATTTTCAGTCAGCAAGTTTCTAAGCGACCGCAGTGTTTCAAGCCGGTGTGCCAATTTCTATGACGTACCACTGAACCTTAATTTCGCAAAGTATGGGCAGTAAATACAACACTCCTTGCTATAGAAATCTGTAATTTTGACTATTATGTTTGGTTATACCAGTACTATACTACATGTTGATTTGTTTTAGCATTCCATCAATATCTATATTAAAACCATCAATGACAATCTGATAAAAGCATTTAGGTAAGAATGTTTCTTCTGTAAACAAATATACGTAGATACATATTTTCATACACAGTTTTAGCGTTCGCTATGTTTACGTTATGTATTTGTATAGAACAGATGTGCCACTTTGTAAGGTAAACAGCTGAGGCACTTGCCAGGTCGGAGATTATCTTAAAATGTGAGTACCTAAATACACATGCACTCTTGTGAAGCAACGTTGCTTCCAGAAACTATGTCAAAGACATCAAACACCTCAGTTTAGAATCGAAGCAATGACTTTTCAATATCGCGCGCTTGCCCTTCTACTGGGCTACCGAGCTCGATTTTACTTAATTGTCTTTGTATGCTTTTCACTGGTGTTGTTCTGGATTACTTTTCGTCTTTCTTATTACTTTTCTGTATTTGTACAGTATCTGGTTCATACAGATTTATTTATTTATTTAATTACAATTCAGCTATATTTTATACAATAACTTTTAATAATAATTTCGACGACCTAAGGTTGGATTCGAAATCACCATCTTATGTCAATCGTACGTATCTTGAAATCGTTCTTATACTTCGAAAAGTCAAGAGTTTTGGGCTCACTTAGAGCTTTAACGCTTGAGATATGGTTTGCGTTTAATATTTCCTATTACTCTTTATATACATAATCTATCCCGGTTGATTCACCTTCAGTTTAAATTCTAACGAGGTTAATTTCCATGAAACTCGAACTTGTTTTATCTTTCAGTAGCACAGTGAGCTTATAACAATCTCTGTTAATGTACTTAAAAAACATCGAACTAAAACTTTCAATTCTCACTCCCGAAGTATTATTAAGCTCAGTTTAATCTTGCTTGAAACACTATTGAAATTAAAGAGGGTTCTTTCATCAAAGAACTTTTACTGAGAAGAATGGAGGTGCATGTTATTATATTCATGAAAGCTTATCTATAATCTTCGTTAAAAACTTAAGAGCTAAAAATAAATCATGATGACTATGTTGATCAGTTTGGAAGAAGAGATCAGCCCACTAAACTTACCAACTTTTGGAAATAAGATTTAGTATGCCTTTGGTATTATAATAAGTATGCCTTTGATAGTATAATCAGCATGTACCTGAATAAAAATTTTAGAACTAGGTTCACAGACCCATACAAAAGCGACACTTAAAAATTTTCGTTATAATTTAAGTGGGAAAATAAAACAAAAATTAAGCCACCAATTTTGTGTTTGTGGCATAAAAAAA
Organism: Anania crocealis; assembly: GCA_949315895.1. NCBI lineage: Eukaryota > Metazoa > Arthropoda > Insecta > Lepidoptera > Crambidae > Anania > Anania crocealis. The sequence continues at coordinate 7,159,760 of OX438879.1, read as the reverse complement.
TCACTTACAGCCATTAATAATTATGCAACGGCTTAAAATTGAAGCTTTATTTCACGTTTTTCGTCTTATTAAATTTTTCGAGTAAAAATTCTATTACAAAAACATCAGAAAGTATTAAAATATTCCAAGATAAATAATTGAGTCACAACAACATCTTATTTAATTAATACAAAATTTGGTAGCTGAGAAATAAGTGTCTACGAAAAAAGTAATTAAGTCGCCTTGTACTTAAATAAATGTCTTAAATCTCTCTGTTAAAGTGTACATTAATTTTATGAAAACTTTATTTTGTTCACACAACAAAAACGAAAATAAATTTAATTAAAAAGTTTTTAGAGTTTGCCATTTGTATAATGATATTTTTGATCGGATTTCTTACATTATAACATCAAAAGATTATTAATTTGTATCTGTTACAAATAATTAATTAGTGTACATTGAAGTCACATTTAAAGTACGTTTCATGTCAAATTAATAATTACTGTGAAATGTTACTGATATCAAAATTTTATATATTATAATTAAAACAATATTAGCTTTTTCCTGCGACTTCATATCGATGAAGTTTTGAATTTAAAGCTCTCACACGGTAACTGAATGTTTTTATTTTAGAAGTAGCCAATAGGCTATTTTAGGCAGCAATCAATCTGCTTACGAAATTTAATCGAGATCGGTTTAGCCGTACTGGCTTGATCGAGTCTCAAACAGCCTTTTTTTTAGTTTTTAATGAAAAAAGTATTTAAATCGGTCTAGTTTTGGAAAAGTAATCGGGGGACTACGAAACGCTGATTTGGTGTGCTTTTAGTAGGTATTTTCGGTCCAGGAAGCAGTTGTCTTTATCACACTCTGCGGTGAAGGCGTTTGGCACTGTGCGACAGCAATAGATATTACAAATACCTATTTTTCAATTCTCTCGCCCGTAGTGTTTCCTCTTAAGCCGTCGGTCCCGGCCCTGTTGGCGGCCTTCGGGTGGCTTGAGAAACGTCCAACGGCGGGGTAATGTTGCCACAGCGTCGCCCTCGCCGTCCACCAACCCGCACTAGGCCAGCGTGGTGGTATTGAGGCCTTAAGCCCTCTCCTTAAAAAGAAGAGAGACCCGTGCTTAACAGTGAGCGAAAATGATCATTACTTTATTTTTACTTTAAAAACATTAATTAAATAGTTAGAGTCCATATATCGGTTACTGCTAATCGGTAGTGCTTGTTAGGAAACTACGTTGTCAGTCAAACAACTGCTTTTAACTTATCCTGTTCCAGCCATAATTGGGGCTAAACGACCCAGCCTATTAATTGTTCAGGTATCCGCACCGATCTTGCGTTCATGTTCTCTGATCCCAAATTGATTCATAGTTGAGCTTAAACGGCCAAATTAAAGCTGCTTTTAGCTTGGGTAGCTTGCTATAGATGTGCTTGGTAACTACTATTCTGTCAGTGATTATCTCAATATTAAAAATGTATGAAATTATAGTGTCCTAGCTTGCACCAGCCATTCTTCATGTAAGATACTTATTTAAGAAATCTGATAAAAGTGACCGAGTTTCTTGCGATGCTTTTGCTCGGCACGTCTTCAGATGTACTGCAGGATGAAAATAATTTCATGAATATGATAGGCACAGGCTCATATTACAGATAATAATTGATACTGTTTATTGTTTTATTAGGGAAAATAATAAAAATTGATCATTTTTATCTCATCACTTTTTTTGTTCCTCGAAAGTTTATTTTAGACGACTATTTGCTGAATGCCGAATAATACTAGCTATTATTCTCTCTCTAGCAACTCTAGTACCAATAGAACGTTAGGTCCACAGAACATCCTTCTTCACCTTCTACATACTCGTAGTTTAACATCAGTAGAAATAGTCAAAATTCGTATCTTAGCTTTCACATCCTCGTACCTATTATAGATGCATAGTTGTATTTTAACCGCAGACCTTTGACAACAGAATACAAAACTGGTGGTTTTTACCTAAAACCTTATAGGGGATATTTTGTTTTTGTTTTTTTGTGGTCGCTGGTCGCTTTTGGAAGCACCTACGCTAGGCATGTTTGGGAAGGTGCAAAGGCGATTAACCTAGCTACTAGCTATTGCCGCCTGAGGCTTATTAACGCGGTGCCCTGTACAAACGAGTCTGGCTAAGTGGTGTATCTATTCTGTTACTTGCTGAATTTATAGTTATTATTCAATGGGGACTACCGTTTCTTTGCTCACCAGTTGGCGCCACTGTTGACTGAGGTCCAGAGGTATAGCTGTCAAAGGCGACTTTATAAGATCGGCGCCGAAACAAAGTTTTAAATCTTGAATCTGATTAAGTTTATTATTTATAAATAACTATCTTCATATCAATAAACTAATTTTTGAAACAGTTGCTCTTTGAGGCCGCCTATTTTTGCGCTTTTTCTTAATTCCGCTTTTAAAGCGTTCCCATTGATCGGCAAAAAATCCATATTTGCGATAATTTTACGAAAGAGATCACTTTCCAGTAGGTAAATTTAAAAAAATATATAATTTATGTCACGAAGCCCGCAAAAACCAGTGAAAAGTGAATGTTATGGACCTCACGCGACAGAAGCGCCTCTAGTGGCAAAATTACTAGCGATAGTGACAAAATTACTAGCAATAGCCCCCAATTAATTAGTGTAATGTTACACATTAGGAAAGGTTCTGCAATGGCGACAGTGCACCTGAAGACGATCTGTGGGTAGACCAGGTAGATCGACGGTCTGGTGAAGGTCGAGGTAAACCGTTGGATGCTGGTAGCGCGGAACCGATTTTGATAAGAGGGGGGGGGTCTGTGTCCAGGAGTAGTCGTCGTTTAGCTAAAAATGATGATGATGATGATTAGAAAGTATAATTCGTACTATTTAATAAACTTAAAACAGAAAGTGAATTATGAAAGAAAAGTTATTGCAAGAATAAGTTAACTTAATATTTTATACCTTTACTACTTCTGCAAAAAGATCAAAGGGTTCTTTCTAATTGAACGCGTAGACCTTTTAAGCTTGTTATTTGTTGTTAGGCCTTTTTTTAAATTGAATTAATTGGCGTCAAGTCCTTTCAAGCGGACAAGAATCGTCAACTTCCTACCGATTATTGAGGCAAGAGGTTAATTCTATTTATATATGTCTAACATACAACTTCTCATGGGTTGACTGTTTTTTTTTCATTTAGTTCAAATTCTATCCTAAAAGATACGGTTGACTAGCAGGCCACAAAAAGCGGATATTTTTGCCTAACTTTAATAAATTAATGACTTTTTTTTAATAATTAACATCGAATGGTGTAAATAGTAAAGTCATCGATTAATCGGTCAAATGTCGTCGGTGACAAGGCGTACTATCTCATCTGCTTCCCAACCCAAATTGGGTCACAGTTGCGCTGAACTAAGCGCTGTATAATTAATAGTTCCATCCCTGGCTGCTCTACGTAGGATAAGAGCAAAATCCCAACAAAAAAGTACTCAAGGGCTTATTACAGATAGCGCAAAAAAAAAACATACAACTAGTATAATTGAACCGACAAAAAGTATGTTTTAAGCCAAATCAAGTCGGGGAAAATGATTGTCAGTGATTTCTTTTCTTAAATTTGGTTGTTTATTAATACCGTCTGCCGGTATTCTTTTGGTTAGAACAGTTTTTTGTTTGTAAGCTATCCATCCTATTTTCTAATGGTCAGGGTGGACTTTCAGCTGTAAAAAAGATCTCGTAAAAATATTATGGGCTTCATGATAACTTTTCACAAATTCAAAATTTATTTTATATATATTTTTTTATTTTTTTATTTTATGGACAATTTTGAGGATTTAATACATTAAGTCTAATGACATAGACTAAGTAACTTTGTAGGGAACGTAAAGCTATACGTTTCCCACTAAGGTAAGCATACTCTTTCCATGCGTCACAGTATCGCTGAATAATAATGTCAATTTAATGAGAAAATAAACAATATCATCATTTGGTCGCAACGCAAACATCGCTGTGTTTGTGCATGAGATTTTTAATGATGTTTTGAATGATTCACATATTATTATAGTCACATATGTTCTGTTTTGGGATCGAATATTGTGGTCTTGGCTGATGTTTGCTGCCATGTTTTGTTAGTGCACCCATTGTTATAAGTTAGACAATGCCAGAACATTAAAAATACAGGGTGGGTGGGTCAACGGCAACAAGCAACAGCGGATCAACAAAATTGATCGGGTGTAACATATAAGAGACACTCCGCGAAAGATTTTAATTTACTGTCTTAAATAAGCTCTAAGTCACTCTGCGAGCTAGTAATTTGATTTTCGTATAAAAATGCCATTTAATAAATTGTTTAACTTTGGAAATCAATTCTGTAATCCAATAGTTACAGCTGCAAAATATTAATATCGATTAAGGTCGTAAAATATGCAAGCTCTAAGCTTGATATAAACTAAAATTTGCGTGTTAGCTCAATAGTAGTAACGATCAACCGCTATTAAAGTGTTGATTATTAGTTTTATTATTGAAAATTAGACACCGATTATATATAGCCCCAAACAGCTCATCATTTGGACACTAGGTCGAACAAATTGAAATAATTAATAAACATCCTTGATTCAAGCACATTTTCATCAAACCATCTGCTCCCAGGCGAAATCCGCAACCGCTTATTTTGAAGTCCGTTTTCCGCACTATACTTTGGTATAGTTCTCAAAACGCGATGCTGTCTTTGTTAATGAGTGCTTAATTCTTTCGCACACCCTGTATATTGTAGATATATTTGTCACCGTGTAGAATTAAGCTGCCCACTGTGCATTTAGACATTACTTTATTGTGCCTGTTCAACACTGTTGTTTATATGGATTACCCAAACACTGTGGTCTTCGGAGACTAAATATACAGTGAATGGCACAATAATTAATATCCTAGTGTGACCCAGTTTAGTTCGCGTAGAACAGATGTGATTTGGCTCAACTTGTCTGCACCTATGCATTTCGAAACTGCAATAGGTGTAAATCGTTTAATTCGGCTGACATCGTTTGTCTTGAACAGTTGATATGGGCGAAGCGTTAGCACTGTGCACAAACACAGAATTAATTGCAATTAATTGTTCTGACCACGGCATTTACGGTGCTTTATCAAAACAGCGAACTCCTAGGACAGGCAATTATAATTATTGGTGTCACTTCATTGACATTACCGATTGGTATGTGTATCCTCTGCTCAAATTGATCTTGAGTAGGTGATTGTTTATACTGAAAATCCCCCTTTTTTATTTTATTTTTTTATTTTTTCAATGGGCTTGCTCTTGACTACATACTTAACTCTACGGTTAATGGCCTGCGCAGACAAGGCATTTTAGTCCGCGGACTTTTTTATCCGTTAAAATAGATCGCTTACAACTGTATCGGGTAACGCAAACGAGGGATTAAAAGTACCGCGTACAAAAAGTCCCCCGAATTACGGAGGACTAGCAGAGAGCGGACCGGACAAAAGTACGGGGGAGTCCCCGAAAAAAATAGAACTCGTGTGACTAGGCGAAGCAACGCACGTACGGCGGACTTTAGTCCGCGTTGTGCGCTAGAGAGTGAAGTACGTATGCATGACGATAAACGATGACGCCGGAAATCGATTGTAAAATTTTAATAAAAGAAGTTGAAAAAAGAACTTCTTTATATGATACGTCAAAAAAAGAGTATCACAACTGAAATTTAAAGAAAAAGTTGTGGAACGAGGTTTGTCAAGAGGTTTATTCCTCTTCTCTTTGGAACTTATTATCTTACGAAAATAAAACTTAATATGGTAAGTTTTGCTTATTTATTATTGTAAAGCAAAAAACAACAACAATATTAAATTAATAATCCGCTTCGTGAAATGTTTTTATGTTATACTTTGATAAATAAAAACTTAATAAAATTTTAATAATATTTTATCAGTATTTAAACTTGAAAAAATATGTCTCAGGCGGGACACGAACCTGCATCTTCTCGCATGCCGGGCGCGGTGCTTTAACCATTTAGCCACCGAGACACTGCGTCAATTTTTCAAGTTTAAATACTGAATCCTAATTTAAACATGTTGATCACAAAAATAGAAAGAAGGTTGACGACGCATGGACGCGCCTTAGTAATGCCATGGAAAAAATTTTGATCATCTACCATCTTCTCCTTTTCTTGCTTTTAATTTATAATATTCAAAGAATATTTCTGGATAATGTTTTAACCGAGCATGTCTCGCATGAAAATATCCATTTGTTAATCGATCCTATATATGAGGATGAACCCAGTATTTTCTTTTAAAATGTCTTCTCTTTTTCTTAAACTTCATGTAAATTGCAACACAACGTAACCTCTGAATATTTGCTTCCATAGCGTGCACTTCTCTACATTTCCGGGCAACAAATGATCGCACGCCGTGTGCGTTGAGTCCGCGGTAAATCCGCGACGGACTTTTTATTCGCGGAGCGTACTTTTTTCTCCGCCGCGGAGAAAAGTCCCTCGTCTGCGCAGGCTATAAGAAGAAGCCTAAAATGGAGCGAGCTTTCCCAGAAGCAGCCTATTCACTCTAGCTTTAAAAATTTTAGGTTCAATCCCCTTCGTCGTATCGTGTTATTATGCTTCAAGGATGACCTGGTATCAGAGTTTTCGTAGCCGACTATTTCAGGCCTCTGAAGCCTCCAAATAACGACTTTATCTATTTTCATTTAACTAAACACTAATACTTTATGATTACTGCACAATATACCTAACTGTTTTGCATTTCTTAGCTCTCACAAATAAATTCTACAGTCATCCATTTATCCAAATAGCGACGGCACTAGGATAAAAAGTCTACAAGTCAATAAACTTAAGTAATACAACGTATAAGCATCATTTTAATCAATAAACGATACGTTTTTGTACTCCCTATTTAAATTATTGCCTTATGGTTGTAATGTAACAGCTTCGTATTAATATTTTACACATTTGACGAGAGATGTTCAAAAAACATAACGTGACCTCTACCTATCAATGTCCTCAAGACAATGCGTGCGATAATGTTTGAGTGACATACTTTAAAATAAAAAACACGTTCTTTTCATCTAAGTAGGTAATTATGACTTTAAATATCTGGGTCTGGACATACTCAACACTAATTTAGAATAAACCTTGTTTTCCTAAGGTTGCCTGGTAGAGATCGCTTAAAGCGATAAGACCGTCTAATTTGTACTTTCTCCTGGATTTGTTATATTGTGTTATTTTGTAATTAGTGCAATAAAAGTGTTTATCTATCTATCCATCTATCTTTTCATTACCAAGCGATATATTGTTTTATAGGTAGTCAGACATTTCAAAAACGACGATGGTATTACATATAACTATCACAAAGCTAGCGTTTCCTTAATAATTGGTGACATTCCTTAGCTACGAAGGTTTCCAAATTAAACAAAATTAAAATTTAAGCTTATTGACAACCAGCTGTACGTCTCAGCGAGCACGAACACGAGCTTACCAATACAGATAAGTCTGTAAGTTTATGATCATGTTTACCCTGTACAGTGTAAAAGCAGTTTTTTCCTATACAATAAACAAGCATTTACTCTTTCAACAAACAACAAAAAAATAATTATCAAATTTGATAAAGTCGATCGGAAGTTATGCGCGTTACATTTCGGTGGTTCATTTTTGACGTGATAACGTCTTTAAAATCGTTTTAGTCGGGTGACATGTTCAGAAACTTGTTTCACACCAAAACCTCACGAGCGCGATCGCAGGTATAACGACAGAGAGAGACGGACCGATCTCCCGTCTCATCTCGAGAGCTGCCAGTCATTCCGTGAAACTTGTCACGCGGAATCCTCACGAGCGGAGGCTGGCATAGCGTTCGAGTGAGTGGACCGATCTTCCGTCTCTCTCACTCTAGCGGCATACAAACGAATGGAGATTTTCTCGTGCGGTTAAGTTTTCGTTGAATGTTTAAGATGTAATTTAAAATTTGAAAAAATTGTTATCTTCATTAATTCCTTACTTCCCAAAAACTTATATCACCAATAAGACGTTATCACGTAAACATCTCGATCGTAAACCTACTTTACAAACAACCAATTTTTTTTTATTATAGGTACTTGCGACATCTCAAAACATTTTTTTTTCAAACATTACACTGCTAAAATTAAAACGTGTGTTTTTTGGTATCAAAGTTATAGATCATTCATAAAAAAGACCATCATTTATCTTAATATTAATGAATAACATTAAAATTGATGTAAAAACTAATATCCATTGACTTGTAAGTAGCTACAAATTCTTAAAATCGAACTTTTAATTAATAAAAATCTGTTTGATGAATTCATCTACCTGTTATTAGTTTATATACCGAAAAGCTAAATTGCGTCACAAATAAACTTTTCACCCTTTTGTTTGGAAGAGGACACTCATCAAAGAGTTTTCAATTAAAATTAATAACTCATTAATATTAATAAAGTTTAGGCGTTTTTAATTGCTTGTTAATTACCGTTTTTGGATGCGGGAAATTCGCATTTAAATTGATGTATAATCGGATCATTACGGTATTTTGTACTCTCGATTTTTTTAAGTACTTGGTCGAATCCTAGTAAACGGGCAAACTTTATAAATAAAATCAAGTTACCACAGCAATGATGGGTGTTGGGTGGATATTAATCACTAGGTTGCTTTATGCAGGTTGGTAATCACATACCCGAGCAATATTCGTCAATTCGAAACTCTTGTTGCTAAGCCCGAGAATCGAACCTAGGACCCTGTGACCTTGCCCGGTATTTAAACCACTAGTTAGTAGTTCATTTTATTTTATAATGCGATATACTTAAATAAAATTGAAGTCACTGGCCTAGTAAGCGCTTGACAGTTTACAGTAAGCTCCTTACTATCCTTGTTTATACAGCTTTTATACAGATCAGTTCTAAGTCAGAAGTAGATTAAGCGGTGCAATGTCGGTTTAGTCCGCAGCCCGCCTATTTAAGTTTGCCTATCTAGCCACCAAGTGTTTCTAGTCCAACTTACGTAGTTTCGAACTCCTTCGTTTGCCTAGGACATCTCTGGCTTGCCGAGACCGTTGGCACCCTATCTCATTTAAAAGACTAAAGAAGATAGTACAAAAGCCTCACTACACACTAGTGCCAAGTATGTTAATTGCTGTGTTCAATAACAATTTTCATGAATAAGTATTTACTGTCTGAAGCCTAATACCCTACAGAATAAATACTACCTATGAAGTTTAATTAATTAATAAATGCTCCACAGAATTAATACATATTATCGCTATGCGATCATAGTTAATCTTTAAACTTTTATTTAATGGAGCTGACAAACCTAATTTAGTTTTTTATAAGTGACAATTGCATATTAGATGAAACGCCACATCAAAATTTAACCCAGAAAAAAAAATTAAATTGGTTTCAGTTAATATCTTTATTTATTTCGTCAACTCAAGTATAGCCTCTGCTAATAATATACTACGACGTAAACAGAACGGATACACCACATAGTTACGTATAACCATGTATAACTTATTCCAAAAGTCACCATCACGAATTCACAAATTCCGAATGATTTATAATTTTGATATTCAGTAATCAAAACTCTAAATCATTAACGTAAGAGACTAAGGTGCAATGGTCCTTGATATGGCAAGTCTAGAATAAACAGGATCGATTACAATCGGATATCAGTAACGCATAAACGGAAGTTTTTTTATTCAGTGATAGTACTACCTACTTCTAGTGCACTTATTGGTCAGTAATAGTTATCTTATAACGTTACCTATCATCAATTTGTATGTGATTTAATAAAGTAAATAATAAGTAAATATGGAGAACATATTATTTGTTTTTTCAGTTCCTTAAAGTAGCTTGTTAAGGGAACAACCGGAACCTAAACAACATGACGTCCACAGAATGCCGGCCATATGCCTCCTCTCCTCAAATTCACCACAACGATCGGAACAAAATTTTAAATTGGCTTTCTACGAGTACATTGCCCTGTCCTGGTATCGAACCTGGAATCTCAGATCTAGCATCATCCTGAAAACCGGTTCGTACACTACTCAGACACAAAGATAGATCGTCGTAATAAACTCAATCGCACCGGATTTATAAAAAAATGCTGACATTTGAACTCCTGGAAAGCTGGAATTCGGACCAGTGCGCTTCCAACGCTTTATTAGTTGCTAAATTATGCACTCATTAGTAGTTTTAGTGTTTATTACTCCAATTTCTGTCCACTACACCCCGGGGTATCCTAAGCGACTTTATAATTAGATACTAATTATTCCACCCCATCCACCCGCTTTTCAACTAAGTTTTTATCTAACCAGGGCACATTGTTGCGAAAATAGTAGTTCTTCGATGCATTTACAATAGACTCTCGGAGTATTGAAAATAATAACCAGAAACTTAGTTTACTTTTAGCGTTGAAAACGTGATCAGTTTCTGAAAGTTTTCAACTAAAATGTTGAAACTGTTCGGATGGTGGAGTTTGAATGCGTACATTGGGCGATTTTAATGAGTATCAGGTTTATTTGTATTATGTGACTGAATCAAAATATATTCGAATTTTGTAACGATTAATACCAATTACTAGGAGTAGGTGCCTCCACTTTTTCCTTGTAATCGGAATAAATCGTACACAAATACACCACAACAATAAATTAGTTTTGTTAAAATACTAATGTACTACTTACTAACTTGCATTTTGCAAGTGTTTATGAAAAAACAATATAATTGTATAGAACAGCAATTGTAAAAAATTGTCTGACTGGCGGTGTTGCCCGCGCTAGTATAAAATAAGTCAAACACATATAAATTAAAATTCAAGTATACAATTAGAAGGTACGGAGTCTCAGCATTATAAACTAAAACTCATAACATCAGGAATTGTAAGAAAAATGTCATATTCTTCGTAATATCTCTCAACGGTCTTTGTTGCACAGCATTCAGAAGCTGAAGTGTCTTAGAGCCAGCATCAAGTTTAGATAAGGCCTTTGTGAATGCTAATAAAGTTTGTTAAACAGTCGTCGAGATGAAGTTTTTACGCAAGTTGGAAATAATATTAGACCCCACTAAATCGTTTAGTCTCGTTCAAGTTTTCGTTTTAAAATTGCAAAGGAATACTCTAGCTAGCTGATGTTTCCTTTTATTTTGTTAAATTGTGTAAGGCATTTCTGAACGCAACTCGAAACATTGAAGGTTTCCCGCCATAAATGTTAGCATTGATATTCAGTTTCGCTCATTTTCCCAGCAACGATAAAACAATGGAGGTTATCTAGTCGACTTCTACATATATTTTAATGTCTGTCTGTTTTTGATAATTCCTCTTATATAAGGGTATACCCAAAACAATAATAATACATACAAATGTATAATAAATAAAACTTTTAACAAAAAAATAAAACGCAAAAAAAAGTGAAATGCATAAAATTATAAACCTTTTTAGGGTTCCGTACCTCAAAAGGAAAAAACGGAACCCTTATAGGATCACTTTGTTGTCCGTCTGTCCGTCCGTCCGTCCGTCCGTCTGTCAAGACCCTTTTTCTCAGGAACGCGTGGAGGTATGAAGCTGAAATTTATATCAATTACTCAGGTCTACTGTCCCTTGAAGCTGTGAAAAAATCAAACTTCTAAGCCAACGCAATCAAAAGATACAGCCGTTTATGCCGCAAATTTTCGACACTTGCAAGGGAATCAAAACCTACAGGGTGCTTCCCGTGAACTCAGAATCTTGAAATTTGGTACGAAGCAACGTCTTATAGCATAGATAAAGGAAAAATTACGAAAACCATAAATTTTTAGTTACATCACATAATACATATTTTTTTAATAATTTTAAACATACTACCCATTTCCTCATAAACGCGTAGAGGTATTAAATTGAAATTCATACCAAATACTCAGGTCTATAATACCTTTAAGCTGTAACAAAATCAAACTTCTATGTCAACGCAATCAAAAGAAACAGCAATTTAAGCTGCATATTTTGAAACTCGCAAGTACTCGCAAGGGAATCAAAACCTAAAGGGTACTTCCAGTCGACCTAGAATCTTGAAATTTGGCATGAAGCAACGTTTTATAGCACACATAAAGGAAAAATTCCGAAAACCTTAAATTTATGAACGAACTTTGTAAACCTTGCAGGTTTGTACGGAACCCTCGGTGCGCGAGTCCGACTCGCACTTGGCCGGTTTTTATTTTTCATTAATAACTAAGTTCTCAAAGTAATAGAAATATACATAGTATATATTTTTGTAATTTTGTAGAATTTTTAACCAACCTTAATAACTAAGCTCTTAAATTACTTCATTTTTTTGAGAACTCTCAAGAGAATCAAAATTTAAAGGGTATTTTCCGTTGACCTGGAACTACAAATTATGAAATTTGGCAAATAATGCCGTCTTATAGTATTAAGTATAGGAAAACGATTTGAATAGGTTTACATTTATGAAATTGTGACATAATTCGGGATAATCTTGAAAAGAACTGCGAGACTCGTGCCCTATTTATAATATGTAGGTACTGTCGACGTCTTTGGCGCCTGACAACCTTGAGAGCAAAATCGCTTGCAGCTCGCTTCGTCTCTTGTTTGAGATGACGTCCGTGTTTGTGTAGTAATGCAAGCTATTTTCGCTGAAAAGTGGTTAAGCAGCCGAGACCTCGACCGTACCTACACATTTGTACGGTTCCCTCGGTAGGCGAGCCCAACTCACTCTTGTCCGTTTTTTACACTATCGACGCGAAGCAATCCCAATTAAATTGGGTCAGTTCAGCAGCGAGCCGCAAAATAAGACGGGATCCTTCGGCCACGAGGGAACAGATTGAAATTATTTCGTTTCTCTCAGCCATAGTCGCTTGAGATTGGTTAAAACCCTTTTCACCAATGAAATTGGGAGAACCTATTAAGTATCTGTTACACAATTTAAAATGGTTGAATAGATAATTCAATTTGACGTCATATGGTCACCTGGGCCGGTTGTCGTTATTCAATTTTCACACGCCTTTCGCGGGAAAGTTTTGTATGGAACGGGCTCGCAGTTAGTGCGAATCATAAACGTAGAATATAAAATCTATGGTGCGAATGGTCACCAGATTATCAATAACTGGTTCTATGTATTGTTGATTTGTAGACGAACTGCGTGATAATCCAATTAATTATGGGCACACATACATTGGGCGGAACGCATTGGGCGGTTTTTAGGAGTCAGATACCTTGAACGTCCAATCCAGGGAACGAACCTCTAGACTTCTGAGCTTGTGACAACTTAAAACAGGCAGGCAGTGTATGCTATCCGACTCAGAGATTAACTTTCATATTTGAATTTTAGAGTTAATAATGTTTTCGTTTAGGTGCATGGAATTTTACCTACTTACTTTATAATTAATTAAATTTTTATATGTGCCCATTCTTTTCTTTTGTTTTATTAGGTCCTCTTACAATTTATGCATAACAACTTCCTTAAATATAAAATTTCGTTAAAATCATCATCATCAATGTTAAATATATATATCTAATTACATAATTTGATTACAAGTAGACTCCACATTCCTTACAATAATTAAGCTAAGTAGTAGCTTTAAAAATATCAATAAAAGCTCAATAAATTGATAAAATGATTGACAAACATTTATTGGGCTTTAATTATTTTTCGTATGGCATGTGTGTTACTGAATTGGCAATCATACAGATTCATAGACCATAAGCAAATTCAAATATTTCTTGGACCATTAGGAAGACTTTTTTTTTATAAATAATGGGCTTGCTCTTGACTACATACTTAACTATACGGTTAAGAAGAAACCTAAGATGGAGCGAGCTTACTCAGAGGCACTGGTTCTCCCACACACCAGCGGAACACAGAAAAACTGTTTGGCGCTGGACTCCGGCAGGAGGGTGGTAGCATCCAGGCGGCCTCTTACGACGCCTACCACCGCAGAGGGATCTGTTAGCCGTCATCATTGGTTAGAAAACCAAAGATGCCGTTGCCCAGGGTGGACCACTAGGAAGTAGATCCCACCACTTGATCTACACTTATTAAGACAAAAAAACTTGTTTTTCAACAATAGGGCTGTAAATATATAAAGAGTAATAACTATAATCAACACTTCATATCGGCGCATGGTGAATGACGGGGATTTTTATTTGACTTGTTTTGAGTTTTTTTATCGACTACAAAGAATGGTTTGAACCCAATTGATTTTTGCACGCTTATACGGAAATAGCAGAGTTGAAAACTATATATAGAATTCAATTATGTGCGCACTGTATTAAATTAGTGTTTATCATTGGAAATTTTTAATTGAGTTGCACGAGGCATTAATATTTTAGTTTATGAGCGAAATAAGCTATGCTTTATTCATTTCACGTGGTACATCATCGGCCCACAACAGTTAATTTGAAAAACCTCTACAAATTGTTTTAGTAATGATCGGCACGCTTGGCAGGCGATTGCCGTCTAAAGTTGTGGCGAAGACTCTACTGTTTGTCTGGAAGGACCTCTATGATTGGAGAGAGCAATGCTTAAGGCCTCAGCCTCGAATTTCGCGGGCAGCGGGGCGGCAGCGGCGCGGGCACTGCAAATGTAGGCGCCCGCCGCTCGTCCGCGCGACGTCCATACATTTGCAGTGCCGCGCCGGTCCTGCGCCGCTGCCCGCGAAATTCGAGGCCGAGGCCTAAGAGAGCGATACAGAGAAGAGATAACTAAGATAACCGGCATCGCTCGAAGAATTGTGAAGCTGAAGTGGATGTGGGTGGGATACAGATTTATAAGAACCGATGGCCGTTGGAGCGCAAAGGTTCTGGAATGGCGACCGCGCCGGACGATAATCAGTGGGGCCTACCCACACCCCATCGGGTAGACCAACGATGTGGCGAAGGTCGCTAGGTCGCTGGATGTGGGTGGCGCGGGATCGATCGTTGGAGGCCTGTCTCCAGCAATGAGCGTCGTTTGGCGCAGATGATGATGATGAGAATAATTCGAAATATTTTTAACGTCCAAAAAAACCCGTTATGTAAAGTGATTTACATGAAGTGTCGCGTCACTTTGACATTTCATTCTACAGGCACAATGAATGGCATCAAAAAAATATGTCGTTTTCGATTTATATACGTTCTATTTCTTTAATGGTTTAAAGGACAGAACAACGTTTGCCGGTACAGCTAGCCTGTCCATATTTGCAAAGATTCCCTTCCAATTTTCCGGGTATGAATCAAAATCTCACCGGTTGAATATTAAGTTAAATTTGAGCCGCCAAACGAACGGGCTTGATTAAATCCTAATCCCGTTTTTAACCGGAACTGTCAGCCATTTTTTTTGTTTTATATTATCTTTAGGGGACTGGATGTTATTCAGTGTGCGTTTGCTATCGTATGAAAACTCATGTATACTTAATCTCGTTTCATTAACAGTAATAGATTGTGATCTAGACATAAAAATATGATGAGAATATTTCGAATTTACGAGTATATATGAATTGATTCGTTGTATTTGATCTTTGTTTGCTTATTTAGCAAGAAATGTCCCCTATCGTAAGGTTTAAACTACACTTTTCTAATGGTAGAAAATGGTATTGGTATTTAGATAAGGTTTTTCTAATCAAAACCCGCGGTGCTCAATTATCCGGTTTCAGTATTATTATAGTGGAGAAACTGATGAAAGCGAAACTGACCTGCCTGTTTCCATTATTTTATTTTAGAAATTTAGTAATGGTTTGTAACTATAAATATAATTTAGTAAATATAATACTTCTCAAGACATGCCACACTGGGTCACACAGAGCCATCTAGTCCCAAACTACAATTATGTGTTTTTATATCTGCTACTTCAACTTAAAATGTACTTACTCGTATTTTTGAGTGTTCGAAGCAAAATCGGTTGTTCTTTTGAATAAATCTCTCATACGGATTTTTCTTTTCAGGTAATTTTGAAGCGCTTCAAGCAGAGACGTAGACACTCTCATGAATGCCTGTCGATAGCAACAACGTATGAAAGAGGTGCTGTATGGCAACATCATATTTTTTCCGATACCGCAAAACCAGTATGGAGTTGAAAAGAAAAAAAATGCGTTATGATGAATTTATTTGTAAGGTAAACTATTTGTTCGTCCCAACTTTGCATGGTTTTACCAATGAGGATGCATTGCAAGCATATATTATGATTTTACAATATTTTTTAAGTAACTCAAATATTTTTTGTATACCTCTAATGATCATTAAAAAAAAATTGAATAAGTATATTCCAAATTCTAAGAGTCATTCTGGAGTGCAACATTTACATGTCTTTCGCTGATTGATTTTTATTTATATAAATCATTACTATTATATTCGATTTAAATAAATAGCAGCTAACTCATAAACAGCTAACAGCTTTTTATACAGCTAATTCTGTCGTTGGCTTCTGGACTGACCTAAATGGTTGAAAAGCCAAAATTTTATTCACGTACAGAGGGGCCAATTAAGAGGCTAGATGCAGAAAATCCACGTCTAACTTAAAATCATTTAAATCGGTTTTATTTCTCCAAATTGGCCCCTGGAGGCGCGTTTACACTTTAGTAATGTGTCGTACGTATGATGATACTTTATAAGAATAGCAACAACTCTTCTCTTCGTATAGGTTTCGTAAAAAGTGACTAAAGAAGCACTACCAGAGTTGGATGTAGCGTTTTCTTTCCATTGGCTAAACCAACGACTAAACTGTAATCGCAAACCCGTCTGCCAATCGTGGCAGTTTAGACAAAATTCTCCATTTGTAGAGGTCCGTCGCCATCGGCGGAGTGATGTTAGCCTGTGATGGTAATGATGAATAAATGGATGAATACTCTATACAAATAAAAAAAAAAGTTATAAACAGAGGGTTTTACACAGAAATATATGTACAATACCTATATTCTGACTTCTGGACTGACATATTTTACGAATGTTTTTATTGCTAATATTGAAAAGAATTTTAAAAATAAATAAAATCACAACCGTTAAAGTCGTCCTAATTCATGCACATTATGTGAGCAGTGGTTCCGTTTGTAGAATTTTAAAAGAACCAAACAAAAATTACGACTAGCGTTTTCTATGGGATTAGTTGTCTATGGACAAAAGGCAAAAATCCCATACATTTAAAAGGTAGCGGAAATATCTGAACGTCATCGGTCGGGACCGAATAAAATATTCAACGGCCTTAATTTGAAAGCTTCCGGGTCACTTACTACGGGCTTACCTTGTCATCCGGAGTCCTGATTGCTCAAACATGGGTGTGCTTTAATCCGTTGGCATAAAAATTAAAATCGTTTGATTCCGAATAATTATAGGAACGGAAAAATACCTAGGTTGTTATTAAAAATGTTTATTAATTTCGTTTCGCCGAACGGGTGCGGTTTTAGCGTTTTAAATCCCACTAGATTGTATATAGACTGATTACGACGTCTGGCGTACATTTGTGTGCTCCCATACATTGATATTAAATAAAAATAGTTGACACAATCAGTAATGGAAAAACGACCACACCAAATGGTACCAATTGAACATTTGGGTGTCAATCAAATCCAATCAGTCAAATCATTTCGTAGTGGTAATAATGTTTTACACACAACCCTTTATATGTTCAAAAACTACAAACCAACTTACATATTATTTATTTGTTAAAACGATTTAAGTAACCAAAGATCGCATAAAATATAAAGCGGCTAAAATATGCCTCGGCGGTAGAGTGCATCAAGCGTTTCTCTGTTAAAGCTATCATATTAAACGCGTAAACGCGAGTTCATTACAATTACGATGACCCCATCGCCGAGGCGATAACGTTATCTTTTATTAATTACTCGGAAACGCTACCGACGTTTAAGTTGAGAGTAACGATGGTTCTCGATCGACGCTCGGAGACAACTCGCTCAGACCAGTTTATAAGGTTTATAAATAGTATGTGTTTAGTTACAGAAAATAAATTCAGGATTTATTATGTTAATATAACATTTAATATAATATAACATTTTAAGACTTGCCTCACTGGGCCACACAGAGCCATCTAGTCCCAAATTAAGCTACTATTAAGTACCCTGTCGTATGGGATACTAGACAACCGATAAATTTACTTATATACTTCTTTTTGTAAATACATACTTATAATACATAGAAAATACCCAGACCAGTACAAACAGACATGTTCATGCACACAAATATTTGTACTGTGCGGGGATCGAACCCGCGACCTATGGCTCAAAAGCAGCGTTTACTACCGCTGATCCAAATGGTCGTCAATATTATGTTACTGTCATTGAAACATATGAAAACACTCTGGAAAGTAAGATTAACTTTAACTTTTTTATTTATAAAGTTAAAATTTAAATCTTTTTGGCCATCATGACATAATTTTAAACATAATATTTAAAGACGATTCTTTTTTGAGCGAAATCCGGTCACTTTAGATTCAGAGTCGCATTTCTTGCACATATGCGTGACGTAGAAAATTGAAATAGATCAAATAAATCTTTAACATTAAATTTACCTTATTCCCTATGAAGTGTCTACTGGAATGAATAATTTCTAATTAATATACTGATTTAAACTTCCATGGTCACTATCACTAGAGTTAATTGATAACGCACGGGAGAACAGTTCTCCCGTGATCATGGCGCTTGCAACAGTGCCGAAATTTTGGAAACTCATAAAAAGTAAGGTACATGGTATAAACCCCGTATCAATTAACTCTACTTTCTAATTATTTCAATTTTTACGAAATACAAACAGTGTTATACGATGCGCAAATCTATTTTCACTGTATCATCGAGCTCTCAAGACGCATACACAAGTGAAAACATATGAATCTGTTTGCAAATAGTAGGGTCCTCTTGTAAGAAGTTGCGTATGAAGATAAGATAAAATACTTTATAATTGCCCTCATGAGCACAAAGACTCGGGTTACTTGTGAAGTTACAATAAACAATAACTTAACAGTTTACAGAGCGTGGTGTCGCGTTTTCATTTCACTCTAACTTTTCTTTGTTATCTGATTCTAGGACATTTCTGCAAGCAATTTGTTGTAATACTAAAGCTCAACAGCTCAGTCGAATCTTCTCAATAGATAGTGTCATGCAGTTAGAGTCCAAATTAGCTTTAATAAATTTAATATTTAAAAGCTGACCAGCAACCCGCCCGCGACTTTGTTTGTGTTGAATTTGGTGATATGGCGCTCTCGATTATATCTCGTACAGGATTGTGTCTTGCTCCTTAGAAATACTTTAAATTTTTGCTTTCTCTATCTTTATTTATGACAAATACGTATTTATGAGATAGTATTGATTGCCTATACCAATTTATCGGCCCCTTTTAATATTTACTGGGGACGTTTTCGATTTTTAGTAGTATACAAAGTGAAAAAAATAATATATACTCGTATAATTTCCCAAATCTTAACAACTCTAATTATACCTAAATCGATGCAAAGGTGTAAGCCTGATTTTGGTAACTTTAAAAAATATTAATTACCACAGGCTACTGTTAACCGCTTGTAAATAACTTAAGCCCAAATCAATTTTCCTAGTAACAAATATAGGCTAACATACACTAATTGTGTCGCACCGTTTGAGATTCATTGCAGTAGTTTATCATGGCGAGTGGGTCGATATGTGTGCTTGGCCTAACGCCAAAGAGTTTTGCCACGAAAGCTGTAAGAACTCAAAAGTATAGCACAACTTTACCAGCCAGACTAACTCGTTACCTAACAGGTTCTTCTGCGTTGAGTTCGCAACGCATGTCCTTTTTCGACTTTATCTGTGTTTCTTGCTCGTGCCAATGTCTTATAGTACCTGAACAAATTGATCCGTATTAACGGGAATCGCATTGTGTAATGATGAGGCATCAAGCGTGATAATTTGTGGTAAGTTTCAGTAAACTGCGTACGTAAGTATATTTTGTATGGCCACTAAGTATGCGAAATATAATGAAAATCAGTCATCATTACTTATTTCTACAAGTAGGCTTCAAAAGGCACGTCCCTATATTTTGACCTACCAATATTTCGGCACACAATTGTCAACTAGTGCCGAGATGAAGAAGCGCGAGAAACAAGCTCACTATCGATTGATAGCTTCTTTTCAAATAATAATAATAATAATATAATATTTTTAAGACATGCCTCACTTGGCCACACAGAGCCATCTAGTCCCAAATTAAGCTACTATTAAGTACCCTGTCGTATGGGGTACTAGACAACCGATAAACTTACTTATATACTTTTTTTTTGTAAATACATACTTATAATACATAGAAAACACCCAGACCAGTACAAACAGACATGTTCATGCACACAAATATTTGTACTGTGCGGGGATCGAACCCGCGACCCATGGCTCAGAAGCAGCGTTTACTACCGCTGATCCAAATGGTCGTCATAGTATGTCAAATAAGTATGTTACGAGAAAAAAAACACCGGTGCGAGCAAACATTGTAAACGCATACTTTTTTATAATTTAGATTATCAATACAAGTCAAAGCATTCTTTTTCATTAAAATTATTCTATAATGCGATTTGAATTTTCATGCAGGTAGTTCAGGAATAGACTAAGGTGTGGTAGGTTGTTGAGAATGCGAATGCCATTTCTTAAGAACGAGTTTCTTGCCTTATGAAAATATTGTTACAAATGTTTGTTTAGCTATACCATTGTACCTATATATCATTGCAATTATTCAAAAGTAAATGTTCAGAAATGCTCTAAGTGGAGGATACATTTGGCAATTATATCTGAATATATAAGTGTGTATAATAATAATTATTTTTTGTTATTCAAATATATCATAAACCTTCAAGCGTTGATACTCGACTTCAAACACAACCGTCAAAGTTGATCATGTATACATAAAAAAAGAGGATGGAAATGTCACATAAATCATGGGAATCATAAGGAATATAATTAAAGTATTGTATAATTGGAATTTTGAGTAAAAACCAATGCACAGCTGAAGCACAACAAGCTTTTGAAGATTATATTATTTAAAAAAAATATTAAAAAATAATTGATGTGGCTTATTTTCCCGACCTATGTCAAAGACATACCAAGTCACTTATGATAAAGTTGTGATAACATTTGGATGAGTTTTAAACTACGCCTCGTGGCTTTAATGTCTTTACATGTTTGTTTATAGAGTTAATTTATTGTAATTTGTGAATAAGGGGTATTAAATCTCCTTTATGAATTGCTTTAGCTCAAAGTTTCAGTACTATTTTCCGGCTGCAGAAGACAACTTTCAAAATCCTAGCAAGATGAAAATGAATACGTTGATTTGATTGTTTCTGCTTTATGGGTTGTGTTACAGTCAAAAGACATCACAGACGGTCAGTATTGGTTCTGTTATTATTACCTATGTACGACCTCCGTGGTGGAATGGCGTACACAACGGTATTCAAGATGTCGCCTGCTCCGCGGTCCTTGGTCCGTTTCCCGAAAGGGTCAATGTAGAAAAAAAGAGATGTGTTGCATAGCTTCCATCGCGGGCCTTGAGCGTGGAGACCGAATCCAGAAATTCCGTAACGAAAATAACCTAACACGATCGAACAATTTTTAATTTCCGAAATTTAAAAGAATTTAGAAGAAAATAAGGATTTTGACAGTATGGTTGCCTATGGTAACCATATCTGCCAAAATAACAGAAAAATTTAATTACAAAAGCAAAATTAGAAAATACATAAAACTATAAAATAAAGCTATTGCATAGCTTCTATCGCGAGCCTTGAGCGTGGAGACCGAATCCAGAAATTCCGTAACGAAAATAACCTAACACCTCCCCCCCCACTCCGACCGGCACAGCGGTGATACTTTTTAGTTTTATAATTGCATAAGTTGATAAAAAATGCTATGCAATGGCTTTACCGCGGCAGTCTCCGAGTGCCACACGTCTTTTTTATTATATTTATTATACCACGAAAGGTTTGATTGGTATATTTTTAGGTTACTTTAGAACAGCGACTTAAACAGCGCGCCAGACGAGATTTTGACCGTATCCATTATCAAAATTTGTTTTGACTGTGTCACGTACGATTTCTAATAATAATTACTCAAAATCTGTTTATTCAAAACTTTAAAACAAAAAAATTTCAGGGAAAGCTAAGGATGAAAGTTTTCTAATATTTCTCACGTACATAACCCGTAACTTCGTGACAGCGACTTACTAATAGCATAAGTGTATGAACAGAGTTGCCTAATGAAGGGCTCTATAAAATGCCCGAAGTTGTGACGGTAATGCGTTACGATGGCAAGGGTTGCCTCAAGAGACTTTACTTACTTTACCTTCTAAATCTGTGGCTATTATCTAATCCGTAGGCTTAGGGACGTCTACGGCTACCAACTCATATTGCTACATACATACAAACATTGTTACTTGTACTCTGAAAGCTTTCTTACAAAAAAGTTAACTGACAAAAATTTGTGTAACATATGCCTCTAAATTATGATTGATTGTACTCGTACGTAAATTCTTGTTAAGTAACGATTTAAAATTTCTGTATTTTAATTTTGCTTGGATGCAATTTTTGGATAACCTATATTTAAATATTTTTTTTTAAACTTTAATGTAGCAACTTGGCGCGATGTTAAGAAAAAGTAAATCGAATTCGTTCAACCTTGTCAATAATACCTACCTACACACGTTTATCTGTTTAAATATATAAAAAATATTCTGTCCTTTTACTTTACGATTCTTGTAAACAATTTCTCGTCAGTGTCATCTGGCAATTGTGTGCCCGAGCCAGAATCTCGGCTCATAAAAATGCGGAGTGCAATATCTCTCACACCCTGATAATAGGTTCGGCGATGCGTCCACATCCTCTGGACCTCTTCCAACCGGCATCGATCGGCGACCATCCGGCCTTGGGAAAGAATGCCTCAAAGCGATCATTAAAACACGATGGAATTGCTTGCGAACGTCACGTTTTTTATACGATCGGATTTTGTTTTGTAATTAGATCTTTAATATGAAATTAAAGATTTTACGATTAAATTCCAGTTTATTAGGGCTTTAAATGATAAATTGGTTTATTAAATTACCTTCTGTAAGTCAAAAAACTTAGTCTTCCCGTGACCACGAATGCTGGAAAATGTTTGAAACCTCGGGATAAACGATAATGTAAGAAAGAAAGAAAGAAAGAAACGTTTATTTGTCGAGACCCAGAGTTCTAGGCCGATTAAGGTGTACAAAAATAGGTAGCAAAATAAAAACATTACAAGTACGGTAAAGAAGAAAAGCACATGAATAAATAGGACGGGCCTATGTAGGTGAAACCCTAATAAACACGAGTTTGATCCGTAAATTTATCTTTCATTTCAATGTTCTCTTAATTTCAAGAAACCAAAATATTTAATGTGAATGGCATGAACAAAAGTTTTTATAACTGCAATCAAAGTAAATCATCATAAAACAGCAAGGGAAAAATAATAACAAATAAATTTAAGTGAGTAACATAAATTTATTTATTATTATATTACCTATGTACATACATTGTAAGTAATTATTAAAGCCAATTTTTTGTGAAAATTATTTAAGATGAGCGTTAAATCGGTTTACATAAGGTTGTAAGTTCATAATTCTAGCAGAGGCAGTTGAATTCGCCGGTCCGGTGGACAGACGAATTGGTTAATTTAATCGTGGGATGTGAAACGGAATCCTGCTTGTTGATTCAATTCTAAGTTTTGGAGGCAGACGATGATGAGACAAACCATTCGTTCAGTGGGTCTAGCACAAAAAACTATAGAATTCGAATCGTTTGCGTGTTCGTATCGCCATCGAAATATTTAGTATGAAAACTTGAACAGCGCTCGCGCGGTCAAAACGAGTACTACAAATCAATGCACGAACTTTGTGTCGTTTGCTATCGATACGCAAACGATTCGAAGTCGATAGTTTTTAGTGCTAGAGGTACAGGTTCTAGAATCTACAACTTTTACTAGTATAGCAATGCGGCATTCTTATTGTTGGTTTGTGATTACAGCATTTGGCAACCCGTTCTTTACATAATTCGATCTAGTTTTATAGTTTCTACTAAACCACTTCTTAAACCTAATCAAAGACAATAACAACATTATTATATGATGTTTAAATCTGTACCACTGTCATCACAATACGAGAATCCAGTTCGTTAACAAAAGCCTACTACAATCTATGGTAAATTCAACAATCTGATACCACTTGAAATTAATGTCACCGTCTTAGCCTTAATTCACTTGGTCGTCAATTTAATTAAGAAACCTTCCCGGTAGCAACCCGATGAATAGTTTAGAAGCGCACACGAGACACACATATCTCGTCAGGAGACAATCTAATGCAGTGTTTCCCAAACATTTCTGCCATAGCCCGGTAATTTTCACACAGCCCCTTTGTGACCCACATAGTACTTTAAAAACCAAACTGGTCCCATTAGGTACAATAATACACATTTAAACACTAACTTTAGTCGAATACTTCGCACGCTGCCTGTTTTCAAAGAATTCAAGTTCCCCGAAAATGACGAAAGTTTAAGAAGAATATTTACTGTGCGTCGATCGATAGTAGGTATTATTTTATAAACAAGGCGGGAATGTTGCGACCCGGTATTTTATTTTGATGGCCAGGTACCGGGTCGCGATCTGGCAAATGGGAAACGCTGATCTAATTAATAAACTACGCCTGATATTATTAAATGGTTATTCTATTAACGTAATTAGCTAGATTCGGCGTGATTCCCAAATAATAGACATCTTCACATATATGTTGTCTCGTTGAGCGAAATTAAGCCCTAATGGAATAAGGCTGTGTTACATGTTTCATACTTATGGTGATAGATAATCTATCAATTATACGCTGACAGGCTTCCATGTCATGTATTGGATATCAAATTTACAAAATGCATTCTGTGTAACATGCAAAATAATGTTATCTGAATTAATCTGATGGATATGCCGTGTTGATTGCGCCCTAGTATATCAGAATTTTACAGCTTTTTTATTTGTTTATTATAGTGCAGAGACAAATAAAATCATCATTAAAGCAGGAATGTTTAAACAATCTTTTTAACTGTCAAAAGTTTTTATACGAAAACGCAGCATCAATCCATCTGAAACAAGTAGGGCAAACATTTTTACGCAACCAGAAATTTCCGAATAATCATGTTTCTTACTCCTCTAGTTTGGAATGAAAATCTTTGAGTCAAAATGAGGACAGTTTTGCTTCTCAATTCACAAGGGTTGGCAGTAACAAACATATTATTTTATAGATATCTATCAGAATACAATACCAGCTTTTGAAAAAATTAAATCTATTTGTTCCATTTGTAAGATAGACAGGAACGGCATTACCCCTGCGCTCCTAGCTATAAAGTGCGGCATAGCCTCGCTCAGATTTACCATCCCAATTATAGAACAAGATTGACGTGATTTGAACGACAGCTGTCAGTAGCAGAGTAAACAGTTATTTAAATGTCATTCATAAAGAAAATTATTTTTTTATGGAACTATGCTAACTATGCTAAAGCATACCTAATGAATTACTATCTTCGTAAAAAAATTCGTATAGATCGGTTAAAGTTTTAAAAACTCACACACAGACAGAGTTACTTCTAAAGTTAAATATTCAATCTAGATTATATTCGTTGAAAAATACTACGTTAGAAATGTTGTCAACCCTAGTACCTACTGGTTAGTTTAGAGTAACAAACTGCTTCATTGTCTTGATTTAAACAGTTTTACTTCTGTTCAACTTGCCATTTGTTTTAGTAATTCCACTATTCGTCTTAGCTTCCTATTTAACTAGAAATTAGTAGGTATTGTGATTAGGCACCTTGTTTTATGTTAAATGTTGATCTGTGGTCACTTTTGCAGTATTAATTTGCTATTGATTTTATTTTTATTTGCCAAACGGCGGAAAAATACAAGTTTTCAATGTGAGGTGATTTGTATATTTTTTTTCATTCGTTTGACAAGGTACAGCTCATTATGGATTTAGAAAATTATTTTGCTAATGATTTCCGCTTGTTAATATACCGGCCTAGATACCTTCACCACACTACCCGCACTAACACTGATTTGAGGAAGCACCTGCACCACACTAACACTGATTGAGCAAGCACTATTTCATGCAGGAAAACCGCCCGCCTTCCCTCAAAAATGCATGCTGTACTGTTAATGCAATTATTAGTACCCGCCTTACTTCGCCTTCGCTGCGCTCCGACGACTAAGCTGCTTAGTCGTCAGTGTTAGTGTGGTGCAGGTGCTTCCTCAAATCAGTGTTAGTGCGGGTAGTGTGGTGAAGGTATCTAGGCCGGTATATTAACAAGCGGAAATCATTAGCAAAATAATTTTCTAAATCCATAATTAGTTACGGATTTCCGCAAAGTAACGCCTGAGTCTATTAATTTATTTTTAAGGTACAGCTCAGTTGTTTCTAAAAGAATTAGGATGCCATCAACCCCATAAAGTTGAAAACTAAAATCTTAATCTTTTTCCTTTAGTTAAAATCGATAGGATCGATACCCTTTCCTTTGTGACCGAATTGCATCCGCGGTTAGGGTTCAGTGGGGAACGTTTCCAAACCTAATATGCTCTTTCATCTTCATAACATTGGTGTTGATGAGAGATCAATTGCAGCGAGTATACTC
This sequence comes from Anania crocealis, assembly GCA_949315895.1. Classification (NCBI taxonomy): domain Eukaryota; kingdom Metazoa; phylum Arthropoda; class Insecta; order Lepidoptera; family Crambidae; genus Anania; species Anania crocealis. The sequence goes on along the minus strand of OX438879.1, from coordinate 7,133,181 downwards.
AAAAACTGACTAAATATAATTTTATAAAATATGTATACTTATTTAAATGCAATTTGATAAAAGTCCTGGAAAACATAATTTTTTTGACCAACTTAGATGAAATTTGATAGGTATAAACTTTTAGACCTTGGAAATGACTTCTAATATTTAATTTGTATACCACTGAAAAATATCATTGTTATACTGTTTTCATTAGTTTGCGCGAACACTATGTTACAAAGAACGTATTATTTCATTTGGTATAGCCCAGTACAAAAATGTCTAGATAAATCACCTAGAAAATTTCCGCCCAAAATAGAAATAAATCGGCCAAGTGCGAGTCGGACTGGCGCACGAACCGTACCAAAACGGCCAAAAAAATCGGGTCTTTTGTATGGGAGCCCCCCTTAAATATTTATTTTATTTTATTTTTAGTATTTGTTGTTATTGCGGTAACAGAAATACATAATTGGTGAAAATTTCAACTGTCTAGCTATCACGGCTCTTGAGATACAGCCTGGTGACAGAGCGACGGACAGACGGACAGACAGCGAAGTCTTAGTAATAGGGTCCCGTTTTTACCCTTTGGGTACGGAACCCTAAAAAATGATACGGACTCCTTGCAACACTTCTTTTACGCGATACGCATCTCATTCATTCATTACGACCATCACCTTCACAGGTTGAGGACTGTAAAACTTGAAAACTATGTTGCGAAAACATATTTTCGGGTGAGATCTTGACCTAAATTTTTTACTTATTATTTTAAATTTGTTAATAGGTAATTACTAAATTTTGTTTTTACTAAATATTTTAAATATTTTCATAGTGGTGTTACGGCAATATTTTACTTAGATGCCTGTAATAGACGGTTTGGAAAACTCCCGTGACACCCGATTATCCTAATTATGAAATTAGTAACGTTAATAATATGTGGAGGCGTAGCTAACAACCAAGTATTGACCCCTTGTAAGTGGGTAAATCCAGACATAATAGAAATCAATTGTCTTATAGAACAAATCCGATTCTAATTTCTAGTGTCGTTTCTGATTCCATTTGTTTTTGATGATCATTTTTGTCCCAAATAATATATATTCGCAAGTAGGTCGCAAGTATATTTCAAGAAAGGAATATCCCGACGAAATCACTTAAAGCATATTACATATCTAAGTGTAATATGATAAGTAGGTATTGTTTGGGAAAGGCAGCAAGAACAGATTTCTCATTAAAACCTAGGATCAATTCATTCATACCAACGTTTTTTACGTCAAATTTGCTTTTAGGGGTATAGAAAAAAAATACATTATATGATTTTTGTTATGTTTTTTTATTATTGTTTTTTTGTATTTACTTCTGCGATGAACTGATATTATTGCGGTTTCTATTAGGCCCAAAAGATAATTTATTTTGTTTGGTTTCGTGTTGACAGGTCGCACTTGTTAACAAAGCACATTGTGTACTATTCGGGTTTAATTGTTCTGATTTTTCCCGAACAAACAAAACACAGGAAAAATATTGTGCAAAAATGATTTTACCGTTAGAAACCAAAACGAATATGATAAAGCATCGGATAATTTATCTGCTCGTGTCTCGGAATGGGAAGTTTCCTTAAACAATAATTCAAGATACTTTCATGATACGGTTGGTGCATGTATTAATTTATTATCTGTGTATACTCTTATCTCACGACGACCGACGTTTGACGACCTCCGTGGCGGAGAGGCGTACACACCGGTTTTCAAGGTGTCGCCTGCTCCGAGGTCCCGGGTTCGATTCCCGGACGGGTAAATGTAGAAAAAATATGTTTTCTACATTTTCTCGGGTCTGGGTGTTTGTGGTACCTTCGTTGTTTCTGGTTTCCAAAATACGAATGCTTTAAATAGTTATTTAAATTGGGATCAAAACAATGTATGTGATGTTGTCCACATTTATTTATTTATTTTATTTTATTTATCTCAAGGATTTTCCGTTAAAGTCAGATCAAGAACATACTTCCTCTACTAGAGGAAATTATGTTCTTGTTTCATATCTCTAAGGCTTGCCGAGCAGAAAGAATTTAACAGATAGGCTTAAATTATTTTTTTCCGGGCAATAAGAGATCATACGACGATTGCAAGTAAATTTCACTAATGACCCGTCACTTTCATAACCTGGCAAAACTTTAGTGACTAGTATCTGCTAAGCCATTTGTTTGTAAAAGCTTACACAGAAACTAAACGCAAACGCAAATAAACGCTGTGCCTGCCCTTTGAAAGTTCGAAAATTGTTTTAGTACGCCTAGAGCCATCGTGAATTAATTTTAAGTAATTTTTTTGTCTCATCTGACAACATCTCGCAGCAATGAAACTTTGATTGCAAAAATGAGATCGCCTCCGTCTCAAATTTAGAAAGAATCCGAAATGAGTTTTTTCGTTTAAGTTCATTGAATAAACTCGAGATTTGAATTCTTCTGCTATTACTTACTCTTGGGATGTTTTATCGTCTCATTACGTATGTAATATGCGAAATTTCTTTCGGAAAAGTTTTACTTAAGAATTGTTTTAGGCCTTTCTTTATTGTTAATACCGCGGACGTATTAGATGGGTGTAGCGTTTGATTTTAATATAATTTACTCGTCAAGTGGTAACATAGTTCGCCTTGTTCCGTAATTGTAATCAAACAGAATATTGTTGATAACATCAGCAGTTTCATAAAGTGAGTGTTTAATAAGGAAACCTCAATATTCGGATGGATGATTCTTGTCTATTTTAGCACACACTAGTTAATGTGTACTCGTTATAAAGTATATAGTATTATAGTTTCACGCTGTTTCATCGACGTCGGATTCGGGTCATAAAGATATTAGACAAATATTTGTATTCGTATCTTCTTAAACTTATCAAAAAAGTAGACGGAAAACATTTGTAACAATTTGACGATAAGCTTTTTGACAGCTTTTGTGTCAAATTGTAACTAATACTTTTGGTGATCATTATAGGGCTGTCTAAAAGCTTATCTGACTGCTACAGCTAGACATTTAACAAGGTATTTTGTCGCAATTCCCTCCCTTGGCAGGCAGGTCGGTGTACCTTACTTATCTCCAATCTTATTAATATTATGAATAGGAAATTGATATTGACTGTTATTCAATCACACCTTAAAGATTGAACGAATCTAGAAAATATGTGGTACAAAAATAAGTAAAAGGCTGGATTAGCACATTCACCACTTTTATCCCGAAAAAATATACGGCCCACGTAAGATAGTTTCAAATTTAAAAATTGTATGCGTATGAAGTCGCGTGCTATAACTAGTAATATGAATATTTACTTTAAGCAATTAGAAAAAACGATAAATCCAAGTATTTGCAACTTATTTCTCATGCGTTGAAACTCGAGAGGAAAAAAAGAGTGAAAGTTTTGGATATTCACCCTTGCGCGAAACTCGCAGGGTTGTCCACGCGCAGAGCAGTTGCTCTTGTTGGTCTAGTTTATATTTGTATCGAAAACTGGGGACTGTTAAAACGTTGTACAGCTTCGTACATTTACATTTAAAATGACCATTGTCCAAAATATCGTTGGTAACATTAACAATTTTAACAGCTGGTCGTAGTGAGCAATCGTTAGCTCTAAAATGCTCAGGCACCGTGCACATTTAATGGCGTGCTCTAGCGGCCGAGCCTCGTTCGACGGCATTGCGCCACTCGCCTAGATGGAATTTATGATTTAATTCTATAAAATTTATCGGCTGAAAGTGTAAGGTGATTTTGCGAGAGGAAAATAATTTAGTGAGTCTATTACACTGCATTGGACGCCGTCGAGACGGAACTTTTCCAAGAGTTTTCTTGTAACTGGCTTGTTTATTTTACGTTACCTAAAGTTGTTTGTAATAAGTTGCTTCTTCTATTTTCTTTTTAAATTGGAACATTTTAAAGCGAGACTTTCTCGTGTAGCAATGTGGATATAATAAATTTAGAATTTTTGATTTTATCTCGAAAATGTTTCGATAAAGTTCAAGTTAAAAACAACTTTTACGACTGCTACTCGTATTCCGGGAGTTCGGTAGTTGTTAATCAGGCATCCGCAAACTATTGTTAATATTTTATCATATGTCTCCAAAAAGAGCATTCACTTACACTTCTGACAGTACTTTCTCATTTAATTGCTTCCTGCGACACCCATAGAACGAGAAAGAATGGACATGTTCTGTTTAAAACTGCATCACAGATCAATGTACTTAATCATTAACTTTACGAAGTTACATGTTTTCGAAAAGATCTTGTATTGATGTAATCATCTATTATTCCTCTTCAGTGATTATTACATATTCATACTCCCAATGAGTCCTCTTCATTTCTATAGCAAATATTTACATATTTTATGGAAAGTGGCGTTATACGTTATTTAGTTATCTTCTAAAGATACCATACGTCAAACATGACGAGGGTATTTGTGTTCTTGTCTATACACTGCGTAATTTTAACCGTATTAAATCAGTTTCTTGGAAAGGTTATTCTTAAAGGTTATAACAGGTATTCTGATAACAAAAAAATCACAGAAAGCTAACTATGAATTAGTTAAGTAATTAAGCTCAAATTAGTAGTTGTTTTTTTTGGTATCATCTCAATACCTATCTATTAGCAAATTTACTCCATAAAGTAAATAATTTGCTGATTTATTAAGTAATCTCGTATAATAATGACACCAATAACCCAGACTCATACTATAATAAGCAAAGCTTATATCACTCGGGTAATTTAGATTCCACCGAATTCCGGCGCCATGGCAACCATCTTGGTAACTTAGCACGCTTTTGCTCTTTTGTAAGAGGGTTATTGTTTTTTGTTATTTGTGATATGTGCCAAATAAAATATTTTCTATTACCTATATTATATTCAGTGAAAATTCAGTAAAACGTCATTTTGATGGCCGTCTGCTATTTTATTAGATTTTCGACTAGATCATTATCTAGATCTATCACCACCATGATAGTATGATCATCATACTTAAATCCATTGATGTATAAGATATAAAAAACGAGATACACAATCAGCTTTAAATAAGTGTCCCTATATTCAAAATGCAACCTATATCAATCGAAAAGTTACAACATGACATAAATATCCATACTATTGCATGCCGACACAATTTGGACGGGTTATAAAGTTGATACTGACTTATAACCAAAATTTATTTTTCTTTGTCATTTTTGTATAGGATTGTGTATCTAGTTCTTAATATATTTCAATGCCTAAATCTTAATATATGTATTCAAATTTCGTTTCACGTTGTTTGTCCGCGATGGAATCCTATAATGATTAATAATGATTTAAATCAAAGTATTGCATACTATGTGCAGTTTGATCCAATATATTTATACAGTTTATAGTACCATATATAGTCGCGTTTTTTATTGCGAATTATTTGTTTATCATTTAACAATCTTTGGGTTCCATATGATTCTAACAGATGGCGCTGTAGAGTAATTTGGTAAGGTAAACGATATATTTGAAGACAAAGACGTCAAAATCAAATTGAATTATTAAAAAAAAAGAATATTTCTCACCACAGACCTTAACCAGAAACTTAATGCTAACTTACAGTGAAATACAGTCAAAGGTTGTGGATCGCTGGTGCCTGTATTGGGTAGTAAGAACCCGTTGAAACAGGACACCAGGTCCCACCTCTCATAACAGTATGTACTTAGCGAATTAAAGATGTGTTGTATGTGTGATGAAAAATTTAAAACAAAACCATGAACTTTTTTCCACAAAACTAACGAAACTAGAAAGACTACCACAAATGCACAAAGTGGAAAGAAAGGTGGTTACATATAAAGTCTACCGAGTTATTTTTAGTAAAGCCTCAGTTTCATCATAAGACTGTCCGAGAAGCCAATTAATAGAGGCTATACGTTGTTCGGGGTCATCTTGTATATTTGTAATAAACCATAACAGCTCAAGTATGCTGCTAGCACAAACCAAAAACCGCTGGTTCTGTTGCCCAAGTTAATTGCCAGACTAGACAATCCTCAAAATACCTCGTATATGTAACCGCAACATTGTGAGATCAGTCAGTTTACGAAACAACGCTTGAGATTTTAAACCAACGATGGGTTAGGTCAGATGTAATCCATCGACGTTCTATTATGAACTGACGAAGTTTACAATTTTACGGTGACATACATTTAATAATAGTTCGACTGCGCCCACCGGAAGGTGTTGAATTTTAGGAGATTCCAAACAAGCCAAGTCCTTTTGTCTTAACCGAACCCTTAAAAACTTTGTCACTCAGTTCGGTAACTTCACAAGTTCAACTATGATATATTTTCCACCTTTGCTTTCGTTCACAAACTCAAGACGGCAAGTTTACGTAGCACTAACTCCAATTATTTAGTTCGCAAGAGCCTATTATGTCTGCTCCTGTATAAAGAGAGACTTTATGCTCACGCTATGAATTAATTTCGTGTTATAACTTCTATGAACGCTGTGTAAAATACAATCCGTACTAATGTTTGTCTGTCTGTTCGTCATAACACTGGATACGGAAGGAAGACCCGTACCAAGTTTAAGTATCGGGAAAGGGCTTAGGGTAGTTTTAATACATGAAATATTTTAAGAGATTAAATGGTCAAAAGCGGTTTTTGGATGATTTTATGGAGACAGTTTGATGACCTGAAAAGCACATGGGGTAGTGTTTACTTAGGAAATCGTACCTTAACATAGTGAAAAACTATATTTTACTATTTGCTGATTTAAACTTTCATGGTCACTATCACTTGAGTTAATTGATTCGGAGCTAATTTCATTTGTACTTTAGTTTTTACGAGTTTCCGATATTTCGGCACTGTTGCACGCGCCATGAATCGGATTAATTGGTTATCTTGATAATCTTAAATCTAGTTTCCCAATTTGTTTAGATAGTGATTGCGAACATTTTGTGTATGTCTAAGATGCGCAATATAGCCAGTAGCGTGATCTAACTCTCTCGAATTTCTCGCAATGTCGCGGGCGGCGCTAGTAGCTTAATATGAACACTTAGCTTGAGTTCACTGACTTGCTGTGTTGGACAAAATTCGTCGCGGTTCTTAGTGAACAGTGTAACTGGCAAAGAGGAAATTATTCGAGACAAGGTTTTTGCGGTTTCGTAGCGAACAGTTTGTTATGGGGAGTCGCACTTAAGATTTGTTTTTAAAACATTAATAGCTATATTTTTACGGTATAACAGTCAGCATTACCTAGAGGGCTTCAAGTCAAGCATTATTTCCATTTTAAACTGAACTCTCACTGAGGGTTTCGAACTTTTGAACATTTTAAATAAGCTTGTACCCATTATTGCTGTCGCTAACTTGAATTCAATTATGGATGCCTTTGCCATGAAGTAGGATGATTGTAGGCACATGTTCATAACGTCTGAAAATATTATTTTTCAGAGGTCATGTGCGAAAAATTTAAATTAATTTTACTGATTTTTGAAACCGGAGAAAAAAATCACCTAAAATTTCATACTTTTCGTATGTAAATATATTTTTTGAGATAAATTATGGTTTTAAATTGGTTGATCCTTACACGCGCAAGATGACCAGACCTGAATTAGCAAACCGGATTAATGTAGAACCCATTTTTTTAAGCACCGCGTACAATGATCCTCACACTTTTGCATTAAGCAGCCAAACAATAAAAGCAAATCGTCCACTTATTACGAAAAATGGTTCCTATTATCTCTCCGACTAGTTAACATTAACACCATTATTATGATGTATAAGATAAACACGTCGTTATTCTTCGTTAACGACACAATTTGCTCGAACTCGCGTCTGAAATTCCATTAGTGATACATACATAGTCTGTGTACCTTTGCGCTTATAAAACTGAAGTTTGTAATTCAACGCTTGCATATTGATAATGACGTTGTTTATCCTTATTTAAATTTAAACAGTTCCATTGAACTATTTGTTAAATAAAAATCTTTACATCTATGTAACCTACCCTTTTTGTACCTTATACCCAAAAAACGAGATTTACATACTTATTAAGCGATTTTTTTAAAATTTAGTACCAGCCGTCCATCCCGGATTTGCACGGGTTTACTAATGACAATGATACAAGCAAATTCTTTGTTTGGGAATAAAACGGTTTAGCATGGCCTCCCGTTTTTCCTTCTTTACAAACCTTTTTACGGCCGTTACCAACAGAACAAAAAAATCTAAAATTCGGTGCAGTAAAACGAAAGTTATGCGCGTACATTCATTTCGATGTTTCATTTTTATTTACAAAAATATAAAAGGTGTAAATCAACTTCTGTTCTAAGTACATAATATTCTTTATTTATATTTTGTGAGTTTGTTATTTAATACTATCTGACCTGTAGGGCTAAGATGCGACCCACGACATAATTTTATCGCGGCCTTATATCGCATTTTGACAGCGTTATATCGTTTGTCTATCGCTGCTAACATGGCAGACTAATTATGTCATCTCTAACTGTCAAAATACGATAAACGATAAAATTGTCTACAAACTCTAACATGAGCCTCTTATATTTGTCTATTTTAATCGATTTTTGACACTTGCGCATGACAAATTATCGTGGTCGCTTGTAGCTCACGACAAGGCATAAACCCTTTATAAAAAATGGCCGTGCCATATTTTAATTACATTTTGACCACTTATATAGAACGGGAGGCGCGTAAAATTCAGCGCAAGCGTATCCGCGACGTGCGCAACCCGTTTTACCTTCCGGATATGGAGTTCCAGGCTCTGTGGCGTATATCCAAGCCCATGGCTTTTTATTTGATAGATAGGCTGAAAGAGGACTTGGAGCCAAAAAAATGGAGGTCTTCCAGCCATGTATTGGCACAGATACTGGATCTGTGCCTTATTGCCTCTAAGTTTTCTAAAAGAACATAAAAACCATTAGTACTTTCTATGATAAGAATTTATTTCAGTTTATTACAAGTTTTACTCACATCTTTGAGGCCATTTCAAATTTTAAAACTTTTCACACTTCAATCAAAGTTCAAACCGAAAAATATGCCGCGAATGCTGTTTGACAGGTGTCACTGTCTGACAGTGACTGTCACCCAAAGATGTGTCAACGCAGATGACGTCTCTGGCAAGAAGTGTTTTAGCCAAGTCTGACGTAAAATTGAACGAATGATTATAATATTAACCAATGTTTCCACACCGAAAAACTATATAATTATGTAATATGGCTACATCCGTTTGTCGTGTAGATAAACGTTTGTCAAGCGAAGAATTTTTATCGCGGGTGGTTGCCATGTTAGGAAAAATGATAAAATAACACAAGTAGACAAATTTTATCATGTCGTGCGACAAATTTATCGTGGTGTCGCATCTTAGCCATACTGAGCTTTATTTATTTTAATCAATAGACCTTTTTAATCACCTACTGCTGATTGCTGCAATTTTTATAAATTGACTAAATCATAAATACTATAAGCATGTCCTGATTCAAGTAACCTTGAACCATAATACTCATTACTCATACAAAATCGCAAGGGAGCTGTAGGCGTATGTAATTTTGCGACATGAATGTTCCAATGGCATCCCGTGTATGACGTAAATTGACAACGAATCTGATTACTTATGGAGTTACGGCCCCCGCAAGGCTATACAGTCTAGCCAAATTGCAAATTAAGGATGACTTTTTGTTATTATTAGACAGGATCTGCCTACATCACATCTGATGTGAATAAGAGTCTTTACTTTGAAACTGTCGTTGAAACATTAGCATAGCGTTAAGTTACGTCGCTATGAATCCCCACGACTACACTATTTCGACCGCCTTGTATGAGAGTTGTGGATAGCAGAGGAAATGTGCTATCCCAAATGGGCATAACCGATGTGGTGCCTCTTTCGTCATATGGGAGTAGTCCGAAATCCTTTAGTCGCCTCCTACGACACCAATAAGTGGAAATGGATCAAAGGACATATTGGCACATTCTATAAATAAGCGGGCATAAACCCATTTCTACCCATAAGACATCGTCTCCTGTTCACTAATGGCCAATTGCAATGCCTCGCAAAGAGTGGCAATCATGGCCTCTACTTAACTCTCCCTTGGACGAGGCACATAAGATGAAAGTGATACAGGAATCGCCATACAAATCCGTCCATTGACAAGTTTGTTTGTAGTTGCTTCCCACTGCACGTGAGATAAACCGTGTGTGATTAATACGGTTGCCAGTAGCTTTGTGACCTTCGATTCAAGCTAAAAAACCGACTGCGTTTGGGAGGTGAGGCAAAACAAGATGAGAGATGCATCACTACAGACCGTGCCTCATGGATTTGACATTTGAACTCCACAAACGGCTTAGTGTCTGCTTGGTGAGCTCGAAAATTTGTAAAGATTTGTCATATAATAATGTATATTCATGCTTAATTTAATAATAAATCTTTGCTATACTCGTGTGTTACTTCCCTAGCATAAGTCACCTTGAAAAAGGAGCCTCACCACCACAAAAACAAATGGTCATCGATTGTTTCTTTGTCATCTACAATATTTCACTGCTGTATGAATGGTTTACACCCACTTGCCAGAATTACATTTGCCATAATTTTTATCTGCTATAATGGTCAACAGACATAATATTGTTTCTCATAATATTCATATGTCATACTCATTGTTTAGTATATTAATCACATGATAGAAACTTTGTTTCCCATAAGGTAAATTTCAATGACATCATTTGCTTGCTTTGATCATCATTGTAAGCCGTAATTATCATATGCCATAACATCATTTGCCATCGAAATTGCTTCACTAAAAATCATAATCGGTTTATAATATACTAAACGATCAATAGGGTTAGATTTGGTAAGCTTAGGTTAGGTTAGAACTGTTAGCTGTATGAAGGCCTTTTCAAAAGGAGGAATTAGCTTTTATGAACTCGCTCGGCAGGCGAGTTAGCGATTGCAGTATGGCCAATGGAGTGAAGATCTTGCTGCCTGTCTTCTACTGACTGTACTCCTGTAGTCGCCTTGTCGACACTCGTTATTGTACTTTTGGCTGACAGACAGAACCTGTTTGTAAATATTCTATTACTTTAATCAAGTTCAAAGTTTAAACCATATCCTACGATTTTAAACGCCATGTTTAATGATAGAAAAGAGTTACGTATTAAATGCGGGTCGTAAATACGCCCACTAATGTATTTACTGTAATTAGAAAACCCGCAGCTGTTGCCAGTGAATGTAATAAAAACAAAAATAAAAACAAATATCCCGCAGGCTGCGTGCTGGGCCAAAGATAAACTTTATTAAAACGTTGTTTTGTTGCTTTCATTATCTTGATACCTTTTTTTTTTCTGAAATAATTGTTATATAATCTAGGTACGATATGAAAAATGTTTTCTCCGATTAATCATTTTCAACATCAGCCTTTAAAAGTTTTCCCACGCTCTAGCGAGAGGATCTGGGGCAGTTACCATTGTCTATGCCATGGGGCTTTCAGACATCATAATAAGGTTATCCGTCCTCCTGGCCTACCATCGGTGGGTCTTCCAGTTCATCATCAGACTTAAATTCTACCACCACGGTTATGCGAGAGTTTTCACTTACCCACTGACAATTCAGTTTATCCAAAAATCTACCTAAGCAAACTTTTACACCTAAATGTCAACCTACTGCTCTGGAATAATCTTAAGCTAGTGATAAGAGACAGCTCGCAGTAGTCTCTTCAAATAAATATGACAGCAATATACAGGGTGAAACAACGCTTGAGATTTTAAACCAACGATGGGTTAGGTCAGATGTAATCCATCGACGTTCTATTATGAACTGACGAAGTTTACAATTTTACGGTGACATACATTTAATAATAGTTCGACTGCGCCCACCGGAAGGTGTTGAATTTTAGGAGATTCCAAACAAGCCAAGTCCTTTTGTCTTAACCGAACCCTTAAAAACTTTGTCACTCAGTTCGGTAACTTCACAAGTTCAACTATGATATATTTTCCACCTTTGCTTTCGTTCACAAACTCAAGACGGCAAGTTTACGTAGCACTAACTCCAATTATTTAGTTCGCAAGAGCCTATTATGTCTGCTCCTGTATAAAGAGAGACTTTATGCTCACGCTATGAATTAATTTCGTGTTATAACTTCTATGAACGCTGTGTAAAATACAATCCGTACTAATGTTTGTCTGTCTGTTCGTCATAACACTGGATACGGAAGGAAGACCCGTACCAAGTTTAAGTATCGGGAAAGGGCTTAGGGTAGTTTTAATACATGAAATATTTTAAGAGATTAAATGGTCAAAAGCGGTTTTTGGATGATTTTATGGAGACAGTTTGATGACCTGAAAAGCACATGGGGTAGTGTTTACTTAGGAAATCGTACCTTAACATAGTGAAAAACTATATTTTACTATTTGCTGATTTAAACTTTCATGGTCACTATCACTTGAGTTAATTGATTCGGAGCTAATTTCATTTGTACTTTAGTTTTTACGAGTTTCCGATATTTCGGCACTGTTGCACGCGCCATGAATCGGATTAATTGGTTATCTTGATAATCTTAAATCTAGTTTCCCAATTTGTTTAGATAGTGATTGCGAACATTTTGTGTATGTCTAAGATGCGCAATATAGCCAGTAGCGTGATCTAACTCTCTCGAATTTCTCGCAATGTCGCGGGCGGCGCTAGTAGCTTAATATGAACACTTAGCTTGAGTTCACTGACTTGCTGTGTTGGACTAAATTCGTCGCGGTTCTTAGTGAACAGTGTATCTGGCAAAGAGGAAATTATTCGAGACAAGGTTTTTGCGGTTTCGTAGCGAACAGTTTGTTATGGGGAGTCGCACTTAAGATTTGTTTTTGAAACATTAATAGCTATATTGTTACGGTATAACAGTCAGCATTACCTAGAGGGCTTCAAGTCAAGCATTATTTTCATTTTAAGCTGAACTCTCACTGAGGGTTTCGAACTTTTGAACATTTTAAATAAGCTTGTACCCATCATTGCTGTAGTTGCTGTCGCTAACTTGAATTCAATTATGGATGCCTTTGCCATGAAGTAGGATGATTGTAAGCACATGTTCATAACGTCTGAAAATATTATTTTTCAGAGGTCATGTGCGAAAAATTTAAATTTCTTTTACTGTTTTTTGAAACCGGAGAAAAAAATCACCTAAAATTTCATACTTTTCGTATGTAAATATATTTTTTGAGATAAATTATGATTTTAAATTGGTTGATCCTTACACGCGCAAGATGACCAGACCTGAATTAGCAAACCGGATTAATGTAGAACCCATTTTTTTAAGCACCGCGTACAATGATCCTCACACTTTTGCATTAAGCAGCCATACAATAAAAGCAAATCGTCCACTTATTACGAAAAATGGTTCCTATTATCTCTCCGACTAGTTAACATTAACACCATTATTATGATGTATAAGATAAACACGTCGTTATTCTTCGTTAACGACACAATTTGCTCGAACTCGCGTCTGAAATTCCATTAGTGATACATACATAGTCTGTGTACCTTTGCGCTTATAAAACTGAAGTTTGTAATTCAACGCTTGCATATTGATAATGACGTTGTTGATCCTTATTTAAATTTAAACAGTTCCATTGAACTATTTGTTAAATAAAAATCTTTACATCTATGTAACCTACCCTTTTTGTACCTTATACCCAAAAAACGAGATTTACATACTTATTAAGCGATTTTTTTAAAATTTAGTACTAGCCGTCCATCCCGGATTTGCACGGGTTTACTAATGACAATGATACAAGCAAATTCTTTGTTTGGGAATAAAACGGTTTAGCATGGCCTCCCGTTTTTCCTTCTTTACAAACCTTTTTACGGCCGTTACCAACAGAACAAAAAAATCTAAAATTCGGTGCAGTAAAACGAAAGTTATGCGCGTACATTCATTTCGATGTTTCATTTTTATTTACAAAAATATAAAAGGTGTAAATCAACTTCTGTTCTAAGTACATAATATTCTTTATTTATATTTTGTGAGTTTGTTATTTAATACTATCTGACCTGAGCTTTATTTATTTTAATCATAAGGCCTTTTTAATCACCTACTGCTGATTGCTGCAATTTTTATAAATTGACTAAATCATAAATACTATAAGCATGTCCTGATTCAAGTAACCTTGAACCATAATACTCATTACTCATACAAAATCGCAAGGGAGCTGTAGGCGTATGTAATTTTGCGACATGAATGTTCCAATGGCGTCCCGTGTATGACGTAAATTGACAACGAATCTGATTACTTATGGAGTTACGGCCCCCGCAAGGCTATACAGTCTAGCCAAATTGCAAATTAAGGATGACTTTTTGTTATTATTAGACAGGATCTGCCTACATCACATCTGATGTGAATAAGAGTCTTTACTTTGAAACTGTCGTTGAAACATTAGCATAGCGTTAAGTTACGTCACTATGAATCCCCACGACTACACTATTACGACCGCCTTGTATGAGAGTTGTGGATAGCAGAGGAAATGTGCTATCCCAAATGGGCATAACCGATGTGGTGCCTCTTTCGTCATATGGGAGTAGTCCGAAATCCTTTAGTCGCCTCCTACGACACCAATAAGTGGAAATGGATCAAAGGACATATTGGCACATTCTATTAATAAGCGGGCATAAACCCATTTCTACCCATAAGACATCGTCTCCTGTTCACTAATGGCCAATTGCAATGCCTCGCGAAGAGTGGCAATCATGGCCTCTACTTAACTCTCCCTTGGACGAGGCACATACGATGAAAGTGATACAGGAATCGCCATACAAATCCGTCCATTGACAAGTTTGTTTGTAGTTGCTTCCCACTGCACGTGAGATAAACCGTGTGTGATTAATACGGTTGCCAGTAGCTTTGTGACCTTCGATTCAAGCTAAAAAACCGACTGCGTTTGGGAGGTGAGGCAAAACAAGATGAGAGATGCATCACTACAGACCGTGCCTCATGGATTTGACATTTGAACTCCACAAACGGCTTAGTGTCTGCTTGGTGAGCTCGAAAATTTGTAAAGATTTGTCATATAATAATGTATATTCATGCTTAATTTAATAATAAATCTTTGCTATACTCGTGTGTTACTTCCCTAGCATAAGTCACCTTGAAAAAGGAGTCTCACCACCACAAAAACAAATGGTCATCGATTGTTTCTTTGTCATCTACAATATTTCACTGCTGTATGAATGGTTTACACCCACTTGCCAGAATTACATTTGCCATAATTTCATCTGCTATAATGGTCAACAGACATAATATTGTTTCTCATAATATTCATATGTCATACTCATTGTTTAGTATATTAATCACATGATAGAAACTTTGTTTCCCATAAGGTAAATTTCAATGACATCATTTGCTTGCTTTGATCATCATTGTAAGCCGTAATTATCATATGCCATAACATCATTTGCCATCGAAATTGCTTCACTAAAAATCATAATCGGTTTATAATATACTAAACGATCAATAGGGTTAGATTTGGTAAGCTTAGGTTAGGTTAGAACTGTTAGCTGTATGAAGGCCTTTTCAAAAGGAGGAATTAGCTTTTATGAACTCGCTCGGCAGGCGAGTTAGCGATTGCAGTATGGCCAATGGAGTGAAGATCTTGCTGCCTGTCTTCTACTGACTGTACTCCTGTAGTCGCCTTGTCGACACTCGTTATTGTACTTTTGGCTGACAGACAGAACCTGTTTGTAAATATTCTATTACTTTAATCAAGTTCAAAGTTTAAACCATATCCTACGATTTTAAACGCCATGTTTAATGATAGAAAAGAGTTACGTATTATATGCGGGTCGTAAATACGCCCACTAATGTATTTACTGTAATTAGAAAACCCGCAGCTGTTGCCAGTGAATGTAATAAAAACAAAAATGAAAACAAATATCCCGCAGGCTGCGTGCTGGGCCAAAGATAAACTTTATTAAAACGTTGTTTTGTTGCTTTCATTATCTTGATACCTTTTTTTTCTGAAATAATTGTTATATAATCTAGGTACGATATGAAAAATGTTTTCTCCGATTAATCATTTTCAACATCAGCCTTTAAAAGTTTTCCCACGCTCTAGCGAGAGGATCTGGGGCAGTTACCATTGTCTATGCCATGGGGCTTTCAGACATCATAATAAGGTTATCCGTCCTCCTGGCCTACCATCGGTGGGTCTTCCAGTTCATCATCAGACTTAAATTCTACCACCACGGTTATGCGAGAGTTTTCACTTACCCACTGACAATTCAGTTTATCCAAAAATCTACCTAAGCAAACTTTTACACCTAAATGTCAACCTACTGCTCTGGAATAATCTTAAGCTAATGATAATAGACAGCTCGCAGTAGTCTCTTCAAATAAATATGACAGCAATATACAGGGTGAAATTTTAACCACTTTCCAAAATTTTTATAGGCGTTTGGTATCGTATTTAGAGTTCATTTATGAAGCAAAAAATGTAAATCAAGCTTTCACCCGAAAATATTTTTCGCAATATAGTTTTAAATTTTTTCGGTCCTAGGCCTGATAAGGTATAAAGGGACAATCAAAAACGTATGAATAGTATCGTAATGAATAAATGAGATGCGAATCGCGTAAGAAAAGTGTTGCTAGGTGGCCGTATCAAAAATTTTAGAATTTTTGCGGACTTTTTCTAAGTGCTTTATCTTGACATTTTTGTACTGGGCTATACCAAAAGGAAAAATACGTCATTTGTTTTTTGTCTCGTAGATTGATATATTAAAATTTGGAAGGTGGTTAAAAGATCATCCTGTATAAATATAAAACCGTTCATGAAAATGGGCGATATTTAGTGGTTATTTGCTATAAATGCGAATACGTTTCCACATCAACTTACCTTGCGGTTAATCGCGTTTGACGCCTTTATGACCAAGTTTATCTTTATGCATGCTATTCAAATCTAGGATACCTACGTCTTAATAAAAAATGTAGGTAGGTGTAGGTACTGACGTAAACAATATGTCGCTATTATTCCTACTTTAATGGAAGTTGTGACCTGGCAATTTATTATGTATATACTCTATACAGTTATTAGTATTATATTGTCGAACTCGACAACTTGCGAATGAAATGTTACTACAAAGCCATGGCAACAATCTGTCTGTTCGTCAAAACCCGATTATCACCTCCGGGAGCTAACTTGCGTCTCTATGCTAATTGTCGTCAATGTATCACAGTCAAATTGTGTGACGGCATACTACTTTAACTTGACTCGTGTATGGTTCTGTTATCTCACGATTGTTTTAAGCGCTATGACCATGGAGGAATGGGGGCTATCGCTAGTGAATTTGCCACTAGAGGCGCTAGTGTCGCGTGAGGTCCAAAATCGTTCTCTTTGTACTGGTTTTAGCGGAATTTGTTGCATAAATTATAATTTCTTTAATTTACCTGCTAGAAAGTGATCTCCTTCGTGAAATATTGCAAATATGGATTATTTGTCGATTAATGTGAACGCTTTAAAAGCAGAATTAAGAAAAATCGCAAAAATAGGCGGCCTCAAGAGCAACTATTTCAGAAGTTAGTTTGTTGATATCAAGATAGTTATTTATAAACAATACCACCTTAATTAGATTCAAGATATAACACTTTGTTTCGGCGCCAATCGCCTTTGATAGCTATACTTCCGGACCTCAGTCTACAGTGGCGCCAACTGGTGAGCAAAGAAACGGTAGTCCCCATTGCTTGTGTCACACAGATCACATAATTAGTATGGCAGGACTTAGTTTAAAGTTTTAAACTGACTTTCAGTATCTATAGTTTTGGGAAATAATTTTGCCTTTTCAATTAAATGAAAAATAATTTAGGTTAAGATCGATATCACATAATTCCCAAACAAAAATGTACCCGAAAAATACTCTATTAATTTAACATTAAATAAATCGGGTAGTTATTCGGTACTTCTATTTTCGTTTGAAATTGGGAAACGTGAGCACTGAGTGACTCTTAATTGATCCTTAAAATTGCTGTCGTGCATAGATTCTAAGTGTTCACTGCATAATAACGGGACGGCAAGGTGCTTGAACTACGTTCTGTCATTTAAGCCAACTGTCTGTCCATAATATAAGTTGTATCAGAGGGTTCGCACTTTTTACAAAATAACAACGTAAACATTCGTGGCCATTACATCACCAGCCTATCGAAGCACATCCAAAGATAAAGTAAATCCTTATTAAATACATTTAGCTCAAGTAAATAAAACGCTTATTGTACTATATTCGACATGAATCAAATAGGTATCTAGAATACCGAAATAACGCGTAAAAATGTTCGATGGTATGTCAAGCAAAAATTCAGGTAATGCGTCTGCTATTGAAATGCGCTTGCAGCACATGACCAACGATAGTCCAGTGGCATGCATTGAGGAAGACCTAGAATCCGTCAACGACCAGGTTTGTGTAGCGGTGTCAAGCCACCCAGCCGGGTCTATTTTGAAATGATGTGGTTCTGGAAGAGGTGCGGGGTTTTCGTTATCGGCTTTTGGCGCAATATGGAAATCGTAAAAGCAAGGCACGTGAGAGACCTGTAATAGGCGGCTGCAAAACTTTGACACAAAGCTATATTTAATTAAAGGATAATAATACGATAAGAAGAAGACCCAATAGTGGCTTTTCAAATGGTAGAAAAAGAGTAAATTTTGTGGCAATAATGGAAGCATCAAACGCGTTCGAATGGGCCTACTAACCACCATCGAAGTTGTGGTACGTCCGTCACATTTTGTAATTAACGTCCCGTGGGCGCAATTCTCGGGCGCGGACGCTAATATTTTCCACGTAAATTCAGTACATTTAGCGCCGGCACACAAGGGAGTGTCTATTAAAGTTACGAATGTGCGATATTTTATTTTGAAGCCATTATTTTGCATCGGGCTAGCTCCCACTTTTTGTTTTATGTGCTCATTTCGTTTAAGTGAATGAAATACACAAATGGTCCGTGCGATTACATTAACTTCAACTTTTGTTTTTTGCGCTCGACGGAAAATGAATAAAGACCAACACGAACGTTTTCCGAGTGATTGTAAATGATTTCATTGTTTCAGTTTGCGACTTAATTACAATAACCTAATGCTCTAACGAATACCGAGTTTATTGTGAAGCGTAGCCATCGGTGAGAAAATGCCTTTATGTAAATCCATTTTATGTAAAGTTATTTTACCATGAAATCGACAGTACAATCAGAAGTGAGTGGGATCCTCAACTTGATTTTGCCATTTTTATTATGAATATTTAACGAAAGTGGTTTCTGTTGATGTTGCGTTACGATGAAAAAAGTATATAATCTATAACAAAATAGTGCTGCACTCACAAAATTTTCAGCTTGATGATTCTTTATTTCGATATTAAGTAAATGATCCAGTCTAGCGAATTCTGAGTACACTTTTCGTCAGATGACAATTGTTTAAATTACCCGTTCTCAAGTCCCACCAGACCAAAACACGCCGAAAATAAAAAAGCGACGTCGAAATGTTGCACTCTCGTATTTTCGGCGTCGCGAATTCCAGAGTGGTTAGACTTTCTGGACATTACAGTGCCAACATGTCTGAAACGAGTTCTAATAGGCGACCACATATTCTAAGGCCATAGTCAGCAACCACTGTCTATATATTCGACTCTTTCTATCTTCCTTTTTCATGTAATGTGTTAAAGTATGTGACAAAGACAGACTGTGCCAAAATTACGGGCGTACTACATGTTCCTCTGCGTTTTGCGTAGCCTCTGGATATTAAACATTACGGATGGCGATGTAAATATAACTGGCCTATCTCAAAATTTGTCGATCTCTGCGATCTATGTTTGAACATTTAAATTGGGCGGTCTTAATCTGATGGAAATCAATAAGACTAGGTTAGTGAGAAATACATGGTACACGTTATATCTTTTCATCATGGTCTTTTCCCTATCTTTTCATTTAAAAGGCACACACTGCTGCACATAAAAACCAAGCTTCCTGCCTGCTTTACGCAATAACTAACAACTTTATTCATGTATTTTCAGTGACATTTGTGCATTCACCGTATTAATTAGATTTTTTTTAAAAACTTATTGCCCTTTGTTTCTGTGTCGTGCCTTAAAAATGTTTCTACTACTTCGTCGTGAATAACATCGAAAAACCCTTGCTTCTAAAAAGTCTCTAAACCAAACTGCAGCCAGTCAAAATGGCAGAACTACAATATGGTGTGACTACAGATAACATAACACTAGAAATGATATTTTGACTCCTTACACGTTAATTAATTTCAAAATTGAATTTCGAACACGTATCGCTTAAGTCGTTTATCACCTAGTCGGGTTTATGTTAAACTTAATCTTGTTTTGTAACTTGAGTTACTCGTATACAGCAAATAAAGAGAGTTCCTGTGAGAGTATATAGTTAGCTGTAATGCCACTTTCCCGTTACCTGTTTCGCCGGGGTCTCCCGGAATTCATTACAGTTTCGGGGAGGTCCCAGGACAGCTTGCCCGAGTAAATTAATTGCTGGAATTTATGAACTTTTGATGACATCACGAAAAGTGGAGACAGATACCTCGAAACACAGCACTATTATAAGTAATCGCAAGGAATATTTTAAAGTAACAAACACTTGAGTAAGTAAAACAACTTATCGTAAACTAACCACACCTCTAATTCCTTAACGAATGTCGAAGGTTTAATTTATAAGTCATGATAGTACAATTTCCTCTTAACTTATAAATGTAATGGCTAAGTTGCGATGCTAAGATGGCTAAATGGTAAGGTTATCTGGAAAAATAATACATTAATTTAAAAAAAAATATGATGTTACTTTATCTCATTTATATGAAATAGTTGTTATAATTATTTCAGCCAACAGCAATACACAGCTGGACAAATCTCCAAAGGGAGATTTTTATACAATCGCAATTTGTCCAATATCACTTATGGCCATTTCCAATAACCTATCTATCTTCAGTTTTGGCATATCGGAGATAGGAAACAGTTTCTATATCTATTTTTACCGTCCAGAGAAACAAAGACAAAAGTTGTTTCCTACCTCCGATATGCCAAAACTGAAGATAGATAGGTTATTGGAAATGGCCGTTAATCACTTAATGATTGCTGACTTGTGCAATAATATCCACCCACTTGCGCCACGAGTCACTATAAACTTCGTACTCAAATGAGTATTTATGCAGTGCTTTTTTTTTAATTTAAGTTGATTACTAGAGCTACTCGTATGTGCCCAATCGATTTAGTTTTAATGCTTTTAAACAAAACCAAGTGTCTAAAATCTAGAACAGTATTACCTTAGCACATTACCTCTGGTATTTATTGAATCACAGTAAACTTTTCATTTAGTTGTTTATAAAGTCGAATTAGTTGCTAACGCCAAAAGCGGCCGCTTTTAGCAACAATGTACAATACGAAAGAATGCCAGAATGCAGTTAACAGTGATTCAGTAAACACTAGAGGTAATTTGTTAAAATTATTGTGTTCTAGTTTTTTGATAATTGATTTTATTTAGAAATAATAAAATTAAATCAATTGGCACTACATAGCTCTAGTAGTCCCATTAAGTAAAAACTTCATTAGAAAATGAGAACAAAGTGAGATTAATGTTTAAGTACAAAAGCATTATATATGTTATATACGTTATTGTGGTTATATACGTCCAGTTCTCGTATTCAATTCGTATCTATCATACTAACATAAATCTTAGGTCTAAGAATATCTACTGTTTATACCTGTTTTCTATTACAGCATGATATTTGGCGCGTGAAATATCAATGTGACTCTTTTTTATCGGGGCTTGGATATTTATAAAGGTCTGAAGGTTTTATCAGCTTACATTTATTGTTTGTAAATCATGCCATGATAACTTTTTTTCACGTAAATATGATTCATGAATATATCGATGAAATAGCGCAAGTGTTTAGGTGTTGTACCAATAATTGTGTTTCTCGAAATTCATTAATGTGTTTGTATGGGAAAATTCAGAAATCAAGGCCATAACAGGACTTCTAATAAACCTGGCTTTTAGGGAAACCGAAGATAGGCAAGGGTGGAGAGACCTTACTAAGACCACCACAAACCACTTCTAAGTTGGGAACGGCCTTCAGCAGTGATGATGATGATAGACATTAGAATCACATAAACGTCCAGTTACGTTTTAATATTAGCAATGTTATGGACTAGCTTTTTTTCAGAGATTTCGTGTGTGTGGAATTTATTTTCTAAAGTTAGACTTAAAGAAACACATTATTATCGTTTTGATTTCTGTTGCCCTAATAAATACCACCATATTAGTTTTTCTTGATAATCTATATTATAATGGACAGACTCAGCTTGTAACAATTTTATATGAATGAATTGCAATGCACCGTAACGAATACGTGAGCTAGTTAAATAGACGGCTTTTAGCGAGTCCAAGTTCCTGCTCATATATTTGTTATACAAGCAGACGGTTTGACTGGGACTTTCATCTGAATTAATTTCAACCTTAATATCCTACATTTCAATATAATCAAGTTTACGTACTTAAGACATAACATTTAACTAACTTAAATAAACCTTATCCTCACTATGTCATAAAGGAAAAGTAACTCCCGTCTGCCTGCGTGTTACGCTTCCAAGCCTCAGTTACTGATCAGATTTTTATAAAATATTGTAGAAAGATAGATCAGATCTTAATTTTGTATCCCACTTATGGGCACAGGTTTCCGACCACGCCATATAGCTAGTTCACGCGGACAGAGCCGCAGGCGCAAAAGTAAAAAAAAACGAAAAGTTTTAAATTAAACGCCACCGATTTTGATTGATTTCGCCAATGCGAGTGTACTTTTAATCTAATTATTATTTTTTCTTCATGGAATGTAATAAAATCACACCACACTGCAATGACAACTGGAGTGAAGTATTTACTTTATTAGCGACATGCAGCGCATTGCAGACGCGCTAAGACGCTACTACACAAAGTGGTGTCCGTAAATAAAGATATATATATCTCTATCACATAATTACTGTAAGATATTGGCATGAGTGAATGGGACATAAGCAGTCGAATATAATTATGTTACATTGTTGCGGAGTATAGCCTCAAAAGCGCGAGTTATTGTGAAATGCTGAGCTTTTAAGTCCGCGTTGAGTGTTACCCGCCTAAACGAATTTACCACTTTCGTATTGCGAGTACCATGATTTTTTACAGATATGAACATGTATTTCTGTTATCGATGGAGTTAATCAGAGACCAGAGGAGTAACCGTAAACAATTGTATGTAGCTTATTGATCTTGTCTATGCTCCGTCTAATGAAATTCTACTACATGACTTTACAGGCCCTCATTAAACTATAAAAATCGATGTGAAACGATAAAAATCGCTACAATTTTCTTAATGTATGCATCGGCGTCTCTTCTCATTTATGATGTTATCCTATACTTAGTGATATTTGTTACGGCGTGGACGTAAATATATCCTATCAGACGGAACTTTTAATAAATAAAAGAGCAAAAGAAAATTTAAGAAAATCAGAAAGTGGGATAGTAGAAAAAAATATACTAAAAAATTTACTAAAATAATACTAAAGAGTAGCCTAATTAAAAGACAAAATTTTATTCATAACTGAAAGTTACAAAAATATAAAACCCCTTTTTCCAACAATAATAACTCATTCAATTTATATCCTTTGGTAAATATACGGACAGCTCTCTCTGTCGAATTGCAACATCTTTTAATTTTATTCTCTCTAAAATGTATGTTACATTCAGCAGTAAAGTGTGCTCAGTCTTATTCGTTTCGTACCCCTCAGGTGGGAGAGTATTGAGGCAAAGTGGTCTCTGGAGGGTTTATAACGTAACAGTGACGTGAGTGCCGGTCATAACACCGACAATGCACGAAATTGCATTCATGCTCGCTTTTGTGTTACAGCCATTCAGTTAGGTGTATTCGAATTCGGAGTAGGTATGTGCTTAAAATTGCATCAAATGTTAGAAATGTTTTGAAAAAATAAAATGATACGTTAATCTATAATTTGCATACTAGTAGACTGTTAGCTCTAATATCAGTATATAAACTTGAAAAATATGTCTCAGGCGGGACTCGAACCCGCATGCGAGGAGATGCATAAAGTTGTATTTCACACAACCATTGCTTTTCGTTAAAGAAACTGATTCTGGTACCTTCGGGATTCAAACTACGATGTCACAGTAAAATAAATGTAATATAGTAGAAATACGGCTCACCGATTGCCTAGACGAAAACTTATACTATGGTTTTGTTTCAACCAGGCGGCCTCTTACGAAGCCTACCTTTTAGCCGTCATCATTGGTTAAAAAACCAAAGATGCTGTTGCCCAGGGTGGACAACTAGGAGGTAGATCCCACTACCCCTAGGTTTAATGATTGCCAGAATTAAAATTTCATTCTGTATACAGAATGAAATTTTAACCACTTTCCAAAATTTTTATAGGCATTCAGTATCATTTTTAGAGCCCATTTATGCAGTAAAAAAATGTAAATCAAGCTTTCACCAGAAAATATTTTTCGCAATGTAGTTTTCAATTTTTACGGTCCTAGGCCTGATAAGGTAAAAATAAATAAAACCGGCCAAGTGCGAGTCGGACTCGCGCACGAAGGGTTCCGTACCAAAACGGCCAAAAATACGGGTTTTTGTATAGGAGCCCCCCTTAAATATTTATTTTAATTTGTTTTTAGTATTTGTTGTTATTGCGGTAACAGAAATACATAATTTGTGAAAATTTCAACTGTCTAGCTATCGCGGCTCTTGAGATACAGCCTGGTGACAGAGCGATGGACAGACTGACAGACGGACAGACAGCGAAGTCTTAGTAATAGGGTCCCGTTTTTAACCCGTTTTATTTTGAAACACGCTGTGACGCGCACATATGTAGCTGCGTAAGGTCCATTCAACCGAGACCCCGCCGCAGCAAAATAATTTGTCTGGGCGCGTCACAGCGTGTTAGAAATTAAAAGTCTGAATCTAAATTTAATATTTTTCTTAAATTTTATTTCAAAAAATTATAAACAAAGCCAGCATGATGTTATACATAATGGTCCAATAAGTGGGCTTCGTATTCCAGGTGGTTCAAAAAGCATGGTGTATACAAGGTGACTTCGATATCATTGACAGCTTTAGACTATTTATCTTGTTCTCAATTTAGTACTAAACTTTTCAACTTCAAAATCGACTGAATGTTGGTTCATATAGGTGGATCACCTACACTTATATATGAACCAACATTCTGTAAATGTAAGTGTCTAATGTACTCAAAGTAAATATTTTTTGCAGCTTACAGCAAACACAATTTAAATTTACTCTTGCTATCAAAGTACAGAAACTGAACCTTGTAAACCCAATGATGTTTGTTTAGTTAGCTTTGTACAAAATATATTGAAGCTTCAAAAATCAACAAATTTCATAAGTTAAAATTGAAACACTTAAAGGCGCGCAGCGTCTAAAATGTATTCAAGAATTGAGTATAGATTTTTTTTGTACTTTAAATGTCTAAAGCGCACAGATCAATATTGCATATTAGATCAAAAGGATGTTTGTACTAAATAAATACATTCTAATATTATAATATACGAGTAGTTCTAAATGCAAAAGTGATTTTTGTCTGTTATGTACCTTAGTTTTCAAGCTTTTGCAGAAAGTTTAATACCCTGGGAAGGACATAGTTATACTAGAGTAAAATAATGTCACAGAAATAGTATTCTTCCAAGCGTACGATAATTTAATTCACGCTGCATAACCTGCCTGCAGCATATCCATAGAAGCCTTTTGATTTCAGTCCTTATGTTTTTAGGTATGATGATAAGTAAAAACCCATAAAGAAGGAATGAAGATAATGGTAAATCAATATTTATTTATCAAGCTTTTTTATGGTATTCACTAGATCGAATCATAGAGGAATACGCCGGTTTTTTGATCGTGTTTTGTAGTTTTTTTGCTTCGGGTCCCATCTCATCTCATCATATATGACATATGAAAGGTATTAAAAATTTGAAGAGTAACTTACTTAATCTATACTTATATTTAATATTATAAAGCTGAAGAGTTTGTTTCTTTGTTTGTTTTTTTGAACGCGCTAATCTCAGGAAGTACTGGTCCGATTTGAAAAATTCTTTTTGTGTTGGATAGTCCATTTATCGACGAAGGCTTTAGGCTATATAACATCGCGCTGCAACCAATAGGAGCGAAGCATGAGTGAAAAATGTTGCAAAAATAGTCGCGATCATAATAACAGAAATTGACACGAACGAAGTCGCGGGCAACAGCTAGTGTACAATAAGGTTTTTTTTGATAGCGCTGGTTGTCCTCTCTACTTTGCTGTCCGTGACTTTGTTAGAAAGGATTTTTTTGTTATTTACCTAACAACTGATGTAACATGATGTTATTTAAATTAATCGTGCTTTTTTAATTTTATATTGATGTTTGGCCCCTCTATCGCATTGGATACGTATATCTGTTATGATAGATGTAGGGATGACGTTAAATAAATAAACACTTTTTATAGGTACGACCAGAAAGAATATAGCACATATTGCAGCTTATCATAACTTAACTCTTTCTTTTTTATTGTGGTCTAAATTCACAAGCCTCGTGTTTTCCCCAGACCGTTTATTTCGTTGTAATTGAAAACAGCATCTCAAGAAACTTTGAATGTACTTTCCGTAACTTTCATTATACCTACAGTATGTAATGAATCTGTTTTCGCTTTTGCTACAGAATGAGTACAGAGTAGAATAATCGTTGCATGTATTTCTTTACTGGTTGGTTAGCGAAAAATTAATCAATGCTGTAATCAAAAGTTTTCAACTTTAAGAAATACCTCAACAAGATATAGGAATCCATCTAAAGTAGTTTTAATATCAGTATATAAACTTGAAAGATTAGGCCTAATGGTATAGCACCCGCCCGGCATGCGAGGAGATGCGGGTTCGAGTCCCGCCTGAGACAAAATTTTTCAAGTTTATATACTGATATTATAAGTGCAATAAAGTTGCTAAAATATCAAATAAAGTATAAAGTAGTTTTATTCATAGTTTAGATTTTGTTTTTGTGAAATGACTCTAGATTTAAATTTTCTTGAGCTCTAACCAGATCTCGTGAATGAAATCGTGGATCTGAAGTTTTTATGTATAAATCAGAATATTATTACGTACTTACATATTTACTAACTAAAATATCTATAAGTACTGTTACTTAAACTGTATTTGTTATTGTAACATGAATCAGTTTCTCAATCAATTCAAATTAAAAATGTTTCAATGTAAGTATACAAAGATACACGTCAAACTTTTGCAAAATAATTTTACATTTCTGAATGGCGTGAAAGCTATGTATTTTCCTTTGATCGCTACCGTTGTATCAAAAAGAAAATTCCGTGATACGGAAAATTTTGCGTTTTAGCGTCTTTACATAAAGTTGTATTTCACACAACCATTGCTTTTCGTTAAAGAAACTGATTCTGGTACCTTCGGGATTCAAACTACGATGTCACAGTAAAATAAATGTAATATAGTAGAAATACGGCTCACCGATTGCCTAGACGAAAACTTATACTATGGTTTTGTTTCGAGTTCAAATGAATTGTTAAAAAAAGTTGTGTGCAATTTTGCTATTATTCCTTTGTTGCATGAATTTCAAAGGCAACCAAACTTAGGTATTAACATTTACGCCACGGAAATTTAATTCTTGATATTAAATCAAAGCCTTGGGTTTTATTGTTGACATTGGAGTGAAGAATTTAGTTCATTACTAGCTTTTGAATATTACTAACTATTACAGCTCTAGATAAAATCATATTTTTTTTATTTGTTATTTTTATAAGTAATGGGCTCCCTCTTGACTACATACTTAACTCTACGGTTAAGAAGAAGCCTAAGATGGAGCGAGCTAACCCAGGAAGTGGCACTGGTTCTCTCACACACCAGCGGAACAAAAAATAACCTGTTATCGTTGGACTCCGGCAGGAGGGTGGTAGCATCCAGGCGGCCTCTTACGAAGCCTACCACCGCAGAGGGATCTTTTAGCCGTCATAATTGGTTAAAAAACCAAAGATGCCGTTGCCCAGGGTGGACAACTAGGAGGTAGATCCCACCACCCCTAGGTTTAATGATTGCCAGAAGACATAATATAATTTATCAAAGATTAGTTAAGCTTTGTTAGTTATATTTTGAATATTAATCGCATATTCCTCGCTGCGATATTTTACTTTGGAAATTTGTAAACGCGATAGCATGTTAAAAATTTAGAAAAAAGTTATCTTATAGTATTAAAAGTATTGAATATCGATCGAACTGCACCGTCTTACGAACCCATTAAGTACATGACGTATACGTGCTATGTCCACTTAGAAGAAGATAGGAATATTGGGTTTCTGAATTCACTATACTGTGACAATGCTTTGGAAGCGTCAAGAATTTACGGCTATTTCGCGTTGAATCAAAATGTTCCATCGAATATTTATAGTAGAGATGGCGTGTGATAATTCGTTCATGTAGACTTGATGGGACTTTCTCATGCAACGATATATTTGTGGCCGACATTTAAAAGGAAACTGATTTGAAATGACTTTATTTTTTTACTTGTTTTGTTGCTACAATCATATAAAAGCGACCATAAAAACATTCACGCCTAATGAAGGTTTATTTTTTTTTTAAATTTCTGACAGTTTTATACTTTATATGATATTTAATCAATTTACTTGCAATAATAATATAAGCATTTAAACTTGAAAAATTATATCTCAGGCGGGACTCGAACCCACATCTCTTCGCATGCCGGGCGCGGCGCTATACAATTAAGCCACCGAGACACTGCGTCACAGCGCGAATTTTTCAAGCATATTCTTATCGCTTTAAGCCAGCGTTGTTCATTAAATGTTAGAGGATTGCACCCTTAACAGGTGTCATTCCAGGTGGAAGAAACATATTTGCAGATGTTTACAATCAGTTAAGATGATACTTTATACGATATATAAGCAATTTAATTGCAATTATAGTATCAGTATTTACTTGAAAAATCATGTCTTAAGCGGGGTTCGAACCCTTTGTTTGACCTTTATTCATTTTAACTTTTATATGGTTAAATTTGCGGCATAAACATGGCAGAAGTTACTAACTAAAATTCAATGTGGACGTTTTGAAATGTCGGGTTACAATAGAAATTAAAAATACACAGTCAAATACTGTGTATTTTTAATTTCTATTGTATTATATAATATAATATATGTATTAGCTGATGTGTGCTGTAGTCTTTAGGTCAATATACTATTATATGTAAATATATGTATCTTGTTATGTCAAGTGGGATGCTACTTCATTATCTGTGACTATCAAGGTAAGGGGTCATCTATAAATTACGTCACAGGATTTTTGAGATATTCAGATAATAATGGTAAATATTTTTAATAGTCTTAAATGCTAATTCTTTCACTTAAACTTTTTCGAATTCAAAATATTGTCATTTTAAATCCACAGCAACTTTATTTTAAATGTGTTTTTGTTTATAAATGCCAAAACCCAGCAAAAAAAAATGAACATTTTCTTTATTAAAATATTATGAAATGCCTATGAAATAATTTGCCATTCCCGAGGTAGAAACCAGAATACCAGAAAAAAGGTCCGTTAAGTTCCATTGATGTTGTGTTTATTTATTAAATATTTCCTAAACTGTATCGCGTTACCCAAAACCCATTTGCGACAAAGAAAACAGGCTACATTATACTCTTTGATAACTCAGAAACAGAAGAGCGAGCCGAGTATTGTGTTTTGTAACCAAACTCTCTGTCGGTAAAAAGGGATTTTAAATATTTAACACCAGTCTGGAAACATGGGCTTATGCTAGGAGATTTTCAGGCGTCGAGGGTTTTAAAATCATTATGTGGACCAGTTGGTGCAATAAAATGTTATACGAGGTGTTAGGTAAATGGTATTATAACAATCCGAAACCACCCTACATATGCATAAAAATACTTTTGGTAAAGTCAGGAATTTGATACCATAATTTTTGAAAATATCGGAATGTAAAAGTTTTGATTTGTATGGAAAAAAAAATGAAACCAAATGTCTTACTTAACTGCGCTATTTATATGCATATGTTAACAAAGGCTAATTCTTGTAACATATTATACTATTTTCCTAACACCTTGTATAATTTAAGACATGACATGTCTCACTGGGCCACACAGAGCCATCTAGTCCCAAATTAAGGTACTATTAAGTACCCTGTCGTATGGGGTACTAGACAACCGATAAACTTACTTATATACTTTTTTTGTAAATACATACTTAAAATACATAGAAAACACCCAGACCAGTACAAACAGACATGTTCATGCACACAAATATTTGTACTGTGCGGGGATCGAACCCGCGACCCATGGCTCAGAAGCAGCGTTTACTACCGCTGATCCAAATGGTCGTCATTAAATAATACATTAACTAAACCGGTTAAGCGCGAATCGGACTCGTATGCGCACAATTTTGTTTATTTTATTTAATTTCAAATCATCACTCCAGAGTGATGATTTGCGCAAGGTGGCTGGCAGGAGCTGGATGCGAGAAGCCGAGGATCGACCTAAGTGGCGTGCAATTGGAGAGGCCTATGTCCAGCAGTGGACTGTGATAGGCTGATGATGATGATGATGATGATGATGAATTTAATTTCATGAATCGGAAATCGCCAAAAAACGCTGTTTGAGCAATATCAATAAAAAAAAAAATTACACAGAGAATCAAAAAATCATGACTTGTAGCAGACTGTATGTAATGACTGTAACACTTATTGGATCCTGTTGGTATTATTTAACTATTATAAATTGGAAAAATTGAGACAGATACAATAGTTTGGGACTTTACTAACAACGACAAAATTATTCCTACAGCCAACCAAACATTATCGATTTATAGTCAAGTTGTCATGCTTATCTGTCCCAGTTTTGCATGGAAAACAGACAATAAATGACACAACTATTTATCTCTTATCTCTGTAAAACGTGTGTGAAATGTATGGTAAAACGTCGGGGATTTTACAAAACCTTTGTCAGCGAGTTGTAAATATTGTCAAATAAAATAAATTCGTTCATGTGTATGTGTGATCGTCCACAATGTAGCGTGATATTTACAATGGCATGCAATCATTTAATAGGATTCGTTGTTCGAGGCGTGTACATTTTAAAATGTATTGCCAATTGTTTAGATAAATGATGCAAGTTTTTGTAGCTTAGTTCGTTAAAAGCCACATTTTTAACGTCTCGAGCTAAAAAAACATGTTTACTGAACACGATGCTCTATTGGTTATGTCCACGCCCAATTGGTCTAGTAGTTTACATCTCAGGGTCCTGTGTTCGATCCCCGAGTCGGACAACAAGGGTTTCTGATTTTCGAACATTGCCTGGGTTTGTGATCACCAATCCGTTTTTGGCAAGCGTGGTGATTATGCCTATATCCAGCATAGATGTGGTAACTTTAATTCAATGCTGGAGGCCTTTTCCCTGCAGTAGGATGATTAAAGGCAGTTTCACTAAACAACGTACCCAACGAATATCGCTGAACGTACCACACTTTAAGTTCCTGGTTCTTCCTTCAGTAAACCCAGACTATTTTTTGACGTGACAACGTCTTAAATTAGGTTGCGGCTGGGAGTCACTTATGAAAAAGTGTAACGCTCGGTAACGTTACGATGAGTCACCGAACGAGAGAGAGGCCCGCCGAATGCCTTGCGTCTCTCTCCCACTCAACTATGATCGGTCTGCCGCGCGCGCAGCACTAGAGAATTAGGCGCATTTTAAAATTTGTGCAATTCTTATTTTCATTCAATTCCTTGTTCCTATTGTGCAATTTAATTATATTCATATCAATAAATATTCTACCGAGAAAAAGACGTTGTCACGTAAAATCTTCGCCCGTAAAACCGACTTTACAGGCAACCATATTTTTTCTCTAAATTATCCTTTCTCTTAACGCAGCAGGAAAACATAGTTTAAACATACAAATTCGATTTGCTTATTTACTGTACAGGCATCATCACCACTACACAAAAGACATTTTATTTATTTAAAGTTTATTGCTAAGTTTTAAAATTGTAAATGAAAAGCAACATAAAGTGCAGACTTAGCTAGTAACAAGAAAGATACACTTCTATGTCTTTCTTTTTGCTCAATCTGTTATTATTAGCGAGATATATAATTTATTTAAATTGACGAGTGTAATGATATTAGTCCAAGTAATGCTTTTATAAGTACGTTAAAAATAGCGGTGAATACAAAATGCTTAGCGCAAGTAAGTAAGTAACAGCCTTTAATCATCCCTGCAGGGAAAAGGCTTCCATCATTGAATTCAAGTTACCATAACAGTGATGGGTTCAGGCATAATCACCACGCTTGCCAAAGGCGAATTGGTGATCACAAACCCGAGCAATGTTCGAAAATTCGAAACTTTTGGTTGCCCGTCCCGGGGATCGAACCCGGGACCCCGAGATCTTGGTCCGGTATTTAAACCACTATACCAGCGGGGCGTTATTTACGTAAAACTTAAAAAAAGAACAAGTTTAAGTAAATACTCGTAATGTCTTTTACTGACATCTCATACAAAAATGAGACAAAAGCACATGAGTAAATATTTATTCATGTGACAAAAGTTTCCAATGACCAATTCCAACGCATATTATGGCGTATTATTTCTCAATTCTCTCTCACACAAGCTTCAAACTACGAAAACCATTCACACCTATTGTTTGGATTTCACGTGCAGGTCGCTATGGCAACCGCCGGCTGCTTCCGTTGTTGTGCTTATAACTCAATTATTTCATGCCCAAGTTTTCGTACAGTCAGGTTTGGAAAACTGCGGAATAGGTTATTGTATAACTTGCACGAAATTAATGTATTTTCGTGATGTCACGTCATTAGACCTACTATAGGCAAAAGGGTCTTCATTTAACTGTCTAGTTAGTATTTTGTTTCTATTCTGACAAACGTTTTAAATCTTAACTTGTTTCTAGGCTGCAAACAACTAGACAAATCACCAAAACCTTGGCATTTCCTTTCTAAAGCCTAGTGACAGAATTTAATAATAGGGGTTAAAGTATGAAATTTCCGATTATTTTCCCACTTTTTATTTTGTTTATAGCTCTTAAGTATAGTTGTTTTATTGCGTAATTCTTTTTGCATTATATCAAAAACTAAATAAAGTAACTTTTGACTAAAAAAAAAATGCAATACTAGTGCCTATTACTTCAAAGGAAGTCGTTGAAAAGACCCCTTACATTGTGTCAGCTGACCTTGCTTCAATTAAGTATATTTGTATTATATACTTTGATTTTCAGAAATTTAAATACTATAATGCGTAGCTTTATAACCATCTAACTTTCACCTTTAATTGCATCGAAAACGGTTCAGGCGGTATAAAAAAAAATTGTACAACTCGCATTTGGCAAGCGTGGTGATTATGCCAGCACCCATCACTGCTGAGGTAACTTGAATTCAATAATGAATGCCTTTTCCCTGCAGTGGGATGATTAAAGGCTGTTACTTTAATGCTTTACTCATAGTTGACTATTTTAATAATATCGTTTTTACCCGACTGTGCAAAGCTATCGCGATATAACTTGCATAAAAAGTGACTTGCATGCACAAACATTCGTGACTATTTTATTTTAAAATTATCACGGCTTTCCTGTGTACTTTTTACTATTTACAGCAAAAACTGCTTTGCAAACTAGTTGTGTTAATATTTTATTTACATTTTGTTAAGTTTTTAAACTACTGAACATTGTGCACATGCGATTTAAGTTAAAAAGAAATTGAAAGTATCAGTTATGGTAGGCATCAATAACATATAAAAACAAAATACACTGTCCAATTCATAAATGCTACTTCATGAAACATCCAATCGATGCTAATAATATAAAGCTGAAAAGTTTATTTGTTTGTTTGAACGCGCTAATCTCAGGAAGTACCTACCTACAGGTTCGAATTGAAAAAATATTTTTGTGTTGTATAGTCCATTTATCGAGGTAGGCTTTAGCATTATAGGAGCGAAGCATTAGTGAAAAACGTTGCAAAAATAGTCGCGATCATAATAAGTGATAATAACAGACGACGCGTACGAAGTCGCGGGCGACAGCTAGTTTTAAATATAAGCTGCCAATGTCTTCTGTTATACTCACCATAGTCATATACCATGTACCAGTACTGTTCAAATTTAACCAAATCTACATACATGGTAGGTATGAGTTAAAAATGAATGCAACTAAGGTAATAAAGTACCGAAATGTTCAGCGGCTGTTTTAATTCAATAAAAGATTATCTGACATATTAATTTTTGTTTCCTGTGCAACTGACATTAAGTTCCTATCTAAAATATTATGGTGACTTTGAATTTTAATTTTATTATTATTATTAGTTTGATATACTTTATTCATCTGTTCTATTTAATCTGTATTATTAATAACATATATATTAATTAAAATGGCTGGATGAGTGATTCTAATGTAATATATTCTGTCATCATGGTGTACCGTAATCAAGAGCTAATAAATTATTCTCATTCTCAGTGGGTGGACGCTTATTCGGTGAAGACGTTTTTCTGTTACATATTGTGTATCTATTTTTGTATATTCACTATAGATGAATTTAAGGCGCTTAACAGCATTTAGTTTAGGTTTAAGTGAGATTGAAGGCTACCAAATTTAGTCTGAAATATATAGCGGGACGTCGTATAGCGATCATCTATTCAGCGATGTTGAATTTCCATTTCGAGAGTTGTCTTTGAAACAACGCAGTTAAACGCAGGGCTTGTAATTCCGTTGCACTGTTGCTGTCGCTAATTACCGACTGAAGCATGTTTTCTTAAAAAAACATACCTACATATTTTGTCGATCGTTAATTAGTATGTGTCTGTTTTACATTAATTCTTTTGTAAAATTAACCGGTCTCTAAGTAACCTTGGACGGACAGATAGGCATGGCGTAACTATAAGGGTTCCTTGTTTTGACTACGGCATCCTAAATACGACGGTAGTGCCGCAAAAGTTAAACAACCACCAATCTGCTGGGTAAAAGTAAAAAATAAACAAATATACAGTGTGTCCGGTTTCGGACTAGCGATATTTTAATATCGGAATCTAGGTAGACATTTATCGACAAAAAACCTTGAAATGGGGGGCAGACGTTGTCCTGTCTTTAACTGAAAATATTGATAACGAAATGGTATAATAAAAAATATGTTACTAGTTTATTATTATTATGCTTCATAATACACAACATTATTTGTTTTTTTTTCTGGTGGGTATATAAATAGCTTTGTTGGTATTCCGACACGGTAACAGGCGACATTACTGGCCATGTGAAAAATTCAGTTTTTCTTACCCCCTATTTGGTAAGTAATCATTTACCATTCATTGAAATTTCAGTTGTGTTAGCGTGGAAACATTGCATAGGCAGATGGAGACACATACCCATTTAATAATATTTATTTAAAAGTAGGACTTAATACAAATGTTTTGAAAAAAAAAGTTTTCTTTTTTAAAATAACGTTTTGAAATGCGTATGCAGAAACTCATACATATAACACACAACATACCTTGATATAACGTTTCCCTCCTATTTCGGGTCTGAAGTTGTTCTTAGGGTGAAAATTTACTGTTATAGGGCAAGACAGATCAATGCCAGGTAAAGCCCTCTGGTTGTCATAGCTACGGAACTCCGGTCGTACGTTCGTAAATTTGTTACATACATGCATTTTTCAACCGACAAAAAAAGGAGGGGTTCTGTAACAGTGCCTAAATATTATATTATATTTATGGTGTTAAACGATTTTGATAATTTTGTTTTGTTCGATTGGTAATAACTTGAAACGGGTTCCATTTTGATAATAATAATGTTTTACCTGTAAAGTCTAATAGAGCTGACGGCTCCAGTCAACAAAAGATGTATATTGTTTTATTGTAATTAGAAAATCATTATTTCAAAAGGTTTACAACAAATATATACTGTACTGACTACCAGTAAATATTTATTGAAACAGTAAATATTCATTGTATTAATCAAATCTTGTCTAATTGGAGACTTGAGTTTAAGCTTATTGAGATAGAAAAGGTTTATTTATTATTATTTTGTATAAATAATGGGCTTGCTCTTTACTACATACTTAACTGTACGGTTAAGAAGAAGCCTAGGATGGAGCGAGCTTACCCAGAGGTACTGGTTCTCCCACACACAGCGGAACACAGAAAAACTGTTTGGCGCTGGACTCCGGCTGGAGGGTGGTAGCATCCAGGCAGCCTCTTACGAAGCCTACCACCGCAGAGGGATCATGTTAGCCTCAGATCATATAAAGAAATAGATATGAAATGGGGGCGTGGCGCGTGCGAATCCAATATGGGCAAACAGAACTATTGCACTCCGCACCGAAATATTTAATGAAAATATCCATGTAACGATAATTGTATCGGCACAATATACATTAAAGGCTTGATACTAACTAGCTGTGTTGTGAGTACTATGAGACTGCGCAATGTATCGAGGTTTAATCGAAGCGTTCACTGCTCGACGTGTGCGTCGCGACCACACTTTGTAGCGACTCACTAATTTGCACACACCAAATGACGCATTGTGTAAGCGAGTAAGTGGTAGCCGCTGTGATTGGGTCCATGTTTGTGTGCGCACCAATGAGCGTTGTAAATTGATATAGTGTGATCCTTATGCTTACAACAGTGTTATTGTAGTTGCGTTGGACACATAAATAATTCGGAGACACGGGTTCGCTAAGGATTTACGAGCAATTTCATATCTCCTTCTTTATATGATCTGAGATGTTAGCCGTCATCATTGGTTAAAACTAAAGATGCCGTTGCTCAGGGTGGACCACTAGGAGGTAGATCCCACCACCCAACAACAAAGGTTACAGAAATATTACACTAAATAACTGTATTTGAGTCGGAGCATAATGTATGTCGTTGATTCTTTGTTGGGCACCAACTAAAATTTGATTACTTACTCAATATTTTTTGTCGGTTAACATTTTTAAAAGAAAAGTTTAATAAACGACTATTTAGTTTAGTGGTTATGAAATGATGATTCTGTACCATTGTCGCTCGCACGATTCTCGCACAGTACAAATATTTGTGTGCATGAACATGTTTGCTTGTACTGGTGTAGGTGTTTTCTATGTATATGTAATAATTATATTTATTTGACGACCTCCGTGGCGGAGTGGCGTACACACTGGTTTTTAAGGTGTCGCCTGCTCCGAGGTCCCGGGTTCGATTCCCGGACAGGTCAATGTAGAAAAAATGTGTTTTTCTACATTTTCTCGGGTCTGGGTGTTTGTGGTACCTTCGTTGTTTCTGGTTTCCAAAATACGTATGCTTTAAATAGTTATTCAAATTGTTATCAGAACAATGTATGTGATGTTGTCTATATTTATTATTTATTTATTTATTTATTGAAAAAGTAGGTATTAAAGTAAGTTAATCGGCTGCATGTGCCCATATTATATTAGTAGAAGCTTTATGGAACTAGATGGGCACGTCGTCCCGAAATTAATTGAAAGGGTTAGCTTACTGTATAAAAATATTTATTTGTTTTAAGAGTTTCCATTACTACGTTATTATTTATTTATTGAAACGCCTATCATACTTGTTAAACAACGCACTGAATAACGTTAAAACCTTAAGTCGCATTAAAACGTACTGCGTAATTATTAACGATTGTATGAGAACAAGTGAAATAATAAATACTCAATTACCAATAAGTTCTGTCTGACTCAAATTTAAAAAAATAATATTCAAAACTGTTAAGTAAAAGTGTTGTAAACGATCCCCGCACAGTACAAATATTTGTCTGCAATGAACATGTCTGTTTGTACTGGTCTGTGTTTTTCTATGTATAATAAGTAATGTATATATTTACATAAAAAGTATACAAGTAAGTTTATCGGTGGTCTAGTACCCCATACGCCAAGCTACTTAATAGTAACTTAATTTGGGAGTACGTGGCTCTGTGTGACCCAGCGTGGCATGTCTGAAACATATTTATTTATTTATATGCAGGCAGGCCATAGGCCAGTGGACCGACCATTAGAATATGGTGGAGTAGGACTAATGTTTTTAGAGATTCTTTGGGGATGCCTATTTTTTGCAGTAGATGACCTTTGGTTGAGATGATAATGATGATGATGATGATGATGATGATTACGTCAAAAGCCTAGTCTTAAATTAAACAAATTATAATATTCGTCAGTTCAACAGTTCAGTTCTCTAGAGCACATTTAGAGCACTTATACATACTGTTTCTTATATTCCATGACATCGATAAGATTAATAATTGGATAAATAATATTTTAAAAGATCTGTGACGACACAAATGCCGTGCAGGCAAAACAGCAGTAGAACACTAGTTTATTAATAAAACTGTAGAACAGCATTTCACGTATTGTAAAACCGTTGTAAATAATTCAACCTCATAAAAACATTGGTGAAATATTTCATCCGGCCATCAAACATTAAATAGCTGCTTTAAATTCCGCGTACCTCCGCTTGGGGCGTATCTCGTATCTACATTGTAGCTCAAATAGAAACACCAGCTGAGTGGATATACACTGCACTTTAAATCTCTTGCAAACGAAGCCCAGCCCAGAAGTTATGTAACCAATATGTATAACATACCTATATAAATATATTTTTATTTAACAAAAATATCTTTAAAAAATATAAAATATTGATTCAGCTATTCATTTCGAAACACGCTGTATAGTTTTTATGATTTTTATTTTTAATGAAAACCGGTTTTCAAATGTTTTGCCCTTGAAATATATCCTAAAAGACAATGCAAATTTTGATTTTTTTTTTAACTTTTTCCTTCAGATCCTTTTACTTTTGCGTGTGTATCCATACATCCTCACAAACTTACGCCTTAATAATATAAGTAGGAACTAGAATATAATTATTGGTATTTGACGACCATTTGTAATTTCGATCATAGGTACGAGTAGTAAACGCGCCGCTGCTTCTGAGCCATGGGTCGCGCGCGGGCTCGATCACCGCCCGGTACAAATATTTGTGTACATGAACATGTCAGTTTGTACTGGTCTGGGTATTTTCTATGTATTTTGTGTACGTATTTACAAAAAAAAAGTAAATAAGTAAGTTTATCGGTTGTCTAGTACCTACCATGGGGTATGTACTAGACAACATGGGGCCATACAGAGCCATCTAGTCCCAAATTAAGCTAGATGGCTCTGTGTGGCCCAGTGAGGCATGTGTTAAATATTATTATTATAATTAAGCACTAAGCACATTCAAAAAAAGGCTGATGGTTCTTCGCACTCTGTGTCGACTTTAGTGCCAGTGCGCTTCACTAGACACAGGTCACGCGCGCCTTTAGGCACCTACTTCCTAATGGATACTACCAGGTTCTACGTTCAACTACCTCCATCGCAATGAAATTCCTTCCAAGACATTTTGCGAAAGAATTTCTGAAATACTGTTAGAAAAATATTTGCTCGTGTACTTTCAGAAAGTGTTATAATGAACTTGAATTTCAATGATCTAGCCTTTCCTGCTTCTAGTACGTTTGAAATATATTCAGTGAAAATTATAATTATTGTGTTGAGGTTATTAAATCTAAGACACGAAACAAACCATTTGTAGTGGATCAAATCTGTGCAAAGATTACGATAAAGCTGTAATGAAGTGATATGAGAAAATTAAAATATTTTCATTTCGGACTCTCAACATCTTGCAATGAATGAAAATGAAACTTCTTAAAAATATATTGATTAGTTTATTTTCTTAATGTTTTGTGTTGAAAAACCTTAATTTAGAACAATACACGAATAATCCAGGTCAGTAAAGCTAAAAAAGGAACAAAGAAATAAGTATTACGAATGGCAAAGTTTGCCAAATAAGTTTCTAAAGGCTTTGTTATATTTGAACTAATAAATATTATAATTTTTTATTTAATTATACTTTAAGTAACTATACTACAAGTGCAACGAATAGATGCATAAGTCTTTTTAATCGAACCTTAAGAGGCTGGTATAAAAAAAACGAGTAGGCATAAGAAATGTTTGGAACTTACAACCATTTGAAGTCCTTTTGCAAGCTTCAATAAACATCATAGTCCATAAATACAGAATAATTATAGATTTGGAGCCCATTTCCACGTGACTAGACTCTGTATTCGGTCTCTTCTAATGATACTTCAAATGATATTTACTCGTGTATGATTTGATGATCGATTTATCACATATCTGTAGATTCGCTTTCATCTATTTCTGTTAAGGCTTTTCCTTAATAATTTTTATCCTTTTTTGGGTGACAGTAAAATGATTATTCATTTGGAAAATTCGACATTCACATTCTTTTCAAAAGGTACAGCCCATTGCCAGGAAGACGGTCATAGGATGTTTACAGATGAAGAAATCCCATGGATACAAATTAAAAAAAAGCAAGGCAGTCCACTGCGTAATATTGTACTACGAATCAGGTATATTTGTGAATATATTTTTGCTGTAAATTTTTAATTGACTGTAACACAACTTAATACGAGTAGAAAGTGAGCAAAGATGATGTTTCCAAACAATATT
Organism: Anania crocealis; assembly: GCA_949315895.1. NCBI lineage: Eukaryota > Metazoa > Arthropoda > Insecta > Lepidoptera > Crambidae > Anania > Anania crocealis. The sequence goes on along the minus strand of OX438879.1, from coordinate 7,092,644 downwards.
AATTACAGACGGTTGTTGATTGATTCTTTTAAAGTAATTTAAAATTTAATAGCCACAAAGTTTCCGATCTTACATCAAACGATAAGAAAGGGACGATTAAGAAAACAACTTCATAAACAGTCTATCAATTTAGTTACAATGAGAAAATCGTTTACCAAGCCTCGGATTATTCAAAGTCGTCGGCATGAACAATGAAGTTTCTGTACTCAGCGGCCCGCGTTATGTACTGGGGCAACCCTTTAGAGGCTATGACGATCTCGTGACTAGGGTTGTCACTTCTTAACTTATCAAATATGTGAAGTGTACATACTGTCTTATTATATGCGAACATAATCATAATTTTAACCCAAATCGTCTGATAGTGAATTTCAGACAGCAGTATCATACACAGATCCTTACGCAAATAATATATAATTAGTTCGAGGTTTCTTCCGTATACATGTGTCCGTGAATAGACTAGCAAATACCATGAAGCAAGATGATTGTTTTTTTTTTACTTGTAGTTGAAATCTTAAGCAGAGGAAATATTTGATAAAATCAGTGTTCCAACCGAACCGTAAAAAAAAAAATAGAGTTGGTTGGGTCGTATATATTTCTAATCTTAGTTGTAGGGGTGCAATTCATATTCTTGCCAAGGCGCATTCAAAATTTTGTTTTCGTTTTTTACTTGCCACTTTTATACTTACTTTATTTGATATTTTAGCAACTTAATTGCAATCATAATATCAGTATATAAACTTGAAAATTTATGTCTCAGGCGGGACTCGAACCCGCATCTCCGCAAGATGCGAGGAGATGCGGGTTCAAGTCCCACCTGAGACATAATTTTTCAAGTTTATATACTCACTTTTATACTTGTTTTCTTGAGAACCGGATATAGCACCGTGTAGTGCGGATCACTGAGAGAAAAAGCGATTGGCCTAAATGGTAAACCTTAAGTTCGCGTTTAGAGCTGGCAACCCTATCTCCAACGACCAGCGTATTCGTAGGAGTCCCTTTTCCAAGTGAGTTCATAAACGCATACACCCCAAGGTGCTTACGCTCCATTTACACAAAACGAACTAAACAATGAAAAGTTTGCTAGGTTATTTATCCAAAAAGTTTTTTCTATGGAGCGAAAGACATATTTAGATACCTAAAGGGACTGATGATTAAAAAGCGCCAATCATTTACCAAGCTGATCACATCAGATTCATATTATAGCAAGCAAAATGCATATCTTTCAGTAAGATAATGTATTTTGTGCGGCTTAAAATATTTATAATTTAAACATGTTAGTGTTGGTTTAGCCTGTACCTTCTTTTCAACTGTCAAGTGTGAATAGATACCGTCAAGAAGTGACCCTCAAATACAAGTCTGTGAAGTGACCTTTAAAACGAAAAGTTTTAATAAATAACACAATGGGTGAAATTGAATGCAAGCTGAAATTAATTTTAACCTCAGCATGTAAAGCCGACCTTTGATTATCTTCAGAAAGGCAAAGAAAACTGTTTTGTAAAAAATGTTAACAGATAGTACTTTAAAACAAACGATAAAGATAAATATCAAGTGAAGGGTTTTTGATCGTCTAAACGAAATCTGTAATCGTGGTAATGGATCTCAGCTTGAAGTTTACCAAAATTATTTTGTGTTGAAATATTAAGGCTTGAATTTTTTTGTGGATTGGGCTTCAGATGTTTTTCCTGTTTGAGTTGAGAGGGTTGATAACTAAAGTCAAACACTTTGTAGGGACATAGACAAAAAATGTTTTAGTTCGATAGCTCCATCTCTTGGGAGGCAGTAGAATGAATACGTTACGCGAATCCGGCGCGGGAGAACAAATGCAGAAGTTTTGGATTCAGTGAATAATTAAACATCGGGGTGTTCGAGACGATTCCACCTTTCTGTTTGCCGACCCAATACGGCTTACGCTTCCAATCAAAACTTTACGCCTTTGTGTCAAAATATTCTCTTATTTTGCTGCTACTTAATTAAATCGACGGGGTTTCTAAGAATCGACAAATTCAATTTTAGTAAAATGAATATTTATAAAATGTACGATGCGGAGTATTTCCGAATCCGAGACCCAATTAATATGCAGGACCACAACCATAACTTGGTGTGTTAAATATAACACTTTACGAGTAACAATAAGGAATGGAGACGACAAAATGCAGAAACTCGTACGTTCTGAAAAGTTATTTAGTGCTGTATACGGACGAGCGGTAAAACAAAGTAATATCTTTACTTAGCTCGAAAGTGCCACATAAAAGATATCATCGCCAGCTTACAGTGAAGAGGATAATAAAATTATTCACATGTCTTCACGTACCTATCTGCAGTGCAGATAGAACATTGTGATTCTCAAAGTTGGGCTATCTTCATACATTATGATAAAGTCCTAACGTACTCACATTCGGACAGACTACATTCCAATGTGTTGCCAGTTATGGAAAAGTAGGTCTTGGGAGCGAGACGTAAAGTTAGATTTCGTATGTTCATTATTAGAGCAAATGTTATCTGAAGTTACATAGCTAAAGCTCATTCATTGCTTTTCTTGAATTCATGGTCTTTGCTGCCAATTTGGCAGTTTCTTTAACATTTAGCATTTTTTTGTAAATTATATAAAATTAATAGTTATAGAAACCTAATAATGGCTGCAAGATGAAGAACTAAAAACTGTGCAGAATGGCTTTCGTTGTAATTGTTCTTGAAATCATACATTATATTGATAGATGAACGTCAACTAAAGCTTTTTAATATTGTTATCACTACAAAAAAAACACAAAGTAGGTTAATAAGTTGCAATGCTTATAACTACAACCTACTAGACATTTTGCGAGTATTGGCATGTTTAAAAAATAAAAATTTTATACATAATATGAATAACTAGCTGATGCCCGCGACTTCGCGCGCGTGATGTTTTTTTTGGGGTGGTGGGATCTACCTTCTAGTGGTCCGCTCTGGGCAACGGCAGCTTTGGTTTTCTAACCAATGATGACGGCTAACAGATCCCTCTGTGGTGGTAGGCTTCGTAAGAGGTTGCCTGGATGCTACCACCCTCCTGCCGGAGCCCAGCGCCAAACAGTTTTACTGTGTTCCGCTGGTGTGTGGGAGAACCAGTACCTGTGGGTAAGCTCGCTCCATCTTAGGCTTCTTTTTAACCGTATAGTTAAGTATGAAGTCAAGAGAAAGCCCATTATTTAATTTAAAAAAAGATTCGATCTTTTACAAAGTTTTCGTCTCAACCCCCCCTCTCCACTACTCTTTTTTTCCACGTCCTGCCGAGGCGCCGGCGCCGAGGGTGCCCATCTCGGGCCTGGTGGTGGTGGGAGCCGATAATAATCCACCAACCAGCTGCCTAGTGTTGTTGTAACACACCTTTGACCTTATATCCTGCCTGAGGTAGGTACGGGTACTATACCCAGTTTAGGTAGTAATTTTGTACTGCTTACTATAGTTAATAATGTCATAAGGTACAACATTGTAGTATATTAAGATTCGATATTACATTAAGGGAGCGGGGGGCACGTTGTTACAATTTTTAGATAGTTGTAAATATGACAAAAAATATCTAATAAATTATACATTTGATTACTTGTATGGTTAGTATGTCTATTTGGATATTAAAATATGACTGAAAAATTATTAAAATTTATGTAATCTTTTCACAATGGAAAATTTAACTAAACAAGTAGTTTGTAACATCTTACCCCCGAATCGGGGCTAATTGTTACATCATCGGGGTACGATGTTACGGTAGATAAATAAACAAAATCATCAATGATATATATATATTTTTTAAAAAACGTTATAAACAATAGAGATCACTTTATACAGTTTTATAATTATATAAGTTTTGTTTTTGTAGAAAATCACGTTTTTTAATATAAATTGATGTCATTATTAATGGATATCGATAGTAGAATAAAACAATATTGTAAATTAAAATTTGATATATTATGAACGTTCAAGGTTAAACATTAAGACAAAATACAAAATATAGACATCAGGAATCAAAAATTTCGTCAAGGATTTTTTAACTTACTTGGTTGAAATCGGGACACATGCATACAACCTAGCAGCTCAGCACTTGGCGGGTCACTGATCATTTTGATTTAATGGCCGATGTTATAAGAAAACGAATGAGTCTAATTATGTCCATCAAAGAGTTTAAAATCCTGGTAAAAAACGCATGTAACTTCTTACCCCTGTAACAACGTACCCCCCGCTCCCCTACTTATAAAATTTTTTCCTACTTAAAATTTTGCATGCATGTAATTGAATAACGTATTTGTCGTGTTGGTTGTACAAATAAACTAATTCATTCACCAACTTTATTCTATACACTTTTTCCGATATGCCAACCTTTTTTCTCTACCGTATTTAACAAAAAATAGTAAGTTCTAAATAAATACCATTCTATTTGTAAGCAATGATATTTATATTCTGAATATGTACAGAGTATGGATATGACAGCCTCGGATGACAACATCGGAATTTTTAACTTTTGTTAATATTTTCCTTACATAGCCTCCTTATTTCTTCGTCAACTTTGTCCTTCAGGACGTATGGAATACGTCGCGGCTTGATGAAATTTGGTGTCATATTTTCTTTAATAGAGAAGAAGAATAATTTTGAGCTTTATACTCGTAGTTTGGCATGCAACCAAGAGTTCCGTCAAAAATTATTGAAAAATCTTCTAGTCTGTCCAATTTTGAGTTGTTTTTATTTTCTACTTAGAGTTTTGACGTCGGCTAAATTGACATTGGTCTCGCGTATCAAAGCTGTGCCAAAAATGGGATCAACATCTTATGTAATTATATAGTTTTCTATTAAAATATTGACGTTTGTAGCAACATTTAACAAATACAAATCCCATAGGTTTGAATATTTTGTCCTAATAATGCTTTTGATCTTAGTTATGTGTTGTAAAATTTTTTGTTTAAGTTCATTTTTTATGTAATTTTTGTATGAAATTGATGTTAGAGCTGCACCTGTGTCGAGTTCCTTAAGAACAGACTTAGGTTTTAATTTGTGTAGTTATCATGAATTTTTCACTTTTATAAGATTGTATTGTATTGATGTCGCATAGGTTTTCTTCTTGAATTGTATGATCATTTTCAACTTGGTGATTGGTATTAATTGTTGTAAACCGACTTGACGTAAATGACCTTCCTTCTGACATTTATAACAAGTCGTATTAATAAATAAATCAGTTTTCATTTTGATATATTTCCATTTGCAGATATTAGCTCTATGCGCACTGTTACCGAAGCGATAGATTTTCCTATAGTGTAATATATAAGATCTTGTTTGTTTGTTGATTTCCGCCGTCATGTAATTACTGTCCAGCTTGGCAATTTCAAATGTAGAAGCTTTTTGTACTAATTCTAAGTAATCTCGAACTCGTGGAGCAGATAAATCATAAATTTTCTGATATCCAACCGTATAATGAAGTTTTTTAATATTTCGTCCTTGTCTTGTGGTACAACAAAGTTAAATTTAGGTGTCATATAGTTTGTTTGGGACCGACCTTTGCTCCTCAGTACCTCTTGCATATTATATGGAATTGTTTCGTGCTGTCGAATTCAAACTTTGCAGTTTTAGTTTAAGCTGTGTTGTGATTTCCTGAAAGTTATTTTTTTCTTCAATCTCATTTACCAAATGTGTGTCTTCGTAATATTAATTATTTTTAGTCGTATCTCTTCCAAATTATTTTTGGTAATTCTGTACGGTATTTAATTCATAATCAGAAATTGCCGAATTTTGTAATGCAGCCTTTAATTGAAGTTCGTTTACGTTTTAACTCAGTTAATTCATCAATTTCGGCGCCAATTATTAAATTGTAAAAAAATATATATTTTTTTGTAAGCAATGATATTTACAAACTAAGTGAAGTCAGAGAGTATAAATATGTAAAGAGTATGGCTATGACTCAGAACCGAACAAACTTTGCCCCCATTTTCTATCCCCTTAAAGGTTACATTTTCAAAAATCCTGAAGGACTTCATTCATAATTTCTAATCAGGTAGCTGAATACCAATTTTCATCGACCTAGCTTCAAAACTGACGGAGTTTTATACAAACTTATGAAGCCCTTTTTACCCCTTTAGAGGCGGAATTTCCAAAATTCCATTCCTAGTGCTCACCTACACTATAAAAGGAAGCTCGGTGAAAATTTGCAGATTTTAAATCCCAGTAGTTTGGACTGTGAGTTGATATGTCAGTCAGTCAGTCAGTCATTAACTCAGTTTTCATTTTTATATTTAGATTATTTATCAAAAATCTACGATATTTTTACAATTGGAATGCGTGTGTTTGACAGATACGTGTGTTCAATATTGAAGAAGGATGTTAAATATTCAAGTGTCTATCTACCTGTTGCCGTTAAAAATATAGAGCAAAAAATTCACGTTTGTTTAATGGGAGACCCCTTAAATATGTTAATATAATATTTTAATTTTGATGTTTATTTTTAAAGTGAAAACGACTAAAATTGTGTGTGATTTCAAGCGTCCTACCTCTTGCCGTTAACATCGAGAAAAAACGTCAAAAAATTTACATTAATATTAATTTTATTGAAATTTTGAAAATTTCTTTCACAGTTCTTGAGATCCAGTCTAGTGATAGACAGATGGTTAGTGGAGTCTTAGTAAAGGTCCCGTATTAACCCTTTGGATACAAAACCCTAAAATTCAGTAGAGTTCTACCATTTTATCTCAGAATTCCTTGAACGGCGTGGAACACTTTCACAATATACCGGACCTTAGGACGGTTGTTCTACTTATTTTTTGTACCCTCCGCCTTATCATTTAGGGTCGGCACTCACTGGCGTGGAAAGTGATTCGGTAGTCGCGCGAGTTAGTAACAGCCACCTGACGCAAGTGAAGGCCTTAACAGTTGGATTCACAACGCGTAAAATTATTTGTCTTTGTAGTTTTTTTTATCTTTAATAGGAAAACCTTTTTTCTAGGTTCGTAAGAAACAGTTTTCAACTGTTTTATTGTTTTTGAAGACAGAGAGAGCATATTATTTACGGGTCTAGATTTTTTGGATCTTGGTCGATCCAAAAAATCTAGACCTGTAAATAATATAATATATAAATGTTTTCTTTATATTTTTCTTAACAGCCGTAGATTCATTAAAAAATATTAAAGTTATGGTGTTCAAACTCTAGACTCAGGTAGAGTTAGTAAAACTACCACTAGGAACCGCCTGTACAGACAACAGCACGTCAACCTACCACAAAACGTCATTTTTTTTCAATTGATATTGATCTTTACTTATTGGACTTAAAGTTGAAAATCAATTCAATGACCTTTAACTTTTTGAGTGGGTTGACCTGCTGTTGTTTGTACAAGACATCAGTATTGATGTGAAATAAAAAAAGCTAGACACATGACCGTGAAGCATCCTAAACAATTGAGCACCCACAGAATACTCACTCTTTTACATTGATTGCTTTCAAACAGACTGTCCGAATAGACCATGTTTGTATGGGACTTTAAATCAAGTTCTTATATGTTATTGGGAGTCAACTAAGATATTAAGCTTCAGATCAGCTACAAATCTATTATAGTACAACTCATATGAGAATAATTAAATCGTTCCACCGTCACGAATTTAAATTTACTCCACCTTCTTATTTGAGGCGTTGGAGCTACGTAAGCAAATCGACTGCGTTTACACAGACTTTTGTAAGGCATTTGACCGGGTGGACCATAAGCTGCTGCTAGAGAAAATTGCATACAATGGAATAAGAGGCAATCTATGGCGATGGTTTAAGTCTTACGTCTCAAACAGATCACAAAAGGTAGTCATCGGGGGTCATGAATCAGAATGTTTACCGATTACATCAAGTGTGCCGCAAGGATCTAGTATGGGTCCTCTTTTGTTTATAATTTTCATTAATGACATCAATAAGTGTTATCATTCAAGTAAATTTCTATTATGTGCTGGTGACTTAAAAATATACAAAACTATCAATCATTTTAATGACCATGTACAATTCCACTGGCCTTGACCGCTTTGACTTATATTGTGATAAAAATAAATTAGAACTCAGTTTGAATAAATGTAATCTATAACATTTACAAAAAAAATCAAAATCAGTTCTTGCACATATTACATAAATGGTACCCGGTTGCTTAAAGAATATACAATCAAGGACCTTGGGGTTACCCTGGATGGTAAACTACACCTAGATCTTAAAATTGAAAATATTATCGACAAAGCTTATACGAGTAAAATGTATAGTTTCGTCCTCCGATCTGCGGTTACGTTTAGGAATCCTTTGACTTACTTACACCTATATAAATCCCTAATTAGATGTTATTTGGAGTATGCAGTAACAATTTGAAATCTTCTGTATAAAAAGTACCTACATTGACAGTCTGGAAATACTGCAGAAAACACATGCATTACAAATGTGCCAAGAAAAAAACCTTATAACGAACGTCTGGATAAATATAATCTTATCACTCTAAAGTCTAGGCGTACACTTCTCGAGGCAATGCTATTCTACGACATTTGTCATAATAAGTACGATTGCATGGATATAATTGAGAAAATAATGTATCGAGTGCCTACCAGAACACATCAGCGCGTGGCCCATTCACATAAACTCTTTGCAAATAAGTTATGTCGTACTAAAGCTGGAAGAAGATGTCCATTATCACGTATGATGCACTCATGCAATGAGATCTTTAATGATATAGATATTAATGGCTGTGGGCGAAATAGTTTTAAGAAATTGGTTGTCGATGAACTTGAACGGGTTGTCATTGAGAAGATGGGGTTGGGTGCATGTCAATATTGTTTATGCAGTGGTGTCATGGACTCAATATAAGTGTATTGTAATTAATTTTAGCGTTATACTACTAGTCTTTCATTGCTTTTTATGAAAAGTAACATAAATATTGCGATAATAATATGTTTGTAACAAGCTTCATCCATATAAAAACTTCTTTATTTAATACAGTGACCAGCGTTGCTGATATCACAATTATATTATATGTATATTAATTTCTTTATATATTATTCTATGTATTGTGATCTTGTTTGTGGTCCTAAATTTAATAAATATTCAATCTCAAGTTCCTTCCTCATCACCTTGTCAAACGGCTAGAGTTGAAATTTAAAGACTTTATTGAACTAAAACTTGCACAAGTCACGATAGCTGAGAATTTATATGTAACTTTATATTCACATCCCTGCACTATAAGTTCGCTTGCTATTTAAAACCCAACAGACGTTCAAAGCTGTTCTGTAATACGAGTTTGACAGTGTTTTATTCACAGTTGAAAATTTGAAACAAGATCGCAATTTAAGTTGCTGGCAAGGAGAATGGATGTTGGAATTTAAAAAGAAGAGTGTGGAGCTTTTGCCTTCAGATTATGAAGCTATTTAAGTAGGATCGCTAAGTTGCTTTGGTTATTACACACATTTAAATAACATAAAATAGCCAAATAGGCACCCAACATTGTTTTTTTTTTCGGTATCAATGCGCACTATTCTCGATGAACGAGAAGTGTGTTCTGCTAGAAACTAGAAACGAATTGTCGAGCAGCGGATAGCTAGTGTGTATGATAAACTAAGGGAGCGAGTCATTGGTGTAAAGAGTCAGCGATCAATATTTATATATATGTGGCCTTGTGAGTGCAAATGAATGATTAAAAGCTTGTATCCTAAATCTATGATTAAAAGAGACCGAAAGAGTAATTGATCGTTATGAACAAGGAAGCAGTGATGGTTTAAAGATTTAAATAAAGATGCAAGCACGACTGATTATTGAACTCTTGAGTTACAAAATGGTTGCGAACATAGACATAAGTAGTACTAAGTCTATGGTTACGAAGATAGATTGAATGATAAAGAGTGATAGAGCGAACAAGAGCAGAACTAGTAGAGAATGATAAGATGGCAGAATTGAAAGACTTGGAGGATAAGTAATTTTTTTAGCTTTTATTTTCAGTTATTTTTAGTATTTATTTATCCTCTGATATTAATAAAAAAAACCTTAGTGAGACGTGCATTTTTTTATTTATTTTAAATAATACAACTTTGTGTCGACGTTTTGTTTTCAGAATCAGAATCAGAATCTTTATTTCCACAAAACATGGTACAATATAAATAGTAAGTAAATAGATACAAAAGATCTCATGTTTTGCCAACATGGTGGCATGCAATAGGTTCGTCTAGGCCTTCCTCTTCCAACGTTCCCTTTCACACTCGTCTTGTAGATCTGTCTAGTCATTCTTCTCTCATTCATCCTCTCTACATGCCCAAACCATCTAAGCATCACTTTCTCAATCCTTGTGACAATATCTTCTTTCACACCACAACGTTCTCTTATCACACTATTTCTTATCCTGTCACTCAATTTCACTCCTAACATACTTCTTAGCGCTCTCATTTCTACTGCATTTATTCTACTTTCATGCTTTTTCTGCCATACCCAACTTTCACTTCCGTACATGAGTGTTGGAACCAACACCCCTCTATGCACAGTCAGACGAGCTTTCATAGAAATCTTCTGGCTATTCACAAAGGCATGCAGCGCACCATTCACTCTGTTACCAGCATTTACTCTCCTTTCAATATCACTGTCATACTTTCCGTCCCTAGTATACAAACTCATTCACTTGCTCCAGTTCATTACCACCAATCCGAATACATACTTCTGTCATGCTCTCTTCCTTTTCAAACACCATAACTTTTGTCTTTTTTGTGTTCACTTTCATTCCCTTTCTTTCCAAAGCTTCATTCATAATAGTCACCATCGCTTGCAAATCCTTAGCCGTCGATGCAAGTAATACTTGATCATCGGCGTAAAGAAGACATTTGACGCGTAGCTCATTCATTCTTAGGCCAAAATCACTCTCTTTCAGATCTGTCAGACAATTATCCATGAAAAGGTTGAACAGCCACGGAGACGCTACACATCCCTGTCTAACACCCTTTTGGATATTAAACCAATCAGTGTACGCTCCGTTTATCCTGACACAAGCACTAGAAGCATTCATGTCATATTGGTGTATATTAAATAACTACAAGATAATAATTAAATAAGTCAATATTATAAAAGATTTGATTGCATAAAGACAAAATATCATTTCATGTCAAAAAATTCATTCAAATTGTAAAAACAATTGTCAATTAGCAACTCACGCAAGCGCATAAGAAACTGGTTAGTGGGTATTTTTTCTTAAGTCTAAGGGTATATTATTATATATGTTTATTGCCATTGCATTGCAGTTTCTTTTAAATAAAGCACTAGTACCTTTCTTCATTGATATCTACAACTGTAAGCAACCTAATTTCGATAAATAAAAGGGGTTAAAGTATGAAATTGCCGATTATTTTCCCACTTTTTATTTTGTTTATAGCTCTTAAGTATAATCGTATTATTGCGTAATTCTTTTTGTATTGTATCAAAAACTAAATAAAGTAACTTTTGACTAAAAAAAATGCAATACTAGTGCCTATTACTTCAAAGGAAGTCTTTGAAAAGACCCCTTACAATGTGTCAGCTGACCTTCTTGCTTCAATTAAGTATATTTGTATTATATACTTTGATTTTCAGAAATTTTAATACTATAATGCATAGCTTTATAACCATCTAACTTTCACCTTTAATTGCATCGAAAACGGTTCAGGCGTTTTTAAAAAAACTAAAAAATTGTTAGTATGGAAAAATGACTTTTCTCGATTTCGTCCATACTAAACGGCAATTTCATACTTTAACCCCTAATATGTATGAAAACACGCAAGTGGTTTCAAAGTAAAACTGACGCAAAAGCTATTATAAAACGTTCAGAATAAAATAAAAATAGAACAAAAAACACACATATTTCGGTTGATTTTTCCACTAAAAAGATAAATTGAAACTCCACGCATCCAGGTAATTATTTTGCAATGGAAAAATCGGATTCGTTTTCCATTCATTCGATAACTCGTTTGAACTATAGCTTAATATTTTGACGGTATCGAAGTATTAAGTTATGGTATGGAGGGAGAGGAAAATGGAGAGGGAGAAAGAGAGGGAGGGAGATGGAATTAAAAATAAATTTTAAATTAAATTAAATTTTATTACAATTCCTTCACTAAAAATGAACTTCGTTCCATCCGGGTGTCGCTTGCTTGACACCTCTCAAGATTTTTTTCTTATCAGAAAGAAAAATTATAATCAGAAAAAAAATCTAAATTTATCTACCTAGTTAAAAGTTATACAACGTGTAACAGAATAAACGTACACCCTCAGACACCCCAACTAGAAAGTTCGGTTAAACCTACATTACATACACTGAAATTTTACCATAATTTTTCTAAGCATTATTTATTTATGCAATTAGTTATACACATTATAGGTGAATAGCATGGGCACATTAATCTACACGCACACACACAAACGCACGCACTCGAGCGAAAGAAATAACGCGCGAAAGAAGAGAGCCGATCAGCTGACAGTTAAATAGGTCAATAACATGAATTTTTACATAAACGAAATGCGAATTCGCCTAATTCGCATTTTATTGCGAATAGGGCAGGATACTTTTCTTCATAACGAAACCAGGTAACAATGTAAAGTTTAAAAGATCGTTTAAAAGATCGTGAATCATGTTAACTAATCACTAATAATTAAAAAATCTAATAACTTACAGATTGCACAGGTTCCCACACACATGTAACGCTCCAGAGAAAATCTGCTTAATTTACACACACTTTCAAACCTTGTTCGGTGCATTTTGATGCCCGTTTTCTTAATTGTTGTTTTAATTTACGTAAAACTTCAGTCTCACTTTTAACTGTTTCGAAAGCGGCCACTATCTTACCCTTTAGGTCCTCAGCACTTGTTGCCTCGTCAAAGTACCTACACTAAAGATTTTATACGTCCACATAAAAAGAAGTCTTAAGGCGTCAAGTCAGCTGATCGAGGAGGCCACTGAACGGGTCCGCTGCGCGGGCCCGTCGTTTTGATAAAATACCTCACGTAAATTAATAAGAGGTATGTCTTCGAGCAGGGTAGGCAAAGTATCCCACATAAACAGCAAGTAGGTACGTTTCACCTGTTAATCTTGGTTAGAAAACTGACCCCACCCAGTACATATGAATCGAGGACGCCCGCCCAGACGTTAACTGAAAAACGGTGCTGAAAGGAGTTCAGCACGCAAGAGCCACATTGTCATCACACACTGCCAATGTTCTCACCATTTCGGTGCACTGCAGATTTGAATACCGAAAAGCCATCGCGAACTAATTATTTTACATACTGATAGTTATAACGCCGGCGCATGACTGAGTTTGTTTGTTTACGCCGCACGCGCTTAGGGGTACTACTACGCAAATAGTTTTCAACGTGTTAAACATTCGACCATCTCAGTTTCTGTCTTCTATGTATGCGGTTAACTGAAAGAGAAAGACAGCGCCGACCGAGATCAAAGTCGATTCGAATTCACTTAATAACCCCCTTGTGTTGACCATTTCCGGGCACTGCCGAGATCGGATGACACGCTAGTTATATCTCGTTCTTTCTCACCATTTTAAGTATGCGAAAAAGAGATAGCGTAAGGGTGAAGGAACTATCCTTTTGTATTTTGGCACGTACCTATTGTTGTGTGCGATTGTGTATGCCGCTGTTTTCGACAAAGTCTTAATGCTCTTGAAATAAAGCTTACTTTCTTTATTTTTTTATAAAGTTTATCAAATTTTCAATTGTCAAATTTTATAGCCACATTTTAAAAAGTCTTATTACCTTGGTTTAGGTTTTATTTTCCTTTGTTTTGATTTTGTCGTTTCTATGTGAATAAAGAGGTGACCGTATTTTACTTAATTTTAAATATTTTTGAGAAAAAAAAACCTATATAAAAAATGATTGAAATCGATTCAGTAGCTGATTTTGAACAAACTAATTTCTCAGTGTGCGTTTATTCCGTTACACGTATAGTGTACCTATACGTAATTATTAACTTTTTTGTGTATGTGTTTTGGTTACCGCAACAATAATACGTTTATATTATCCATCTTTCAATTAAAAAGAAAGTAGAAGATTCCCTACTTACAAATTTATATAAGAAATTTCTTGTAAATATGGTTAGTAGCAATAATCAACTATAAAAACAATAATCAAGGTCTACATTCGATAAACACAATTCATTTTAACACATTGCAAATTGCTTGTTTTTATCATGACTTCGGCAGCTGTTAATTACGTGATGTGCTGCGATTAAATTATTATTTATATCGCCGATACGACCTCCGCTCTTTATTATATGTCTAATTAATTTTCCATTTATCAGAAATTCAGGTATTTATTTGGATTTCAAATTAAAGCCACGAATCTAGGTGTCAATACTTTACGGCTTTATCTTTATCAAACGTCACACTAATGGTTTAAACGGGAACGATTGGTATTTTTTGATCTTTAAGTCTTTAATCCTACTATCGAGTCCTAGAAAATGTGATTGGGTAGTTTTCATTCCAGAATTATTTCATTTACGCTAATGAAAAGGGAGAAGATTGTATGGGGTACCGATTCCGTTTGCAAATTTTTTGAGTGAACTCCAAAGAATTAAAAGAATCGAGTATTAACTACTATGAATTATGAATAACAAAACTCTAATGTATTTAAGTTTAAAAGGTAAAGATATTATAAGTATTTGAAAAATATTTTTTTATTTATGAGACACGATATGTGTATAGGCTGTTTTAAATCTTTAATAAAACAAAATAACTCTGGATTTTCTGTCGAGAGGCACACATAGGACAATGCATCCTAAAATTTATTATTATATAGTCTATATTATTATTATATAAAATTATTTTAAAATGGTTCATAAATTATTAGGTTAGAGTTCATTGAAAATATTTTAGATCTGTTTATTCTAGAAATATAAATGGATTTTAGCTATAACATTTCCAAAATGCAAATCCTAAATTACTTCGTATACTACATAAACATCCTTGCACTTAGATCCGTATGCGCGTTGTTCTGAGGCCCTACTACGTGATTACCGTAAGAACGTGTCTTTCTTTTTCTGACAATACCATGAGCAAGAGTGTCTCTCTTACTCATGGTATTGTGTATGGAGTCGAATTGAAAAGTAGGTAGCAGAGTAATGCCTCTGTAGAATGACTACTGTTTCTTGTACAGACAACGGCAGGTCAACCTACCCACAAAGCAAATTATTAAACTATCGATAGTCCAAAACAATCGATAGTATCGATACTATCGATAGTATCGTTGCAAATAAAACCGATCGTATTGATACTATCGATAGTTTATTAATAACGAAATACAATACTATCGATAGTATCGATAGTATTGAACTCATTCGATAGTATTGCCTTGTCATGTGCTATCGATAGTATCGATAGTATCGATTGTATCGATAGTATCGATAGGTTGTCGATACTATTGATATGACGTTAACTATCGATAGACTATCGATAGACTATCGATAGACTATCGATAGTCGACTATCGATCGGCAATACTAACACAGAGTACATTTTAATGTGGCCAAGCCAAGTCAGAATTGTCAGATCAAATGTCAGATTCTTCAAGTTACCACGTATCAGAAAAGCCTACTCGTAAAAGTTTTCTGCATTAAATTTTTTTATATAATATAATATTTTACGAATACCCTCAAATAAGGAAACCAACTTACGAGTATAATGTAATGTAGAGATCAATATCAATTGAAAAAAAATTGACGTTTTGTGGTAGGTTGACGTCATAGGGGAAAAAAATGTCTTTCCCTATGGTATGGTTGACGTGCTGTTGTCTGGCCCCTAATTCGCTTAACCAAATCGTACCACAATCGTAATTGAATAGCAGGCTTTTGACAGTTCTAGTATGGGCTACACGTCAAAATCGTCCAATTAAATCACGATCGAACTGCGATTGAAATAGCTGAATAAGGCCCCTGTACCTTATTGCAAACGTGCTGCCGTCAGGTGATCCGTATAAAGTTGAATAGTGAGCTTGCGAGTTCCACGAGCGTGAAATGGCATTGTTTCGTTAAGGCGTAACCACAATTTAAATGAACGCGCTCGCGAATGGCCGACGCTCAGTTTTGGAAATGGCTCGACCGCCGAATTAATATCGGTATATTATTAAAATTTTGCTAACAAATAGCCCGACCAGCACATTTGTCGGTATGATAATTTAAGTGTTTAATGGTTAAATTTGCTGATAAAGCAAAATGATAAACGGTGTGTAATTAAGCGGGCGCCGTGTCACTTCCTGGATGAATAAATATTTTTTAAATACACGTACGTTAAATTTATTCAAGAAAATTCACTTGTGTACATAAAAAAATGGTTTTAGCATTCGAATTAGTTAAATTGAATATAATGAAGACTCGTCTCAGATGGAAACCCATCCACCCACCAATCCATTGATGTAAAAAATACAGTTGCCTATCGATAGTCCACTATCGCTAGACTATCGATAGTTTATCGATAGTTGACGTCATATCAATAGTATCTATAGTCTGTCGATATTAGCGATAGTATCGATACTCGTACTATTGAAGACCAATATATTGCTTCAGAACAATACTATCGATAGTATCGATAGTGTCAATATTACAAATTCACTAATGCTATTGATTAGTAGCAATACTATCGATACTATTGATATGACGTCAACTATCGATAGACTATCGATAGTCTAGCGATAGTGGACTATCGATAGGCAAATGTATTTTTTACATCAATGGATTGGTGGGTGGATGGGTTTCCATCTGAGACGAGTCTTCATTAATACTATCGATAGTATCGACAGCACTATCGATACTGTAACTAGTTTTTGAGGTCAACTATCGATAGCCAAACTATTGATAGTTCTGCAACTCTTACTAACAAAAAGTGACAGAAATCTGTCCTTTCCTGTAGTGAACGCTAAAGTTTCTAATATTTTGTCTTTTTCGTGCAGTACTCCGTTTGTTGACTTTTCCAATACAAAAAAAGCGGGATGTTGTTATGCAATTTTAGGCACCAGATGCAATTGAAAATACAATTATGTACTTACTTTAATTACAATTTTTCGGCTGTCTTGGATCGAATAGAATTAGATAAATTTGATAATGTAGGTCACAGACCTAATCCTATCCGTCCGAGAACGTCGAATTTTTAAACCAAGTATTGTATTTTTTTATATACTTCAAAAACGTTCTCAAAACATCAAGCAATTTCCAAACTCTAATATGAAAATGTGTCTAATTGTTTCAGATATTCGATAACCACTACCACTTTCATCACCATTCGGTCGTGAAGCGTTCCACTGAGCCCGCGCACTCCCACCACGAGAAACTGGAGGGCGACGATCGAGTTCGGTGGGCGAAACAGCAGCGCGCCCTATCCAGAAAGAAGAGGGACTTTAAGCATATACACGACTGTTCCTCAACAGGTGAAGTCTTATAATTACCTCTTAGTAGCACAACCTACGCGGCAGAGTGGCATACATACCAGTTTTCAAGGTGTCACCTGCTCCGAAGTCCCGGGTTTGATTCCCGGACGGGTCAATGTAGAAAAGAAAGTATTTTTGTGCTTCCGTTGTTTATGAATTCCACAATACTGCTTTAAATTGTTACTCACTGTGGGATCAGAACAATGTATGTGATGCTGTCAACATTTATTAACAAAAACGTGAACGGTAAATTGTCATTCCTAAACCTATTTATATACATAATAATTGTGAAAGTTTGTAAGGAATAAGGATGTATTGAACGGACGCAGATTTCTGCGTGAAAGAGTATCTAACATCCATGAACATAATAGGAATGTGATATTTTGATGTCGAAGCTACATTAATGGAAAGATTCAACGAAATTCGTTCGTAATCATGTGAACGAATTTAGTGGAGTGTAGTTATTTGTGTATGTATGAAAATGTCATAAGCTTACGATCGTTAGATCGTTTGCTAATGTCATTGTTCAAAATTACACAAGTAAATCTATCTATTTGGTTATCAGAAACTATGTAGAGTTGTATTAAAATAACATAAACTAAGGTGATTATTTTCCTCAAAATAAATTAAAACGAACGGTTAATAATATTCAAATGTGAAACAGTGTACGCCATTATAGACTTTATGAGTGCTAATATTGAATACTATATTAACATAATCATATAAAACTACAATATGTCATTGTTATTTATTCGTCTAGGGTAAACGATATTAGAAAGCCACTTGTCTAAGGCCGCTTTTATATTTAGTACAGCTATTCGCCCGCAACTCTGCCCGCGTGAACCCCACGTCATATCGCGCGATCGGAAACCTGTGCCTGGCGGTGGCATAAAGAAAGATAGATTAGGTAGGCTTAATACATTCTTGTCTGTGAAACCATGTAAATACACATACAAAATTTCAACCCAATCGGTCAAGCCGTTTAGTAGTTGACATACCGACAGCAGCGCCACCTACCAGGTTCTTCGGTAAAAAGCCTATGTTCATCAGGGATAATGTCAGCTTCTAATGGTAAAAGAACATTTTAAATCGGTCCAGTAGTTTCGGAGCCTATTCAATACAAACAAACAATAAAATCTTTCCTCTTTATAATTTAGTGTAGAAGATCAAGTCACGTGGCACAGACGCCCATTTTTAGTGTCAATCTTTTTAAGCACAATTTTTTTTTATCGAACTCACTGAAGTCCTACGGACGAAGTCGCGGGCAAAAGCTAGTTGCTCGGTATAAATCAGTAAAAATTAGTATAATCAATTTTATTTCTGCCATTTATGTTTATAAATAAAAGAAGTTCATCAAGTAATAGACAGTGGTTATCATTGTCTGGTATTAAAATTGTGTAAGTACTACCTTTAGAGGTTTTATGTCTCTTCAACAGCTGAAACGAAGGTTTCGGATGCGCCAGCGCCAGCGCCGTCGATCACCACAAAACGTGAAGCCGGTATGAAGAGAGAACAGCCAAGCCGTGTGAAAGGCCGTCCGCGCGCTGCCGACTCCAAGTTTCAACTGAACGACCCAAAGTGGCCTCACATGTGGTACCTCGTAAGTAGCTTTTTGATTACCCTTAACCCCTAAGTAACGGTCTTTAATCCTCATACTGCAGGGCCAGGCCTCCATAAATGTGTTCAAGTTATCACAACAATGACGCGTACACACAAATAAACCCAAATGCGAGTTGGTGATCACCAATCAATATTCGAAAATTTGTGGTAAATTTTAATTATCTATTTCCCACACTGAGTGAGTGTAATTCTGTCACCGTCAGCCTTTGACCACGGCCATAGAAACTCAATCGAAATGTCAGTGAAAAGAATAAGGTATGATTCCGTTTAATTAACGTTTGTGGTAAATTTTAATTATGTATTTCCCACACTGAGTGAGTGTAACTCTGTCAGCCTATGACCGCGGCCATAGAAACTCAATCGAAATGTCAGTGAAAATAATAAGGTATGTTTCCGTTCCGTCTTTGGACAAACTGCGATTCCAAAAAACTGGTGGTTATGGCTAAATGTTCTTAAAGATCAGCAGTAGATTGATGATACGGTTTAGTCCCTCAGAAGAACTTTAGGTAACGTGAGTTGACTATAATTTACTAGATTTGTAAATAAAGATCCATTTTTACTTAACAAATGTATAACATCAAAGCAATTTCAGATTTATTAAAAATCTTTTTTTATTTTTGCAACTTGTTAAGAAGCTCTTACATATTCGTTAGTAAGCGACTATGACAGATGGCCATTAGAAAGATTAAAGATGCCGACAATCCCTCCTGATATCAATGGCGTTATAAATTTTACTGGAAAGTCATTAAGTGATGAAATATTTGTGTTCAGCTTATTTATTATTGTAAGCGTTTGTGGATTTTCAATAATTACATTTTTTGAATTACATTATTACTCAATTTTTCTAGCTTTTTCTTTGTATTGGTAACGCTATATCAAAGTTGGTTTCACTGAGTAAAATTTAGAAAAAAAAAGTTTGTTAGAAATCAATTAGTGATCATACGGAAGATATTCATAGAAATATCGACGCAATTATATTACGAACGGTTTCGGCTGCCAGCGGAAAATTTCATTTCATTTTGCTAACTCTAGCGTTATTTTATTTCCTTTTTTCAATACACCGTAATATCTGATATAAGCCACTAACAGTGACATACGAATGCTTTTATTATGATTCTATTTTGGTTTTTACCCGACTACGATGAAGCCAATGAAAAGGTTCTGAAGCAGTCTATAATGTATGTTTGTGATTTCGTGTCTTTCCCAGTGGTACCTATCTACGTAAAATTGTAATCTTATTTTGATGAATAAAGTTTCAATCGATTTGTTATTATAGTCTACTATAACCATCGAAGATTAGGTAATATCGAGTAGTTTACGGATAAACATATTTTTTATTTTAATTTTAAATCTCAATTAATCCTTAACCCAAGTTTGATTCAGAAAGCTATCAACAATCAGGGCTTAACTTGTTAGGGCGTAACTTTCAACATGTATTTTTGTGTGTAGAATCGAGGAGGTGGCCTAGACATGAATGTCATCCCGGCATGGCGGGAAGGCATCACTGGGAAAGGTGTGGTCGTCACAATCCTGGATGACGGTCTGGAGACCGACCATCCTGACTTAGCTGCTAATTATGTAAGTACATATTTTACATTTCTTGCATAGTACTACCCCTTCCGGTCTATAGTTACAGGCGAGTACTGCCAGAACAAAACGGACAGCGGCGTCTTCTCTTCACGATTAACCAATCTGCAATTGCTAACCCGCTTGCATGTGGCAAAGACCTTATTATGAAGGTTCCGAAGGAGACATTTCTCGAAAGAGACATTCTTCGAAAGAGACACTTTGCGACCAGCGGAAATTTTGTATCTCACTTGGATGTCTTTGGATAAGCGAGTTAAATATAGGTTTAATTTGATGTTTCGTACTTCTTAACGTAATGCTTTTAATGCATGACTTTGAGATTATAACAACATGTGAGCTACTCTAGCGCATGTTCAAAAACATAAACACTACGTAGAGATTTGCACTTCTAAGACATGGCCATTTAATTTTATCTAATAACCAAAATGAAAATAAGATTATTATAGTGATATTATCCGCATTATTCATTAGATTTCTATGCACAAAGATTGTAAAGGCAATAACGTATACCAGTACAAGGAAACGCATAACTCAGTATTCATATTTAATGTTAAAACTATTATCTAAAACTCGGTAAATCCTCGCACGTAGTCGTTACCTTTGAAGCTACTTATTACCCCTTTGTGTTGTGTAAACTACATAGAGAAGAAAATTGTTAGCCTCAATGCAGCGAAAATGTTACTGAGAATTTGCAAGTTAATTTCGCTTGAACATAAAATACTCGTATGTTTCTGACTTACTCGCAATATACTCGAATGTTTGAATTATGCTTTAATTCCTAAAACTATTTTCATGTTGCTCCAAAGAGTTAAATTATTTTTAACTACTTCCACTTTGTCAATTTTGTCTATTCGATTCATTAACTAATATTATGAAAGGGAAATATTAAATAAGAGAATAAACTGAAAAGTAACTAATCGATCAGATGAACTTTGTTTTAGATATTTGGTATATTCGGTCGTAGTTTTAGTCATGGAAAATGACGGAGTAGTATTTCAAAAATCATCCTCTTAGGATCTGAATAGGCAAGTAGAATTTTGAGGATGTTATATATCCCAATTTTTTATTCCTGGGTAGTGTGATTTTTTAATAAAATTTATAATGGACCATTATAGCTATTTTCCATATAAACCAATTAATATATAACGCATTAAAAATAAGATGTATCATTTTACTAATGTGTTAATAATAGCAATCCGTGCCGTTTCAGTCAATAATGATGATCGTTAAAGTACTTGTCACTTGTGTAAACATGTAATAATTTGACAGGTTCGTTTGTGACATCTAAGTAAGCAGTTAATCAACTTCAACGGAGAGAAAGTCCAAAACAACAAAGTAACTATTAAACGTACTTAACTATCAACGCTTACACCTATTTAAATTGTTGCCGAAACTGCTCTCTGAATATCAAATTACCACTTAGCTCGCCCATTTGTTATTCGGATATTTGTGAACTCGGCTAATGAGTTTTGTCTAGATATAAGTATACCTTTTGTGTTGAATTGTACGTAAACACGATAAATGTAGATTAGATGTTAAGTCATTTTTATATTACGAGTACTTTACGCAAATTGCCAATGTCAGATCAAATAACGTTTACGTTTTAACTGTTGATTACTTTGATTACTGTTGAATGCTTGCCCAGAAAATATAAAGATAAAACTTTTACTAAAACTATTCGAATTTTTCTCAAGTATCTACAACATAAAGTGAAATTGCTTAATCGATTTTCAACTTGATTATCAACTTAATTTAAGGAAGGCAAAGTTCAACTTGCATTAAGGAAGTTTTATGGTTGTTACATAAAAAAAATGAAATGATAAGCTGTAGTTTCTTTGTAACTGACTTTGCATAATTTTATTACGATGTTTACGGCTACTCCGTTTACAAAAATGTCTTAATTTTTCTTGGTACTTTTTTCCTTGTCAGGGATATTTAGCATTTACGATTTAAACGTCCAGTAGTACTGATTCATCTTAACAATCATTACATGATTGATTTATAAAAAATTGGTGTATGTTAATCGGAAAAGTTTCTGAACGTAGATACTCGTTGAACGGGTTGATCGCCATAGAAACTGGGTCATGGCCTGACTAAAAAAAAATAAGCTAATGTAGTTCTTTAATATGTTTTACTAAACATTACTAAATTATTGTCAATGGTGCTGATTACATTGTTAGTAACACATACATAAGTTATATTCTAGTACCTAAGCAGCCAATGTAATTGTTTGTTGTCCCAAATATAGGAAATAAAAATAAATAAATAAATTGTTTTCTTACAAATTAATTAACTTGAGTGAGTAACTGCCAACATCCTAAAAGTATTTACCAAATAAAAACAGAATAAAGAAATTCACAATCTAAAAAAGCTCTAGTAACCCTAATCTGATCCAAAATCCGCGAGACATCCACTTAGTTTCTACTCACGTCACGCGGTTGAATGATACTCACCGGTAATCGGGCCTTTTACCTGAAACCAAACACATACTGCGCGCTGTGTTGCGCGATTCCAACTCAAGATAGGGATGCGCCACAAACGTCCCACTGCAATCTCGGAAAGGTAAGTAAGTGTAAGTGAAAATTGCTGCCGGTCGCATTACGGTAACCATACCTTTTACCGAAAAGAGTCGAAAGTGACATTTGCGAACAAAGCCGAGTTTCAAATTACACGATTCATCTCGCACGGCTTTAATTCCGCTGTTGCCGTTCGGGAAATGGGTAATTGGGTCGCGGTACCACGGCGATTATGCAGCGTTAGGTGCTGCGGGTCGTCTGTAAATGGATATTATGGCCTAAAAACCTCGAGATCACCATCAAATATTTACCACACATAAAACCATTGAGTCGCTTTAACGTTTTTTTTTTTTAATCCCTGTATGACTTCGCTGACATTTTTTTACTACCTACACTATAAAGGTCATGCAATTTAAGCACTGACCTCAAATCAATGAGCAAATACTGCTAAGCACTAGTGGGCAAAATAAAGCCGACTACAAATACTAATTAGGGACTTAAATTATTAACTAATTGAAATCATTTTCAAAGTATTTCAACTATTCATTATTGAACTGACTATAAACGGACTAAGTACAGTTATTTTGTAATTCTAATTGGTATATTCTATTAAACTCTGCGGGCCAAGAGCGCCTAAGTCCTCTTCAATACTTGTCTGCTCTTTTGGTTTAGTTTGGTTGGAAGCGCTATTGCTATGTACGACCTATAAGATGTTTTCTCTGTAATAAATTAATGCATAAAATTCAACTGGTAACCGCCATTCCTTGTTTCGATTATTATAATTAACATTTTTACGAGATTTTATCTGTCTCAAACCATATAAATGAAAGGGCTAGGACCTACGTAGGTTCAGAGGTAAAATAAATGTGTATGCTTTTATATTTCGTCTGTAGCCGTTTTGATCCTACTCGAGAATAAGACTTAATATTACTATATTATGTATGTATATCACACAATTTTGCTAGCTTATTAGATAGAGTTAATTACCCTTTTTGACTTAAGAAAACTTAAAACAGCATCTTATTACCGACATTGGCAATTTGCGTTTCGGCCAAAATTCTGCCTGCATGAAGGTGTCGCGAAGGCGATGTAAGCGGAGCAGGCGCGCCACAGAGGTTATGAGCATATGCTTGTTAATAAGCGCTGTGATTGGTTACATTTGTGGTCGCGCGACGTTAAAAGAATTCGCTTAGTTCTCTTTCGCTTCTTCGGCCGATTCGCTCGGCGTTCTCTGAACTTGTTTATGTGTGGGGCGCAAGCGGCGACATTCAGTTCTCATACAAATGGCGCATGACAGCCTTCCTAACCTTTTTCCGTGTCCTGAGGTGTCGACTTTAGTGCTACGGTAGTATACCCCGCAGTTTTATTATGACAGTTCATCATCATCATCATCAGCCTATCACAGTCCACTGCTGGACATAGGCCTCCCCAATTGCACGCCACTTAGGTCGATCCTCGGTTTCTCGCATCCAGCTCCTGCCAGCCACCTTGCGCAAATCATCACTCCACCTGGCCTGAGGGCGTCCTACACTACGTTTGCCGCGACGCAGTCTCCACTCAAGAACTCGTTTACCCCAACGGTTGTCGGTTCTGCGGCTAATATGGCCAGCCCACTGCCACTTCAGCTTACTAATCCGGTGGGCTATGTCGGTAACTTTAGTTCTCTGTCGGATCACCTCATTTCTGATTTTATCCCTAAGAGAAACTCCGAGCATAGCTCTTTCCATAGCCCGCTGAGCGACTTTGAACTTGTGGACTAGCCGTACCGTCAGTGTCCACGTTTCGGCTCCGTATGATAGTTATGACAGTTAATATTATTATTTTCCACAGGACCCTATGGCGTCGTACGACGTAAACTCGCACGATTCAGACCCCCAGCCACGATACGACATGATCGACTCGAACCGACACGGCACGCGGTGCGCCGGGGAGGTGGCCGCAACCGCGAACAACTCACTGTGTGCGGTGGGCGTCGCTTTCGGGGCTAGAGTTGGAGGTAAGATCTTCTTATTGATCTTATTGACTAACTCACACACACACTACGCAAAGAGAGGACGCCTAACTAATAGCTATACAGTAAAATTTCTAAATAATTATCTTAAATATGTAAGTCAAAGTAAAAATTATATTTTCTTCATATAATATGTATACAGTAAACTTAGTAATAGTAAATGATACAAGCCTATAAAATGTAACATTAATAGAGGTGGAGAGGCCTGATTGCCGAAATACAGGATTAAAAAAAAACCCTTGTTTGGCAACAGAGGCTATATGTATGTCAGTTAGTTTTAAGCTTGTTTAGTATTTTAAGCTTGTGTACATACTATGTATATTGTTCTCTTTTGGCAAATAAAGTATTATTATTATTATTATTACCTACTATATGTCGCTTGCCCCGGGCAATAAGGCGGTTATATGGAAAAACTAATTTTAGAGGAGAAATAGGAGAAGCTATTTTATTTAAATTTTAGCGTGCAGTTATACAAAATAGACGTTTAATATCTCAATTTAAAGGTATATTTTTACCTATTCAAATAAGATATTATCTAAATAAAACAAAACATATTGATAAAAATTTATAATACAAACTATTTACGATGCCGTTCTAACCGCAACATTATCAACAAATTTATAAATAGACCTTTCAGTAATATTCCGGAATGTAAGTATTCATAACAACGCAATTTCTATTTAGAATCTCAAGCGTATCAGCCTATTACCACCTTTTTTTAGGGTAATTTCGTAACTTTATCATCCAATAAACGATGTTTAGTAGCCCTATCAATGAGTCATATTTTTATGTAAGAAAAGATAACAAATTGGCCTTAAATTATACAACTAGTGTAAAGATGTAAGCCGATTTTTTTTATTCATATAAATCTGGGAAAAATTATCAGGGATAGTGTGGCGAACCGAAACTCCTAACATTTATATTCTATTTTTAACTTTTTACTTGTCATATTATCATATTTTATAAATTGTTTGGTTTTAGTTGTCCTTGTGATCGTGCTTTCAACACGTGTAAAATTATAATTGTAAATATTTTAATTTATTTAATTCCCCTTTCCTGATCCCTCATATCCCTTTCCCCCACGTCGCTTATAGATAGATTTATCGACCGTCGTAACCGGTTGTTACTGCTATATTGCCCAAACCGTGTGAAACCGTGTTTGTCACTACTCGCCAATAAACAACTCGAAGTGGCTTTTGATACTAGAATAGTTCGTCCATGAAATAAGATTTCATTTGACTACGCTACAAGCTACGTCGTAGTTCACCTCTAAAAGCGGTTTGATTCATGCAATGTCTGTCATTGCTACAGCACAGATTGTGGTCGCTGCATGAAGTAGCATCCGAAATACGTGTAGTAAAGCTACACGGCTACGATTTTAACATCGATTTTCGTAGCTCGTAGAGTTTATGATTGTTAACTGATGATGCTACAAAAAGCACAGCTACGTTTTTAGTGCTTCTAATAGAGGAAAGGCTTTATTATTAACTAGCTGTTGCCCGCGACTTCGTACGCGTCAATTTCTGTTGTTTTGAACGCGATTATTTTTGCTCTATTTTTCACTGATGCTTCGCTCCTATTGGTCGTAGCGTGACCTAGTCAGGTCATAAGTTCTAAATTATTTCATATTACACATGTTTATTATTTATGTAACCAATTATAATTATAGCAAAATGAACTTAATAAAACATAGATTCATATGGTAATAATGTTTATTCAAAATGACCCCCGCGATTTTGAATACAGGCCTTCAATGTGCACGGACTCAAATCTGGACTGGAGGAGGGGGCCAGTCTTCGTGCCGGATGAAGTCGATTTCACGCGCCGCCAGCCAGTCTTGTGTGCTTTTCGCTCTATGAGCTGGCGCAGAATCTTGTTGGAATGCCCATTGCCTGTTATTAAACATGGTATGAGAAACAGGTTCCACAAGGTTCTTGAGGACTGTATTTTGATACACAACTGCATTCGTTTTTACGCCTTTCTCACAAAAATGCACCTCAGTTAAGCCCCAATAAGAGACTTCCAACCAAACCATGAGCGAGATGTTGGACACGCGGAATACCTTATAATTTTGTTTGTTGTAACTCTCTTCGACGGTGAAAACAATATCTCAATTTATTCATTAAAGATAAAATCTTTATCTTTCGCAACTTTGACTTTGACCACAAATTTTCACATAAGCTTAATATGAGCAAGTATTATTAAACCATGTCAGATGAATAAAATGATTAAGAGTACTCTTTACAATTCATATTTGTATGACAGCAATGCAGAATTGTAATATTCTACTTTCGCTCAATATTCCTTTTTGTTATCCAATTAAGTGCTTAATTTATCTGCGAACAAAATTTGCTTTGTAAGCACTCCGAAAACTCGCACTTAATATTTTTATTCTTTATTCATCGCCAGAATAAATTGGAGCAGGCAAGGAATGTAAAAAATATTGCTTTGCTCGCAGCTCTAAGCAAGACCGACGTGCTTGAGGGGGAATGCTACATTACAAAAAACTCAATGAAAATGTAGAAAAAAAGAATGTTCAGGTTTACTTAGAGCGTCTTTATGTTGCGTAGTAAGTTTTTATTGTTCTCATTTTTCTCCAAATATAAACATGAGTGGGAATATAAAGTATGAGAGACGCATGCGAACTAATTTATTTAGCTGCTTTCTTTGCCTGCGTAATATCCTGTAAAAGGTTCATATTAAAACAATAACGATTAAAGCTGAAGTAAAATAAATAAAAGAAACTACTTAGGTGAACAATACGTCCCTACGAAATGAGCAACCAATATATATGTAGGTGTTTTATACCTTAGTTGTTTTTTATTCATTTATGTAAGGTAAAATTTGTATTACGACGTTAGTTGCATAAAATTACTAGTAAAAGTTTTGTTAGGAATCCAAAATATTTTTTTTTTCCTTATTTTGGCATGCACGGTTTGTGCGTGCTGACGCAATGGCCACTACGATCACTGAGCAAGTAATCACTAACTACGATGGTAAAATGAATATCAATTAAAGTAATATTGCTGAAACTTAAAACGCTTTTCGGCTGCCAGTATCAATCTGAAAATTTACGATAGGAACATAGATAAAATAATTTTTAGAAGTTATTATTTCTTAACTTACCTACCTATTAGTTCATACTCAGAAAGGCCTTTCCATTAAGAGGTTTTATTTTGATATTCAAAGAAAAATGGCATTTCTGAAATAAATGATTGAATGCTTATTTCAATGTAAAGAGGGAATTATGCTATTAATAATGGAAAACAAGATCAGCCAAATAGCCACCACGGCTACGCTTACCTAATCTTTTCATGAAATTTTTCATCACCACATCGCAAAGTGGCTGCTGTATGCCCTCAATAGTTTCACGAATTCCATCTTTGAGGTCTTGAATAGACGCTGGGCTGTCGGTGTAGACCTTATCTTTCACGTGGCCTCAAATGAAGAAGTCGCAACGTGTTAAATCGAGATGTAACACGGTCCGGAATTTTAATAATTTCAATGCGTTGCTAAAGCATCTATCGTTCCATTTTCTTACTCTTTTTCTTTTGGCATATGGCGACAGCAGTGTTTTGGCCCGAGCCACACGAACGTTCCATATTTATTTATGGCGTAGTTTCTACTTGTCAAATGCCTTTTCAAAATAACACCACTTATTGGAAAACCCTGTATTATGTTACAGTTGGGATGAATGTTTGTAATCTCGCTAGATTTTGATTGAACAGATAATGTTGCTTTTTTAAAAAGGTTTATCTCGAGTTAATCAAGAAACTCGATTAAAAATAGAGTGGCCAGTCTTAATGAAGTAAAATACTGGAACGTTAAATTTGGATTCTGTGCCAAACAATAAATAACTGACAATCGGTGTATTATTTTGTACCGATAGTTTTTATTAAAAGTAAATATTTTTAAGCAATAAGATAATGTTAAAAGTTAGACATCGCCAGCCGTAGGAGAGTCCAAACTTCAAAGTTGAGGATATGAAAATGCTTGCGAACTTATTAGAAAAGCCAGCACGTGTTCCTATCTAATATGTGCCGGTGTTTAAGTCTGACATGTGCTGCGCCAAACTTCGCTTGCCACTCGATAATAAGTTAGTATAATGACATCGCCTTTGCATTATAACTATACATTATCAACTAAAAAAAACCGTTGGAGAAAATGTAAACTAAAATTAAAAGTGTACATTGTCTCCTATTTAAGCTTTATGCTAAAGTATTTATTTATATACTACGATAGTAACTATTTGTTTACAAGATAAAATAAAAATATAGTAGAAATTTTGAATCAACCCTTTAGGCAACCTTTAACTGATATTTTTTAAGTAAAAGATAGTTAAAAAAATTGTGAAGATCAAGCACGGCCACAATTCAATTTAAGTACTGTCATATTTTGTACTACGTTAATGCAAAGTCCACCTTACAGACTTACAGTTATAGATATATTTAGGAAACTAAGGTTTTAAAAGGCAACCCATACTCTTTTGGCGTGAACGTTTTTTTGTCGCTGAGTGTAACTTTTTTTTTATGTTGATGGAGTCTAAAGGGCGAATTGGTATTTATTGTAACATAGTGTTAACTATTCAAAAGAAATATATAAGCCCAAAATGTTATCTAATATCTAAAATGAGCCAACTAGGTACTAAGTTTGTTGTTAAACTTAGCCATTAATTCGAGATTTTCCTGTAGTTTGGACCGTAAATTTGAATCCACATTCAAAAGTCATTTCACAGTGCGACATATCATAACTTCCATTCCGATAAGTGATCCATTAATATTGTTCGACATTTGAATTCATTACAATGAAATATGGGTTAGCAGAACTGGAATGGCACTAACTTATTTGCTACTAAACCACTCAAATAAAATGCACTTTTATTTGTAGACTTGCATGGAACTCGTATTATATGAGAAAGTGTGTCCGTCTGTGTGTATGTTACCTCGGGCAATAACCTAAACAGATTGAGATGAAATTTAGTATAGATTTAGTTTGAGTCCCGGGAAAGGTATAGGGTAGAATTATCCAGGAATCCAGCTCCTACAAGGATTAAAAGGGCCTGAGAAACTAAACAATGTATGTGATGTGATCCATGCTTTTATACCACATGTAAAATTTACCCATTTTCAAAATTATATGCAGGCTTTTACAAAACATGGAAGCCTCATATATACTTCCGTCTTCTAATATGTTCTCTTAAAAAAATGTGAAAAGTCATTTAAGTCGCATATAACAGGTCTATACCGTGACTTGACTACAACTTAAATGTTGTGACAAAATCCGAAACAAAACGCTTAAGGCGACGTAGCGCCCTTAGACAAGTGGCGTTCTAATATAGTTTACGCCAGACGAATAGATAACAAATGTATGAAAATGACATTAACAAACGATCGAACGATAGTAAACTTATGTCATTTTCATACATTTGACATCTATTCGTCTAGCGTAAACGATATTAGACAGCCACTTGTCCAAGGCCGTAGTTCTAAGAGGCAGCGTTTTTGTGTTTTAAAACCCATCTGAGAACTAGAAAACAGCGTTTTAAAGTCTAAAAAAATATATGTATTAGTTAAGAAGTCTAGTCATAGCCGCTATCGGTTAGACGATTTGATTAACTTGGCTCGAAAGAAAAAAACACTAACCTACATCGTTTCGAAACTTAATTACTATGTCGTAGTATTAGGATGAATAAGAGAAGAATGACTAGACAGATCTACAAGACGAGTGTGAAAGGGAACGTTGGAAGAGGAAGGCCTAGACGAACCTATCACGATCAAATCGGGGATGTTCTGAAGAAAGGTCAGGTCAAGAGTACTCTAAACCGACGAGCATGCATGAAAAGATTGATGAATGTGGAAGAAGCGAAAGATGTATGCCAGGATCGTAGTAAGTGGAAGGCCTTGGTTTCTGCCTACACCGTTGGGAAGGAGACGTGATAATATGGTATGTATGTATTACTATGTTTAAATAACTACAAAATACGTGAACGCGGCGGCTCGTTAGGCCCGTACTGTCCCGCGCTGTCGCTTGCGGTGCGCATAGGCGCTCCGTAATAGGCGATCGATAGATATCGATCCATAAATCACGAACTGCTGGGCCCGAACATGTCTTCCAGACTCAAGCGAATTTAATTGACCCGACTGGGAATCGAAAGCTGGTCCACTGTAGGTACCAACCGGATCAATTCTAAATAACGTCAGTTAAAAACATTAACGTTTTAAAATTTTCTTCCTTATCAATTTTAATCATCAATTCTCTCAATCATCTTTCCTTTTACATTTGAACCATCTTTGTAAATCTGGGTGCGTAAATCTCTTAGCTTTCTTCAAATTGAATTGAAACTTCCAATTAGACCCTTTGAGAACTGGCACGTAATTAGAGATTGATTGGCAGCCTGCAGTATTATATAAATTTATTTTATGAATTAACGCCAGCTCCTGGTTTTATTTAATATAAACTCAATAAGCTCTTTTTCCCGTTCTTAGGCAACCACGATCCGAGATGCGTCAAATTAACAAAATAATTCGTTGGAATTAATCTTATCAGGTACCTTTTATCCGGAAAATACATAAGGTGGGCTCGTGGTATAATTACAAATTCAAAAGTACACTCGTATTATAAAAAACGCCTGAAACAGTTTCGGCACTAAAGTCTGCAGTATTACCTACAGAACCCTTAAATCAACTTAAACCATCAAAGATCCTTACTGAAACTTGGCACTATGTCAATGGTCTATTTCTCTCGTCTCACACTAAAAGTGAAAACCAGACTCGAGTTAGGGAATCTCGGAATACCATGCTAACCAAGGCATTTAAACATTACAGCTGGAGTTTTTAGCGTTTGTGTTCGGGCAGTTATCTTAATAGACTCGGAATGCTAATCTAGTTACCAAGCTGAAGGATTTATGCTAATAAAGGTGGGTAGAAAGAGTGAAAGTGAAATAGGAAAAACTTTGAGATTGAAATTATAAACACTGGCTGACACTTCGTCGTTTAATATTTTTTGACGACCTCCGTGGCGGAGTGGCGTACTCACCGGTTTTCAAAGTGTCGCCTGCTCCGAGGTCCCGGGTTCGATTCCCGGGCGGGGCAATCTAGAAAGAAGTGTTTTTCCACATTCTCTGGATCTGGGTGTTTGTGTTACCTTCGTTGTATCTGATTTCCAAAATACGACTGCTTTAAATAGTTATTCAAATTGGGATCAGAACAATGTATGTGATGTTGTCCACATTTATTTATTTATTTATTTTTATTATATTTAACTGTATTTTTGTAATAAAAAATTAATGATTATCTTGGTGTTAGATAGTATCTATTTACCGAGACAAGATTCAGGCTATATGTAAAAGATCAATTGCGACGACTTAGAAACGGAGCATCAAATAAAAATGTTACAAAAACACCAAAGAATATTCCTTAGAGAGCTAATAAAGTTATACAAATATCATGTATGACGAAATTGTTTCCTTTTAAGAAGTCAAGAAAAAAATCTTGTGATTAGTCACTATAACATTTCATAGTAATCAATTGTGTTGGTGGTGTTTTTTTAAGTAGTAGTATGGGCGATTTGCAAAGTGCAAGGCTTTTGTTGAACCGCGACACACGACTAGTTTAAGCTACCCGTAATAAAGACAATCTACAGGGTGTTGGGTAAAGGGTATAAGGAACAAGCCGAGACTAGCCTATGTTAACATAATTATGCATAAAAATAATATGGTAAAGTCAGAAAGTTATTTTTTTTATATTTTCATCTAAAGTAAAATTGTGAGATTACGATTTGTATGTGTTGTGTGTGTTTTTATTTTTCTAAAATGAAGATATCGAATTTCTGACTCCACCTTAGTATTTATATGGATAGCTGGTTTCAGCTTGGGGAACAAACAAAAATTCCGAAATTGAATATTCCGATTTTCAAACCTCCGAATATCAAAGTTCCGAAGAATAAAATTCCGACTATTCAAAACCATGATTAAAATTTTACAGAATATCAAAAGTACGAATATTTTATATTCCGAATCTCATTAATACGAAGGATGAATTATCCGTTGTGTTATTAACCCGAAAAACTATATTACGAATTTTAAATTTCCGAAAATTCCCTGTATTAATAAAGAATTTAGTTGAATCCCGAATCGCCGTGGTCTTTTTGCCGTGGTACTTGTCTGCCCAATACTAGTGAGCAATTTAAAAAAGCCGGAGGAGCGGAGGGAGAGCAGTCCTAGCTGGTAAAGAGCAGTTCGGCTTTTACTCAACACACTGTATATGTAAAATAAATATTTTATTCGTAAATGAATAAAGGATTGTATCCTCAAAATTCTATGCACAACATCGCTGAAATGTCAAATCTAATAGAAGTGTGTTTAGATTCAATCCGTTCCGAGCAGCGTATGACGGAAATATTTTCGATCAACATTTTCTTCCTTTGGCTTCGGAGGATCAGCCAAATCCGTCAATGTCTTATGCTTGAGAGTGTTTTAGACAAACAAAACAGGCTTATGTCAATCCTTTGCCACGTATGACAAAATACGAATAAATTTATGTGTCTTTATCTTTAGTATTAAAATTTCATGTGCAGTGCCTGTACAAAAAAGCTATATGTATACATATTTTTCTCTTTATTAGGGTAACAAACTGCTTATTTTAACACATTATGACTGATTAAATACAACTAATACACTAGCCAAAGTAGTTTCTACTACTAATGCGTAACTTGTACGGAATCAAATAAAGAAAAAGTGTTCATTGATTATTGAAGATTAATTGAATAAGAAAAAGGTTAAATAAAGCAAAAGAAAAGTTTGAAATAGCAAATCACTAACAATAAGTGTTCAGAAGCGCGCCCATTTTTTCATGAAATATGTAAGTTCACTGTAAATAAAATTGTAATTATTACTTGCCCTGATAAGAAAGCTATTAGTTCTGCAATCAATACATTTTTTTGCAAACTCGCACGTATTTACGGAACGTTAAGAAACGTCGTCTGGACTACATATTCCTCATTTCTGCGAAAGCTTATATTAAAATGGATGTCAAATACACGTGTAATGGTAGGTAAAAGTAGGAAGTTTAAAATGTATTTTTTTCCTTATTCGTAGATTAATACTAAATGTTGAATAAAACGTGTAACAAGATTTGATTTCAGCGCAAAATAACAAATTAATTGGTGACAGGGGCGAATAAAAATGTTTTTGCCATCTGATGAAAAAAGTCCTATCAGACAAAAGAATATACGCTAGCCATTTTACAAATTATTCCGATTTTTTATATTATCTTATATTAGGTATACTAGCTGACCCGACAAACGTTGTTTTGCCATAAAAGTGATTAAATTACTAAAATGGCTATTAAAATATAGGGGTTAGTAATTGGTAATAAAAGAGAAAAAATTTAGGGTTGTGCGAGTATGTATTTTTTAATGCCTCATTATTTAATTCATTTAAATTTGTCAAATTGGTCTAATTAATAGTTATTAATTGAGCTATTTTTAGACATATATCATTAGATTATTAGATCTTAATCCATTATAGCATTTAATCAAAAGACTGAGACTAGAATTAGTGTAGTTTTGTGTATGAATTTTGTTAACATTTTTAAAATATTTATTCTAATAAATTCCAGATAATTTAGATAGACTACCAAAGTATATTTTATTGTTAATTTTATTATTTAATTAAATTTCTCCTAATCTGAGCTGATGTGATAATGCCGAGGGCTTTTAAGGTCGTACCACTGATTTCATTATGGACCTATAAAGGAGTGTTCGGTATTTTCAGATTAGTTTGAATTACTGTAGGATCTAAGTTTGAAATAGTTTTCTTTAAGTTGCTTTCGTTGGGTTTAATCTAAATTTTATCATTTAACTAAAATCCTCCTAATCCGAGCTGATGTGATAATGCCGATTATCTAATTTTGAAATAATTATATTTATGTAAATTACTTCTGATTGGTTCAGTCTAAATTTGTTCAAGTTAGTTAAAATCCTCTTAATCTGGCCTGATGTGATATTACCGAGGGCTTTTAAGGTCGTACAATTAACTTTATTGATATTTTTTTCATAAGGTCGTACCACTGATTTCATTATGGACCTTTAAAGGAGTATTCGGTATTTTCGGATTAGTTTGAATCAATACAAGGTTTGAATTTGAAACAATGTTAAATTAATTATTTCCGGTTTGTTCAGACTGAATTTACTTAAATTAATGGAAACCCATCTAATACGGGCTGATTTAAAGGAGTGATCGATATTTTCGGATTAGTTATGTATTACTGTCAGATTAAGATTCAAAACATTTTCAAAAGAGCCCAACGCAAGCATTTTAACTTAATCTAGTATTTTTTTACTTCGGTGGATTATTCATTAAGTTGTAAAATTAAATAATATCAAATAATTATATTAAACTAGCGGAACCCGCGAACTTCGTATCTCCTCAGATATTAGATTTTGACGTCTTAAATGAGTTAAATGTCATTGTCATCAAAAATATGGCGGAGTCGGAAAATCTTATGTTTGTACGGGAGTATAGAAAAGTGTTGCTTTTTTATTTTTCAGGCAATTTTCAAAAAAATAATCTGTGTAAGAATAATCCACGTACTTCAAGGAATATTATAAAAAAGGAATTAGCGAAATCGGTTCAGCTGTTCTCGAGATTTGCGCTTAGCAACACATTCAGCGATTCATTTTTATATTATAGATGTCTATAGGCTCAGTTGATTCCGGGTTGCATAACAATTCAGATTAAACTTTTTTAAGGATATCTATATGAACATCTACGTACCTCTAAAAGAATTAGGTTTCCTACTATCAACACAGCGTACGGTCCTACTATATCTAGACGATTACACTGCAAAATTGTTTATTTCAATGATTATTCAACGCGGTCATTATTTTGAAATTTAAATTTCGTAAAAAGGAGGTTTGTTACAGAGTCTCGCCTGAGACATAATTTTTCAAGGTTATATACTAAAAACTTCTTAAGAACGGTGGAGTCGTAGGAGTTAGATGACAAGCAGCGTGGCATATTTTATGACTTTTTAAATTACATACTGAGAATCGTTTAGAAGTGACGTATCAATCAATCTACCCTAACGAGTATCGATACTGTTCAGTTTAGTCGCCCTAGTAACTATTAACTCGGTGTTAACGTTACAAACGAGCTTCGCAAATTAGCATCTAGACTAGTAGCTAGTTGACCACACAGCTAAAACCCAACCTTGCGTTTCAAGAATGTGGTGTGCTAATTCTTGCACAGCACTCGTATGGTTCATTAGCGATGAGCAAGCCGACCGCGTTTTAGATTTATTCACCGACCGAGTCGGTAAACGAGGTTTATAGAAATAGTCCTGTTGTTGAAAGACGTAATGTTACTAAAAAAGGATTTAAGGAAGTGTTTTATTGAAAAAAAAATTCATTGACTGTTTCAAAAGAGGAACGATTCACGAGCACGACGGCTGATCCATTGAGTTATTGTGGACAGTATTTAATCCATTAATATTTGTATCTGTGGAAACTTTATTGTTTTATGTACATACAACAGCGCGTCAACCTACCACAAAACCTCAAATTTTCTCAATTGATATTGATCTCTACTTGTCGGACTTTAAGTTGAAAATCAATTCAATGACCTTTAACTTTTTGGGTAGATTGACCTGCCGTTGTCTGTACTTTCAATACGTGTTACTTATAAGAATTAAATCATGTTTGTTTCCCTTGAAAATAAAATAAATAAATAAATAAAATTTCAATTGTATTGAGCTTCTAGTGTGACCAATAAAACTCAATCGAAACGCGAAATATTTTAAATTTTTGTAGCAGCAAAAAAGGTGTCAATAAAAAATCTTAAAAATTTTAAAGAAACATATAGTACGTAAAGAAACTTTATGACAACAGATATTTTGTACGGACACGTACAATTTTAGTTTCATGTATACTTTTTTTGACTTTGTGTAAAATAAAGCCAAGTAAATGTATAATACTTTATTTGATATTTTAGCAATTAAATTGCAATTATAATATCAGTATATAAACTTGAAAAATTACGTCTCAGGCGGGTCTCGAACCCGATGCCCGATGCGAGGAGATGCGGGTTCGAGTCCCGCCTGAGACGTAATTTTTCAAGTTTATATACTGATATTATAATAGCAATTTAATTGCTTAAATATCAAATAAAGTATATACATTTACTTGGCTTTATTTTACACAAAGCCAAAAAAAGTATACATGAAACTTAATCATGAATACTTAATCAGTATATAATGTTTATATACTGATAAGTAAATGTATGCTAGATATTGCCAATTCCTAAAGGAGGATGTGCCGTAATCGCCATGCTCGGCACTGCTTTTTTAAAATTTATTTATCGATCATCACCATCAGAAATACAGGGAGCCAGCTTTCTGCCAAGTTCGATTCAACAAAATCTCCATTTTTCGACTTTCATAACATTCTTATGATGAGCTGAATGATTCTTAGAGTTTCATTTCATTTATGACAGCAACATGTAACAATAAATTAACTTACCGACCAACCAAAAAAAATTTTTTTTTATCAGGTGTTCGGATGCTTGACGGTGATGTCACGGACGCGGTGGAAGCCAGATCGCTTAGCCTCAACCCTCAGCACGTGGACATCTACAGCGCGTCATGGGGCCCAGATGATGACGGGAAGACCGTCGATGGGCCGGGGGAATTAGCCACAAGAGCGTTCATCGAAGGGGTTACTAAGGTAAGATAGTAGCGTGTCTTCAATATAAAAAATAATAAATAAAATAAAAACGAAAAAAAAATTTTATTCAGCTAATTAAAACAAATAAACATTTCGTATGATTTGAGTAATACCAGCTTCAAAGTTTTCTATACCGGTCGACTGCTCTTTACTGTTATTAGAGTCAGGTACATGTATAACCAAATTTGTTGACTAAACTACGCTGACTTCTAAGTGCAAAGCACTTGTTATAAATAAGCAATTATATTCTTTGTAATATCATTGACGTCCACACAAGTAATTGTAAGCGGAAGGACAACTAATCCCACAGCGATAGAGAGAGAGAGACAGTTGGAACTCGGATTTTTTTAAATTCAATATGTCGTATTTTTAAGAAAGTAAGGTTATAAGCAACCATTGCCATGATACGCAAATCGTCATCATTTCATCAAGGTACAAGATATTTAGGCTGTTTGTCCAAAAGTAAGAAAAGGTCTATAAGAAGGAATAAAGAAATCAATCGGATTGATAACCTACACAAAAATATCTGGCATGTAACTGACGATTTTTGGTACAAAGCATAAAAAATTATTACTGATTTCGATTACTTTTTTGCTATCGATAAAACCTAGTGCAGAAAAACAAGGCTAACAAAAGTTTTTTCTCAAAATGTATATCCGACGAACAAAATTTATTCTCGAGTAAGAAGTGGGTGTTCAATATATATGAAACGAGGTGATACATTAAAAAAAAACACAAATATTAACACAACACTTGTATATTATATCAACAATTTTTTCAAACCTAAAAATGAAAATCCTCAGGATAGGTTTTGTTGTTAAATTTTTAAGGCATAATTGGATATTCTATAAGTATAATTAATTCCATCTAACTCTGATGGTCTTACCTAAATTTCGTGACTAAATAAAAAAAAGTGTTTTTAAACAGTTATGACTTTTTCTCTATGACGAAGACAGGCGGCCTAAAGTCAAACTTGTTTAAAAAGTTAAAATCTTATTAAAGGTGTCATAATTGAAGTTCATTTAATAATGTGTGTATTTTTACATGCTGTGAAAACCATACTTGTGGGCCATAAATACAATCAAACATTTTTGTAACGAAACATTAATGTGCAAAACGCTCAATTACGAGATGAAAAAAAAACTAGCACATTCAGTGAGGGTATGAGACATGCGGAAACATTTTTTCATTAAACAAGGGTAATCAACGCCACTCAAAAATGTACAAGCGCGTTCATTATTTCGCCCCGGCCATACAGTAGAGGAGTAGTAAGTTTAATAAAGTCCTAACAGCCAGCTGTGAAATTCGCTACTTTAATTTGTTACTGTTACCAACTACAACGGATATTAGCCTTTAGTGTTACGACATAAGATCCCATTTAGGCATCGAGGCCGCGTCGATTTTATAACTAAGTTAGTGAAGGGCGAACAGAAGCAACGAGGCGACACTTGGTCGTGGTAATTTCTGTAATGACGCAATTATTTTCTCTCTATTTCCTGCACTATATCATATTAGAGGGAGGTATAGTAGACTCTTTTTTTAAACACTCTAGTCTAATACAAGTGACCTTAAAATGTTCATTCGCTTTCTCCTATGAGGGTTTATTAATATTTGTCATGTTGATAGTACAATTGAATAGTATTGATAAATGATTTTCCATAACCTAATAAATAAGTTTGAGTCATCTTTAGTGCCTTTGGATTATCCAGTATTTTCGACTGTCGCTCTGTTATTTCGAATATAAAGGTATAAAATATATTATTCCGCTTTCGTTTTGAATTGATTATTGTATCATTTGAACTCTAGAGAATTTCTGAAATCATTACTACTAGATTGCACCGTGACGACTCCAGAGCGTTGATTTCAACGTCCACCGATTTAAGATACGACAACCATTTGATTTACGATACCTATCTATATCAAGTTGGCAGTGATCCTTCTGTCTTTATGTGCTATTTGACTATATGGTCAAGTGCTTGACGCCAGTAAAATTTACATAACGTCCTGCCCTTCCCGAGCAAACTTGTTTAGACAATCCTCTTTAGACACCCTCTTTCGGTTTATGGCATAGACAGAAAGGAGCAACGAGATTACGTATTCGCAGGTAGAGGAAAATACGTAAGTATAAAATGCGTAGGTGCTCAAGTTATTTGAGCGTATAAAAATAAACATGCGTAAAAAATAACGAGAGTTATGTATGAAAAAGATGTTACGAAAAGGAAATCTCATTACCCTTTAAGATTACATTCTGAAGAAAATGTAAGCAAATATTGATACTCTTGAACAGCAAATAGCACTCTAAGTTATAAGGCTTATTTTCTCCGATCGTTTTGTGATCCTAAAAAGAGTATAATGCATTGTGTTTAACCTGTAATATTGCAATGTTTTTGTAAATAAATAATATGTCTTAACTACCTATTGTCCGCGACTTCGTACGCATTTATTTTTGAATATGGATGATATTCAAGGTTTATTTTCTATTACTTGATATATAATCCTTCCTTACATCCAGAGTTGTCCGGAATTCAAACAACTGACCAATAGATATGAGGCGCGAGTCAACCACTTGTACTGCTGTACATCTTTATCAGCCCCCACCAGTCTACTGCCAAAAGAAACCTAAAGGAGACTTATGCTTTAATGGCGACGCTTGGCAGACAAGTGGGCGTTCGCAATTTGCCAAAAGGTGTAGAGAACTCGCTGCAGCTTCTTCTTCTGGCAGTACTCCATTAGTCATAGAATCTTACGACACCAATAGGACGAGATTGCGCACTATTCGATTTTAAAACTACACCACACGACATACTAACCATTTTTCACTAATAGCACGCGGATGATACGAATTAAATAACCTGTCAGAACATAATGTAATCTTAATCTTAAAACCTCTATTATTTATTTCAGGTTGAACTTTATCTTCTGCTATACATATACAACCATATATTGTACTCTAAATTCAACCAATTAGAAGTTTGTTACTGTTTTCTTTGCACACAGGGAAGAAATGGAAAAGGTTCCATATTCGTCTGGGCATCAGGCAATGGAGGTAGGGAGCACGACAACTGCAATTGCGACGGCTACACCAACTCGATCTGGACCCTGTCGATATCCTCCGCAACCGAGAGAGGGGAGGTCCCTTGGTACTCCGAAATGTGCAGCTCAACCCTTGCGGCCACGTACAGCAGTGGGGCTATCAATGAGAAACAGGTATTAACTAAGTCTACTAAATATTTCCTTGTGTCACCGTAAAATTATAAGCTTCGCAGTTCATAATTTAACGTCTTTGGATTACTATCTAACCTAACCTAACCCACCTAGTTTATAATCTCACGCGTTGTTTTTTAAACTGACAGATCTTACAATTTAAGTACCGCAATAGGAGAGTACCAGAAAGGATAGTCGATAAGTTTTGTAACTAATATAAAAAATAAAAAAAACGTTGTTAGTATAACCTATTTGTAGTATCCGTAAGTATAGAAAATTCTTACACTGGCGTTCTTGTTACTTACAAAACGGGACTTGACACGACATCAATTGAGTACTACGAGTAGGTCTACCACTTACTTCTTTGAGAACTCGTTTGCGTTGCCGATCGTTGTAATTACAAATATTTTTGTATTTGAAATCATTAATTAATATTGATTTCGAATGAAATAAGTTGAATAGTTGACTTTAATTTCAATTACAAATATAATTTTGATGAAATCTCCGAAACATTGAAAGTCCACGATCCATACGATCTAATTGATTACTTGCTGAAGTGAGAAAATACATTTTTTATACGTTCCTTATCTAATACTTAGTACCTAATATAGGTAAGGTAGTTATTAGCTAGGTTTACGTGTAGGATTTTACGTAAAATATAAAACACCGAACTATGTTATTAATGTTCCCACTTACACACAGCGATCACAACTTTATCGTCCTTACATGCGAAATGTCAACCCCAAGAAGGGGAGATAGGATATAGGGATGACAGTATTAAACTTTATTTGGACCCTTATTTCCCTATTACCCATAAACTTGTGTAAGAACTTATATTAGAATTCATATCTAGTTTATATGAGCATGAGATGTAATGCTGGCGTTGTCTGTCCATCCCATTATTAGTTGGTTCGGGCATCGGCAATCAAAGTTTGCCGAAACTTTTGGGTCAAACAAATTTAGTCCGATACGCCAAAGTGGAAAAATACACGAAACAAACGAAGACACGAGTTCAGGTTATCCCGAAACATTGTTAATAATATGGTAATGGAAAGGTCTTTGAAAACATTGTTTTCTACCTGAGGAATAACTACGAACGTAAAAGTATAGCAAACCAATGTTATTTACACATAACCAAAATAATCCCAGTAAAAATAAGATAGTGACAGTTTAAAAACGGTATCAAATTTGAATAATCTAGCATATGCATAAATCAATAAGAAGAGTAGGTACTTAAAGTGTACTATATTAGTATTGTAGTAACTTCTAAAATGTCCTGAAGATGTGACTTGAAGTTTTTTTTGTATTAACATAATTTTTATCCTCTTAATCTGAGAGTATTTGTAAACCAGTAACTTGGAATAAAGGACCCAAAAAAGAAAAATATATTTTGTTTAATGTAGGTATTTTCTCAAAATACTCCAGGGAACCAAATACACACTAATCGTACATTCTATTGCGAACAAGCGGTTGCCTGAGCTCGGCGTGTGAGTTGGGGCGGGGGGCCGTGCGATTGACAAGACGCAAATGAAATTGACGGCATACAGACGTTTGACTCGATCCGTCTTTCACCGCTTCCCGGTTCAGGTAAATTCAGTAATGCAATTATTGTCAAATTGGCTCCGGTATAGAGCAGTGGTTCTAAACCTTTTTGGACCAATATTGTCCGTCTTGCCACTACCATAAACAGGATGGTACTGTAGCTAATATCTGGGATGAAATTTTAATAATACCCCAAGCACTTAGAAGAGAATAAAAACAACAATAAAATTGTAGAGTTTCGAATAGAGAAACCGATCTTTGAAACCGAATATCATCTTCCATGGCACCAGCGGCTCGCATCTTTTAAAAACCACTGTAGTGTAACCACTGTAGCAATGAAACCTGTAAAAGGCATTCTGCGAAAAACTCTTTGAGCGATAGCGGCCCTCTGAATTGTCCCTAGTACAAGTATTATAATTATATTAGATTTTGCGAAATGGACGTTCTGTATATGATTTTATTATTCATCATCTAAGCCTCAGGACGCCCAAAGCTGTACAAAGGCCTCCCCTAAGGATCTTCACAACGATCGGTCATATACCACCCACATCCAGCAGCATCTTCTACCTTCGCCAAATCGTCGTCCGGTGCGCGCTTGCCATTCCAGAACATTCCCGCTCCAACACCATCGGTTTTTCTTACTATGAGTCCCGCCTACTGCCTCGCTCTCCGAATTTAGTGGATTAATGTATTTATTTAATTGTCCAACAGGTTATAACAACAGATCTTCATCATTCGTGCACCGCGGGACACACAGGCACATCTGCGTCCGCCCCGCTCGCCGCGGGTATCTGCGCCCTCGCTCTGCAAGCCAACAGGGATCTAACCTGGAGGGATATGCAACATATCGGTAAGTCTATTGCATTGTGACGACTCAGTTACACAAATGAGCCCTTCGGGCGTAGAGCACTGCGCCGGTATTTGCTCCAACTAACGCCATACAAGTCAACATGGACGTATCGGTAAGTCTTATTCTGGTTGTTAACTTAGTTTTCTGATATTCCAAACATTCTGTACTGCTGTTCAATTGGCTATTTG
Organism: Anania crocealis; assembly: GCA_949315895.1. Taxonomy (NCBI): domain Eukaryota; kingdom Metazoa; phylum Arthropoda; class Insecta; order Lepidoptera; family Crambidae; genus Anania; species Anania crocealis. The sequence goes on along the minus strand of OX438879.1, from coordinate 7,049,012 downwards.
ACACCAATATCTAATAAATCAAATCATTTTTTTAAATTTACGATGTTTTCAAAAATCCGAATTCAATTAATTTTATCGTTATCTGTTTAAAGTTAATAAATTGTAAGTCATAGTTAATTATTACCTGTCTAAAAAAAAACTGACAGTTAAGTTTTGACGGATCATAAAAAGTATTGCAATTGATTGTCAAATACCCATTAAAATGTATCATCTCGGGTGAGATGAAGTGAATTACTATAATGTAAACAAGCTTAGTAAGTAGTTAGGTGAAAGCAAATATTGTTATAGGGGTAATAGTAGGAGTATTGACCTTTTTTTTAACTCAATACTAAATATTATATCCTGACGAGATTTCTCATTACTGCAATATCACCCTCGTTCTGTATTTCATTTATTTGCCTCTATGATTATGATATAAAGGAACTTACAGAATATAAGGGGATGACTCTATCAAGCCGCCAACGCCTACAGTTAGATCTTAGTTAGATCTTTCTACTTCATACATTTTAATAAATTACTGGTGTCTTTAATCATAACGATATAACTTTCAAATTTCACCCCGTGAAAATATTATACTGAAACATATTTATTTTATGTATATTATTATACTTTATTACTCCCCAAATAAACATAAAAACCTTAGCTCAAGCTACAGCACAAAGATAAAGATAGCAGACCCGAAACCTTCTAGCTTCGTCTACCAATCTACCAGTAAGTAAATTAAGTAGACAGCAACAGCCCAAGGCTTGAAAAATTAAGATACTCGTATGAATTTTCAGTTGAATTATTACAGGAAAACATTTCCGAGATCTAAAAAAATTTTTATGCTATCGACTATCTGAATGCCAAATCTGTCCCGCCGTTTTTGTGTTAAATTGATTAGAAAACTTTTGATAAATTTAAATTTTATTTCAGACTTTAATCTGATCAAATAATTTTCTGCTATTTAAATAAACAAAGCCTAGTTTCCTGAACGCTATAATAAAGATTATTTTAGCTCAACAGTAATGAAGATTATTTTAGCTCAACAGTACGGCCTGGTGTCTAAGATAAGATATTATATAATTGAAATTCGTTGTTACATTTATATATATCATCAACAACCATATTGTCGTCTTTATGCGAATTTCTTTTATCAGGAAAGTGTTTAAAATGGAGGTTCTTATCCCTATAAGAACCTCCATTTTAAATACTTTCCCGATGGGTTTTCCTGGGGTTTTTGAAAGCTATTTTTTGCCGGATTAATCGATGATTTACGCTAGGCGAACCTTATTTTCCCCTACACGACTCCCTGCTTTATCAATTTATGTACGTAATACGTATTACCGAAGTAATAACTTTAAACGCTGTTATGACTTACAATAAAAAGTTCAGAGCAAATAATAATTTATGTAGGTAATTAATCATGAGACGACGCAAGTTTTTCGTGAATGACTGTTTGTTTGCCATCGACTCTAAATATGTTAGGTATTTGATACTTCCAAGTAAGTCACAGATGCCATCCTTTTATACAGTTTGGTTTTGGAAATGTATATGACATATAGCAGCGGTTCCCAAACATTCAGCATAAAATTTTTGTTTGTAACCCAAATTTAGTAATAATACTCGTATACATTCGCTCCGTTAATTTAGCTAGGGGGCCGGTAACTCTTATAGATAAGTCACATTTTCTACTTCATCCGTAATATAAAACACGAGCTAAGCGAGCGCACGATGACATAGTATGTGATTCATGGAAAAGAAACATCTTTCAGCCTCTTTGGGATTTTGTTACAGGAGACTTTACGAGATTCGGAGGCTCCCTAGCTAAACCGGACGTGCAGTACGAAATTTTGTAAACGGGCCTACTCAGGTATTTAACTTTAACTAACCGCGTGCGAAGCGAGAGCGAATTTTTTTCATAACCTCCTAATTCGATTTTGAATAGACCTGATCCACTGAACCCTGTTAGCCCTAAAATCCTTAAGTTTGCGCGGAACACAATTTTGGAATCGCTGCCTTATCTAGTAATAAATCAAAATGGTCCAGATAGTGGAAAGTGAGGCATACCTAACCTACCTTTAAAAAATTTACGTGCCAACTTCAGATTTGTCTCTTTTTGCGTCGGTTTGAATACAGAATGAAGTATCATGATTTGTTAACTTCTCAATAATTCAGAAATAGGGCAATGGGATTGCTAATCAGTACTGAAGCAGTATTGTTTCTAAAACAGAAAACAAACAACGAGGTTGTATTGATGCTACTTTTAGATCTCTGTAGGCCCCTAGTTATATTTAAATAGGAACAATTTACTTTTAATCATATTTACTTATTTTCGTGTGCTTTAATTTATGCTTACCATAGATTACGATAAAATCTATAAGTAACGCCTTTATCGGGACTTCCTGTCTATGTGTTATCTACAGCGTGTTAGGTAAATGGTATAATAAACCATAACCAGCCTATGTTAAGAGGAAACACTACGGGCGAGAGAATTGAAAAATAGGTATTTGTAAAATCTATTGCTATCGCGCAGTGCCAAACGCCTTCACCGCAGAGTGTGATAGAGACAACTGCTTCTTGGACCGAAAATACCTACTAAAAGCACACCAAATCAACGTTTCGTAGTCCCCCGATTACTTTACCAAAACTAGACCGAATTAAATACATTTTTCATTAAAAATTAAAGAAAGGCTTTGGCCGTGTTCATGTGTTTTCTTTTTTTTTTCTAAAATTTAGCCAAATTTGTTTTCTGGATGTTTAAACACAGCGGAAAATCTGGCGTATTTTTTCGATTTTTGAGGGCTTATATCTTTTTTATTAATTAATTTATGATAAAACAGAAAATATAGAAACCTGCTAATAGTGGCCATAGATTTTTGTAATAAAAATTATATCTCTAGGTACTGGCTTTATCCAGGGAGGAAACAGGGGACTACTTTTGTATGGAAAAACGGCCCTTGTGTTTCCTCTTAACATATACATATTAAAACTATAGTGAATTCAGAAATTGGATAACATCATAATTATTGAAAAAATATTTTCACACAAATCGGAATCTCGAAATTTTAATTGGTATGAAAAAAAATGATATCAAATTTCTGACTTCACCATAGTATTTTTTTAGGGTTCCGTACCCAAAGGGTAAAACGGGACCCTATTACTGAGACTTCGCTGTCTGTCCGTCTGTCCGTCTATCCGTCTATCCGTCGCTCTGTCCCCAGGCTGTATCTCAAGAGCCGCGATAGCTAGACTGTTGAAATTTTTAAAAATTATGTATTTCTGTTGCTGCAATAACAACAAATACTAAAAATAAAATAAAATAAATGCTCCCATACAACAAACCCGTTTTTTGGGCCTTTTTGGTACGGAACCCTTCGTGTGCGAGTGCGACTCGCACTTGGCCGGTTTTGCATGTTAACATAGGCTGATTTCGGTTTGTTATAGCATTTACCTATTACGCTGTATACAGGATGAAATTTTAGCCACATTCCAAAATTTTTGTAGGCGTCCAGTATCGTATTTAGAGCCCATTTATGAAGTAAAAAATATAAATCAAGTTTTCACCCGAAAATATTTTTCGCAATATAGTTTTAAATTTTTACAGTTTTAGGCCTGTTTAGGTATAAAGGGTAAATCAGAAACTTATGTTTAGTATCGCAATTAATGAATATGATGTGCATTGCGTAAAAAAGTGTTGCTAGGCGGCCGTATCAAAAATTTTAGATTTTTGGCGGACATATAAGTGCTTTATCTTGACATTTTTGTACTGGGCTTTACCAAAAGAAAAAATACGTAATTTTTTTTGTCTCCTAGATTAATATATTAAAATTTGGAAGGTGGTTAAAATTTCACCCTGTATGATTCACTATTTAAGTAGGACTACCTATTTTTATGAAAATACTTTTTTGTTGGTCCATTTGAACTACGAGTCTTAAGCCTTTATGGTACAGTTTTCTTTTTACTACGATTTAGGTTATTTTTATGCCTAATATAATAATGTTGTCATTGAATTGTGATATAAATCTGTTAACGTAGCTGCTGCTAACAAGATCTAAGCAAAACTACTATCAAATCTATGCGCCGAAGATAACGTGTTATAATAACAAAGAGAAAAAAAATACAACATTACAATTCTTTGAAAACACTGGAAAGAAGACATTTTTTTAATGTATTTTGGTGTATTTGACATATATTCATAATATTAGGATCTGATGATCCTAAATTTAATTCTCGGCGCCTGCTCTATACGTAGTCGTATTTAGGTTCATATGACTCAACTATTCAAAGACTCTATACTTGTTTGTTAAAATATTGTTATTTATTTTTACGTTATAGTATTTCCTTGTACCACAGAAGCGACCTTTGTTGTGTCTAATGCTATGAAAAAACGAATAGTACAAAAACCACAGCATATGTATTTTTTTTCTTTTTACACAGTTGTAAGGACCGCGCGACCCGAGCGTTTGAGCCTGGGCGGCGAATGGCGGATGAACGGTGTGGGTCGCAACGTGTCGCATTCATTCGGATACGGTTTGCTAGACGCGGCTGGCATGGTGCGTCTTGCGAAGACGTGGCGAACTGTACCGCCCCAAAGGAGATGCGAGCTGGCTGCACCGCGATCCCGGAAAGATATACCGGCTAGATCCACGATTACTCTGCAGGTTTGCTTTTTTTTTTTATTTCTTTCATTCTATCGCCAAGGCGTGATGCCTCAAAAACTTTCCCGCAATGCTGGTCATATTTTCACACTATCTTCTTTGGGTCTACCTCATCGCTGATAGCCATCGTTAGGTACTAAAATGGTATCACACTTATACATGTATGACTACAGTTGTTACGACAGTATAAAATTGTGCAGACAGTATAATATTATAACCATAATTATTTTTCATTCCTTGACTTTTGATGCTCTTTGTATGCCGCAAGCTTACTTGTTGATTTTATATTAGAGCAACTCTATAGCTTAAATTAAAGGTATTAAGACATGCATCTCTGCAGAGTTTATTAATAAGTTTATAAGAGACGACCTTCTTATGCAGTTTTCTATAGTAAGGATATTCTACAATTTCTTTTCTTTTATTAAACATCAATGTTTAAGGATTTCTACTATCATGACCATTTTTAGACTGTAGCTTTCAGTAGCTTTGCTTTCAATTATGTTTTTTATAAATTTAATTTTATTCAGGGTTAGTATTAATCATATTGATATAAGAAACGATAGATGACGCACATTTTAGTTTTAGCTTTGTTTCCTCAATTCGGACAATATTTAGCTTAGGGAATTGCGCAAACATTTGAATAAACTCCGTTTTCTTTAGGCACTCATCCGCTTGCCTCGGGCTGTATTGTATTGGTATTTCACGATATTTGTGATTATTATAAGCTCTTTATACACTGAGAGTAACTTTTAAGATCATGATATTGTTTTCTTTCTTTTTTCTCACGTTTAAAATTTGAAATGCTGCATGAATATTTTGATAAACTAAATTAAATGTTAGGTGTTAAAATATGAAATTGCCGATTTGTATGGACGAAATCGAGAAAAGTCATTTTTCCATACTAACAATTTTTTTAGTTTTTTTTAAAAACGCTTGAACCGTTTTCGATGCTATTTAAGGTGAAAGTTAGATGGTTATTAAGCAACGCATTATAGCATTTAAATTTCTGAAAATCGAAATATATAATACAAATATACTTAATTGAAGCAAGAAGGTCAGCTGACACATTGTAAGGGGTCTTTTCAACGACTTCCTTTGAAGTAATAGGCACTAGTATTGTATTTTTATTTGGTCAAAAGTTACTTTATTTAGTTTTTGATACAATACAAAAAGAATTACGCAATAATATGACTAAACTTAAGAGCTATAAACAAAATAAAAAGTGGGAAAATAATCGGCACTTTCATACTTTAACCCCTATTACATCCTTCAATTATTTAAAGAGTTTTATTGCTAATAGCTGCCCGACAACAGTACAAAAGCGATCTGGTATTAGATAATTATATGTACGAGATTTTCTGTCACACTTCGCTGTGGCACATTGTGATTGGATGTTTTTTTTTTTTTTTTTTTTTGTTTTTTTTTTGTTTTTTTTTGCGGTCGCGTATAAATAAATAAAAACCATCTTTGATGCGGATTATATATCATGCTAAAATTTCAGCTCGATCGGTGCAGAACTTAGAGTTTTTGAAGCGTACACAAACCAACATAACATTTTTATATATTTACAAGATAGTTTATCCAGCATAGCTTCTGATTAAATTAATATACACAAGCACGTGTATATAGCATAGCTGATTAAATAGAATGGTGATGCAGAACATCCATCAACAATGGGTCAGCTAATTTAAAACTAATCATATATGTCGCTAGCATCGTTATTCCTTGTCACTAGCACTCTTTTGAGTTATTTTCCTTTTTAAATACCTAATCTAAGTTTTGTAAAAATCACAAAGCAGGACTTTTGCCTTAAATCCATGAACATTTCGCTACTCTAAAAAGTGATTTTCAGACATATTATAATTATAGATATTTTCTACCTACATAGTTGGACGTAAGCGCATGTCCCGGAGTGAACTACATCGAGCACGTCCAAGCGAGAGTTTCCCTGTCGGCCATGCGGAGGGGAGACGTCCGTATCACGCTTATGTCACCAGCCGGCACCAAAGTCACTCTCCTTGCGCCCAGGTATATATTTTTTTTAATTTAATTTGCGGCGTGTGTCGACGTAGTTATATATGACAGCACTATTGTATTTTCACAATTAAATTTTTAAATTAAATCAGTAGGTGGTACGGTACAATCGCAGTAAGTGTACTACCGCATGTAATTGCGGTGCACGGCGCCGACCTCGAAGTTGTTCAAAAATACGTGTACCTTGGGTAGACATTGCAGTTAGGTAGAAACAACTTTGAGTATGAGGTGAACAGAAGAATTCAGTTGGGTTTGGCAGCATTTTGGAAACTACGTCGAGTCTTCTCACCGTCGATCCCACAATGCCTCAAGACGAAAGTCTTCAATCAGTGCGTCCTACCCGTCATGACATACGGAGCCGAAACGTGGACACTGACGGTACGGCTAGTCCTCAAGTTCAAAGTCGCTCAGCGGGCTATGGAAAGAGCTATGCTCGGAGTTTCTCTTATGGATAAAATCAGAAATGAGGTGATCCACTAGAGTTAATTGATACGGGGTTTATACCATGTACCTTAGTTTTTATGATCCAGCAGAGAACTAAAGTTACCGACATAGCCCACCGTATTAGCAAGCTGAAGTGGCAGTGGGCTGGCCATATTAGCCGCAGAGCCGACAACCGCTAGGGTAAACGAGTTCTTGAGTGGAGATCGCGTCTCGACAAACGTAATGTAGGACGCCCTCAGGCAAGGTGAAGTGAAATCAGTTAAAAATCAGTTAAAATCAGTTTTATTTCTGCAAATAGGCCCCAGAAGGCGCTTTTACACGTCCCAATATTTAAACCTACCATTGCTTCGGGACAAGTCTGGGCTAGTGCCGAGAAGAAGCAGCGCAAGAAACTCGGTCACAATTGTCAGCCTCTTTTTAAATAAATTTTTACAAGGTAAGGTAATTTTTACAAGGTTTAAGCAAGTACGAGCTGGGACAACTTAAGGCCATACATTTCTATCATTTAAATAATCATTAACAGTGTAATAACCCTTTTTCATTAAAATAACTTTAACATACGATTTAAGTTTATGTACAGGGAGTTCAGCAATATCCTTTGGTAATTTGTTGAAAATACGGATACAATTTTCCATAAACGATTTTCCTACTTTTCGCAGTCTGAAGCCTGGAACGGCGAGTTTATCTTTATTTCTCGTATTAAAATTGTGTACGTTACTTTTCTTAAGAAATAAATGTATGTTCTTACGAACGTAAATAATATTCTCGAGAATATATTGAGAAGACACTGTAAGTATATTAATCTCTTTGAAGAGCTCTTTCAGCGAGTCACGGGGTCGAAGTCCGTAAATAGCCCGTACAGCACGTTTTTGCAATATAAAAATTGACTCAATATCTGCCGCTGAGCCCTACAACAGAATTCCGTATGACATTATGCTATGAAAGTAGCTAAAATATACTAATCTTGCCGTTCCAACATCAGTCAATTGCCTTATCTTTCTCACAGCATAAGCTAAGTCTTCCAGACAGCCCCCTAATATGAGCACCCCATTGCAAATGAGAGTCTACAGTTATACTCAAAAAGGTAGTAAAATCTACAGAGTTTAGTGGTTCATCTTTAACAATTATATGAGGGGCAGCTAACCTTACGTTTGGCATCGTAAATTTAACACATTTTGTTTTATTTGCATTTAGTAAGAGATTATTTGTTGTAAACCAATGAAATAATTTAGAGAGGGTATTGTTAACATCGTCAAATGAAGATTTGCCCCTCTTGGTTTTAAAAATCATTGATGTATCATCTGCAAACAATACCATCTCACAAAGATTCTGTAAGTAACAGGGAAGTAAATTTATATAAACTAAAAATAGCAGGGGCCCTAATACTGATCCCTGTGGGACACCCATAACAAGGGCCGACCCTGAAGACTCAGCTCCATTTATGCAAACCTTTTGTATTCTGCCTTTAAGGTAAGAATTTATTAGATCCAAGGAATCATTCGATGCACCATAATGTTTAAGTTTTTTAAGTAATATTTCATGGTCTACACAATCGAAGTCCTTTGAAAGGTCACAAAATACACCTAAGGCATCTAGCTTACTCTCCCAAGCCTTAAACACATGTTGTAGGAGAGCAACTCCAGCATCGGTAGTATTTCAACCTTTTCTGAAGCCATATTGGTTGATGCAAGATGGCTGGCAGAAGCTGGATGCGAGAAGCCGAGGATCGACCAAAGTGGCGTGCATTTGGAGAGGCCTATGTCTAGTAGTTGACTGCGATAGGCTGATGATGATGATGATGATGAAGTGGAACAATTAGTCTTAAAAGTGGTTTAAATACTGGGCTAAGATCTCGGGATCCTGGGTTCTATCCTGGGTTTTGTATCATTCTTACGTATTGAATATTTAATCTTATGCTTTGTTAATGGAATGAATCCACCAACATAAGCTGTGTTGCACGGACAACGTCAGGTCACCTACCTAAAAAGTTACAGGTCATTGAATTGATTTTTAACTTTAAGCCCAACAAGTAGAGATCAATTTCAATTGAGAAAAATTTGACGTTTTGTGGTAGGTTGAAGTGCTGTTGTCTGTACATCTTCTATTCTGGGTGTTAAACTTAATGGTGTATTTTTACAATTAAAACTTAACACTAAGTGGGATCGCTGCAACCGAATTAATTATTTAAAGATACTTTTTAAAGTAGCCTAGTCCGCCATTAGTCAGGCTACTAATTTAGAAATTCACGTCATTAAATCGATTCCCAATTCGTTATCAATAGTAGGGGAGCCCAAGCGGGGATTTCGGGATTTACTAAAGCGTGGCAGATTAATATACAGGGGGATACCTTGTACCCGGTTAAGTACCTCCACCAAATATGAGCCCCATATATAAAGCCGAATTTTTTTTGCACATTATAATAATGGCCGTGCATTTGCGTCAGATCGTAATCGTCAGATTATTGAATGGGAGCTTTTTTTTGGTGCACTTAACACCCCCTTAGAAAATCTAACGCGCTTGATAATTTTTTTTTTTCATTTTTAACCCTTACAACCACCCGCATCATGCAAATGATCAGATTAACATACGTTCATTATTAAAAATACGTAGGAGATTGATGCTATCAATATCTGACGCGCTCGAGTATGTCCATGCAACAGTTTTTAAAAAAAATCTATAGCTGCTTCCCCCACCGATGAAAAGGTATATATTATATAACGTTTTTTTCTTCTTATCATCTAAGCTTTGCAACCAAATAGGTCTCTACGACGCTCGAGTAAATCCCCATTTAGCATCGTGGGCTCCCCTACTACAAATAGATACTAGTTGTTGATTCCCTGGACAGTAGTTTAATGTGGCTACTGTTTTTGACCAACTCCTGTTTAGAATAGAATTATGTATGGAATACCTTCCATGTCTCATTGACAATACAAGTATTCAAATGTCATCCTCCGAAGTCCGAATCACACTTGTCAACATCTAATACTAAAGTTAGTCTAACGGCCAGGTAACTAAGTTTATGAAGTTAACAGTGTCCAGGCTACTTTATTATTTCATCGTGTCGTGTTCTGTTCCCTGTTAGTCGCGAGTCACGTACTGGCGAGCACGTCACTCACATTCTGCCATGCTCTTGACACTAGAGTATGTGCTAAAGTTACTGCTAACTTAATTTATGAAGTTGAAAAGCGACTACGCGTTTCGCCGGTAGTTTTATTCTTTAACAGGCAGATGTCTGTATAACAATTACGTAATGGGAAATGACAAATCAACAGAAGGAAGAAAAACAGTTTTTTATGATTTTGTCTGTATGATTGAATTCGTATCACGCAAGAACTAACTGCATGGAGTTGAACGCAGTTTCCAGTGTCGCGTTGCTGAATGTCCATTTAATGACTTTATATGATATTTTAGCAATTTAATTGATGCGGGTTGGAGTCCCGCTTGAGACATAATAATTTTTCAAGTTTAAATACTGTCCATTTAATGATTTTAAGCTACACGTGAAAGAAAACGCGGTAAAAGGACATTTCTAAATCTTGGCTGAATTTTCTCAGATCTTTATTTGAATGTCTAAACAAATTTTCTTCGCTATCTGGTCAGTTGTTTGCTCGTACATTAGCTATGAGAGAAATTTGAGACAAGACTGAACTAATAAGGGGTTTGAAAAGTGTAGAAAGGTAGAGATTACGAAAATTTGAAGTATCTCAAGAAGCGAGGTGTACCTACCTAACCTATGTATTCGAGAACGCGGTATAATCTAGAGTGCGGTTTAACCGACTTTAGCGATAGTAAATAAATGAATAATCCCTCAAGTCCCAAAAGCTAATTAGTCATATAAAGAAGGGACTATACTCCCTTTTGGGAACTAAGGGATGAAATATTAATTTCACAAAACAATATGTGCATAAACAGAGCTGAAAAAACGGGACGTCACGTTAAACTGAACGCCAGTACAATAGAAAAACGAAACACGAGATAATTCAGGCCCACAATGGAAGTCTATAGAAATCGGAACAATGTGCGACTGTGGCGTGAACTTTCCTAGTGCATAATTACTAAACTTTACTGTTCGAGACTCTGTAACTCTTATTAAACAGAGCAAGATTCAAGTTGGGGCATAGTAGCTTCTAGTTAAATTTTCTCCCCGTTGGATCTATTTCGTTCGTGATTCACTTTTGAGATAGTCTTTATGTTAAAAATTTGCAGTTCACGAAGCTTCTTTCGCGGAAATAACAGATTTCCCTTGCCAATTATCTCGGCTTCGGAACTTGTTTAAGAACATTTGATAAAATGAATGTTTTGACGCATGAATAAAACTCTCGTTCTTTTGCTATCCTATAGTTTATAAAAGTATTGTTAACCTTGGTGAACCATAATGGTCTGCGCAGACGGAGGATTTTTGTCCGCGGACTTTTTTGTCCGCTAAATAGATCGCTTACTACTGTATCGAGTAACGCAAGTAAAAAAGTCCCCCGAACTACCGAGGACATGCAGAGAGCGGACCGGACAAAAGTACGGGGGAGTCTCCGAAAGAAATAGTACTCGTGTGACATGGCGGACTTTAGTCCGCGTTGTGCGCTCGAGAATGACGTACGTATGCACGAAGATAAACTAGAAAATGATCGCACACCGTGTGCGTTGAGTCCGCGGTAAATTCGCGACGGACTTTTTATTCGCAGAGCGTACTTTTTTCTCCGCCGCGGAGAGAAGTCCCTCGTCTGCGCAGGCCATAATTCTGATCTTAATCTTAAACGAACCGAACGTCATCTATGATAAGACTTTTTTAATTAAACTATCTACGTGAACCAAAATATAGATATTACTAGGGAATATTAACTCGGTGTTCAAAATAGGAACAGTATCAGACAGTATCCTATTCCAACTATGTATCACGAAATAAATAATCGAACGATTTAGGGAGTCTGATACCGTGAAAATTACATTAGATAGTTATGTCATTGAAAGAAAGGTTGAAAGATATTTAAAAGTGTGTATAGCGAGTCAATATTTTCTTTAAAAAAAACTGTGTTGTCTGAGGGGAGCGATATACACAATTCCTATGCAGACGGAGACGCTGGCGGAGTTAGTTAGTATATGTTTAATATACGAGAGCTATCATGAGCGTACTTCCAGCCCGCAAATATGTATCGTGATTTAAACCACTTGCCTATTTGTGCGAAAACTAACGCACTTCAACCAACAAAACTTTGAATCGAAATTCCACATTCCTCAATTTGGCATCCGATGTGTAGATTTAAAACTCATTTGAAATAAGAATATTCTACGTTTGTAGATAGTTGTTTTTCCCAGCAAAGACATTGACATGGGTCTAAGTAAGAATATAACGCTTATTGTATTAGGACAAGCTTTTTGTTTTATCAATTTGTATTTTTGTGTGTGTAGGATAAGTTTTATTGTTTGACATAATTCTAAATATATCTTACATAGTGCAATTTTAGGTTGATCAAATATCAAAACCTGCCTATTAATAAGTAAATTGGGGTTGACAGCGTTTCAGATAAATAAAGTTAAAACTAAAACTGAAAAAAAAAACACGAAGTAGGTAGACGAATAATTTTTAGGCATTAGCATAGAATAGGATAGCATATTACTAAAAGAAATCACCAATATTCATTATGCACCGGCTCAAAATTTAGGGCTTATTTCCGTATGTTTTTATGCCATTCTGTGAAATCATACCTTAATAAAATAGGTGTAAGTACGAGTATGTATATAGGCATAAGCAATAAACTTTGATAGAAAACATCCCCTAACTAGGTACTTAGTTAAAAAGGCGTGTGGAAGTTTATTTAAGGAACCAATTATTCCTTATTTTGATATAGTGATAAAAACTCCAAAAAATATGATCTGCGTGGAGAAAAAGTTGTGCTAACCCATAATAAAGCAGCACCACGGGGTATTTTAAACAATACATAATGCAAAGACAATAACGAAAGTACTAGCTGAGGTCACTAAAAGTTTTCCAATTAAGAATGTTACTGATGTCGAAATTTGGCACAAAAATTTTAACAACATATCGGCAGTTCAAATACTTGTTTTAAAAACATCGCAACTATATATTGTTACATCATATTACAACATTTTTGGAATGAATAATTAAAGATCTCTGAAAATTTGATCTTTCATAACTTCGTAAATTTTTAGTCGTATGAAATTCGCACCATAACTACATTTTTATCTAAAATTGGTAGCATTTCTTATTAAGCCCCCTATTTTAACGAAATTGTTTCTAATAATATCTATTGTCCTCAGGGTTCACGATTCCTCGCGTTCTGGATTCAATTCTTGGCCATTCATGTCGGTGCATATGTGGGGGGAGTCCCCCTTAGGCGTGTGGCAGTTAGAAGTGTCCAATGAGGGAAAATATATTGGTAAGTTTACTGTTCGAATAATTAAATTTTGATATTGCCAAAGATGAGTTTACGCCTGGACATTTGGCATGGTATTTATCCAATGAGATTAAAATGTACTGACGTAAACGAGCATTTATACAGTATGCCAAAAGTGGTCGGTAGTAAACGGATATAAATCCAAGCGCAAAATGCCCTTGCGTAATCCCATCTCTAGATGTTATTGCGTTTTGTTCAATAACAACACGAAAAACCATTTATCATTCATTAAACTAATGTTTCCTCTAAAATCGATCACATGTTTTTACTTGCAAGAGATATGTACCAACCTATTTACAATACAGGATGTTAAGTAACCGGTATTACAAGACGAAATCGCGCCATTGTTAACTTAAGCGAATAAAACGGCGAAGATAAATAAATGCTATCATCCTTTATTACATAGAATGACTTCCGAAAAATGCCCTTTTTAACAATCACAATAAAAACACATCAGAAACTTGGTGGTAACATTTGATAGGCTGGTTTTGGTTTGTTATAACATTCACCCTACACCCACTTGTGTACCCTTAATAACTTTGTACATTTGACAAAAAGAAAGAAAAAAAATCCCTCTATGTTTGAAAATTCAAAGTCAAATCTCGTCATTAATCAATCAAATAATTCTGTACGCAGAAGGTATATGGAATACTACTTATTGATACAGAACGTTAGAAATACAATTACTTGACCAAAAAGTTATGTCTGCTATAAGAATATTTATTTAATGGTCTCATAACACGGGCATTGTCAATTATTTAATTTAAATAACATTAAAACGATATTTTTGATCTTTAGCAGCACTGTATGAACATTATTTCAATATCATAGGTCGAGCGACATTGCAAGACTGGTCTTTAACGTTATACGGAACTAGCTCGCTGGCTGCTAAAAATGATCCAATACCGTTCCGGAATCCGATTCCGAGCCGGAACCGGAGCAACGCGACTCGCCCTGTGGTTGTGCAAGCGGGTCGCAAAAATAGCCGCGGAAAGGCCGTATCTATAGTCCCCACCTATCCGGTCGGCTTAGTCAAAAGAAAGAAGAACAAAAATTCTAAAAATCCGAATAGAAACGCGCAAAAATTGAAGCAGAGTCGACCGGCTACGCGGTCCCCGATAGAGAGCACGACGAAAGCAACAACGCCACCTCCCGACTTAAGTTTGAACCTCCGAGGCGACATCTCGGATCCGTTGGCTGACGCACGAGGCCGCAAGATGTCCAGCCTATTCGACCAGTATCCGAAAATCCAACGGATATATCCGGCGCCGCTGCAAGCCAATGGTACACCGTGCATGTTCTGATTCGTAAACATCGTTTCTTTGGCCGCTAGTTTGTTCCCGCACGCCAATTACCTTTGTTCCGGACGCCAGCGCTCTTTGCATGTCGTTTTTGTGTTTTTATCGATCTCCATATAATAGGAATGTTTAGATTTTTGTTTTCAGTTGCAATTAGTTTTCTTAGGCACCTCACTACAATTACGTTTGCATTTTTGTTTTTGCTTCTTCATAGATGTACTTAAATTATGTTGTAGCGTGTTCAGATGTTAGTTGTTGAAATGTCTTAGGCTTGATAGAGTAACATTTATACACCATTTCGATAATTTTGATGATAAACATGACTTTATTTCTTTAACAAAGTGACCTTAAATGTCTATTAATATGATCGCTCCTATTATTTTCACTTTAATGAAATAACAGAAATATTGTCACTTTGTTATTGAATGTTTTACTGACGATAATTAATGTGCTTCTATTTTATTTGCGTTCTCATTTTAATTGGACCACGTTATGCAGAAAATTGCCAATTTATATTCTTCGCTTCAGTTAATTGGGTCCTTTTTGATCATTGCTAATTTATATAATATTTCAGTAGTCTAGATCAAGAAACCAAAAAGGATTATTATCAAAGTATGTGATCAGCTTCTGAAAGTTTTAAACAAATTTCCGAATTAATAACCTGTCAGTGTAATTTAATACACTAGCTGTTGCCCGCGACTTGAACAGCTTGGAGAAACTAGCCCACAATAACCGTACTTTTTTCCGGGATAAATCTTCGCCAACACAAATAAACACAATTATTGTGTTAGATCGGTTCAATAGATCTAAATAAAATTTGCATATGATGGCACCACACAGAAGCTACACTTTATCCCGGAAAAAATATAATAATAAATAATAAACGTGGGCAACATCACATACATTGTTCTGACCCTGATTTGAGTGACTATTAAAAGCACTCGTACTTTGGAAATCAGAAACAACGAAGGTACCACAAACACCCAGACCCGAAAAAATGTAGAAAAACACTTATTTACTACATTGACCCGTCTGGGAATCGAACCCGGGACCTAGGAGCAGGAGACACCTTGGAAACCGGTGTGTACGCCACTCCGCTACGGTGGTCGTCAAGTTAAATGAAATTACATCCAAACTTTTGTATTCATAATACTAGCTGTATCTATCACGACGCAAAGACACGTGAAAATCTTAATCTATCTCAAGGGTACCGTAAATTTTTCCGGTATAAAAGTAGTCTTTATGCTATTTATGCCTATAGTCTATTTTCGTGTAATATACATCCAGTTCTGACGCGATTGAATAACAAACATCCATCCAAATTTTTGAATTTGTAACTGTAGTAAGAAGAAAAAATTTCTACCCCAGTAATAATAGGGGTTAAAGTATGAAATTGCCGATTATTTTCCCACTTCTTATTTTGTTTATAGCTCTTAAGTATAGTCATATTATTGCGTAATTCTTTTTGTATTGTATCAAAAACTAAATAAAGTAACTTTTGACCTAAAAAAAATATACAATATTAATTAGGTCCATACAAAACGGCAATTTCATACTTTAACCCCTAATATATACCAAAGATGAGTTGCTAGTTTCGTTGATTTATTGAAAATAAGAACCGTTTCTGAACAACATAACTAGGATAACCCAATGTTTACTGAGGATATGATATTATCAGCCTTTAGTAAGTCTGCATGTCTGTGATAATGGTTCCCGGTTTGTTTAAATATTACTTCTGAGTTAATAGAGTATTTAGTACCTAAGTTTTTATTTTTTTGATACGATGTTTGCAGTCGTGTACCATGTTTTTTTTTCTCACAGCTGGCCCGCTCTCGCAATGGGAGCTAATATTCTACGGCACGGAGACGCCACCACACGACTTCGATTCGTCACAAGAAACAAACTCGCTGGGGACCAGCCATGGAGCCGCAACTTCTTGGGTCGGACAAAACGAAGATTCAGGAGAACTACCATCCAACTCCATCGATGACGACCTTGCAAGCAGCTGGCACGATTCTCATTCGGTGAGAGATATAAAAAAATTTCAAGTAATTATAATGAAAGGAACAAACATACAACTCGCTCGTACGAACACGAACCTTAACAAATCTAACTGTTAAACTTTGTGAGCCAGAAGATGTTTTAAAGTGCCATTTTTTCTCACAACGAAACGGCGAATGACAGTCCCAAACTTCCGATTGAATTTCTTGATTTTGCAATTATTAAATAGACCGATAAATCTGTTGTACCAACAACATAATATATCTTTCGTTATCTACCTAGTTAACCACAATGGGGACTACCGTTTCTTTGCTCACCAGTTGGCGCCACTGTAGACTGAGGTCCGGAGGTATAGCTGTCAAAGGCGATTGGCCCCGAAACAAAGTGTTATATCTTGAATCTAATTAAGGTTATATTGTTTATAAATAAGTATCTTGATATCAACAAACTAACTTCTGAAATAGTTGGTCTTGAGGCCGCCTATTTTTGCGCTTTTTCTTAATTCCGCTTTGAAAACGTTCACATTAATCGCCAAATAATCCATATTTGCGATATTCTACAAAGGAAATCACTTTCCAGCAGGTAAATTAAAGAAATTATAATTTATGCAACAAATTCCGCTAAAACCAGTACAAAGTGAATGATATTGGACCTCACGCGACACTAGCGCCTCTAGTGGCAAATTCACTAGCGATAGTCCCCATTAGTCGATTTTAGAAAAAAAATATTTTTCCGATTAAAAACAACATTGTTTAAAATTTTGAATTATGTTTTTTTAAGGGACAAAACAAAACTGGCTTAGGTTATATATGTGTGCAGTACCAAACCTTTTGGGACATTAGAAGATAACATGCATGTCTCCTATCTTAAGTTTGAGTGCGTGTCTCAGAACCCTTCCTTTATTATCATTTCTTATATATACTAAAGAAGGTAACAAATAATAGAGGACAAATTCGAATTTTGTGACACCCTCTAGCCTTTTTCAATTTGGTTTAATAAAAAATAAACAGTATGTCAACCCTCACCCCTAACCCCTTGGGTAAAAGACGTACGTGAATACTTAATAGGGTTTCTGCTCAAACTGTAAAAGCATTTTATCAATAAACTGAACAAAGGTTTATCAAATGGTAAATTGAAAAATTCGGGTGGTACATGAGACTCGTATGCAAAATATTAGTGGCATTTTAAAACTAATTCGTTTACGAATTTAATTAATAGCTGTGACTGAATATTAATGCGAGTTGGTCATAGATAAAATTGTTCTTTTTTAAGGTAACCTATCAATCAAAGCTTGACAGTCAGTTTTTTTTAAAGTTTCCCATGTCACGGAACGAACAATAATTCCAAGGCAATATGTGAGTTATCCGACTAAAACTAATTTTGTAGGCTAGGCTGCCCAATGCACTAGGTCACAGATGAATATTAACTGTTATTAAAAAAAACATTCGTTGAATTAAAATTTCGACATTAATAAGACATTCTATTGAACTGACATTTTTTTTTGTATATTCGAAGAATTTAATCAAGGCGCTGAGCCCGCGAACTGACCTAAATGTCGACATTTTTAATTCAAGGAATTTCGTTTTTACACTAGCATTCAATTGCTTAAAAAGTTTGAAATTAAGTAAAAAGCCGTTAATTAATTCAACATGACAAATGACTTAGTAGCACAATGGTTAGAGTAGCCGCTTAGAGAAGTCGGAATCCCACGTAGATTTATATAACAATCGTAAACAATGTATTAGCAATTCACAGTTCAACGAATTGCTAAATCAATTCAAATCAAATAATCTGTATTGCCAATTGTGACACCTCCATATGGCGATCAATGTGTCTCTCAATACATATTACTCGACAATCATTCCGTGTACGAACAGGGACCCCTGTCACTTCCTTTCTACCATCAATCAAAGTTGAAGGAAACTTTTTTCATCTCTTCCAACTTTTTTTGCCTATATAGATATGCATGGTTATGGCCACCCGAAAGAAAATTAAAATAAAAATTGAAGCGATAAATGATTGTTGTTTTTCCTCAATCAGATATTTCGATTTTGCTGAAACGCTGATGAGAAGATTATAAGTTAGGTACGAAAATTAGATTGTCTGATTTTTTAAATTATTGTAAGTGGCTAAAATCGAATAACTAATCCATTGTTCAGTAGTTCTGCGAAATAATAATACATTGTAGAGTAGGTAAAGTGTTTTACATTGTTGTTAACTTTAGTAACTTGAATAACTGTATAGAATTACTAATTATTTCGAACCTTTTTTGACATCACATTATATCATACCGCAAATTACAATTATGTTACTAGTAGATTTTTATTGACTAGTAACGATAAGTATTTGGTAGTTAGCCCGTACAATAATGTACCTAACCAAGTTTTATATATTTTTATTAAAATTTCAACTTAAACAAATAAAATAATAAAATTGAATATTTTATTTTAACGTAGGTATGTATTCTTTAACACGATCTACCATGAAAAAGTAGTTCATAATAGGGGTTAAAGTATGAAATTGCCGATTATTTTCCCACTTTTTATTTTGTTTATAGCTCTTAAGTATAGTCATATTATTGCGTAATTCTTTTTGTATTGTATCAAAAACTAAATAAAGTAACTTTTAACTAAAAAAAAATGCAATACATATGTATGCATATATATGCATATGTCGCAGGGAAATGAGGATATCAGGGATTTCATGAAATCCCTAGGGATATGACGACATTCCGGAAGATGTCGAATATTCTTGTCTAGTAAGTCTTCTTACTAAAAGTATCTAGTGATATGACAAAATACTAATTTATCGTCAGTGATATGTCGTTCCACTAAACTAAATCTAGTGAAATGTCAGAAAAGCAGATACTGCCGAATAAAAATCGAGCCATGCATTTCTCTCGCTCGCTCTAGTACCGTGGGTACTAGAGTTTGCCAGAGAAATGCATGGCTTGATGCACGCTTCTATTTCTATTGGAATATTTATAATTTATAACTTAACGACTAAAATCACAAGAGCCGCAACAGCTCGTGCGACGCATCTCTTTCGCTCCCACTAGTGCCCCTGTACTAGAGCGAGCGAGAGAAATGCATGGCTCGATTTTTATTCGGCAGTATCCGCTTTCCGACACTTCTCTAGATTTGGTTTAGTGGAACGACATATCACTGACGATAAATTGGTATTTTGTCATATCACTAGATACTTTTGTAAGAAGACGTAATAAACAAGAATATTCGACATCTTCCGGGATTTCGTCATATCCCTAGAGATTTCATGAAATCCCTGATATCACCATTTCCCTGCGACATATGCATATGCTAACTATTTACCTAACACGCTGTATACAAGGTGAAATTTTAACCACTTTCCAAATTTTAATATAGCAATCTACGAGGCAAAAAACAAATGACGTATTTTATCTTTTGGTAGAGCCCAGTACAAAAATTTCAAGATAAAGCACTTAGAAAATGTCCTCCAAAAATCTAAAATTTTTGATACGGCATCCTAGTAACCCTTTTTTTACGCGATGTGCATCTCATTCATTTATTACAATACTATTCATGACTTTTTGAATTTGCCTTTATACCTTAACAGGTCTAGGACCGTAAAAATTGAAAACTATATCACGAAAAATATTTTCGGGTGACAACTTGATTTTCATTTTTTACTTCATAAATAGGCTCTAAATACGATACTGAATGCATATAAAAATTTTGGAAAGTGGTTAAAATTTCAGTTCACTGCTCTACATCCCTGTATATATATAGTTACAGCTCACATGACTTAACTCTACTAAATGTTGGTATATCCCCAGACCCGCGAGGAGAACTCCGCGTCGTCCGCTGCCAACATCGGCGTGACGGGTCAGCACTACGCGGGCAACGGGTGCACAACCCACGCGCCGCTACCGCCGCACCAGTGCTTAGGTTTGTGCCTCATCCTTCTCCTTATATCCTTGCGCGCTCACGTGGCCCCCCGGTGGGGGCACACCCGCAAACCTACCCCCAAACAACGGCATAGGTTAAGAAGCGACTGTGCACTAACTGCTAGCTTAAGTTTAGAAGTAAGCGCTCCGGATACTACTACCTGCCGACCGCCGAGAGCACCCTGCTTGCTAGCATAGTACTCCCGTGATAACAACAAACGGCAACACTGTTTAAATTAACTAAGTACTTTAATTGTTCGTTCATGTGTGCCAATTGCATTCGATGGATACGAAACATAAAAGGATTGCATAATATCGCGTTAGTTAATGTCAAACCGTTATAAATGCGTGCTACAATTTCAGCAATAATAATTGATTTAAGTAATTGCAGTCATTCCTGCACAAGATGAAAAATGCTACATACAAAATAAGACACTAAAGAAAGCTTTTTATTTTGTGTTCAAAGACATAAAGCTTTATTTATCGCACAATAAATAGATACTGGCAACACCAACTGTTTGGTTTGCGCAAGGCCAATCAAACAATACGGATATTTCCCATTGACCTACATTTAGTGTGGAAAGGAAATGTTTTCCTGTTTATTTCTTCCTCATCACAATAATTAACTATCCTTAGAGGCATCCAGAAAGTAGGTTGCAACGGTCAAAAGAGTGATATTGATGAACCAACGCTATTAATTACTTTCTGAAATAATTTGTCATCCAACAATAATAGCGAATGCGACATTATATTTAAAATTGTAACAATAGAAGCTGTATCGTAAAAGTAGATCAGTAATATTTTTAAAAAAGGGGATTGATCTAGCGACTTAGAAGCGGTTCCGATTGTTAAAGGTGTTGAAACAATACGTCTAAAGATGAACAAAAAATTGTTTGTTTGTAAAGTAGGTTTACGATCGAGATGTTTACGTGATAACGTCTTATTGGTGATATAAGTTTTTGAGAAGTAAGGAATTAATGAAGATAACAATTTTTTCAAATTTTAAATTACATCTTAAACATTCAACGAAAACTTAACCGCACGAGAAAATCTCCATTCGTTTGTATGCCGCTAGAGTGAGAGAGACGGAAGATCGGTCCACTCACTCGAACGCTATGCCAGCCTCCGCTCGTGAGGATTCCGCGTGACAAGTTTCACGGAATGACTGGCAGCGCTCGAGATGAGACGGGAGATCGGTCCGTCTCTCTCTCTCGTTATACCTGCGATCGCGCTCGTGAGGTTTTGGTGTGACACAAGTTTCTGAACATGTCACCCGACTAAAACGATTTTAAAGACGTTATCACGTCAATAAGTAGTAGAATTTCTAACAGTGATGAACAACAGATATCGTAATCATACGGCCGCATTTGTGTAAGTATCTTAAATCCCCAGGCTTCGCCATATGGCCGTAATCATTATGGAATAAGATACCGGGCGTACGACCCTCTTAATAAATAGCGGACACCCTTAAGTTCCTATTCACCGCAACGCGACAGATTCGATTCCAATAGCAAGCAAGTGTACCGTATAAATCACTTGCACTTGCAGACTTTCCCGGTCGTGTAGACCGCAATATCCTTAAAGATATTTATCATTCCGTGTTATTAATAGCTTATGATAGAGCAACGTCTATTCCAAAATATTGGTTTCTCAAAACTATACTGGTCCAGGCTGGTTGCCATATTATAGATATGGTTTTGATTGGCTGGTGAAGCTATGCATACAGTATTCTTGAATATCATTCGGTCGTTCCCAAAAACTGCAAAGGATTCGTTAATTTATTGTAGTTTTTTTTATATTTAGCCAATCTACCAGCCTATTTTTTGACAAAATTACAAGAATTATCCCCATTACAAGCAAATGATTTATAATTTTTACTTAAAAGGAAAATCTGTTTATATTGTGATGGCGAATTCGAGATGATAAATAATACTTAGGGCAGTTTATTTTATTACTATACCTAATTTAATGTGTAGGTCTTAACTAGTACGCTCTGAAGTTACTTTATCTATAATAAAATTGAAGTGTTATGTTTTGTAAAAATGCATGTTAAATCAAAAACACAATTAGCACAAGCTACATTGTCCTTGCCACAATGAAATTGGGAATCCCATCTGATAAACACACGACTGTCATCTATGAAATCCTGTACGCATTAAGTATTCCGTTTTGTGTGTGTGTTTTATGATACAATTTAAAACAGAGTGTATTTTATTTCTGATTAGATGACTCCCTTAATTGACTTCAGATCGCACTCGGTGCATTTTAAAACCAGGTTAAAATTCCATCAATAAATGGTGTTGCCGTTCGTCAACTTGCCGGTATATCAGCGGCTTGTGATTTTAGTTTAAATTTACCAAGTTATAATAAGTACAAGCTGTTAACGATATACTATTTTTGTTTTATATCATGTCTATTTGATTAGCTGCTGTCCTATCAGAATTTGGTGTTTGTATTATTAGTTAGGGTATTATATAATCTAATGGCATCTCAATCTAACTTTGTGTACTTAAGTTAGAAAGCAGGGGAAGCAACGCTTCCTGATTACGTTCTTGTAACGTGTTTGTGCGATTTTCATATTATTCTTTAACATTTAAGGTGAGTATGCTCAACAAAAATTAATACAGCTCCGGATACCAGTACATTCCTTAAAAATAAATAAACCGATTTGCCAATTTAATATGATCTCAGAGAGCTCAACCTCGATTGAGAAAATGTATGGTCTATTTAAAAAAAAAAATGTATTTATATTTGTAAGATATTAGTATTACAAGAATTGCGACTGGTAAAACTTTGGCAACGTTTTCACATATTGTTTGGTATTACTTCAGATAACGGATAAATTAAATCTTCAAATTATTTGCATGAATACTGCTTGATACTAGAGTTAACAACTTCTAAAGTAAAACTATTACCAAATTGGGGACTTTGACATTACGAAGTGCTTATAAAGAACCACAAGATTTATTAATTCAGTTTAAAACATCAATACGAAGAATTTGAAGAGGCTGTAAAACAAATAGTTTACGGGAAATTCGTAGTTTAAAATTCGGAATAGAAAAAAAAATACATGTGTCAGATATCGTCAATAAATTTACAGAACTAATTTTATTTTTCGTGTTTCGTCGCTAAAGTGCACTCGGCAAAAGCTCGGCGAGAACCCTCTGCTCAAAGCTCCCTTTGCGTAAGACCTCGGCTTAATTTCGGCCCCTCTTATTTTTAGAATGGACAAAAATGAAGAAAAATTACTAGGGTATTTTGAGAAAATCTATATTCCGTCTCGCCTCGCTTTTGCGAGTGCTTGCATAATACCTTGTTGTGCATTTTTATCGATTTGAACTCAACGATGACATTACCTGGTTCGATTTAAAAAAAAAACAATTACTTTCTTAAAAAAATCGTAGACTACTGCTAGGTGAATTAATCGCTTCATCTTCTTGTATTTAAATTGCTATAGTGAACAATAATACATTTGAAGAATTACACTTAATGGTAAATTCAAAAACAATTTCAAAGTACTTTTGCCGATTTTTTTTATTTTTCAGTAAAAGTCGATAAATAATCATTATTGTCTAACTATAATTATGGAGTTGTGTCATCTTTTTTAATTAGGTAACAAGGCATAATACGACACTGAAATCGCACAAGCACGTCAAAAAGCGTTTAGTTTATTCATTATTTCCTTAAAATCATAATAAATTAATGAGCAAAGTGTGAAGGAGGAAATAAAAAAGTGCAATTACATAAAATAGTAATAAATTTACGATTTTAAACGTCCATTTTGATCGTCGAGTAATTGCATCGTAATACGTAATGGTGAATGTGTGGGAAATGGGCATGCTAAGTGTTTTGTACATAACGAAACTAGCAAAAATTACTTTCTTATCTTCGTACAAATATTTTTCCCTTTGAAACTTATAAACAGTACTTAAATTTTATTGCGTAACTAATATACAATTCACTTGATCGAATACCCATGTATATGTTTTTTTGTATAAGTTTATTATTGAGTCGTGACACTATTGTTTAGTTTTCATAGTAAAGAGGATTTTTAGAAATGTAAAATCTTCCTTTTTTAATATTTACGTGACTAGTCATATTTTCCGATAAAATAATGTGAACTGGTAAATGATAAATATTTTTATTGAAGGAAGAAACATACCTTATGTTCGTGAACATCATACTCATCATTCTTAAATTTATTTTCAACTCCTTTTAAATTATTGTTATCCTATAAATCGAATACACCAAATGTAAGCGCATTTACTTCAAGTTTGAAATGTTTCATAATTTGTTAATATTATTTTATTTCATAATTAGATAGATCAATATTTGATTTTTATTAGAAACGTCTTGGCGAATGACTTCGTTTCGTTAAAGTTCCTATGATGACTTAGTTGTTAGATTAGGAATCAGTGTTTGAAGGGTCGCCATCGCGTTACATTTATATTATAATTACATATACATATCTGTTACCTACAATAAGTTCCATGGTCGCATGTTAAATTAGTTATTATTCTTAATCAACAACACTTTGTTCATCTTATGGCACGTGACAGTCATCTATTAATTTTACAATAAATTATCAATAGATACTTTCGTAGGAGAAGATCATTAGATTTTCGTTGTTTTTTCTCGATTCAAGTTTTGCAATATTTTTTTTGAAATCTTCTCTCATTTAGAATGTTATACATCAACAGTTTGTCAGAATTGATTACTCCAAATATCTGCTTGCATTATCATTTGTGCTCTAACACCTCTCTATGCCATGTTCATGAAGTGAATCACATGTTTACCTACTGTACTATTATATCTATTAATTCTGTAATTTCAAACATAAGTGTAATTTTACAACGTAGCTAACTATGACTCAGACGTAGAATGTCAACTTCTCAAAATGGCCACAACTCAAAATGGCCACAACTCAAAATGGCCACTGGTCGAAAAAAGTTCCTTTGCATACAGTACAACTCGAAAAAATAAAAATGAGTACTATTGATGAATTTCAATTCCAATTAGAGACGATAGGATGGTACATCGCCTTTAGCCTAACTAACTTGTTCTTAGATACAACATGCCTATGTCAAAAAATCAAAATCAAAAAATCAAAATCTTTATTCATAATGTAGTTTGATATCAATGAGACTTTTATTGTTACAAGGTTAGCCTTGTGTCCCGCAAGGTGTTTAACAATCCAACGTGAATTCACATATTGAGACTAAGGTGTAAAATTCAATTCAATTGTAGTTTCTGCAGAACTTTTATTAAACTGATTAGGTACCTCCCTTGGTGACAACAGCACGTCAACCTACCACAAAACGTCAAATCTCTTTGATATTGATCTCTGCTTGTTGGGCTTAAAGTTGAAAATCAATTAAATAACCTTCAACTTTTTGGGTAGGTTGACCGGCCGTTGTATGTACTTTAACCAAATTACATCCGAATATATTATGGGAATGTTGACTGTCACAGAAGCCATGCCGAAGTGAAAAAAACCTAAAAATAATGTAGTCCATGTGTTTGATGTAACGTGTAGATATTAATGCATATTGTGGTTGTGATCATAGCGAAGATTGCCAATCCATCTAGAGTAAGTTTACTTAATGATAAATGTATATAATAAGTAGCTATGATATCGGTAAATAAATTTGGAGACTTGTACAAATTGCTCATGAACCTGTAAATTGAAAACGACTGAACGATCATGATTTCTCATCGACTGGTAGTTAAAAGTGTAAACTGAACCTAGTTGCTAACCACAGTTTAAATGTTCATTATTACAGTCGTCCAACGGATATTCTGTAACAAAGTAAAGCGGGCCGTTGGGGCTCGAACTGCATACCCGAACGTTTGTATGTAGATCAGGATAAGACACTGTTGGACTACTGTATGATTTTACCCTGTGCCAATAGGTTGTAAAATAGTAGAAAATCAATTTGCAATACTCAAATAGAAGTTTTTCCCCAACCCTTTCGTGTAGCACCCCCCCTGTGTGATCTTATGTAATGTATTTAACTATTATTCGATGTAAGAGATCATTAAAAACGCTCATTTTTATAACACTTTTGTTGTATAAATGTAAAATTAATCACAAATCGGCGTTAAGTAGCGATCCAATTAATTGTATTTATTAATGTAAATGTTGATGCATAATTTGTATATATTGAATCTAATGTGAGGAAAAATAATAAAAACAATCTTTTATTACAAATGCTTTCAGATTTTCATTTTGAACAATGTACATTTTGAGTCTTGTCTCTGATGTCAAACTCGTCTAAATAGCAGTTAGTTACACAGCGTTATAATGTAGTTTATGAGTTTTATTATTTATGATCACTTCGATTTTTTTTGTTAAGTTCTTACAGAGTTTATTATCATTGTGTTTGTCTTTGCATGTTTTGCTTGGCTTCATACATGCTTGATTTAAATAACATCACGCCACTTACGCTTTTTTCACACTTAACTCACTACTTTATTTGCACGTATCTCTTTTCACATTTCGAAGCATTAAGCTCACGTTCTTTCTTTATGTTTATTCCCTGATTTCATTTAATTTTGTGCACGTTTCCCTTTATTGTGCATGTCAAGTCTCACTGTAGTAGAGTTGTGTGTTTATTTATTTATTGGACATAATACACCTAGAACAAAATTATTTGAGATCAGTGACAAGATTCTGTATTCCTGTCCTTTTCCTCATTACTATCCATATCACTCCTCTGATCTACGAACTGACTACGTGCCTCTTCGTGCGCCGCATTCGCCTCATTGGTCCGCTGGCAAGAGATCGCAACTGCATGGACGCTGGTAAACTGGGTGGTGGCAGACTGTCCCTCATTTATTTATGTAATTAAACGTCTTTGTTCTCTTTCTTTCACTAGAATGCGCGAATGGTATGCACTTGTACGACGGTCGATGCTTCGAGCGTTGTCCGAGCGACACGTACGCCAGCGAGGTCCTAACCGACCGGAATTCCAGGAGGCGAAACCTTACGTACGTTACTGAAGGCAGTGGCGCTAAGGCGAAACGGCAGGGTCCTGATAACACACAACCGACGGCATTAGAAGCGTTAGACATGCAGCCAAATCTGCCCCGTATGTGTCTCCCCTGTCATTACACTTGTGCAACTTGCGGTGGTCCTAGTGACAGTCAATGTTTGTCTTGTCCTCAAGACGCCCAGCTCGTCAACCTTACGGACATCGAAACGAAGTTGTACTGCTACCGCAACAAACTGATGCCACAAATTGAAAACGCCAACTGGCATTACAGACTTAACGTCGCCCTGTCTATTATCTTGTTTGTTGTCTCCTTCATAACGTTGTACTTTCTGCTCGCCTGTCTTCTCAAACAGTTTCGTTTCCTCTGCTGTAGCGGTAACTACAACTCTAACATCGATATAGCGTACAACAAGTTGGCTGTCTCTGAGAAAGATACCGCTGCACTTGAAATCGAAGACGAAATCAAGAAAGCTTTAGACGACTCCAGTTGTAGCGAATCTGATGACGAAGATTTGAATTTATAGCGACTTCTTGCATTCCAACGAAATTTTTATACATTGAAAGACCAAGTAAATGTTAGTGATTAGCGTAAGGTGAGTTTTGTAAACGCTGCCTGCATCGAGCCCTGGCTCGTTTTTGTGATATTATAATTCAAGTGTCACATTTTTTATGATTTTATATGTATTTTCTATTGTAAGTTAAGCGGTAGGGATAGTCGTTAAGAATGTACTTTGCTGATTGATTAGATTCGGGTCTGTACAAATATGGGTAGTAATCATTTTTAATGTAGTTTTGTAGTTATTCATTTGTCCAAAGAGCTAAATTTCTGTGAATCCCTGAAATTACTTACTATGAATCTATGCTCCAACTTTTTAAATGTGAGATTCTTAGATCTCTTATTTATCTATAATTTACGGCTTAAGTACATTCTTATTCTTGCTCTGAGAATTAGATACTTATTTTTGTTTTTTTACTACGTGACATTCCATAATTCCTAAATGTAGCTTAAGTTTTTGTAAAGTCATTCTACTACTACGGCCTGAGACATGAACTATACACGTACCCATTCCTTTTCGTCTATTAAGAGGAAACACAAGGGCCGTTTTTCCATACAAACGTAGTCCCCTGTTTCCCCCCTGGATAAAGCCAGTAGAGCAATAATTTTTATTACAAAAATCCACGGCCACTATTAGCATGTTTCTGTTTTCTGTTTTTTCATAAATTAATCAATAAAAAAGATATGAGCCCTCAAAAATCGAAAAAATTCGCTAGATTTTCCGCTGTGTTCAAATATCCAGAAAACAAATTTAGCTAAATTTTAGAAAAAGAGAAAAACTCGAACACGACTAAAGCCTTTCTTTATTTTTTTATGAAAAAAGTATTTAAATAGGTCTAGTTTTAGAAAAGTAATCGGGGGACTACGAAACGTTGATTTGGTGTGCTTTTAGTAGGTATTTTCGGTCCAAGAAGCAGTTGTCTCTATCACACTCTGCGGTGAAGGCGTTTGGCACTGCGCGACAGCAATAGATTTTACAAATACCTATTTTTCAATTCTCTCGCCAGTAGTGTTTCTTCTTAAGTTCAGTTTTTATTTAAGGAGATTACTAGAGCTATGTGCTGCCCCCAATTGATTTAATTTTATTACTTCTAAACAAAATTAATTCTCAAAAAACTAGAACAGTATCATTTTAGCAAATTATCTCTAGTATTTATTGAATCACTTTTAACTGCTTTTCATTCCGTCATTCTTTCGTATTGTACATTATTGCTAAAAGCGACCGCTTTATGGCGTTAGGGTCAATTTTGACTATATAAACAACTAAATGAAAAGTTATTTGTGATTCAATAAATAGTAGAGTGGTAATTTGCTAAAACGATAGTTCTAGTGTTTTGATAATTGATTTTGTTAAAAAGTAATAAAATTAAATCAATTAGCAAGTCCCCTTATGGTCGAAACGTACACAAGCTGAGTGTTTGTATAAAACTGTTAGTTTTGTTTGACATCGTGTTTTAATTTTTATCTTAAGTAAACACAACCAATTGGCTGTTAATGAAATCCATTACATAAAATTTTAAATATGCAACAATGATGTCGAAATAAATTGGGTAGGAATTATTTTACAACACAATATTATAATTAATAACATAGCATGAGCATTACATATCGAATATCACTTAATTGTAACGAGTGAAGTTAATTTTTGTACATAAACATTTATGATACATTTATTATGGTACAATTATTTTACAATCCTTTGTTTGGAAAATATTATGCAATAAATTACTTTCTGGTATACTTTGCCGTTAAATGTCACCGGTAATATTTTATAATCTACATTTTGTGTATATTTATGATCTCGCGTTTAAAACCCACATCTTATCCGACAATGTATTGTAAGGTAAAAATAAGCGAATGAAAACATATTAAAAGAAGCTCTATTACAATTCTATAGATGAGCCATGTCTGAGTCAGCCCTGACAACCTCTTTAGTTGTTAAGACGATCTAAATCGACATATTAACAAAGCCTCATTCGTAGGGATCGGGACGGAACGTCTAGGGATTTATAGTTGACAAATAATATTGTAACTTATGTTATAGCATTACGGTTAAAATTACAATGTTGATAGTTCCTCAGAATCCCCTTGGCATATTAAAACTATTCACAATGCAACATTAGTCGTAGTGTAATGACTTAAGAGACAATACTGTTAAGTCAATTTAAAATCTCTCGCCAAACTGTCCCGATAGCGGATTCAGTACCTTCTATTGAATTATATTACAAGTAGTAAGGTAAGTCAAAAACGTGTTATCCCAAAGACATTCCATTTTTACATTTTAAATAAGACACTGGTCAACTTTTAAAGTTTTTTATAAGTATGTGAACATTATCTGAATGAGTAAATAAATTTAATAGTCGGATATAAATAACATGTAGGCATATTCAATTATTATAGCATAATATTAATTGTAAGCATAATATCATATAAGTAAATTTGCTCAAGTTGCCATTTCCAATTGTATGTATGTAGGGCTCCTACCCTTTTCGGTTGTAAATATTTTGCATGTAAATAAATGAGTTCCTATTTTCAATTATGACTTTTATTTATGTTTGGGTAATAATTATTGGTAATATATATCCATTTTATAATACTACAGCAGCATGATCCCAGACTAGGTAATCTATAATATAAAAATGAATCGCTGAATGTGTTGCTAAGCGCAAATCTCGAGAACAGCTGAACCGATTTCGCTAATTCCTTTTTTATAATATTCCTCGAAGTACGAGGATGGTTCTTACACAGAATTTTTTTTTGAAAATTGCCTGAAAAAGTAAAAAAGCAACACTTTTCTATACTCCCGTACAAACATAAGATTTTCCGACCCCGCCATATTTTTGATGACAATGACATTTAACTCATTTAAGACGTCAAAATCTTATATCTGAGGAGATACGAAGTTCGCGGGGTCCGCTAGTCTATATATATAAAAATGAATTCCTATTTCCCTTGATCATCGCATCACGAGTATACGGCTGGACCGATTTCACTACTTCTTTTTTTGTTTTTTTTGTTATTGTCAGGAGAATGTTCTTATGAAAGAAATAAATAAGAAAATTGCGCGGAAAATTAGAAAATTTAAGAAAACCTAATCACCATACTAAATTATTTGTAATGTAACCTTAGCGCTTTTGACAATTTAAGCTTTCTAATGTGACATTATAGCGTTTGACATTTGACAGAATGCGTGCTGCAAACGGTTACAATCCGGTTAGCATTTGCAATGCCGATAAATACATTTGTATCTGAAATATTGAAATATCTTTTAATTAACTATACCAATTTGAAATCAATATTCATAGTTAAGACAGGACAGAGTCTGTCGGGTCCGCTAGTATTAAATAATATCGACAGAAGCAGACTGGCAGCAGCGACTTATCATGAACATGAAGCATGAACCAAACTTGGTGATAATGGCTCAATTCTTTCTTTGATGAGGCCTGAGCCTGATGACAGATGCTTTTTATCGATATAAAGCTTTGGAAGGTAAGAATAATTAGCACATTCCGTTCCGGGACACAATGCTAGACACAGTTTTATTGTTATCACGTTGACAGGCGGTTGGTGTCCCGATAAGTGTTAAGGTTTTTTTTTAACATTGAATTGGTTTGAGTTAAAAATCTTTAAATACAATAAGAAAGTAATCGAGTCTGAGAACCATCCACCGATCCTCGTACCAATACATAAATTTGTATTTTTATTTGAATTATATACGTGCATTTTTTTCTACAACACGTTTAATAAGGAGTAAAATTTGAAAGAGTTTATTAATGATGTAAAGTAAGAATACCTAAGGTTGTAAGAACGCAGGTATTTAGTCTGTGGTATCAAAGTCTTAAAACTACTTTAACGTTAACTCGTTGTATCGCTGTTAATTAAAAACTTTGAGAACAGAAAGTCCCATCTTAGCTCAAGAAGACGCCAAGACAACAACTGGTGCGTTTAAAAATAGTAGGTATAAATGTTGCAGGGCTATTATCAAAGCCGTGATATTATAATTTCACTAGTGACATTATAATTATACGGATTATTGTCAATCGTTTGCATTTCCTACTTACAATTTAACGGACTAGCTTCAGTGCCATTATAATTTCATTAGACCGATACCATGAAATTGTAAGGCAACATTTTGACAGTAACACTGGTTTTAGACTATCAGAGCGATCTTTAACCTAACCTTTTTTGGGTTCCGTACCCAAAGGGTAAAAACGGGACCCTATTACTAAGACTTCGCTGTCTGTCCGTCTGTCCGTCGCTACAGCTGGACAGTTGAAATTTTCACAAATTATGTAGTTCTGTTACCGCTATAACAACAAATACTAAAAACAAAATAAAATAAATATTTGAGGTAAAATAAAATGGATATAATGCTTTGGTATACTGATGCGTTAAGCGAAGCGAGGCTTAAAGTTCGAACAATGTGGATGGAACACTTTAATGAACGGTCACTAACAAAAGGGATCTGGTACAAGACAATCCAACCAACCATCCACAGAAACCCCTGGTTCGATGGAATCGATATGAGCAGAGAAGATATTATAATGGGCTTTAGGCTCCGTTCTGGACATATTCCACTCAATGGTTTCGCAGCACTAATGGGCAAAGTGCCATCTCCAAAATGCTCCGAATGTAACATGATTGAAGACGTTTATCATATTTTGGTGGAGTGTGTACGGAACGAGGCAGAAAGAGTAGCTTTTTACCAACAGAAAAATATTGACCTAAGAACTCCAGTAGGGCTAAGATGCGACCCACGACATAATTTTATCGCGGCCTTATATTGCATTTTGACAGCGTTATATCGTTTGTCTATCGCTGCTAACATGGCAGACTATTTATGTCATCTCTAACTGTCAAAATACGATAAACGATAAAATTGTCTACAAACTCTAACATGAGCCTCTTCTAATTGTCTATTTTAATCGATTTTTGACACTTGCGCATGACAAATTATCGTGGTCGCTTGTAGCTCACGACAAGGCATAAACCCTTTATAAAAAATAGCCGTGCCATATTTTAATTACATTTTGACCACTTATAAAGAACGGGAGGCGCGTAAAATTCAGCGCAAGCGTATCCGCGACGTGTGCAACCCGTTTGACCTTCCGGATATGGAGTTCCAGGCTCTGTGGCGTATATCCAAGCCCATGGCTTTTTATTTGATAGATAGGCTGAAAGAGGACTTGGAGCCAAAAAATGGAGGTCTTCCAGCCATGTATTGGCACAGATACTGGATCTGTGCCTTATTGCCTCTAAGTTTTCTAAAAGAACATAAAAACCATTAGTACTTTCCATGATAAGAATTTATTTCAGTTTATTACAAGTTTACTCACATCTTCGAGGCCATTTCAAATTTTAAAACTTTTCACACTTCAATCAAAGTTCAAACCAATAAATATGCCGCGAATGCTGTTTGACAGGTGTCACTGTCTGCTGACAGTGACTGTCACCCAAAGATGTGTCAACGCAGATGACGTCTCTGGCAAGAAGTGTTTTAGCCAAGTCTGACGTAAAATTGAACGAATGATTATAATATTAACCAATGTTTCCACACCGAAAAACTATATAATTATGTAATGTGGCTACATCCGTTTGTCGTGTAGATAAACGTTTGTCGAGCGAAGAATTTTTATCGCGGGTGGTTGCCATGTTAGGAAAAATGATAAAATAACACAAGTAGACAAATTTTATCATGTCGTGCGACAAATTTATCGAGGTGTCGCATCTTAGCCATACAGGTGTATGTAATAGCATTCTAGCCTCTCCTGTATCAGACCTGGCTAGAATTTTATACAGATTAGCTCATATAGCTATAAGACGCAGAAACTAACAGTATTGTTAAATTTGTGATTTCCGATGAGGGTGACTTGTTCACTGAGTGAATAAACCCTCCCTAAATATAATAAAGATAAAAAAAAGATTAAATATTTGAGGGGGGCTCCCATACAACAAACGCGATTTTTTGCCTTTGCTTTTATTATATTTGCTTCGGGGGAGGGCAGGGCGTTATGTGGGACTCCTCCTGGGAATGGAACCCAGGGGTATACCCACTAAAAACCTTGCGTCGCCCGCCGCGCTGACTGAGGGCAGGGTCTGTGGTGTCTCAACAGTCCACGGACCCCGCCAGCGGCCACCACCGCCTCCTCCTCAGAGGGGGTACTTAACGACACCCCACTCCTACCTCTGGACGACGCGCTGGGCGAACAGCGCGCCGTCCTGGTCCCATGTGCTAGGCAGCAGGTGCCCCAGCATCTGCAGCCCGGGACCCTGGCGGGGCCTACCGCCCCGCGTACGCCGACGGAGGCGGAGAGAGTGCGGATCCCGCTCTCTCTCTCTCTCGGCGACCTCCTTCTGCGACATGACGTCGTCGCAGAAGGCGGCCACCGCCTTCCAATCTCTAACCTAACCTAACCTAACCTAGATTTATTATAATATCAGCCCGTGAAATTATACGAACCAGTCGTCATTGACAATAATCAGTGTAATCATAATTTCACTAGTGAAATTATAATATCACGTCTTTGACAAAATCCCTGCGACATATACAATACTTAGTTACAACGGAATGCCTTTGGCTTTGGCTTTTCCAATTTCGATAATGCTACCCAATAAGGAATTGTGTAGATTTATTGAAATAGTTCTGTAAAATCTCTTGTAGATTTGTATGGATACCTATGTCAGACGTATGTGCTTACATATTTAGTAAATTTTGTTTTGTTCATGCAATTTGCTATATACCTTTCCCTACTTAGTATTACATACCATTATGTAATATAATTAAGTAGATGAAATTTGGTATGGTGGTTATATATCATCTATATCTATATAAGTTCAGCTGCTTAAGCGTGAAGAGGTACCAAACAGATAGAGACAGTTTTGCATTTATCATAAATATCAGTCCTATGGATATCTGAGGAAACAACTAAAGGAGAAAGTGCCAGTCGAGGATGATCAGCAGCGTCCTCTCTCGCCAACCGATATGCCGATCGTAGCAGTTATAACAAAATATCTTTTTACCACCATGGTATGTATATTTATAATCATCCCACTGCAAGGCAGAGACCTCCATCATTAAATTCAAGTTACTAAGTACGTCAATGGTATTATACTCTACAGTAGTGGCACTGTTTGTACCATAAAACATGCAAAAAGGTTAGATAGGCGATATGAGCTGAAACGGATGTAGGCGGGGTAGACGTGCCACAGAGGTTATGAGTAAATGCTTGTAATTGAGGACTGTGATTGGTTTCTATTGATGTCAAAAGAAATTTGATTGGCGTTCTTTGAATTCGTTTATGTGTAGTGGGGAGCAAGCGGCGACATGGGTTTTTATAAAAATGGCGCATGACAGCCTTTTTAACTGTTTTCCATGTTCTGTGGTTTGTACCGCGGTCCGACCTATTGTAGCTCAAAGTACTACTGACGTACACCATGGAGGAGCTACAATTCAGAAACGTTCAGTTATTTTGAAGAAAAAAAGCATTTTATATATGCTGCAGAATTTAACACGAATATTTGAAAAATTTGTTCCTTTTTTTGGATCTTGGCCCGGTATTTAAACTACTAGACTAACTAGGTATTTTTCCATTCTGAACGGTATGTTCATAAAATAAAAAACACGAAAAAAAAAACCTAGGCTAGGAAAGCGTCAAATAAGCCAACAGTTTTGAGTGACTGGAAATCACCTAAAAATGTATTTGTAATAATTCATATAAATAATAATGATCTAATTAGTAAGTCATGTTATAAGAGATGAAAACAGTGTTATCACGTCTCACATAATATAAGAAATGTGGGTATAATTTCACCCCTCCGAGTGCTATTATTAGGCAGAATATCTCAAAATAAGCGCGTTCAAGTCCAACGATCAATAAAGCTAATGTATCGAGTAATACAAGCCCCTTACCGAGAGGTAGATCCCTGGAAGAGTTATAATAATTAACCTAAAATAGCCACTCAATTCCCAAAAGGGACTTTTGTCACTTTTTGGATATAACTAATTAGCTTTTGGAAATTGAGCGATTAACATTATTTTATTCCTGATTAAGGCTAATGGCCTACTCGTAACGATTTATATTCGTACCGATCAATTATTTGCAAGTGCATTTGGCAAGCGTGGTGATTATGCCAGTAGGTACCCATCATTGCTGTTGTTATTCAATGATGGAGGCTTTTTCCCTGCAGTGGGATGATTACAGGCTGTTACTATTAAAATTATTTATGATCAGAACTAATTTATAGTAGATTCTGAAGTCATCTGATCTCGAGGTCCCGGGTTCGATTACCGGGTCGGGCAACAAAAAGTTTTGAATTTCGAACATTGCTCGGGTCTGTGATCAGTGATCACCTAACCACATTAAAATTTGGCAAGCGTTGTGGTTATGATGAATTCAATGATGGAGGCCTTTTCCTTGGAGTGATATAATTAAGGCCGTTACTACATACATGTTCTCATCGAGTAGGTATTTAAATCTTAAATATTTACTAGACTACATATTTTGATGTTTAAGTGTTTATTTTGATGGTGCATGTGTACGTATACCTTGTATTTATTTTTATTTTCGTTTAACATCTCAGTACAGTGGCTCTACTGGAAATCACGTTCATGAAAAATATACAGATGCACACATAAAACCTCTTCTTTTGCAGTCGGATAAGAACTTCATTAGATGCGCAAGTTTTCATTTTAGAAATCCCGTTTTTTTTTTTAGAAAATGCGAATAGATTTTATTATCTGGCATAAGTTTAACAAAAAAAGGCCTGTGAACAAGGCCGATGCAACTCGGTCGAAACGTCAGCCAAAAAAAAAGTATGTTCGCGATTAAATCCCGTTACACCTTAAATAATTATGTAACGCGATAGTTTAAAAGTAGTTACGTATTTGCAAAGCATATTCATATTTCTATAGTCCAATGCTCAAGGAGTAAAAACATCTCTTTTAGCACCTTTAGCGTTTAAATTACTTCTAATCGCACCATCCAGCTGATTACAAAAATGATTCCGTGACAATAATTCTGGCCCCCATGTCAATATCACCTCCATGACGGGAGATTTCTCTCAAAACAGCGGTAATTTTGTAAGGGAGAAAAAGTGCTTTATACTCCCCTATCATTGGGTTCGTTCAGCGCACGTGTTATCACTATAGGGCGCCTTAGCGTGGGCGACGAGAAAAACATGAGTCAACCCACATAGCCGACTTACATAATTAAATGCTATGTTATAAGAATAATAATGTTCTAGAAGAGTCTACAAACCCGCGTTGCATTCATGACTTTGCAAAAGCACCACGTGGCAATTTTCCGCGACCAATCGTGTCCGTTTGCATAAATGGAATGACATTTTAAAAGGTAGCTGATAAGTAACTTTTATAGCTAGTCTTATTCATGGGGTAAAGGAGGTTCGAATTGACCGTCACACAGGGACGTCTCATCATCATCATCATCATATCAGCCGAACGGCGCCCACTGCTGGGCATCGGCCTCCCCCAAGGATCTCCACAACGATCGGTTCTGTGCTGTCCGCATCCAGCGGCTTCCCGCGACCTTGACCAGATCATCGGTCCACCTTGCAGGGGGCCTGCCCACGGAACGTCGTCCGGTACGCGGTCGCCATTCGAGAACCTTTCCGCCTCAACGGCCATCGGTTCTCCGCGCTATGTGTCCCGCCCACTGCCACTTCAACGATGCAA
This sequence comes from Anania crocealis, assembly GCA_949315895.1. NCBI lineage: Eukaryota > Metazoa > Arthropoda > Insecta > Lepidoptera > Crambidae > Anania > Anania crocealis. The sequence goes on along the minus strand of OX438879.1, from coordinate 7,011,018 downwards.
TCCTTCGAGCGATGTCGGTTGTTTCAGTTCTCCTGCGGATCTCATCATTTCTGATTCGATCGAGTAGGGAAATACCAAGCATCGCTCTCTCCATTGCTCGCTGGGTGATCTTGAGCCTTCTTATGAGACCCATAATAAACGACCACGTTTCACTCCCATAGGTATTACTGGCAACACACACTGGTCAAAGACTTTCGTCTTGAGACACTGAGGTATTTCGGACGCGAATATATGCCGGAGCTTCCCGAACGCTGCCCATCCGAGCTGGATTCGACGAGAGATTTCTTTCTCGAAGTTGGACAGGGACGTCTAAATAATAATATTCATCTACGAGAAGTACCTTATGTATTAAAATACAATAATGGCTACACTACTTAATGTCATAGATAACAATAAAGTATAAAAAGGTGGCTAAATACCTTATTTATAGCCAAGAATTGGAGGTACGCAATCAGACACAGACAGAAGCCGGTACCAATGCAACGGCTTAAGAGGAAACACAAGGGCCGTTTTTCCATACAAACGTAGTCCCCTGTTTCCTCCCTGGATAAAGCCAGTAGAGCAATAATTTTTATTACAAAATTTCATGGCCGCTATTAACATGTTTCCATGTTTTCATAAATAAATAATAAAAAAGATATTAGCCCTCAAAAATCGATAAAATTCGCCAGATTTTTCGCTGTGTTCAAACATCCAGAAAACAAATTTAGCTAAATTTTAGAAAAAAAGTAAACATACAAACACGGCCAAAGCCTTTCTTTAATTTTTAATCTAATTTTTAAAATAGTCTAATTTTGGAAAAGTAATCGGGGGACTACGAAATGTTGATTTGGTGGGTTTTTAGTAGGTATTTTCGGTCCAAGAAGCAGTTGCCTCTATCACACTCTGCGGTGAAGGCGTTTGGCACTGCGTGACAGCAATAGATTTTACAAATACCTATTTTTCAATTCTCTTGCCCGTAGTGTTTCCTCTTAACCCACGAACCCACGGCCTTTCGAAGCAAGACTATTATGCACCGTGCTTTTTTTTAAACTTATGTATCCATTTTGTATAACATCTTGGCAGTATTTTTTTTATTTTTTTATTTATTAAATAGTCTTTGAAAATTTTAATAAAGTAGGACTATTAATTTAAAATCATGCTGTGACGCGCTCGGACGTATTATTATACTTAGGTCCGTGTGCATCACAGTGTGTTGCAAAATGAACAGCTGAATCAATATTTAATATTTTTTAAAGATATTTTTTGATAATAATTAAAAAAAAACACTGCCAAGATGTTATGCATACTGGGCACCTACATAACGTAGGCTTCGTTTGTAAGGAAGTTCAAAATGCACGATGTAGGTAGGTATAGTCTGTACGCAATTACAAATATCTAAAATATAAACCCCACGGCTAATACTGGGGAAGCTTCCCAAAAGGGTAAACAGATTTTCCCCCTCTATCATCGCATGTTTTCGTTTGTTTGTTACAATTAAAACTACAAGCAATAAATATTTTTTTCTGATTTTTATACTTTACTAGCGGACCCGACATAATTACGTTTTCCTGTCTTAACATAAATATTGATTACAAAATGGTATAAAAAAAAACAATTGTTCATTATTGTTATGCTTTATATTATGTAAACAACATTATTTGTTTTTTTTCTGGCGGGTATAATAGGTTTGTTGGTATTCCGACACGGAAACACGCGACAGACATTACTGGCTATGTGCAAAATTCAGTTTCTTTTTACCCAATATTGTAGAACGCATTCTGTCAATGTTATGTCAAACGTCATACTTACATTAAATAAGTTTAAATTGTCAAAAGCGATAAGGTTACATTTCCAACAATCTATAGCAATAACAAAGCATACACTATGACAATATAAATATCATTCATAATTTACATTTTGTAGTGTTGCCTTAATTAAAGGCTACCACGACATGCACAACTTATATAAAAACGTGGAAACTGAAATGAATCCTATTTTACCTTAATCATTTTATAAGATCCTTCTCCTATCAATGACAAACAAAACAAAAAAAGATTCAGCGAAATCGGTCCAGCCGTTCGAGCGTGATGTCGTGACCAAGGAAAATAGGGATTCATCTATACTAATATTATAAAGCTGAAGAGTTTGTTTGTTTGAACGCGCTAATCTCAGGAAGTACTGGTTCGAATTGAGAAAATATTTTTGTGTTGGATAGTCCATTTATCGAGGAAGGCTTTAGGCTATATAACATCATGCTGCGACCAATAGGAGCGAAGCAATAGTGAAAAATGTTGCAAAAATAGCCGCGATCATAATAACAGAAATTCACGCGGATGAAGTCGCGGGCAACAGCTAGTTTTTATATATAGATAATTTTAAGAACAGACTGACACATTAGGCTGAACATTGAGTGTTCAAAATTCAAATTCAAAAATTCAAAATTTTTATACAGTATCTTTTAGAAAGGTACATACAAGTGGCTGGAGTCTCCATTTAAGTATAATACCTGTGTTTGGAAACCCCGCTCTTTCTTAAAAATTAACAAAAGATACATTGTATTACTAAAATGTTATGAGTAGGTAAACCGCAAAAATTTTACAATTAAAGTTAATAGTCTGTTGTGTGTTGCTTGAAACTGTAATGTATAAGAAATGTCATGTACTCGTATGTATGTATGTATGTATGTATGTGTGTGTGTGTGTGTGTGTGTGTGTGTGTGTGTGTAAGCGTGCATGTGTATGTATATCTATCATATCATATTTTGTTTGATTAAGAAAATATATAAATGGTGTAATACTATTGGGATTAATTAATAGTGTAGTTTAATTACTTATGTATGGCTTTACAACAAAACATTGTACAGTGCAAGGCCACATTACACCGTTAAGTAGTAAAAATGAAAAAATGTTTAATTGTAAGTCTGATTTACTAGTTATTGACCGTGAGTTTGTTAGCGATAAAATGTCCTACCCTATTTTATAGGTACTCTAACCCCTAAACTCCTATACACCGTGCAATTTGAACCACCTGTAAAACGAGGTGCACTTTATCTAACCATTATGTATAACATTTTGGTAGGGCTTTTTTAATTTATCAAAAACATATCTAAGAAAAATATATAATATTGATTCAGCTACTCATTTTGAAACACTCTGTGATGCGCAGGGACGTATTTGTGTGTGGTCCATTCGTCCAGAACCCGTCCGAAGCAATATAAGTCCAAGCGCGACACAGCATCATTCAAAATGCTGTTTTTACATTTTTGTAAGACTATTTCAAATAATAAAATAATAAAATAACACTGCCAAGATGTTATCATACTGGTTAAATAACATGGGCTTCCTTTGTAAGGTGGTCAAAAGCACGGTGTATTAAAATCATCAAATCCCTTTGAATATAAGAAAATTGCATAGTTATCCCCTCTTGTATTTTTCGGGAATGAAAAGTAGTAAAATGTGCTAGAAGGAATATCCAGACTATGATTCATCTCTGTGTTAAGTTACAAGCGGAACTGTTCATCATTTTAGCGTAACAAACATCCATTCAAAATTTCAAATTTCGCATTTATAGTATAAGTAAGATAAAAAATTGTTATTTCAAAAGATAGTTGATTTATCTTACGTAGGAATGAAATGATACTGTAAGTGTCGTTCTAAGTACCACTAGATAATTTGTCGAGAAAGAAATTGATATAAATATTAGGGATAGGGGTGAAAGAGAAAAGCTATAAGTAAAGAAATATTAATAATAACTTACAAAAACAGAAAATAAAAATCACACCGCGAAGAATAGAGGTAATAACAAAAGTGACAGACATATAAAAAAAAACTAAAGTAACAGCCCATAAATAATAGTCAACCCACTGCAGGGAAAGGCCTCCATCATTGTAATCAAGTTACCACAGCAATGGTTGGTACTGGCATAATCACCACGCTTGCCAAATGCGGGTTGGTGTTCACAAACCCGAGCAATGATCGAAAATTCGAAACTTTTTGTTGCCCGACTCGTGGATCGAACCGGGACCCCGAGATCTTGGTCCGGTATTTAAACCATTAGACCAACGGGGCATTATAACAGAGAGGAATATTCAACCACGCAAATAACACACCCTATACTTACTACTCCATACCTGAGCTACTTCGTTTTACTGATAAAAAAAAAAGCTGTAGGTACTACTGGTAAGTACTACAAATAAAAATCCAACTCCAAAGCAGCATGGAGTGCTAACGCGTAATCGATCTTGCGCCTTCTCTAGTAAACCCCGATCTAATTAAACACGAGATACCTACCCCTTATTTTCCTTTAGATCGAGTGACAATCGGTCGGATGTCCCTTACGCCCTGAAACGCGTGACCTAATTCCCGCAAGGCTTTGTGTGAAAAATATTAAGTGACACTAGTGATGTGACGTTAATAAGATTATCGCGATTAAGATCGATTTTTATTTACTTAGTTGCCCGATGATACGCTGTCTCCTGCTTATTGCAAAAGTATTTAAAAAAAGAAAATCACTAGTTAGATTTTTAAGGTACAGGATGTTTTGTGACTAGTTTATATCCTGAATAAGAGAATACTAAAAAATACTAACTTCATTCTTATTTGAGAAATAAATAGCTTAAATGTCGTCTCTTTAGAAAATCTATTTAAAAGACAAGATAACGAGGTTCTACATCTATTCAGAACACGTAAATATTCGACACGACAAACAGCAATTCTCAAAAAATCGATTGTTCATTTACGAATAGTAAGTAATTAATCGTAGTAATCGTAAACGTGTTTCTCATAACACCATGCTTCATTGTTTTCCAAGAAAACTGATGAGTTAGAGGCATCCCTTACGTTCGGTTGACTCGGCACCGATCGTAAATCACCTCGCTCCACTGATATGCCTTAACAGATCGTAAAAGATATCCATCCACGTAAGGAGACGGATAAAACAACTCCCGTAGCCTATCTTAACGCCTTTTAGGGATAAATATATATTCAAAATCGGCAGTGTGTCTGAAATAAAAGGAAATACTCGTAAATTGTTTTACAATACTAATTGCTCCAATGCAAAACAAGTACCTGCCATTAATAAAACAACAAAAGTTTTGTATGCCATTAATATTGCAACAGCTCATCAACTTAACACCAAACAATGGCTTTTAGGTTAAAAATTGATTGATTGTGGGAATTTTGCATCCATTATGGAGGATGTTGCTTGTACAATACCTACCTGGTATGTATTGGCGTATCATCACAATTTTTATTGTTGCTGCGACATTTAATTTTCCAATTTTTAATAGTTAGTATCCAGCCGTTTTTAGTAGTAAGTAAAGTAAAATCTGTTTTCTTTTATAAAACTTATTTAATTATCGAATTAGGCAAAGTAAAGAAGTAAAGTGAATTGAATAGGTATACTGTTTTCTTGTGTTTACGCGAACACTATAGGTACATTGAAATAAAAGATAAGTTTACGGATTTAGAACGCGTTTATTTTTGATTTAACCCGACGTTTCAAACCCTTTACAACGTTCATGGTCACGGGTAGACTCAGGTGTTAATTTGAAAAATTTTGAACTACCGCCTCTTATTTTTATCGTTAGTTATGTTCCTTTTCACACAAAATGAGCTAACTGTGTCCGAAGTCTTCGCAGTGTTGCCATGGTTTGTGGACTTCAATGATGATAAGACAGGGTCCCAAGCAGCTGGCAAATTCTAACCATCTTCTCTATTGAAATTATGATGTTTTTTAATTTCTATTGCTTCGCGTAGGTATCATTCTAGGTACATGTCGGTTTTCCTTAGCAAGAACTTTAGGTTTATCAAATCTAATGAAATGGTTGGGCTTATCAAACGCATGACCACAGACTGCATATTTATTTATACGCATGTTTTTCATATCGGCTATGTGTTCTTTTACCCGAGTACCAATACTGCGTTTAGTTTGACCTATGTAAGAGAGCCCACATTCACAGTCGAGTTTGTATACGCCTGAATTGAAACATCAAGAGAAGACGCTACCGCGAGTCTTGTTCTAGCAGTAAATCCCACTCATATTGGCGCCGCTTACAATGAGTTATACCCAATGATTTAGGTATATTATATTAAAACGAAGAAGATATGTTATAAGCGCGCGTTGTGAATACTCAAATACGTCATAATTAGGGTGTTTTGTACACAGTCTGCGTCGAGCGCAATCACGAGCGTTAATCGTTAAAAATTATCGTTTCATTTGCGTGCATTTTTCGCATCTTTTGTTCTCCTTATCAGTGGAACTTGCCAATGTGTGCAGTTTTGTATTGCTCGGAATAGATTTAATACGCGAATTACTACGGACGTAACATATTTATACTTTAAAATATCATTGGTTATTATACCCAAATGACAGTCTTAAGAAGACTAAGAGATAATTTTAAAATAAAATCGTTGCGGGACTTCTTACTTCGAACAATCTTCTGACTTCCGTATTTAAGTGATGTTGTATCCGCCTATTGACTAGCCGACTGGGAGATATAAGCTAGCGATCCAATCTCGCGATATACCCGCATTCCCTTAAGCTGCGAACTTGTTTAAATCTTTCAGTAATATCCGTGGAGATTTTATACAGTGTGGTAAGAGGTAAATGTTTATCTTCCTCGTAAAAGCTTCCTGCTTTTATTATTAAACAATATTCTTTTACTTCCTTGTTTTACGCGGTCGCTGGGCCTCATCCGTGCGTCTTAGTGACATATATTTTCATGACATTTTTTACAGATTTTTGTATTAAAAATCTTGGGAGTTAAGGACGGTTTTATAATGCTATGTTATTTCAGCTGTTTTGTTCTATTTCATAATCCAGCGCCCTTAAGTGGCTTTCTGATATCGTTTACGCAACAGATAATAAATGAATGAAAATGAACGATCGAACGATCGTAAGCTTATGTCATTTTCATACATTTGACATCTATTCGTCTAGCGTGAACGATAAAAAAATATAATATTAGAGAATATAAGATAAAAGCCACTTTGTCTAAGGCCGCTAAGCTGCTATTCAAACCTAGGGCTTGACTACATAATTATGTAGAGGTTTGATGTTTATTAACTTTTATAAAGTATTTGTAACACGTGTGCTAGCTTTAAATGACAGAACATTATTTATTATTTAAATAGCACTAGCTTTAACATTTAGGCAGATACGAGTATACCTATGTGGGATTAGGTTCAACAAAGAAATACAAGTGATAAAGGTAGCAAAATGATAATAGTGGACAGTATGATTTAAAAGGATCGCTGTGACAAAATAATAGAAATATGATCGGTAGTAAAAACGGATTTACTAAAAGAAAATAAATAAATAGCAAACCTTATAATTTCCAAGTTGAATGAAAATAAACTTATTGTGATTTAAAAACACAATTAGAACCTAGGCCAAAAATAAAGTTTCATCAAAACTAAAAAAATATATGGTCTGTTCATAATGCTTAAGAGCAGCTTAATCCAATTTCTTAAAAGGAACCAAAACGACTTTTATACTTATAGAACAGAAATAATATTTTGTTAAACAAAGGGAGTTCTCTTTAAGAATAGTCTTGCACGACTGCCTACCGCTGCGTGATCGGGTCATGCAATGGTTCCCAATAAAAGCAATTTGAACCCCCGGGGGGTGCTGTAGATTCAAAAGGATTGCTCAACTATTAGCACAATTCGTCTTTGTCTGAACCAGACGACTTACTTTAATACCTTAATAGAGTTATTTATCTATTTTTTGTATTATTATACTTATTTAATACAGTTTATTTAACTATGTCTGTCTAGACAGTCATGTAACTTGTCTCCGAAGTAGGTCCCTAAGACACCCGTGAAAAAAACTTATATTATTCAAGGTTTGATTCCTGTTGTATTCATATTTTTTAAATATGTATATATGCAAAAAAACATTTGATGTATGTAAACCGTTTATCTTAACTGATAGTTAAATATTTCTATATGATATAGACGGTACAAGTTCATAATAACATGATTGTGTAAAGTATTACTTCAAGAAATAAACGCTCTTTTTAGGTATAAAAAAAAAAGAGCGTTTATTTCTTGAAATAAACGCTCTTTTTAGGTATAATTTGTTTAGTGATTAGATATTTTAGGCTTTTATGGGGTAAAGGACTTAGAGTTTTTTAGTAGACTCGATGCAAAAATGGTCTTATGCATTCAAAACTTTGAGAACCTTCGGTAAATTATTATAGAGTGTTTTATTATTCGGAGCTATGAATCAGAGAGTGCAGTTATGGGTATTGGAGAGCTCTCTATTTATGGTTCGGGTCCTAGGATAATGCGCCATTTTTATAACCTTTATTTATAAGAGCTATTGAATCTATGACGGGTGCTTTATTGTGAGTTTTGAGGGATGAATACGAACAAACCTGTGTATAACTTATAAAAAAAAGGTTTCTTTTGCAAAAAATTAAGAATTGTTTCCAAAAATTTGGTATGTAATATAGAACTTCGTTTGTTTGCAAAATGACTAAACAATAAAAAACATGGCACGCATCGTATAGAGAACCTTTCTCAACTTGGAATGATTCAAAATAATAAACCTCTCTACGGAGACGAGAGAAAAGAAGTTAAAAAAATAAATGTTCTTCATATTATTCTAATCTTCAAAGTAAACTAGGCGACCTCAAAGAGAACTGCAATAAAACAGTGCCACAAGCAATATCTACGATGTTAATACCTAGAGTACCGCAAGTTTATTTGCTTACTACAAAACAAATGAAGCTGTACATTTTTCAGTACTAAATTGTTCTAGGATTTAATAAAGATGTTGTCGAGATAGCTCCGCACGAGCGACTTCGACCGTAAAGGAAAAAGGTACAGAAAGTCTGAGGGTCTCATAATTTAGTTTCGTTTATAATGTTACCAGTTCACAATAGTTTTGACTTGTTGTATAAATTATGTTATGGTTTGTTTGATACTGGACCTTACAATAATTGTATGGAGCAGAAATAGTTTTCCGATAGGTATTGGTTCCTTTGAAAAAGGTATTTTTTTAAGTTATGACTAAGTTTTATTTTAATATAGTCAGAATGAAATGAAATTAGGCAAAAACAGATTAGCTATGCAGATTCCATAAAAGCTCTAAAGAGGAGGAAGTGAATCAGGGATTTAATTTACCTGTAAGTGTAACAAATTAATATTTTTAAATTTCGATTAGCAATGTTGAGATTTGAGTTGGTTCGTCTAGTTTTATTATAGCGTCGTTCTCTCATTTTTTTTTAAATAAAACCTTACAATTTTGTGTACATAAATTTTGATGTAGTGTTACAAAACCAAAAATAATTCCGTTTGCCAGTACCGTCTCCGATGTTTGGGTTTTGACCCTTTGTAACGAAATTGCTAAATTTTTGTACACTTCAACCAACGCGACGACATGTTTGATCAAGAGCTGACTCAGAACTGGGCAATTTGATACGCGATCATAACTATTGTAAAGATACGGATACGGAGCAAATCGAGGTGTCCTCATCTTGATACGGGGCTTGATACGTGATACGATAAAAGGAGTATCTCTTCATTATTGACAAAACTGTTATCGCCACAATTTCACGATTGCAGTTTGGCCGATGAAAGACATCAGACGCTTATAATTGTCGGTATTCTTCTAGAAGTACTCCTATGGGTGCCTAGTACAATCTACTCAAGTCGAGGATAGGTAGTTCTGATTTTTCTGGCACCACACGGCACCTACTTATCGACACGGAGCGGACCTACTACATCATTGTACTGTACTATGTCGTGCTAGCGAGTTTGAGGCAATATTGCGGTTTACGATGTGGAGTACCCCACACGGTACAGCGGTAAGATGCTCTATATGACAGTATTATTATGAGTATTTCATGCAAAACGCACGATATTTTATTCAAACACAATACAATCTCGTTTCAGCCTATTCTATGATATTTACCATGTGCGCAACACATGTTTAAGCCGAAAACTTTCTTATCTGGCTTGTTGGTAGGGCAGGGTGTTTTTGGGTTGGAGAATCGTTTAATTAATTAATGAAGATTGCATGATACTTAGATAAGACTTGTCATCATCATCATCATATCAGCCGAACGACGCCCACTGCTGGGCATAGGCCTCCCCCAAGGATCTCCACAACGATCGGTCCTGTGCTGTCCGCATCCAGCGGCTTCCCGCGACCTTGATCAGATCGTCGGTCCACCTTGTGGGGGGCCTGCCCACGGAACGTCGTCCGGTACGTGGTCGCCATTCGAGAACCTTTCCGCCCCAACGGCCATCGGTTCTCCGCGCTATGTGTCCCGCCCACTGCCACTTCAACGATGCAATCCTTCGAGCGATGTCGGTTGTTTTAGTTCTCCTGCGGATCTCATCATTTCTGATTCGATCGAGTAGGGAAATACCAAGCATCGCTCTCTCCATTGCTCGCTGGGTGATCTTGAGCCTTCTTATGAGACCCATAGTAAACGACCACGTCTCACTCCCATAGGTCATTACTGGCAACACACACTGGTCAAAGACTTTCGTCTTGAGACACTGAGGTATTTCGGACGCGAAAATAGCCGGAGCTTCCCGAACGCTGCCCATCCGAGCTGGATTCGACGAGAGATCTCTTTCTCGAAGTTGGACTTACCTAACTGGACTATCTGTCCCAGGTAAACATAGTGGTCAACAACTTCGAGTGCAATGTTCCCAACGTTAACTGGAGCGGGTGCAACATGGGCATTTAACATGATTTTCGTCTTGTCCATGTTCATCCTAAGACCCACTCTTTGAGAAGCATTACTGAGATCTTCGAGCATAATGTTCAGGTCTTCCAAGGTCTCAGCCATAAGAACTACATCATCGGCAAATCGCAGGTGTGTTAGGTATTCGCCATTGATGTTGATGCCGCGTCCTTTCCAGTCCAGAAGCTTGAAAATATCCTCCAACGCAGCTGTGAACAGCTTCGGAGAAATAACGTCTCCCTGTCTCACACCTCGCTGTAGTTGGATCGGATTAGAGCTCTGGTTCTGTAATCGGACCGACATGGTGGCGTTTTGGTATAAGTACTTTAGTACCTCGATGTACCTGTAGTCTATTTGGCACCTTTGGAGAGACTGCAGCACTGCCCATGTCTCAATCGAATCAAAGGCTTTCTCATAGTCCACGAACGCTAAGCAAAGTGGCAAGTTATACTCTTCGGTCTTCTGTATAACTTGCCGCAGCGTATAAATGTGGTCTATGGTACTATAGCCTTTTCGGAACCCGGCTTGTTCGGGAGGTTGGAAGTCGTCGAACCTGCGAGTGAGACGATTCGTAATGACTCTCGAAAACAACTTATAGATATGGCTCAGAAGCGAAATGGGTCTGTAGTTCTTCAAGAGAGTTTTGTCACCCTTCTTGAAGAACAGCATCACATCGCCTCTGCCCCATGCCTTTGGCGTTTTGCCCTCGAGGATGACAGAATTAAAGAGCTTCTGGAGGACCTTAAGTATCGGCTTACCGCCCGCTCTAAGGAGCTCTGTTGTGATTCCGTCATCACCCGCCGCCTTGTTGTTTTTAAGCTGCTTGAGAGCCATTCTAATCTCGCACAGGCTGACGTCCGGGATATCTTCAGAATAGTGTCGGGTAAGCTTGGCTCTAGGGTCTTTAGCCTTGCTTTCAACAGGTGTTTTCGTGGAGTATAACTGTCCATAGAAGCTCTCAATCTCCCTCAGGATTTCAGGTGTTGACGCAATGATGCTACCTGTCTCAGTTTTCAGCCTCGTCAATTGGCTTTGCCCAATAGACAGATCTCTGGCGAACACTTTGGAGCCTTTGTTCCGCTCAATGGTCTCTTTAATACGTCGGGTATTAAATTGACGAAGGTCGCTCTTCAAAGACTTAGATATCTGTCTATTGAGTTGCCGATAGCGATGGGCATCCGCTGAGTTCTGTAGCCTCATTTCGTTTCTCTGATCCATGAGTAGGAGAGTCTGACTGGAGAGTTTCTTTGATTTGGGACGGCGGGTTTTAAAGTACTTAGACCCTACCGTACGGACAGTATCCACCACCATGTTGTATAGATCGTCCACATCGATGCTGTTCTCAAGGGCTTCGAAACGGTTTTGAAGCTCGAGCTGAAAGCACTCGGGGTTTTGAATTTGAGCCGGTATTGGTCGGAGCGTGGATTTTATCAGTCGCGCTCTTTCAAGCTTTACGTCGATATTCAATGTGCCTCTGACCATGCGGTGATCGCTTCCTGTCTTAACAGCGTTGATCACAGCGACATCATCGAATATGTGCTTCTTCGTTGACATGATAAAATCGATCTCGTTTTTGACTTTACCGTCCGGGCTGATCCAGGTCCATTTGCGGCTTACGGGCTTCTTGAAGAAGGAGTTCATCATAAAGAGGTTCTCCCTCTCCATGAAGTCTGCCAGCATCTGATCCCTTTTGTTCCGTTGCCCAAATCCAAATTTCCCCATTCTCAACTCATTACCGCAACGTTGCCCCAACTTCGCATTGAAATCCCCCATCACAACCGTGTAGTGGGTTTTAAAGCTATGCATGGCTTTAGAGATCTCCTCATACATAGCCTCCACTTCGACATCGTCGTGTTTTGAGGTCGGAGCGTAAACCTGAATGACATTCAGCGAATATCGTTTCGATATTCTGAGTATCAGGTACGCTACCCTGCTCGAAACACTTCCGATAGTAATCACGTTGTTGACAAGGGACTTGTGGACGATGAACCCGACACCACCTAGGGACTGTTGGTCGCCCTCCCGGTAGTATAGTAAGTTACCGGATTTTAGGGTTATCGAGTCCTCCCCCTCTCTTCGGACTTCAGATAGCCCAATGATATCCCAATGTAACTTACCAATTGCCTCTTCCAACTCTACGAGCTTCGCGTCAAGCCTCAGTGTGCGCGTGTTATATGTTGCCAGGTCGAGTCGTCGTTGTTGGCAGCCGGATCTTACCCGGGGATTCTTAGCACCCCCTGCCCCGCCGTTACCATAGCTGCTGCCATAGCTAGGACTAGCGGGGCCGCCGGGGACTGGGGGCCGAATTCTTAGCGGTGTATTCATATTTGGGGGGGGGTTTGCCATAATCGCCACGCTTGGCAGGCGGGTTGGCGATCGCAGTATGGCCTGTTGCTTCTAGGAGACGCTGCTGCCCATCTCCTGATGGCAGTTTTCCCTCTGTCGGCTCTTACGACACCCACGGGAAGAGAGGGGGTAGTGCTATTCTTTTTATGTGCCGGCACTACACGGCATAGTGAAATTCGTCATGGCATAAGACTTATGCCATGACGAATTTCACTACATTAATGACATAGTTAACTAAAGCACTCGACAGCACCAAGTTGGATAATTCTTGTTTTGTTACGTTTGTGATTGTCAGGAAAAGGTTTTTATGGAAGAAAATTTTTGATAATAATTGTATCAAAATGGACTATGTTTTAGATCCATTTGAAAAGTGTTTAAAAGTGAAAACTGGTAATAAACAGACCATTCGCTTGCATTATCCTCCTTGGTGAACTCGTGCAAAACGGCGGACAGCTACTTAGTATACATGGTGCATTTACAACCACCTTAAAACTAATCCCACGTTCTGTAACCTTTATGAATAACATCTTGGCAGTTATTTAAATTATATTTCTTTTTTTATAAATATAGTAATTATTGGTTCAGATATTTATTTTGAAACACGCTGTTTTGCGCGCAGATGTAGCTGTGTAAGGTCCATTCAACCGAGCCCCGCCGCAGCAAAATGACACGTCTGTGCGCGTCACAGCGTGTTACAAAATTATGAATCAAAATAAAATATTTAAAAAGAATTTTGTTTTAATCAAATAAATAAATAAATATAAATAAATAAATATTTTAAGACATGCCTCACTGGGCCACACAGAGCCATCTAGTCCCAAATTAAGGTAGTATTAAGTACCCTGTCGTATGGGGTACTAGACAACCGATAAACTTACTTATATACTTTTTTTTTGTAAATACTCGTACATACTTATAATACATAGAAAACACCCAGACCAGTACAAACAGACATGTTCATGCACACAAATATTTGTACTGTGCGGGGATCGAACCCGCGACCCATGGCTCAGAAGCAGCGTTAACTACCGCTGATCCAAATGGTCGTCAATAATAAATAATAAATAACTAATAACTATGCCATGCAATAATAAATAACTATGCCATGATTTTATACATAGGTAATGGTCCAATAACCTGGGCTTCGTTTTCCAGGTGTTTCAAACAGCACGATGTATAATAAATCATTTTGACGCCCTACACACATTCTTTATGACATTTCGGTATATTACCAGTGTTACTACGCTACTAAATTTATCCTACAATTTGTAGTAGATTATGTTAACTAACGGGGATATCCCGAACCCATGCTCTCAGTGAGGTGAGGCCCTCGGGCCGCGACCGCGTGAACCGCGATTCCAACGAGTAATTAGCACCCTTCGTGCGCAAGATAGTTAATGAATACAAGTTGTGAAGAAAGGTTTACAAACATAATATATTTAAAAATAGCTTTAAGGTTCAACTTAGAACTTACTTTTCATAATTGGTAAGAACAATTTTATATCCATTACTAGCTGTTCCTCGCGACTTCGTGCGCGTCAATTTCAGTTTTTAATATCGCGATTATTTTTGCAACATTTTTCACTGATGCTTCGCTCCTACTGGTCGCAGCGTGATGTTATATAGCCTAAAGCCTTCCTCGAGGCATGGACTATCCAACACAAAAAGATTTTTTCAATTCGAACCAGTACTTCCAGAGATTAGCGCGTTCAAACAAACAAACAAACAAACAAACAAACAAACTCTTCAGCTTTATAATATTAGTATAGATAATGTGGAAATGTAGCTATTGGAAACTGATTACCTCTGAAGAAAACAACAATTCCAATTCCAGATTCAATTTCGCTAAAACTACGAAAATATTCTAAGTTTGCCAAACCCGTATAAATTAGACATCTAGATCTGAATTTGTTTGTTCTAACTACTTCTAAAACTTAACAGTTTTTATGAATGTAACAAAATAAAAAGAGTCTTAATCCTTGCTTTACTATTTATTAGTCTGAGCATTGCCCGATACGAACATGGCTATTTATATCAAATGCTTAAAAGTCGCAATTAGAATGTTTCTCCTCTTTGGAGCAATACGTTTTGAACGCAATCTAAATCCAACTAACGCAACCGAACTCTTTCGAAGTAGAATAAGTACATTCAGTTTCCGAACGTAAATAATTAAACGAAAAGAACCAATGGCTCCTTTAATGCCGACATCGTTAGTCCTTGGCAGTCTGCTCTATAAATCACTGAGAATATTAAGAAAAAGATAAATGGCCAGTAACTTGTATCCATACATTTTGGATTTCTGTTCGTAGCAGTGAAAATGGCACAAGACAAATTTATTCGATTGGTTATTTTGAATAAAGAATTCTTCGCACATAGACAATATTTTTTTAATTAAATAGGTAAGTAGTTTAAGTAGCGTAAAATATCAGTATAGACATAATTAAACATTATTATCATTAATGACAAGATGATAATATCTTACTATTACAGGTACTACACTATATGACTATAAAATGCGGAAGTTTTGATGGATGTTTTTTATTCAATCACGTCAAAAGAGCTGAACGGATCTGTTTGTAATCTAGCATGTAGATAGAACACAGGCTGAAATAGCACATACCTAGGCTTCTTTTAGGTACGAAAAAAAAACTGTGGGATAGTTCTAAATTCAAAATACTACGCGCACGAAGTCACGGTAAACAGCTAGATAGTATTACAAATGCTAAATTTTGTATGGATGTTTGTCACTCAATCACGCTAGAACGGCTAAACGGATCTAGATGAAATTTATAACGATTAAATATTATAGGCTGGGATATGTGTTTCAACTTTTTCACCTTGAAAATGGTACGGTTACCGTATAAGTTTCAAAGTCAACATGTCACTCGTGTGAAGTCGTGTTTTTGGTTATGTTAATTGAGAAAGTGGAACAATGGACTTACGATACAAAGAGGTATACCTACTTACATATAAATAAATAAAGCAGAAACATTGTAGGTATTTTTTTAGCGAAAATCACGAAGGTTGATAAGTATGTAAGTAGGTTTACAATTAAACTGTTTATGGATAGAAAATATAATTTGAGGTTATAGCATTTAGTAAGGTAACCTCTATGAAAAAAACAATACACACACCAGAGTTACCCGAGTTAAAGATTATACCCGACTTAAATTCGAGGAAACAAACCAGCGACTCGCATAGTTTGTGTTTCGGAATACACGTAGGTCGATATGGCCGTACCACAATCAAGGCAAGCCAATTGGAGGACGAAAAGCAAAAAACCAGCTTTTGATTGAATGTCATGTCCGCAGTTCTTGTTTGTGGAACATTCTTTCGTACGATACATATGCAGTCTATTCAGTCTATACAAACCTGACTGTAAGATCATATTTTTCATAAACACACACACACACACACACTTTTGTTTAAATTTATTGTTAGAGTAAGTTAGCGAAGGCACCTAATACAGGCAAGACATTTGCTTAAAAGGTGTCTTTGATCAAATTTTAATACTATGTAATGTAAACTGCATTTTACGGAAATAAAATTTATTTTTATTATTTTCCATAAATAAAAATGTTGTAGATTGGTGTAGTGCGGTGGTCCGCGTACTATGTAAGTTTCGATTCGGTCGGGTCAATTTAGGAAAAGATATTTTATTAATTAACTTTCAGCTGGAAGGGGTATAGTGCTTCGGAAGGCTTGTCAATAGATGGTCCCGAAATCTGTCAGATAACTCTGAAGGAATATTACTAAAAGAAGAAAACTAAACTATGATTTAAAAAAAATGTTAAGCCATAGCCCATAATAATCCCCCTGCAAGGCAAAGGTCTCCATCATTTAACTTAAGTTGCCACAGCAATGATGGGTACACGCATAATCATCTTGCTTGCAAAATGCGGGTTGATTTCGAAACACTTGCTGCCCGACCCGGGAATCGAACCCCCCAGGACCCGGTACTTAAGCCACTCGACAAATGGAGCGTCTGGTTACTGAACTGATACTCTGAAACTCTTAACCTAAACCTTACTTTGTCTAACAATTTAAAGTTCTGCTTTATTGTCCAGTAAATGTGAAGTTGAAAAGTGTTTAAATAGGAGGTTTTTGGTGTGTATAGCATACGTACTCAATGGGGGCTATCGCTAGTGAATTTGCCACTAGAGGCGCTAGTGTCGCGTGAGGTCCAATATCATTCACTTTGTACTGGTTTTAGCGGAATTTGATGCATAAATTATAATTTCTTTAATTTACCTGCTGGAAAGTGATCTCCTTCGTAAAATATCGCAAATATGGATTATTTGGCGATTAATGTGAACGCTTTAAAAGCGGAATTAAGAAAAAGCGCAAAAATAGGCGGCCTCAAGAGCAACTATTTCAGAAGTTAGTTTGTTGATATCAAGATAGTTATTTATAAACAATATAACCTTAATTAAATTCAAGATATAACACTTTGTTTCGGCGTCAATCGCCTTTGACAACTATACCTCCGGACCTCAGTCTACAGTGGCGCCAACTGGTGAGCAAAGAAACGGTAGTCCCCATTGTTTCAAAGTTAGCCGTATGTCCAAAACAAACACTGATTTAAGTTACCCTTTACATAGGTTCCTCTAAGGGAAGTTTTGATAGCTCTTCAGAGACATTGCCTCAAATATTTTTGTGTGTAAGTAGATAACTTTACTCATTTGAAATCATTTGTCCGAGTAATTGGAGACGAAGGAAAGACAGATAAGCTGTTTTAAAAGATCCTCTTTATCCTGAAAGGTGTTCAGAGTGCGTAAGCAAAACAATATTTTTAATAAATAACCGTCATTTGTTCAAGATACGGAGTGCGGTGGACGTCAAAAGTATAATTACTAACAAACTCAACAATAGATCTGAAATGTTTAGTTCAGTTTCAAATTACTGATTGAAGTACTGTCTTGCCAGAATATTATAAATGTATTTTTTTTTATAAATTTTATTTCAGAGAGACTGAACAAATTTGGATGAAATTTGGCTCGAAGGTAGATACGTTGAAATAGCACATTGGCTACTTCTTTCCTCCAGAAACGGTTACCGTGGCAAAGTTTCAAATTGAAAATTCCACACGTAGCAGTGAGCGGCTTCATTTCGGTATTATCATATCAACATACATAATAATAATAACATATCTTGATTTCAAGGTAAAAATTAATCATATAATCTTTATTGAAAATAAAAAATAGGTAGTCAAAATTGCATTTTGAATTGTAATTTTCATTTCGATATTAAAATCAGAAACTATTTTGTATGAAAATGTTTGTAGTTAAACAATTATAGTATGTTCTAGAATTTACGTGAGTATGTTGACATACGTTAAGTCCTTACTTATAAGCCCTTGCTTGTTACTAAGGCTGATTTCGGCTCGTAATAAATTACCTAGCACCATGTATTCATGCTAAGCCTTGACGGTTCGCTAGTACGTAATAATTCAAACTTTTATAAGAAACAGCTCTGAGGCAAATTCTTTTTTTCTACTAAATTGGCCTTTTTGAGGAAGACGGAGAGGCCATTAGGAGTTTACTCTGTTATAACGACGTTACTTCAGAATTTGTAAGTGACACCGTTCCGGACAAAACACAGCACTTTAAATTATAAGACAAGCAATTTCATGAAATTAATGGATAATAACTCGTCTCTTACTAAATTAATTCTAAACGGAATGACGTCCCTCGGGGTTCGCTTAGGTTGATTTAAGGTTATCACCGCCGCCACAAAACAATGCTGACAAATTGATGTCTTGTTCCAACGTGAAATCTAATTTAACACTGAAAAAAAAAGGTTATTCGGATTTATAGGTTTTTCATCGTAATTTCAAAGATAGGCATAGCTGGGTTAAAACTTTCTACGACAAAATGAAAATGACAGTTACAGCACGCTATGAAGTACATGCAGCACCTGACTGGACTATTTAAATGAACACGTATGAAAAGCACTTTGTCCAAAATGAATTAACGAAAAACGGGTAGGTCAATGATATTACAAAGAAATAGATATGTTACTTCGCGGCTTAAGTTAAGTAGTATTTTTGAGTCAATTGTAACATGTCTCAATCAGTTTGCGTCAAACAAGCTTCAGAGCGAGTCACAGTGACAGATTAACAAAAATTTGAAAAATTCCGTCTTGTGTATTTCGATTTTGCACAAATTATTGTGCTAAAATGAATAAATCTCAAGGGATCACATATCACATGTAAGTTTATAAAAATATTTGTTTTATACTACGTGTTTTTTAATTTTTAAGTTTCTTTGTAAGTGCTAAGACGACAATATAGATTCTAAATTTAGATGCGACAATTTAGGTATCAATATGACGAGTTAATCATACCATAGCACACATAGTGGTATTTATTTAAAAATAATTCTAATGAAATTCTTCATAATTGAATTTGGTACTTTGATAGTTTGAACCACAGAACATGGAAAAAGATTAAAACGGCTGTCATGCGCCAATTGTATGAGAACCGATGTCGCCGCTTGCGTCCCACTACACGTAAACGAGCACAAAGAACGCTAACCAATCACAGTGCTCACGTTTCGGCAGAAGTAATAGCATTTGCTCATAACCTCTGCGGCGTGCCTGCCCCGCCAACATCGCCTTTCTAACCCTTTTCCATGTTCTGTGGTTTGAACCGTGATGTTAAAGTTCTGGAGTAGCTAATATGAAACGTAAGTACCCCGTCAGTGTTAAGATTTACTATTCACAATTGTTTTTCTAGCTTTCCTTGTAATGAAGTTAGAAAAGAAGAGTGGATTGCAATAGTGCGAAAGCAACGAAGTGAATCAGACTGGATGTAATTGTGTAATATCTTTTGTTAAAATTGTACATAAATATTTCTGTTAAAAATTCTAACTTGTGTAACTCTCATAATTCCAATGAATGTTTTTTAATGTTACGTACTTACAAAGTAAAAATATTTTTTCATATAACACAAATACAACCTGTTTTATTTCTCTCTATTTTCTACCTACTTTCAAATATTTGTACTGTCTGATTTTGGTTACAATTCCTAATCTATGTAACTGTCATCGTGCAGCGCCGTGACGTTTTGCGAACGCAATTTAATATGAACATAACATATCTATTTCTTTGTAATATCATTGGGGTAGGTAGTTAGTCTTTATGCTGTAGAAGTAGGAGCGAGAGGTATGCCAGCAAAATCTCCCTATAAACTGTTGAAAGTCCGTGTCTTGACCAGAACTGCAGTAAGGTAAATACTAGAGCGAGTGTCTAAAGCTGCATTAGCAGGTTCATACTAGATTTTGCTGGGCAGGGAGAGAAACACGAGTAGTGCACAGCAGGTGAGCGTTGATGTTCTCCGGAAAGGGGCCTCTTAAACCTACACGTGTCACAAGACTCGGGAGCTACTCGGAGTTTTTCTTTCTGCCACACGGTGGACCCGGCACCAGCACGGTGAATCCATGGAACGTTAAGAAGTTTGTATCCTATGAAGTCTTACTAGCTGCTTGCCCCGTCTTCGCACGGGTATAATAAGGATGATGAGACCAAATCCTTACAACTTAATTGTTTTTGAGGAATTGAATATGTTTTCGTGGTTCAAAGGGGAATGGAAGTATGTATGTACAATCATTTCTAACTTAGCTAATCCGCTTAAAGCTAAGCTTTTCGCAGGTAAAGTCGCAAGTGGAGTGCAAATTTTATAAAAACGTCATAGAATGGCGTACTTAAAAGTCAGTACTAAAGCCATCGTCATCCTTTCTTCGTCTTTGTCCGATTTGCGAACGAAGGCTACCCACTGGCACTTCAACTTTGTAATCCGGACGGCTTAGTCGGTAACCATGGTTTCCTTCACAAATATCCTCTTTGTGGATCTTAGCACGCAGACGCTAAGCGTAACCCTATCTATGTTCCGCTGAATGGTCTTAAGCTGGATTGAGCGGCAAACAGTCATTAGGGATTGCGTTTTATTACACTAGGACGTCACAAGAAATACACAGGACGATTGAGAAATTTCTTCTGTACCATCACTAAGAATGCCATCTGATTATCTAAGTAAGTTGGACTTCCTTAGATAGATATTTTGTCCAGAGAATACACCTCGACATGAGGTGTTAAAAATTACTTATCAAATTACTGAAGGTCATTTAGTTTAGTACGTATACATATACTAGTTGAGTTTTTATTTACCAACAGTACATCGATTTTGTTACAAAAACATGTAAATAAACAAAAAATTAGGACTTTTGGGGCACTTATGATGTTAAATTTGAATGATGTTTCTACCTATAAGAAGTTGCACATCTAGTTTAAAATAGATCCGTTAGCTTTATCAGTCCATTTTAAATTTTATTGTGTATTTTATAACTGTGGGTAATACTACTAGATAAATAATTTAACGATAATCCTACTCCTAAATAGCCCACATTTGCAACAAATACATTAATTACTTGGTAATGTGCAATGCCAGAGCAACAATACAAAATTACGCTTGAAATTAAATTTTCCCAGGGCCACATTTGGTTTCGTTGAATATGACAGAAACCAGGTTATTCTATAGCGACCGCACTAGGCGTACTCACTTGCGCGCGATTATAGCTTGAAACAAATATTTAATGTTAATTTAGTAGACCGGATAAAACAACAAGCGAATATGTTTTGTAAACAAGTAATTGTATTGCGGTCTCAATCGTAGATATACCACACAATGCTGTTGATACTAATTAATAAAACTAAGACAATGTCTGGCGTTCCAAATAAAGGTCAAAATTCGAAGTCGGTCACTTGACTTTAATAGAAATTTGCATTTAAAACTTAAAACGTAACATTTATGGATCCTTGAGTCGAATAATGATGTCGACAAACCCACAATAGTTTTGAAAGGCCTAGTATCCAATGATGTGTCTGGTGAACAAACATAGTTCAAATCAACTTTACATGTAGGGACATCTAAAGTTGATTTGAACTATTTTTGATTTGGGATACCCCTTATCCCTAAGCCTAAATTTAGTTTTAGTTTAGTTTTTAGGATTAGTAGCTAGTGATTTGAAAAGTACAATTCATTTAATGAATCCCTTAACCCCCAGGAGGCACTCGGGTGCCACGATAACAATTGATTTCAATTGTGTCTGGAATAACTCACGATCGAGGGATTAAATTTTCACCATTTTATTTTTCGGTGTAATTGAAATATTACACCCATACCTAATTGCAGCGTGATTCTACTAATAGTCTCTAAGATTAACCTCGGACGGACAGACAAACTATAAGGTTCCTTAATACGAACCCTAAAGACATATTTTTTAACCGCACAATTATTATTTTGGTTTATTTATTATTATCTAAGTAGAAGCAATGTAATGATTTTAATGGATGCTCAAAAATATTTTTCAATACACACACACACACACACATACATACTGTACCTATTAATTAATAATTATTAAATCCGCTTATAGCTGTTATTGCGTTGCGTATTATAAACCTAAATAAAAAGACATAATATGTATCAACATTTAAAATATACGTAAACGCACCGACAAGGGCTTCATCTTTCCTTCTTCGGTTAAAAAAAATATTCACAATATTGATGGTGATAAAACCTTACCGTAAAACGTTTACGTCACACGATAGCTGTCGTTCAACGCAAAAAGATTTTAGCATCTGTTGAAATCAGTTAAATTCAGTTTTATTTCTGCAAATAGGCCCCTGAAGGCAGTTTTACACTTCCCAATATTTAAACCTACCACTGCTTCGGGACAAATTTAATGTGGGCTAGTGCTGAGAAGAAGCAGCGCAAGAAACTCGGTCATTATTGTCAGCCTCTTTTTAAATAAACATGTTTACTTAAGATATATGAGTAATGATATATATAAGCCAGTGCGAGCTGGGACAATTTAAAGCCAAACGTTCCTATCATTTATATAATCATTAAAAGTATAATAAATAGCCCTTTCTTTAAATCAAGGCATTAATCTTCAAGGAACATCATCGAAGAGTGTTATAAAACGGGCCGTAATAAAAGAAAATTATGTGTACGAGTAACTATAAAATTTGTTTCTAAAAATAAAACGTACCTACTTAGTAATTATACTACTAAAGTAAATATGGGTGTTGCAAGTTTCAATTGAGAATTTAATGTAGGTACCTATTTAACCATCCAATTCCCAAATTAGTATTTGGTACTAGGTTATTATACACATGGCAGTCTTTACTGTCTACAGATAAATAATTTCTCAGTCGTAAATTATGATATGAAATTGAGATCAAACAGACTATATAAATACAATTTTTATATTTGAAAAACGCAAGTGGTCGACGAAGGGACGGGATGGGAGGGGGGGGGGGGGAAATATGGACCATTTTTGGCTTAAAAATAATAATATATGTCAATGTTTTATAAATAAACCTATTGATATACCTACATATCGTAATACTTCATCAAAGTTATTTATGACTTAACCTACCCGGACGGGTCATTGCAGAAAAAAAATATTTTCTCCATTTTCTCGGGTCTGGTGTTGTGGTACCATCGTTGTTTCTGATTTATACAATACGAGTGCTTCAAATATTTACTCGCTTTGGGATCAGAACAATGTATGAGATGATCTTTTGAAAACCATTTTAATCTATTGACCCAGTAAAAAATATTTCTTAGAATAAATCGTAATACTTAAAGATCCTCCTCTATGCGTCGGTCAAACTGGTAAACAGCCAGTGTTGCCAGCCCTAATATCTTTTAAGCGTTAGTTACACACGGCTGGGTCTGTACGTGACGTGAGCTGTCATGTACACAGTTACAGTTCAGCAAAAAGGAAGGGATGAAGCCGACCAATTGACTAACGTCCAAAAAGGCTGAATAGTAAATAAAACTGTATGAAAACCACAGACCATGGCTCTAACTGGTTGACACATCAATCAATCGATTTATTTTTTATATTCTGTCGCAAAATGTTACCATTCTTATTAATCTTTCTTACTAATAATATGAATGCTTGGATGGATGGTTGTTCCTTGATTACGCTAGAACGGCTGTAAGGATCTGGGTGAAATTTGGCACGAAGAAATATGACTGGCTGGAATAGAATATATCTTTAATCCCGGAAAATGTACGGTTCCTAGTTTAAGATAAAAATGTAGTTGTATTGCCCTTAATAAAATCAAATTAAATCAGTACTCGATTTATCATACGATTCAAAGTTAAACAAACAACTTATCAAAGATCTGAAGTCGCTAAACACTATAGCACCATGTCAAAGTAAATTGTTACTTTTCCTTTAGAAACCTCATGTAAACAAACAAACTTCTTACTTTTACATGGTTTTCAGCGACTTACAATACTGACTGTACTACCCAACTATGAACGGCAAACTTCTATTCTGTTTTAATCAGTTGATCTTAAGTTTAGAGAAAATGAAAAAAGGTCTGGCAAGTGTATTTTTACCGGTGTATCCATTTAAAAACTTATTCGTTTTTTTCATTTTTGCAATACATACTAAAAATGAAAAAAGATCTGCCAAAAGTAACTTACCGCTTCATCCACTTTATAAAAGTGAAATCCCTAAATAATTACAAAGCATCTCATTCTATAGAAAATTACGAGAAATCGAGAAGCAGCGGCGTCTTCTCTTCTCATTGGCCAAACAACGACCTTCATGTCTACTAGCCATGGACACTGGACAGATTCTAGCTTCAATAAATTGAAAGAAAATCATAAATTTAAAAGAACTGACTACGAAAATGCAATGATTTTAAAGTCACCCTGTATATTAGCTGCATTGTTCAAACATTTGTAGTCAGACTTGTTTTTTTAAAGTACCCTACATTATCGTAGCAGTCTATGCTACCCGGAGTGTAATAAGGAATTGATACCCCATTCACCAAATTCGGCTCAATAGTTTAGCCGCAAATGTGGAACCCGCATAAATACCCACATACATATATACATAGACAACTAAAATCATTACCCTGCCTATTGGCGTAGTGGGTAAAAAGAACTGTTAGTGAAATATTCGGAATACGCCCTTGTAATCCAGGTTCGTCAAGTCGTAGCGGTTACGTCACGTCGCTTGTGAATCACGCCTAATAACTTTTTGAACGCTAGTATACACGTTAGTCCCGTACGTGACGGCGTATACGTGCTATCACGCGGTAGAAACGAGCACCGTTCCGGAATATCGCACGCTTTGTTTATCACAAGCTAAATCATAACACAAGCGATGCGTATTTGCTATTCATTAAAATGTTTTGGAGTGTTGCAAATTAATTTGGAAATTGTATAATCAAGGATTGTTTTGGAAACAAAGGTCTTCATGATTGTTGATATTTTAACTGTTACTAATCATTGTTAGACGACCATTTGGATCAGCGGTATTAAACGCTGCTTCTGAGCCATGGGTCGCGGGTTCGATCCCCGCACAGTACAAACATTTGTGGGCATGAACATGTCTGTTTGTACTGGTCTGGGTGTTTTCTATATATTATAAGTAGGATGTATTTACAAAAAATTAAAAAGTATATCAGTAAGTTTATCGGTTGTCTAGTACCCCATACGACAGGGTACTTAATAGTAGCTTAATTTGGGACTAGATGACTCTGTGTGGCCCTGTGAGGCATGTCCTAAATATATTTTTTTTATTTTTTTATTTATTGTTGGTGTTGTTCATCCCTAAAATGGAAAAGGCCAATATACTATTACATACGATTAAGTACAAAGGTGGATTGAAAAGTAGTCGGGCTAACCAAGAAAACAAACACTCTTACGCTCCTTCTTCTCGGCACTAGCCCACTCTTGCACCGAAGAAGTGGTAGGTTAAAATATCGCCACTTTGATTAAATTTGTTACAAAGATAGATAAAACCTTGTTTTATGTTATTATTTTAATAAATATGGACAGCATCATTGAAGTACATTGTTTTGACCCCAAAGTGAATAATGGGGACTACCGTTTCTATGCTCACCACTCACCAGTTGGCGCCACTGTAGACTGAGGTCCGGAGGTATGGCTGTCAAAGGCGATTGGCGCCAAAACAAAGTGTTTTAGCTTGAATCTAATTAAGGTTTATTATTTATAAATAACTATCTTGATATCAACAAACTAACTTCTGAAATAGTTGCTCTTGATGCCGCTTATTTTTGCGCTTTTTCTTAATTCCGCTTTTAAAGCGTTCACATTAATCGCCAAATAATCCATATTTGCGATATTTTACGAAGGAGATCACTTTCCAGCAGGTAAATTAAAGAAGTTATAATTTTAAAACAAAACCCGCTAAAACCAGTGAAAAGTGAATGATATTGGACCTCACGCGACACAAGCGCCTCTAGTGGCAAATTCACTAGCGAAAGCCCCCATTATTTAAAGCACTCTTACTGTGAAAATCAGAAACAATGAAGTTACCAAACCCGTGAAAATGAAAAAAGACGTGTGGCACTCGGAGACTGCCGCGGTAAAGCTATTGCATAGCATTTTTTATCAACTTATGCAATTATAAAACTAAAAAGTATCACCGCTGTGCCGGTCGGAGTGGGGGGTTATTTTCGTTACGGAACTTCTGGATTCGGTCTCCACGCTCAAGGCCCGCGATAGAAGCTATGCAATAGCTTAAAAAAAACACTTTTTCTCGTCCAGGAATCGAACACGGGACCTCGAAGCAGGCGACAACTTGAAAAGCGTTGTGTACGCCACGGAGGTGGTCGGAAAGAATATCTACAGCCATTTTGTATGGGCACTGGGCACCGGTTTCACCCGGGCGATATAACGTGTAGTCAGTGTAGTTTACAAGGCAAAGCCGGAGGCGAAGAGCTTCTTATCATTATAACACTTAAATAAAATAAATAAATATCTCCATCTTAAAAAAATCTCTATGGAATAATACCTACTATGCAACTGACACTATGGTAGATTTTCATTCATTTAAATAAATTGATAGGTGACATTGTTTTTTCTACCCTTAAGACGCTGACATGACCCAAATTGAGCTCAATGAAGATTGTTTTGCTTTAAGCCTACGGCTCGTATTGTTGCCAAATTCTATGTAGTTGTAATTGATCATATTTTCGACTAGGTAGCTGTTTCCAAAACACGATTCTAAAAACTTTTCTCGATAGAAAAAAATCTCAAAGTAGCCTCTGAAAATACATAAATTACCATTTTTCTCAGCAGTCCGTATAACAATGATAATAAAATTTTGCTGTATTGTATATTACATGTTGCTTAAGCAAATGGCTGATTTAGATTTTTAATAGAATGGCAATTTTAAATTGCACAACGAATTTTGTTGTTTGGCACTTAGGCCCTTCTATTCCATGCGCTTTTTCTCTGTCACTCCTACGAGAATCGACAGTGATAGCTGTGGCGCGTTCCAAAGAAATTCAAAGACAAATAAATCTGTGGGCGTGTTCATTGCTCAAGGTCATCGGCTGCAGTCAGCGTCTTAAGATAAGGTATAAATCAATGCAAATCACAAAAATGGGTTAAGGGTAAAAATAGTAATAAACACTAAAATGGACTCGTATTTGGCAAAGTAATCACGTAATGAACTAAAGAAAAACCCTAAAAATGGCAAGAAACCTTCACATTTCATACAAACCCATCAAGGATTCGGGTCTAATACCTGTAACTAATCAGTCTATTCATCCGTTGAGAGCTCTATAGAGCGAGCGGTAAATAATTGAATACATAAGACCGGTCAAGTACGAATCGTTCTGTACCTTAATTTAATTTCATTATTTATTTTTAAAGCGAATATAAAACTACCTATTTCCTACATTGACCCGTTCGGACAAGTGGACAGATTCTCAGGTGGACGGATTAGCAACTGGACAGGACATGTACAGTCCATAACATAACGATAAGCTCTCGTGCAGTCATTTGTGCAATTTATATAACTTCTATGGGGTGACAACAATCTGGTCAATTTTAGTGCCACCAAAACATAGGCGTGCCTGTTCTCCGCAAAAGGGAGTCCTCTCATCTTGATTCCTACTTTCCGGGGTACCACAGTAAAAGTTACCGAAAGCTTAGACTTTCTTGGCATGAAGTTAACATCCGACCTTAACTTCGGTGACACTATTAAGAATCTGTCCTCTTGCTACGGAGGCCAGAAATCGAACCCGGGACCTCGGAGCAGGCGACACCTTGATAACCGGTGTGTAAGCCACTTCGCCACGGAGGTCTTCAAAAGAGCAAAGAACGCAAAAAAACTCGTTTGTTGCATGAGCCCTACTTAAATATTTATACATCTACCATCATTTCTGAATATTTCTAGCTGTCTGGGTTCCTGTGATATAGCCTGGCGACAGACAGTCAGACAGACGGACAGTAGAGTCGTAGTAATAGAGTCCCGTTTTTACCCTTTGGTACCGAACTCTGAATAGAGGCAAGTTCCCTCATTGGGCAGGCGCGGCATTACTCAGAACTTTCGCTCGAAGTAGCGAGTCTATTAATGCGTTATTGGAGTCTCAGGATTTGAGATTTTCCGGATATTAATCTTTTATGATGCGGCCGGCAAGTTTTAAGAAACTACTGCGATCGAAGCACAAATTAAATTTGCAATCGTGCGCTTTTCATTTGTTTTGTGATAAATTTAATTTACTTGATCGTCGCAGAAATTTGCAAACTTCAAGATTTTCTTGAGCAAGACAAGTAAGAAAATTCAAAAGATAGTTAAGTTTATCCCAATCGTTGTACCTTATCGCAATCGTAGTGATAGGACACTTAAAAAATGTTAATGGTGACAACATCTCATACAAGTAAGTATTCAAAGCTTGCTTGATTAAACAGACGACAAATGATAGGTGGTTTAAAGTATGACTCATTTAAATTTCACAAGTGCACCTTCAATTGTATGAAAATCCAATCAAAAATCATCGACAAAAAACATTATGCGATTAAAGAATAGTTCTTAATCAATACCTTCTTTTGTTCATCGTATAGTAAACTGATTAGTTACAAAGACGATATACTCTCTCCTGTAAATTCCACTAGCGTTAAGCAAACGACTTTTATGTGTGTCAGTATTAAATAAATATCCCAGAGGCGTCGGCGAGGTCTTCGCACGGAAATTGATTAGGTACGTAATATTACGAAGGAAATGCGCGCCGCGAGCGACGTCATTTGCTTGCGGACATTAAATGACGGCTACACCAATCCGTTTAGAGTTGATTCCACTGGCAAATGCCGTTAAAGGTGTTAATGGTTTAAGATTGCACGATTGATAGGTAAATGAGTTTGTAGTACAGGAGTTCGTTTTAAAACGAAACAAGGCGCTCGTGTGGTAATTGAAATGGATTAAACACTATTCACATATAGGTAGTTACCATAAATTTTGTCGGCACACTATTGAAGTAGAGTAGGCTCGTATGATACTTGAATGTTAATTGTACATTTAATTTTTTTTTCTGTCAAATTTTATTTTTTTATTTTAATTTTAAATGTATTATTAATCAATCGCAAAGTGTTTAACATGATTTTTAGGGTTTAAAAATATTCAGTTTTTGTATCAATCGATTTGCCTCATATTTGGGGAAAGTACTATGAATCACGAGTAGGTTCTTATTTTAGAAGGATGCCAATGTTTTCCAATTCATTCTGTATATATATATTTTTTAATTTTTTTTTTTGAAATTTGATGTCTTTTAATTTGCTTTTTTTAATGTCGCACCGCCCACAAAATTATTTCTGCTTGGCCCGATGGTCGACTGGGAGAGAATGCCTTAAGGCATTAAGTCCACCTGTACTTCTTTATAGTGTTTGTGCAATAACGATTAAATAAATAATTAAATAAATAAACGCCTCATTGGTCGATTGGTCTGAGCACTGGACTTAGATCTCAGGGTCTCAGGTTCGATTCCCGGGCCGGGCAACAAGTGTTTCGAATTTTCGAATATTGCTCGGGTTTGTTACCAACCCGCATTTGGTAAGTGTGGTGATTATGCCTAAACCCATCTTTGCTGCGGTTACTTTATTGTTTACTTTAATCATAAATGTCGCGTGTTTTTCACTGACATCCTAAATGTGATGGGGTTGGTGTCTTAGATTTTTTTATAAGAAAAACTTAAAAACCGGTTTTAGTATTACCAGCTGTTTATTATACTACATATGGCTGTTTTTGCTAGGTTTTAGAAAAAAAAACATGTATACCTATAAACTAAAATTAAAACTGGACACACAAATTAGAAGACAGAAAAATATTATAATTAAATAAGCAGCCTACTTATCATTTAGGTGCTCATCATCTTGACAAAACAACGCTAATAGTTGGACATAAGCATAAGAATTCACAACGATCGGTCCCACGCCCTCTGCCCTCATTGGCATCCCGCGACTTTCACCAGTTTGTTGGACTGTCCTTGACCTTGATTGATTGACTGTCCATCGTCGTCATCCGGTGCGTGGTTGACATCAGAACCTTTCCACGCCAACGGCCATTTCGGCGGTTCGATTCCCGGACGGGTCAATGTAGAAAAAAAGTGTTGTTCTACATTTTCTCGGGTCTGGGTGTTTGTAGTACTTTTGTTGTTTCTGGTTTGCAAAATACGAGTGCTTTAAATAGTTATTCAAATTGGGATCAGATGAAATGTATGTGATGTTGTCCACATTTATTTATTTATCATTTATTTTTAATATAAGGTTGAATTTGCTTCCGACAGGTGTGACATGACATGAGCTGCTTGTATCTTGGACAGCCCCCTAATTCGCGTAACCAAATCGTTTCATAATCGTAATTGAATTGCAGGTTTTTGACAGTTCTAGTATGGGCTAAATGTCAAAATCGTCCAATTCAATCACGATCGAACTCCAATGGGGACTACCGTTTCTTTGCTCACCAGTTGGCGCCACTGTAGACTGAGGTCCGGAGGTATAGCTGTCAAAGGCGATTGGCGCCGAAACAAAGTGTTATATCTTGAATCTAATTAAGGTTATATTGTTTATAAATAACTATCTTGATATCAACAAACTAACTTCTGAAATAGTTGCTCTTGAGGCCGCCTATTTTTGCGTTTTTTCTTAATTCCGCTTTTAAAGCGTTAACATTAATCGCCAAATAATCCATATTTGCGATATTTTACGAAGGAGATCACTTTCCAGCAGGTAAATTAAAGAAATTATAATTTATGCAACAAATTCCGCTAAAACCAGTACAAAGTGAATGATATTGTACCTCACGCGATACTAGCGCCTCTAGTGGCAAATTTTCTAGCGATAGCCCCCATTGAAATAGCTGAATAAGGCCCCTGTTCAACGTATAATTTTAGTATGGGACGGTGTATGTTTTAGACGACCATTTAGATCAGCGGTAGAAAACACTGCTTCTGAGCCATGGGTCGCGGGTTTGATCCCCGCACAGTACAAATATTTGTGTGCATGACCATGTCTGTTTGTGCTGGTCTGGGTGTTTTCTATGTATTATAAGTATTTATTTACAAAAAAAAAGTATATAAGTAAGTTTATCGGTTGTCTAGTACCCCATACGACAGGGTACTTAATAGTAGCTTAATTTAGGACTAGATGGCTCTGTGTGGCCCAGTGTGGCATGTCTGAAATATTTATTATTATTATGTAGCTAGCCTCATTCAGCTATTTCAATCGTGATTGAATTTTGACATTTAGCCCATACTAGAACTGTCAAAAACCTGCTAATTTGGTTAGCTGAATTAGGGGCCAGGCCGTGGCAAATTAATGCATCCGTGCTCATCACAGTGTATTTCAAAATTAAAAGTCTGAATCAATATTAAATATTTCCGAGAATTATTGTTATTGATGCCAAAACTCCGCCATGATGTTATACATAATGTTTACAAACGTGGGTTTCGTTTTTCAGGTGGTTCAAAAAGTAGGTACGGTTTAAACTACACAAAGCCTTAAAAAGGACGCAATAGTTACAACTGTGAGACAAATTTTTCAACATGCAGATTAAAATACGACAACACAAGCTTTTAAGTTTTAACCCACTAACACGACAGAAGAACAGCCGTAAGCCTCCGAAAGTATGTTAAATTAATAAGAACAACACCCCATATCCCCAGAAGAGAACCGAACTTTCTCGCCAAACACTTTAACAACAAACTTAAGTTAAAACAAAATATTTATCCCAAAGTATTATAGTAAGTAAAATAACCTTTAAGTACGTTTATTGGAACTACTATCACAATATTATATGCCTACTCGCACACAAACATAGCTAACGCATGGAATATGACACATGGTCAGAACTCCGGAGTCTTGATATATAGGAATATCTAGTTAGCTTTCTTGATTTTCAACTTGGTTACTGCTGTCCATATTGGTTAATTAAGTAAACGTGTATAATTAGTATAACTAGTGGTAAATAATATTTAATTTATTTATTAGTTTGTTGAACACGATTGGCTTGCTTCTTTATTAAATTTTATAACATAAACACATTAAAAAATATAAAAAAAGTTCCCAACTGGCGATATCAGGGTCCAAGCTACCGGTGGTTTAGGCTCCAGTGACAGGAACCTGCTCACAATGCAGGCCGTGTCCAAGAGTACTGCCTTCTGTATCCTACTCTTGACCCAAGCGCCTAACGTGAGCCTCTTGAGGTGTTTATCGTGGCTCTTAGCTATCAGTTCTAACCAATGATGACGGCTAACAGATCCTCATGCGGTGGTAGGCTTCTTAAGAGGCTCCCTGGATGCTGCCACCTGCCACCCTTCTTCCTAAGGCCAGCGTCAAACAATTTTTTTTGTGTTCCGCTGGTGTCTGGGAGAACCAGTACCTCTGGGTAAGTTCGCTCCATCTTAGGCTTCTTCTTAACCGTAGAGTTAAGTATGTAGTCAAGAGCAAGCCGATTTATATAAAAATAAAAATAAATCGACGGGTCCAATGTCGACATCCCCATGACCTAAGTCAAGAAATTTACATTATTTATCCTTTTCAGCGATTGACTTGCTTTATTTATTATCACTGTCATCAGTCCTCATCAATGCTGGATGTAGGAATCTCGAGAGGCGTTATGCCATAACTGCTACGCTTGACAGACGATTTCGTGTATACTTGCAGTACCCGTTTTATTCTAGCAATGCTTCTTTAGGCGTGTCTTACCACTTAAGGACGAGTTTCAGCACTTAAAGGGACAACTTGAGCTATGTGCTGCCACCAATCAATTTTATTTTATTACTTCTAAACAAAATCAACTCTCAAAGAACTAGAAGAGTATCATTCTAACAAATTACCTCTAGTATTAATTGAATCACTTAACTACTTTTCATTCTGGCATTTTTTTGGATTGTACCTTATTGCTAAAAGCGGTCTAATTTGGCGTTAGCGAGAAATTCGGCTTTATAAACAACTAAATAAAAAGTTTACTGTGATTCAATAAATACTAGAATTAATTTGCTACGTGTAAAATGATACTGTTCAAGTTTTTTGAGAATTGATTTTGTTTAGAAGTCATTAAATCCATTGGAGGCATATAGCTCTAGTAGTCGCCTCAAGCGTTTTCGGCCTTTAATCAGACATCGTGTCAAATTTCATTTATATCCTGTCAGTCGTTGTGGCGAGATTGAATAACAAACACCCATCCAAACTTTCGCATTTTTAATATTTGTAAGATAAAATGTGAGAATATTTAAAGAGCTATACTTTACAAATAATTGACTAACGTTCAAATCGTAGACTGGGTGCTCTGAACTATATTTTGTTTTTCATCCTTGGCACAGGAGAACCATAAGCCCGTTTTATTCTAAATATTTTTAGTACAATATTAATCGTCTATCTATAATATGAATATCCAACGGTATATATCTCCACCTACCCTTTCAGTTTCGATGTTTAAAACAGGCATTTACTATTTTTATATTTCCACGAACATTTCCCGTTGCCGTGAGAACAATCTAACTTTCTTGCAGGAATCCTCGCCAAATCAAATTTCAACTGATTCAACTTTTACATTTAAAAAAGTTTATCGGTATTATGATGCAACTCTATGTTAACTGTTTTTTTTTTGCTGTAACGGAAAAGAGTAAATGTTTCCAAGTTTGAATAAGAAATGATACTCAATAAAACTAGTTACAGGATAAATAATATCGTTAGTTATATTTTTGGTAAACAACAGTTTTATTTTGGTTATACCCAGTCAAATAATTTATATATTATGCATACAAGCAATCATACCCTGATCTTTGCTTGTTTTTTCTGTTGTTGCTACGGTTTTACTAACTTGCACTTCTTTAGTCATGCTGCTGGCAAGTATTCATTTGTTTACTTCGCATGATTTAATACTAGTAACTGACCTGCAAAATAAGTATTTCCCGACGTTTTATCCTGTCCCGAGACGGGCTACCTTTGACCATGATTTGAGATGCTAGTCTAGTTAAGACATCGGTGTACCTCGACAACCTTTGGGCTGACTTACCTAGTGATATCTAAATGTTCATGGTGTTTCGCTATGTTTCCGTTTTTTGGTTCCTAGGAAAAATCCGAAAACTTAGGAACTATTTGGGGTTAACTGACTAATTTATATTTGTCTTAAACATACATACAATGAAGAGTGTTATTTATATCCATTAGATACGAATGTTATAATATATCAACAATAGAATGATTCAATTATATAGTTAAATAGTTTTAGAAGACAGAAAATAAAGTGACGACCATTTGGATCAGCGGTAGTTAACGCTGCTTCTGAGCCATGGGTCGCGGGTTCGATCCCCGCACAGTACAAATATTTGTGTGCATGAACATGTCTGTTTGTACTGGTCTGGGTGTTTTCTATGTATTATAAGTATGTATTTACAAAAAAAAGTATATAAGTAAGTTTATCGGTTGTCTAGTACCCCATACGACAGGGTACTAAATAGTACCTTAATTTGGGACTAGATGGCTATGTGTGGCCCAGTGTGGCATGTCTTAAATATTTATTTTAATTTAAAGTCACAGTGCAAGATGATTTCGTTGCTTTTGCTATGTATGAATGTTTTAATTGAGACACATCTATATTCTTATTTTAAATTAATAACATTCTATATTATGAGAATCCAATGATGTAGAAAAAGCACACAGTATAAAATACCTAGCTACAAAACAGTGCAAATGAGAACACGTAGCATCTACGAGCTACGAAGAATAGTTTCTACGAGCTACGATATATTTCACTGATAAATTTAGCATGATTAAGTGACAAGAACCTAGACATAACGGTTCATGTATTTTATATCTACATTTAGTATTAATATCGCTAAATAATGTACGCTGTATCAATATTTAAATAGTGTTAATATCTGTGCAATTATTACATCTGAATGCAACTGAAGTAAGCAAAAGAAACAGATCAAATGTGGAGACAATAACAAAAATATTCCTATAATAACATGCTTTGCGTTTACAATATTATTTGTGAAATATTTCAGAGGAAAGGATGCGAATATGGTTCGGTTCTATTCAATATTACTATCACAAATGTTTTGTGTTCGTTCCGCTAGGTCACGCGACAGTTCCAAAGCGACATAACCATACATTTTCTCTTTTTATGCCCAATAGACATGCAGATGAATATGAACATTTATGTGTGAATCATGGTGGTTCATTCATAACTTATGTGATCACGTTTGTAAAGTGACAACAAGATATAGACAAGATTGAGTTAACTTTTGTTGTGTTATTTTATGTTAACTTGTGACACATTTATAGAGTTTTATGGTAGCTAATGCACAAAATCTTTACATTCAAAATTACGTATGTTTGTATCTCAATCAACGGATCGAGATGGAATTTGTTACAAGGTTAGATTTTAGGCTGAAACAGCATAAGGCTACTTTATAATCTGAAAAAAAGAGGTTCCTTTAGGATGTTTCAAATTCAAAATTACTGCTTACTAAATCATTCATCATCATGTCTTTGAGCAGGTTTTTTGGAATCGCCACTCATTAACGGTTAGGAGTTTAAGCATTATTATTTAAATATCGTATTAAAGGACACCGGTTTGTTACATTCTGATTCCTAAATGACCATATAAATAAAATTAAAATTGACTCATTAAAATATGAGTTGTTGTTTTTTTTTACATTTTACGGGGCTATATAATTTCCTTGCAATATATATTGCCGTTACTTTTTATTATTTACTTCACCATAAAACAATGGCGTATCCACCACGCTTTGTATTCTTCTCCTTCGTTCCGAAGCTCTCCCCATTGTTAAGGATCGACCACAGAACATGGAAAAAGGTTCATGTTCTGTGGTCGATCATCAGTTCTTATACAAATGGCTATAGATCTTAAGCTGGTTACTAATATTTCTAGCCAAGCGGCTAGAAATGCTTTTTTTCGCTTATTATCATTTCTAGCGATAACCAGCGGCTGGAAACTGCTGCTTACATTTCATTGAAATAATAGGGGTTAAAGTATGAAATTGCCGATTATTTTCCCACTTTTTATTTTTATTATAGCTCTTAAGTATAGTCGTATTATTGCGTTATTCTTTTTGTATTGTATCAAGAACTAAATAAAGTAACTTTTGACTAAAAAAAAATGCAATACTAGTGCCTATTACTTCAAAGGAAGTCGTTGAAAAGACCCCTTACAATATGTCAGCTGACCTTCTTGCTTCAATTAAATATATTTGTATTATATACTTTGATATTCAGAAATTTAAATACTATAATGCGTAGCTTTATAACCAACTTTCACCTTTAATTGCATCAAAAACGGTTCAGGCGTTTTTAAAAAACTAAAAAATTGTTAGTATGGAAAAATGACTTTTCTCGATTTTGTCCATACAAAACGGCAATTTCATACTTTAACCCCTAATATTAACATGATGTAGGTCTTTGTTTTTGTTATTTATCTTCTGATTTATTATAAAGGATACATTTAACATAAATAGACATAAACAATGACTTTTGCATCTGTATTAAGCACAGAACATAAAAATCGTTTTTTATGTTCTGTGGTATTAAGTGTTAAAACCTCAAAATTCGTGTGTTGAGTAAATTTGTATGTATAAACGGGATCTTTCTTGCTTAATAAATATAGCAGAACATTGTAAGTGCTACTGTACAATAAAAATAAGAGTTTAACAATAAAAAATAAATTGTTTTTCGATGCTCAAGTCGGGTGTCTACCCGGTATCAAGCGGCTGGTTATTAGTTTCTAGCCGCTGGCGTACAACTATACAAATGGCGCATGGCAGCCTTTCTAACCTTTTTACATGTTTTGTGGGATCGACCTTCCTCGTTTGGACGCGTCAAGCCTACCAATCTGATATCCTATAGCCTATCTTACTGAAGACATGGCTGCATGTTTTCGGTGTTGCAGTTTTCCATTAATAAAACTATATCTGCTTGCTATCGCTCCGTTGCGTTGGTCTAGTGGTTTGACCGGGCCAAGATCATGGGTTCGATCCTCGGGGCGGGCAGCAAAAAGTTGAACATTGTTCGGGGTTGTGATCACCAACCTGCATTTGTTTTATTTTATTTTATTTTATTTTTATTTCGTAGGGATAAAAAACAATTGTACAATATTTTATTCTAAAGATCTTAGAGTATACTAAATTAAGTTATTATACAACCAACATTATTATCCACATGTATAGTAAATGTTTAAATAAATTATGTGCAACTCTGCTACGCGCCTTCAGAATGCACCTTAGTTTGGTTAAGCCATTATCGTATCAAATAACTTAGAATTAAAGTTAGCCACGCAATATAAAGCGCTGCAGGCAATGAACATATTGTGGTAACAATAACACAGACACAAGAAAAGGAAGAGAACATAGGCAATGTATGATCACATTCCCTGAGCTTGAAACAGAAATTACCATGATCCACGAGTATCACTGCTTGCGCAAAAGAGCCCGAGTGACGCGCTTTTTATACAAAGATGGTGAGAGATCGAAAATATCGATGTTTTGAAGGTCAGTGTTATATTGTTCTAACAGTCTGCGCATGGGCGCTCGCTTTCCAGTATTTGTTTTACATCGAGGTAGCATAAATAACTGATGATGGTACTTTTGTTGTACTCGTTTGGATTTACTGGGTATTTGGCAAGCATGTGTAACTTAATTTAATGTTGGAGGTCTTTTCCAGGCAGTGGGATGATTAAACGCTGTTATTTTATATATTCTTGCCAGTGATTCAAAGGCTTGTCATGACTGAAAAGACTCAAAGGACTCAAAGGACTGATAACCCAAAAAACTCATGACTCCCGATAACTACTGAAAGTCTGAGTACTGCAAATATATGACTCCAGTCTCGAATGTAAGACCCAAATAAGTATTTTAAAACACTACACGCGCCAATGATATTTATACTTAATACTTGTCCGAGATGGGTTTAACATGTAGTAACGGTGAAGATACTAGCGCTGTCACAATTTTTCCAAAGCTAGAAAAAAAAAAGAGAAACAGAACGTTTTCTATGGCAACACTATTAAATGTCATTACGGTTTTTTGTGCGAGCGCGGTCACATCATCTTTTTATAAAAGATGTGTAAAATATCTATTACTCTTATGAAATATACCTTAAAAGTTTATAATCATGCTATAAAATTAAGGTGGTCATTGTTAAAAGTGTTTACAATATATCTTACTAAGACTTTTGGGATAATTACAAGAAGATCAAAAAGAAGCATATTCAAGGTCAAGGCTTGCTATGTAAACAAAAGCTATTTATAACATTAATCACAGGTATGATTCAATTTATTTTTACTTTTACTTATAGAGAAATGTTGTAGTTACGATAGTTTCGAGTTGAAACTTCAGAAAAAATTAATTAGATAGGTAACATCATAATCCATAATCCATATTATCACCTTACACCATTTTTTCTGTTTTCATTGCGTTGTCCCTTTGACGCTCGGATATTCCAGACACATTTAAAATCAATTGTTATCACAACAACCGGTTGTCGCTTGGGGCTTAAAGCGCTACAACGAAAACAATGATCTATTTAGGCATTCTGCAGATTCAATATTTATTCATAATGCAAAAACCTTCCGTTAGTTTACTGTAAAAACAAAATTGCTTTTCATGATTTCTTTTCGGGGAGCACGTTTATCTTTCGTAACCGTTTTTCTCACTTGTTTGAAAATCAATTCTAATAAAATCCAAGTGTTTGAAGAAAATTAAATTCAAGAAAGAAGATCAGGAAAATGGAAGCTAATAAAGCAAACTTCAAGATTCTCAGAGCAGCGATGAGGAAACATCTTTGACCACACCCTCTTGAATGTGTTGTCATAGATGATAACACAGATACACCAATAGGTGAGGCTTACATATTTCAAAAAATATGACTTTTCCCTATAACAACTTTAAACGCCTGGGTAGTTTCATGTATGATGAACAGACCCACAAGCTCTAATTTCGTGTGAAATAGTCTGAATAATCACAAACATTGGCTAGACATGCTAAGCGTGAGAGCTTTCTATTAGGCAAGTGCTATCGCTCAAAGATACACATGCTTACATTAAGGGCAAGTGCTAGTACGCTGCGACTAGACAAAGCCTTCATATCAGCATAAGCGCTACCACATAGTTGTAGACAATTTGCTTCTTTGTAATGGACAATGAAAATTGTTCCTTTCAGATGACAACCATCTGACAAAAGAGCTTCTTCTGGCTCTGGGAAAAGAGGGTGTAGGAAAAGCAGAAATTGAAAAGACTATCAGGCCGGAATTTGCCCTATGCTGGGCGAAAATAATGAGAGAAGGCATATGAGAATAAACATGCTTACATGAGACTAGACAACGCCTTCATGTTATCAGTTTGTAAACATGAAAAATTATGTCTCAGGCGGGACTTGAACCCGCATCTCCTCGCATGCAGGGCGGGTGCTGTATTATTAAGCCACCGAGACACTGCGACTCAGTGCGAATCTTTCATGCATGCATGATCTTAACGCTGTAAGCCAGCGTTGCTTGCCTTATATTACATGGGCTTATGCCGGTTCTTCACAGAGCACTACCACATAGCAGGAAGACAATTTGCTTCCTTGTACTGAACAATCAAAATAGTTCCCTTCAGATGACAACCCTCTGACAAAAAAGTTTTTTTTTTGGCTCCGGGAAAAAGAAGAAATTGGATAGCCTATCAGGCCAGAAATAGCCCTACATGGGCGAAAATATTGACAGAAGGTCTTTGTAAAGAAGCACCCTCCAATATTTAGGCAAATACAAACTCCCTCTTATTTACAAAATGAGGTTATCAATTTTAAACCCAGCCATTAATGGCTTCAATTAGAAGAGACAGCCAAATTGTTTTACCGACAGAACCTGACAGGAAATTGAGGACTTTTTTGGGCAGATCCCTTACATTACCTGAATTCCAGTTCTAGAAAATTCCTTACCTTGTCGGAAGCCGATAAGAATATCCAAAAATAAGTAAAAATGGACGGCTTAAATACTTTATTTATAATTGACTTGATATTACAAATGATGATGAATCATGAGGAATATAAAAACCCTTTCAGTACCATTCCACCTTCCGATGTCATAGAATCACAACAATTGCCTATCATAGAGAAAAATATAATTGGCTCTGAGATAAAGAAACTTTAAATTCAGGTAGCGAAATCTGTGTGCCCATACTGTATGTACAGAATAATTTCTCAACAACTTTTCTGTATTCTTGGTTGAAAAACCCAATGGTACTTACAGTTTTATTTCGAACTTGAAAAAACTTTATCTAAATAATTATATAGGTACAGACATTTTGAACTTGAAAATATTATAACTCCTTACAAACTTATGTCTTAAGAC
Organism: Anania crocealis; assembly: GCA_949315895.1. Classification (NCBI taxonomy): domain Eukaryota; kingdom Metazoa; phylum Arthropoda; class Insecta; order Lepidoptera; family Crambidae; genus Anania; species Anania crocealis. The sequence goes on along the minus strand of OX438879.1, from coordinate 6,970,294 downwards.
TGTTATATGGCATCAAAAGATTTAAAAGAACTTATCACTGAACCGGGATTTACAAATGTAATGTTATATATTTATAGATAAAATCGTATTTACCTTCTCAACGATTTGAAAGAAGCAAACAATTGCAAAGACAACATTATTGTTGCATGCAAACTCTTACATAACTTAAGTTTTGAACTTTGAGAAAAGTGCACTTGTTACTAATTAAAATTGCAAATACTTATGATTTATTTTACATTCCACTGACCAAACCCTAACAGTGCAAAATGAAAAGCAGTCCACATTCAAATTTATTTATTTAAACCTCCAGTCGAGAAGTATGCTTAAATCTAAAAAAAAATTCATGGGTTTTTTTTAGACTTATAGTGTTAAAAGTTATACAAAAACAAAGTGCAAGACTAATCTTAAAAAGTAAATACAGTTGTATAAGAAAACTATAGGCTGTTACTTTAAGAAAGAATTGAATCCAGAGACATTGTTAGGTACACTTAAGACAATTTATCCAGCTGTTGTATGGATGGCTATATACAAAAATAATAGAAATACAAAGACTTAAAGAATTACTAAAATCACATGAAAACTGGATGCAGTTATGCCTAGCATTAAAAAAAAAATTAGCAACCTAATTATACAACTTAACCTTTTTAATAAATAAAGATAAATAAATAAGAAAATAAATTATTAACTATTTGGGGAAAAACAATATGAAAATTAGCAATCCAATAATTATATATTACTTAAACAACTTAACCTTTTCATGGAAATACACACCAATGCCTCAACTCCAGTACCTGGGGTGCTGTATGTAGCCTCAATAAGGCTTCTGGGTCTTGGTCCTGTGCAGAACAAACACATCATATTAACCATTGTAAATCTTGCTTGATTGTGTAATAAATTATTTTTATTATTCTTATTTAGAATTGAAAGCTGCACTGTTGGACCTACAATGTTTTACTTTAACTATGAAATTTTAATGAGTATTGAAAACACAACTGTAATAGCTTATTTAAATAAAATATTAGTTTTCCCCTATTGACCATAACAACCATGGTTTCCCCTAGTCATCGCCATCGACACTAATAAAAATAATATATTTGAGCTTAATAGAACATTATTTTAATTTCAAATATTACTATCACTTATACCAGCAGCTTACCCTGGCTGTTGACAGACAAGGATTCATAAGGTGGTGCCCTCCAAACTCAGCACTTGACATAATGGTCAATTCTCTTTTCTTAAATACCCTAAATATTGTCATAGTTTTCCCTGTACCCAAAGGTTGTCTGGTAGACATCGCTCTTTAGCGATAAGACCCCCAAAAATGGACACTTTAATATTATCAAAAAGTATGTTATCCCTTTATTTGGTGTGCAATAAAGAGTATTCCATCTGTGTATCTAACACCCGTATTTATAAACAAGTAAAAGTGATTATTTGACTGAAAGTAATTACTTAAGTGACAATAAGTATTCCTTAATCAAGTAATTACTAGAAGTGAGAACTATCAAAAGTTAGCATTCTAAGCCAAATAATATGACTATTAATGGTGACCCATTGCCTTCAATTATGCACTTGAAGTTATGAATTTCTTAAGCAATAAGTAATTACTTCTTTATAAATACGAGGGTTAAAGCGATATGACTCACCCTTAAAATTATGGTAACAATTTGCAGAAAGCACACTATTGATACTCAAGAGGTTTCCATTCCTCTCATTGTTAGTTTTTAACACAGATCTATGAGAATGATCAGCTCTGTCTCTACTGATTGGTCCTACAGTTAGATCAAAGGACAGAATGTGTCACCAAAAAGAGTTAACTGAAAAACGGGACGCATTACTTGGATCTGTGGGCGTTAGCAAACGTTCTTCATGTTCAAAATATTACACATTAAACTTCAAGAAAACGAAATCCTCAGTCTTCGTTTCAATTAGAAACCTTTGCTCAGCAAACATAAATTAATATTGTGTCTATAATCAAATTGTATATAGAGAAGACAAAATAATTGTAAAGGAAAAAATTGATGACCTTATGATTTTAACCATCAAAAATCCAGCCATAATCTGGTGGATTAATTAGATTTTGTGAGAAGCTGGTATTAATGATACCAATATTCTTGGCTTATACCACAAGACATACAACAACATCTGCCGTGCAGCAAAGGTCACGTGTTAGAAATTATTTTATTATTAAACAAACTGCAGGATGGTCGCAGAATTCTTCTATATTCTAGGCCAATAGTTCAAAACGTAGCAGAATTCAATAATACAGTATGTAATAGTTTTTTTCGGATCGAATAAATTAAATGTTAATACTTACTATTAATCTCTCTCAAATTATTTACTTTATTAATAACAAAGTTTTAAGATTTATTATACTTAATTACAATTATTTTTTTTTAATTTTTAAAAATTGTATTAATTAGTGATTCACAACCCATCTTCAAACATCTACATGTTAAACCCATCTCGGACAAGTATTAAGTATAATTATAAGATTAAACGAACTTACCTTATGTGAAGTTCTATCTTAATTATACGAAGATACTTGTCCGAGATGGCAGTCCCTTAATAAACCCACCCACTAATACTAAATTGTATAGTATTATCCCATTAATTGGGTTGTTCATAATGCTTGTCTTTAAACGGAATGACATTTGATAGCGTTGCCATAGAAAACGTTTTGTTTCTCTTTTTTTTCTAGCTTTGGAAAAATTGTGACAGTAGTATCTTCACCGTTACTACATGTTAAACCCATCTCGGACAAGTATCTTCGTATAATTAAGATAGAACTTCACTTAGGGTAAGTTCGTTTAATCTTATAAAAATTGCTCATTCTGTGTTTCAGTGGCACTAATCCTTTATTTACCTGACTTAATTCGGCTTCAGTTTCAATAGTATCAATCGTTCTAAACATCAACAGCTTCAGCTATCAATTAACCTAACATGTTTGTACAAATTCGTGCCTACAGTCCTCTGCGCATTGATGGGATGTTATAGAATCCGTTCGCATACAAAATATCCGAAATTGTTTAGAACAACTGTTTCGCAACAAGTGAGCCTAATTAGTGGACTTTATGATAACCGGATTAATTGATGTCTTTAAAATGTTCACATCATAAGCTATGCTCAACATCCACTTCATTTCTTTTTTAAAAAAAATAGTTATCTTAAAAGTAAGATTCACTTCAAAAAATTTATATTTTGAGAAACGAAACGATGAAGTTAAGAAGAAGATATAGTTAATTTCCGATTTTCAACATACCTTAACAACAACACATTAAAGAAAAAGTTTTTACTTAAGTATCTCATCTTTATCGCCATCTTTTTGAAGTACCTACTCAAATGATTAAAATATTATTCTGTAAAAACGTTATCCGATTTTAATTAACTTCAGCACGATCTAACAATAACAAACAGAATCATTATGCTCTTGTGTTGTGGGAGCACAAAGAGAATTTTTAAATGTAATGTTTGCGTTGTTTTTTTGTTGTAAATAGACAATTCGAAAAGTTTCATTCGGAATATTCTTTTCTTCCTGCAATACCCGTATCCGAAATTCCATATCCATCACAGCCGTAATCCATTTCCTAATGTCCAATTAGTGTAATAGCCTGTTCCTATTTCACGTGCCAAATTATTTTTCCACATTCATACCCTATTGTATAAACAAAAGAGCTTTCTGCTTATGAATTTTGTTAATTAGTTTTCTTTAAACGCTTTGTATTTCTATACCTACTTATTTACAAAGTCTTTTCATATTTATTTGTAAATAAAACGGTTTCATAATGGAAAAGATTTTCATAATATCTTCGCAAATAACGAACAAATGCATAGAAGCAGAATTTGAAAATTGTGTTTTAGCGGAAAGGATTGTAAACATTAGTAAATGATATTTTGATACTTAAAATGCTAAAACTAAATACGCAGACCTTTATAAAACTGCAAGGAAGTTGTACATAAAAATTCCTTGTAAAACTGTCACATCTAATATTCCAAATTTTGAATAAAAGCAGCTTATGTCATTCGTCATACATCCAGTAATGCTAAAAGTTCGTGGCTTAAAGCCACTGCGACTAGGTTAAAAAGCACCCAAATTTTTCAAAGAGTGTTCATTTGCTGGGGTCGTCGTTATATCCTAATTATTGGCCATAGTGAACTATAAAATTATAACAGCTAAGAATATAAGAACTAAGAATATTTAACTCGTATTTTTTTTTAATTTTATATGAATTTGAGGACTATGCAAATCAAACGTTACTGCTTAGAAATAAAACGAGCTATATCAATGATATTTACTTATTCTTATAATTCGTTTTCATTTTTAGGGTTCCTTACCCAAAGGTAAAAACGGGACCCTATTACTAAGACTTCGTTGTCTGTCCGTCTGTCCGTCTGTTCGTCGCTCTGTCACCAGGCTGTATCTCAAGAGCCGCGACAGCTAGATAGTTGAAATTTTCACAAATTATGTATTTCTGTTGCCGCAATAACAACAAATTCTAAAAACAATATAAAATAAATATTTAAGGGACAAAAAAACTGATTTGTTGTATAATCCCATACAACAAATCAGTTTTTTTGGCCTTTTTGGTACGGAACCCTTCGTGCGCGAGTCCGACTCGCACTTAGCCGGTTATTTTATTTATATTTAGTTCATAATGGCCTCAGATGTTCTATTGATGTTATACATTTGCATTAATCACTTAATAAACCTAAAACTATCACTAAATGGTGTATGTTCTCATTAGTTGTACTAATATAAAAATAAAATAAAATAAAACTGTCAAGCAAAGCGTATTTCGTGTAAAGAACTTGCAGAAAAGTTTCTATGTCTTTTTTGACCACAAATGCCCTTGTCTACCTATCAAATGTTGGAGAACCTACTTTTGTGCTTTGTAAAATGTAATAAACTCTGTACAAAACAAGTGTATTCGCAACCACACAAGACATGTTTAATATGTTTCTTAAAGTAAAGTAGCCAAATCAGTTTTGCCAGGAGTACCTATTTGAAATTGAAAGTGTTACCAAAAAAGCGATTTCTTTTGGCATAGTATTTTACTATCACTAATCTTGAGAAGTATGTTTTTTTTCCAAATTAATTATAGAAATAAATTCGATGTTTGAGAAAAACCACCTGTAGATGTTAGATGCTAAGCACCAAGTAGTACGCAAAGAGAAGGAAGGTTAATATCGTTTACTCTAGACGAATAGATAACAAATGTATGAAATTGACATTAAATAAACCGGCCAAGTGCGAGTCGGACTCGCGCACGTAGGGTTCCGTACCAAAAAGGCCAAAAAAACGTGTTTGTTGTATGGGAGCTCCCATTTTTTTTTTTTTTTTTTGTATTTTTTGTTATTGCGGCAACAGAAATACACAATTTGTGAAAATATTAATAGTCTAGCTATCGCGGCTCTTGGGAACAGCCTCGTGACAGAGCGACGGACAGACGGACAGACGAACAGACGGACAGACAGCGAAGTCTTAGTAATAGGGTCCCGTTTTTACCCTTTGGACGGAACCCTAAAAATTATCGAACGATCGTAAGCTTATGTCTTTTTCATACATTTGACATCTATTCGTCTAGCGTAAACGATATTAGAAAGCCACTTGTCTAAGGGCGCAGCGGCCTTACCCCCGTATTTATAAAGAAGTAATTACTTATTGCTTAAGAAAGTCATAACTTAAGATGTGATTACCCAGTGCTTACGTGAAGGAAATGGGTCACCATTAACATACATATTATTTGGCTGAGAATGCTAACTTTTCATAGTTCTAACTTCCAATTATTACTAGATTAAGGACTACGAATTGTCACCTAAGTAATTATCTTTAGTCAAGTAATTACTTTTACTTATTTATAAATACGGCTGTTAGACAAGTGGCTTATTTCTAATATCGTTTAAGCTAGACGTATAGATGTCAAATGTATGGAAATGACATAAGATTACGATCCATCATTTGTTAATGTCATTTTCATACATTTGACATCTATTCGTCTAGCGTAAGCGATATTAGAAAGCCACTTGTCTAAGGGCGCAGTTCATTCACACTTTGCCACTGCAAAAGGCTGTATGAGTATGTATTACACCTACTGCAAGCTTACAATCAATCGTTTGTTAATGTTACAAAAATATTATAGTTTTCTGAGTATTAGCCGTACTGGACCGGATATTTTTGCTAGTATCAGTCGACATAACTTTTTTACTATTTTTTTTATTAGCTTGGTACCTATATTTATTGATATACAGGGTGAAATTTTAACCACTTTCCAAAATTTTTATAGGCGTTCGTTTCGGTATCGTATTTGTATCGAAGTAAAAAATGTAAATCAAGCTGTCACTCGAAAATATTCTTCGCGATATAGTTTTCAATTTTTACGGTCCAAGACCTGTTAAGGTATAAAGGGAAAATCAAAAACTTATTAATAGTATCGTAATGAATGAATGAGATGCGCAACACGTAAAAAAGTGTTGCTAGGCGGCCGTGTAAATTTTTTTAGATTTTTGGCGGACATTTTCTAAGTGCTTTATCTTGACATTTTTGTACTGGGCTATACCAAAAGAAAAAATAAGTCATTTGTTACTAGCCTCGTAGATTATTTTATTAAAATTTGGAAAGTGGTTAAAATTTCATCCTGTATATTTACACTTATATTTACACCACTTACGGCCGGTCCTAATGATCTATCTATCTTCAGTTTTGGCTTATCGGAGAATGAAAACATCTTCTGTCTCTGATTTTGCCGTCCAGAGAAACAAAGACAGAAGTTGTTTTCTATCTCCGATATGCCAAAACTGAAGATAGATAGGTTATTGGGACCGGCCGTTAATGACGTGAAATTATCACAAGTATTTTTGCATCTGTTAAAGATGTACCTACAGAATGCTTCTAAATCTAAACGTCCGATCTAGAAGCCACCTGCACAAGTTTATGAGTTATGGGCCAAAACTACGATTTGACCCACAAAACTATTTCTTGCAAATACTAGTAGTTTTTTGTGTATTAGTTCCTTAAAACTAACGGCCATTTCAAAGCTAAATTTGTCTCAGCAAATCCAAGCTATGTTAAGTTACTTATAAATTATTATAGTGCCAAAATAATTTACTAAGAAAGCGACGATCTATGAGAAGCTGTATCAAAAAAATAAACCAAATGTCATTATCGCTAAAGCTAATGACCCGAGGCGAAGCCACCGTTTTATCGAGACTGCAGCTCCAATCATTCGATACATTAGCTTTATTACTGGGACACTCAGATGTTTACGTAGTAAGCCCCTCGCTGTGGTCAGTTTAAAATCAATACAATGTCATGACTCCCGTTCCAAATGTCATTTATCTTGGTCAACACTTGGTTGTAAGAGTACTAGGGGGAATTAAAAAGATTTGCGTTGCTTTTATTGTAAACTGTCTGTCCTGGCTTCGCACGGATGCTGCTTTGCACACGTTTACGAATAAAGATAATGCAAGTACTCAGAACATAATGTTCTGTGTGCAAGCATAATAAGTCAAATCTATGGCCTGGTTATGGCCAGTATTATATTAACACACTTTTCGTTTCATGTACCTACCTGCAAACATATCTAAAAATTTTTTTCATTCTTTTATGAATAATTTTCTGTCATACACACCTCCTGAAAATAGAATTATTCAAATCGTTGCAACTATTTTGACGTGATGCGCGTGAATTATATTACAGTGATTATTTTTTATTTGTATAGATAATAATTTACGCAAATTTCTGATTAAGGATCCAAATTTAAACCCAAACTTATTGTAAATAATTGTTTTAGGTTATATAATGGACTGTCAATTTTGATATAATTGTGTTTAGAATGTTTTTTCACAGAATTTATTTTATAGCTTAGCAGCGGGTAACGCAGGTAGAATACATAATGTTTTTTGTTCATGTTTTCCGTTCTATTCTACTGACAAAAATATATTTTAATAAGTCTATTAGGACCTAGAGCCGTATGTAAAATAAATCATCGCTCTTGAAACCAATACCGATATGATTGAACAAAATGTACCAGAGGCGCTACTACGAACCGCGATAAGTGTGCGTCCAAATCTTTCTATCTCTGTCGCATACATTAAAACATTGGCATGAGTTAGAGAGACAAATAGAATCGAATATCGAACGAGGCCTCAGCTTTCAACATTATTTTATTAGTAGGCACGTAACTGGCCCAATCTATTTAACTTTTTAGTATTTTTCACGGAGTTTTTATTTTCTGTTTTTTTTATATCAACCCCACTTCTTGGTCATTAGTTTATTGCTCATTTTCTTGATTAGTAAATTGTATCTGTCTTACGGAACGTGTCACTGATGTCAAATTTTACAATTTATATCCATTAAAAAGTTTACTCGTATAATAAACTTTATCGAGCATTGTTTGTTCCGAAAACTTTAATGGGCTAGAGCGGCGTATAAACTCATTGTGATTCAAATCAGTGTCCGCCAGGGGTCGCGTTAGTGTCATTCAAAGTAAATTAGGCCGCCAGCCGGACCACAGATCTGGCGCACTCCCAAAGCTGATGCTATTTATTGATCAAGAGCCCAGATAAATGGAGGAGATGTGATTCCATTTACGCAAGTTTGAACGCACTTATTAAAAATATATTTTTTTTGTTTTTTGTTTTCATATGTTCAATTAGCTTTAAAACACTTGCTGCCATAGATTTTGTGTTGCAATAGCGTCGTAACGTTGCGCTTTTCTTTTTTCCTTGCACCACAAAGCAAGAACTTTTCTTATGTTAGTTTCCTTAAAGTTGACAGGTCACACTTAACTTTTGCATTACCATAGATAACTAACTACACATAGCATGGAAAAAGGTTAGAAAGGGCTGACATGCGCCATTACTATGAGAAACGATCGCCGCATGCGCCCCACTACACCAGCGTTGCCAGACGTCCCGATTTTAGCGGGACGTCCCGATTTTTAAATAAAAATTAAATGTCCCGCGCGAGACAAGCTCAGTCCCGCTTTTCGGGAATAACTCGACCGTGCAAGAAGAAGAGAAAAAGGATACTTTAAAAGAAGTTAAACCTTCACAGAAATATTATGAATAAGTAAATTTTATAATTATTCTCTTATTGTAAGTTACAATTTGTAACACTCACCTCTCAGACTATTATTTGGAATGCCATATTTTTATAAGGAATAAAATTTTTTTGTTATTGATTTCTGTTTTTTTATTATTTTTTTTATTCAGAAGACGAATAAGACTTAACTTTTTGATTTAAAATATCATATTTTTATTAAAATATTTTTTTTATGGATATTTTTACTATCTATTGTCACGTAAACGTAATTTGAACTCAAATAAAAAGATAAATAAATATTCAAAAACTTTTGATTATATACGTTTTTTTACTATGTCCCGCTTTTGACGAAAGGAATCCCTCTTTTTCACTTAAAAAGGTCCCAAATCCCGACTTGGCACGTTTGGGCAGAAGTATAAGCGTTTGCTCATAGCCTCTGTGGCGCGCCTGCCCCGCCTACTGGTGTAGTTACAATCAATTTTATATATTTTATACATCTATAGCTCTTTACTGACCTAAATATGATATTATAGTCGGCTCTTTGACGATTCTGCAAAGCAACTATTTTGTATTTGTACAATATCCGGTTGTATATTATTCGGGACCATAATGGGACATCCGATAGTGATCTCGAATTTGGTCAAGGAAATATATTCACGAGTGGAGTGGATACCGTGTAAATAGAGTATATCTTGTCATAAGTATTAATTCTTGGGTTATATTACATACTTAGCTGACTGGCCTAGTAAACAAAATATTTAAAAAATACAACAAGCTGGTACCAATCGTGCATTGAGTTCACATTAAAATTTTTAAGATAAATACAGTACAAAATAGGTTATTATACTCGTAAATTTGTAACAAGCATATAAAGTATTGAATTAAAAATGTATTTTTATTTTATTTTTATTTTATTTATTTAGAAAATAGTAGAGTATAAAATTCAAAAACGTCAAACAGTAACTAAAATAATAAGCGTACGTTAACAGTCACATTTTAACTGTCCGAACGATTCTAGGTATTAATTACTTTGGAATTTAGAAACTGGTTTTAAATATTTCTTGAACTTTCTATCCTGCAATGGAAATAAAATTAAAAAAATCGCCTTACAATAGTTAGCCAACGCTATTTAAAAATTAATCGCTATGATTAATAGGATTTCACACGCACAGAAAGCATCGCATAAGTATATCAGGAGTTTTCCAACAGGGAATTCCGTTTATCAACTTGATACTACCTTTATCAAGTCCCAGAAAAACCTTTTTGGAAGTTACATAAAGCTTGCGGTAATGTCTTAAATTACACATCCCATACGACGTTGATGCCGGGGATTTATCAAACGTGCTACATTAATATCTCAGAGGATAACCCACGAAAGATGGCAGTCTAATCCCCAAAGATAAACTTCTTTATGTACACACGACAGCAGATCAACCTACCACAAAATGTCATGTTTTCAGAATCGAAACTGACGTTTAAGCTTCCTCGTTAAAGTTGAAAATCGATTGGGGTAATTTGACATTTAAGGGTAGGTTAATGTGCTGGCCATTGTACGTCAACTTGACTAATGTAAAATTTCTTTAGACATCACTTTGTGCGCGTTTGCACGCGAATTTCGGTCGTTCGGACAATATCTAAACGTACTACATTCAAGAGAAGGTTTTGCAAATTGCATTAAAAGTGAATCGCATGCCTACATAGTGCTGATACCAAAATAACAACCAAACATAAGTTACAACAAGATGTCAGTTGCCGGGTTCTATCTAGTCTTCCTAATAATATATGTGCAAATGTATGGATTGATGATTGTTACTCAATAAAGGCTGGAATATAGCATATAGATGGCATGTAGGCTATCTTTTATCTCGAAAAAATGTACGGTTGCCGTGAGTTAGTTTTAAATTTTCCGAAATACCCCGAGTATGACGTAGCGGGCAACAGGTAGCTATTAAATAAAAATTGACACTAGACCCGAGTTCACCAATATTTTAACAGCCGGTAAACATAGATTGACGATTAATTTGACACACTTCCCATACAAAATATGTCAAATAATATTTTAAACGCTGTTTAAATTTTAACCGTCTGTTGGTGAACTCGGGCCTAAGTGACTAGAGGTGTATATATGTTTTGACATCATTATAATTGACGACTAGGAGAACGGTAAACAAGAATTTAAGATATCTTAGTACGATAAATTCCAATTAAATTAATAATAATATAATTGATATTTTGTTATTATAATTGAAATCTGAGTGTTGTAAATTTTAGGTACCATTATGAATGATTTATAATTGATAAAGAATATTTCTACGCCACTAGTGGCAGAAGGTGCCAGCCAATTTTCATTGTAGATCGTATCTGTGAAAGAAGATATTGTCACACGGATTGAGAAAGGGATGCTTAGATGGTTTGGGCATGTAGAGAGGATGAATGAGAGAAGAATGACTAGACAGATCTATAAGACGAGTGTGAAAGGGAACGTTGGAAGAGGAAGGCCTAAATGAACTTACCAAATCGGGGATGTTCTGAAGAAAGGTCAGGTCAAGAGTACTCTAAACCGACGAGCATGCATGAAAAGATTGATGAATGTGGAAGAAGCGAAAGATGTATGCCAGGATCGTAGTAAGTGGAAGGCCTTGGTCTCTGCCTACCCCGTTGGGAAGGAGGCGTGATAATATGTATGTATGTATATGTATCTGTATGTATATACGTACATACCACCTTATAAGGAACAAAGTAATTTGGATTGATTTATAAAGTTCATTAACATGGGTTCTTTTACATAAGAATCTTGCAAGATTACTTTTTATTAAATCTAAAACATGTTAAAGTGTAATAAATCTTATATGGAGGTACTGTCACCTCTTCATTCTTGTTAGTTGAGAACAGCGAAAGAGAATAGGAAGTTCAAATTTTTAAATCAGATAATAATGCTTTTTAAAACAATTAAAATAATGCGAATCAGAACTCACAGAAGTGAAGCTATTTGCTTTAACCGAAAACGCACTATCGGATATGACCGGATGAATTCACGTTTCGCAAAGAATTCATTATTTTACCTATTAATATGTTAACTTTTGCATTCATTGGGAATATATAAGGATGATTTCCAAAAAGGCCTAAAGCTTATTATTTTTTTCTTTCGAGGACTATTAAACTTCGACTACTCAACACTTAGCCTTTAGCAACGCTTTTTTTAAATCAAACTTTAAAAAGCTCAGAGATACTTATACAATACTTTGTACTTTGTAAACAATCTTATCTGAGTTCATAACACTTGCTTAAAATGGTACATCTTTTAGTTTAGGAAGATTTTTAAGACTTCAAAGAACACTTTCATAACTCGTGTGCCAAGTTACTTTTGATGACGCCAAACCCCTTTTAATGTTCCTCTAGATATGTAACGCAGTGTTACTTTGTATTACTCGACGGAGATGACGAAGTAAAAAGGAGTGACTTTCAAATCGGACTACGTTACAACTTTACAATAGGCTACTTGACTGCTATAAATTTTGGCGCAGCTGATGAATATTATCTTTAGTATATCTATTTATCATTTTCAAATGTTAAAAGTTTGAGATTGCTAAATATTTCAAAATTGATTTATTATTTTTTACTTTTTAAATTTAAGCTTTGAAAACGCTGTCGGCTATTGTGACGTCATACATCTTTATACAAACTGCGTGCGTCATTTTAAGCGTGACATTGACATTTATGACACAAGTAAATAAATAACACTATGAGGCAGTGATGGACTAGTATAGTGTTTGTTTATTTTGACTCGAGTTTTGCGGTTTTCTAGGTCCTACAAAAATCTGAAAATATCTTTTTTGGTCTATTTGGACATTAAATAATCATTTAAAACCTATTTTAAAACCTATTTAAAAGAGTCAACTAGCCTATTTAGCTGAGTTTACTTATATTGTTGATCCTTTTTATTTAAGTAACTTCGGATTGTTTGTACCTCAAAGCAAAAAAGTTAGACAATATGAGCAAAAATAATGGTGATGTGTTTTTAGCAATTAATTGCGACATAAATTGAAAACACGGTTTCTTGGTAAATTTCTTATTAAATGTTTATAATTAAACAATAGCATTGAGTAATAAATTTGCACTAGTTTAAAAATGACTTAATGATAATATTATGAACTTATAAACTTATCCTCAATGGATTGTATTTTTAATGACAATACTTTTGGAAACTGAGTAGTTACAGAAAAGCTAAATACGTAGCATAGAAATTAATTTAATATTTCTAGTTGAATATTACTTTAATTGACAAAAAGGTTTATTAATGAACTTAGCTTATGTTTTTTGATATAGTTTGGCCAACGAAAGCTGAACCTAGCAAAAGGCGGGAATTACAAAAAATCTAAATATGGCATCACCTACCATATTTGGAATAAACAATTTTGATACTTTTCCTGTTTGCTTGTGTTTGGTAAATGTTAACTAATTTCAATATTAAGCCTTTAGGCTTTTTATATAGAGTCGAGTGACTTTTAATTCTTTTACACGCACACTTACAAGGTTAAATTAGGATAAGTTCATTTTAGTTACATGTTTTTTTTATTAGTAGATTTAAATGTTCCCCCTAAAATTAAGTATTAACATCAATCAATCCTAAACAAACAACAGTTTGAATGACATTGTCATAATGTCATTATAGTTAATGTTTCAAAAAACCCTGGGTTCAGCTTTCATTAGCCAGACTCTAGTGACATAGAATGTTAACATCTTTGAAGTGCAAAGTAATAACGTAAGCCTATATAAAGTAAAACCTATTTGCATATTAATGTGTTCTTTATATCACATGTTGTTTCGTTTCTCTCAAAAAACACATTTGGTCTCTTCTTAATATAGGGTTACTAGTAAAATTACCTACTAGTAGATTTTTTGCATCATTTATGAGATTTTTTCATAAATTTGTGAGAAGGTACAGTCTCTACTTACAGGGATCATCAACCCGCCGTGGTCGAGCGCTGTTATTATGTTCGTATCTACGAATCATTGCTGTGGTAACGTGAATTCAATGATGGAGGCATTTGCCGACAAAGTAAATTATAATCATAACTATGATTTGTGTTACAGATTTTATTAATAGTTTGACATATATTATGCTTCATGTACCTATTGTAACAAGAAGCAAGAAATGTAACAGGAAAAAAGATTTTTTTTACATAACATTTTTGATGTTGACAGACTGAATACGACGTCTAGTTGAATACACCCAAAATCATAAATTACAAATAAATTCTTGAAAAAAAAATGTTATTCTATTCTATTTTGCTGTTCTTTGTTTTTTTCCCACACAGTGCCTTAAGTATTTGACTTGTTAAATTATGTGACCTCATCCGAAAATTTCACATCTTCTCCTTCAGTTACATGTTGTATACAAAAACAAAATAAGACAAGGGTAAACTTCAGTTACTTTAACGATGTTTTCGCTGTACAAATTCAAAGTTAAATCCAGCTAAGCCCCAACTGGCCCCGATAATGTAACGCAAGTTAAAGTTGATCGTTCCGCGCGACAAAACTCAAACAGCACCGGACGAGGCCTTTGTGCGGACTTTGTCAATTAACACATAACGGCAGACAAACAACCTACTCACGATCACTAGTTAATTAGAATAAGTTCAGCTTTAAAGCTCGGCTGTGTGTACACTGTGGTAGTAGTTAGGTCTAGTGTGCGTGTACCAAAGCGGGGGACATGATTCTCAGGAAAATAGGCCTCGGTCTTGATGTTAGCGGAAACGGGGCGGCGCGGCGCAATACGAGAGAGGCCACACGGACGCGCTGCGTTGCGCTGCGGTGACGGAGCGTCGTCGGTGCGTTATATTACATACAAATTGAAGAGCATGCCATACGGTCCGTTGTGGCGACGCACGTCGTCGGCACGCGTTGTGAACTTGAAGGCGAGAGACGAAGCGGGGGAGTGGTGCAGCGCTCCGACGCCGGAACGACGACGCACGCGCAGTACAAACTAAACCTAATATTAACGTACGACGACGCTTGGACAACGCAGCGCAGCGCGCGACGACGCATCGGATCGTGTGGTACCCATTCCGTCGAAAACTTGCGTTGCGTCATCGCAACGCAGCGCAACGCGTCCGTGTGGCCTCTCTCTACTACGTTGTGACGCCGCGCCGCTCCCCGCGCCGCTACCTCCAAGAGTTCCATTTAAATCTATTAATTGAAATACGCCGCTCACCACGTGCCACCGTCGCCGCCCCGCGCCTTCTGACTTCGAAACCGAGACCTAATGATTGGGTGAGCGGCGCATTTTAATGAAGAAATTTAAATGGAACCGGTGTCGAAGGCAGCGACGCGGGAGCTCAACGCAAACTCCGTTGCCGCGACGCCACCGCCGCCGCTCCGCGCGCCGCTGCCTTCGAGACCGAGGCCTTAGCGTTGACTGCGTCGAGCGTTTGGTGCCGGGTCTAAGCCTTACGGACTTGCGAACGTTTAAGACATATTAATAGGACTAAATGGGCCGATTTGCTCGCTCAAGTACTAACCAGAAGCAAAGGTATTTCTTATTTGGTTATTTCGACTGTTGGTGTATTTACATATATTTTATGTTGGTGTATGTACATTACAATATTGCTAAAACATTGGCATTCACGTAATCAGTTTTTTGTTACCAGGTTACGATCAATATTAGTATTTAAACTTGAAAAATTATGTCTCAGACGGGATATACTGATACATATTAAAATTGCAATATCATTATAGTATGATAAAAATGTCATCTATATTCTTCGTAGAATTGTGAAAATATGAGCAAATTATCAAACACATTTAAGTTATGATGTAATTGTTGCTGAAGTTCCATTTTTAAGGCTCCGCAACTCAAAATGAAAAACAGAAAGCCTTATAGGATCATTTGTTGTTTGTCTGTTCGCCCGTCTTTCTGGCTGCCAAGCCCACGTGTCTTCGAAACGCGTGAAGGTATCGAATTAAAACCATATACTCGGATGTACAGTCTCATGAAGCTGTGAAAATATCAAACAACTAAGTTAACGTGATTTTTCAATTAAAATGCATAGTATTATGCAGAACTGACAATGAAGAACACCTACTATACCGCTTAACTACGACCAATATTTAATTTAGTCGCCAACCCAAGCAGAGTATGTTCATGTATAATAATACTTACTCATATATAGCAGAGTATGGTCAAGTAAAAATATATTAGGACTAACTCCCGTCCCGCCGGTGTACGGGTTTACTAACGAAGACAAGATAAGCAATTTGTTTACCCTTTAAACAATTTTCATGATTATGTTTCTAAAACAGTTTTTTTCTATGCAATTCAAATATTTTCTTATAAAACCTTCTACTAATATTACAAAAAAATATTTTTCCAAGTCGTTGAGCCATTCTGAAGTGCGCCTATATAAAATTCAGTAATGTTTATAAATTTCAGTAATGTTTTGATTTACATAGACAGATAGATTTGAATAACCTTTATTTAAGATAGATTTAAAACGTTAATTCTTGAAGTTCCTATAATAATATTAGTAATTTAGCGTTATATTTGGGGTCCATGTTGTTGACGGCAGGAAATGAAACGCGTGACGGCTGCTCGCGAGTTGTGCGAATTGGGGACGTCCTTTGAAGTTAATTTATGAAATTAGGAAAATCCAAAAGTTGGACGGGGTTTGATCTTAGTATAAAGTTTAAAATCCTTTAAACTAACGGTTTTGGTGTTATTAAGTTTTTGACTTGAAGTTCTAAAGCGTCAAGATCACGCTTCTCAAAGGATATTGCCAGGCATTTTACACGAGTGACTAGTGGGGTAATTTTCAAAGAAATCTTATAATGGTCTACTGACATGTTACTGTAGTGCATCGGGTATATCTGCCGATGCCAGCGTGTATGACTTTTATAATGTAAAATGAGAAACGGTAACCTCGTTAAAAAATCCTCGTTGATATACAGGGTACTTCTGCCGAAGCTGTAACGGATCTTTGAGTTAGTTAGTAAGTTATACTTCAACGAAAAATGCCCTAATAATTTTGGTATTCTTAAGAGTGTCGGGCCGTACAATAAAGAACTTTTCTATTCTACAAAACTAAACGTGTCTCCATAAACTATCCGTGGCACAACTAGAGACTACATGGAAACATCACAGATAGTGAGGTACGCAGCCACTTACATAGCAAATTACTTGACGACAGCCTGCGCCGAGTTAATTTGCATTTATTCTCTATTCGCCGCTACTCGTGACGATGAGAGCACTAATAGCATTCACACATATTCTCTATAAGGGCAAGCGCAAACGCGCAAATATTCTAACGCGAAAAACAAATTACAATTCATTTCATTCTTACAAGGATAACAGCTCATTATTGCATGGCACCAAAAACGAATGTTGTAAATGCTCAAACTGTTAAAAACGCTTTATATTTAGTACGAAGTACGCTGTTGATGAAATGTGTATGGGGAAACACTATTTTCTTAATTTGGAAAAGAGAATGGCAGCTAGTGATTAAAACTCAATATAACTGGATTGCGTTATGGCCGACTCCTACGCGGACTAAGCCTCGGTCGGAGTGCTAATCCATGTAAATGAGCGATTCACATGAACCGCAGAAATCTTGCTAGCCACAAACCCACGAACGCCATCTATCACGGGCAGTGGGCCTCCCACGCGCTTCCGTTACCCCTACCCACCACACTACTAGCTACTCGTATTACGGACACGAACTCAACAGCTGCCCAATCCCGATGGATTCGCCTCCACTGTAGGTTCCTCTTGATTCACTGCAGCTCATTGCCCAACACGCTGAGAATACTACTTACACTATTGTAATGGGAAGGCAAAAAACCTACGGAGAGTTTGTATATTCACCAACATTTGCAAGCCAAGTAGGTACCATTTTGTATCAAATTTAAGTGAGATCAACTCTGAGCTATAAGTTTCAACCCAAAAACAACGAATACGGTCAAACTGGAAAAAAAATGCGCATGGCCGTACATAAAAAAGAGCGCTTCGAGTTGAGATAAAACTTCTTCGTGGGTTTATAAAATATTATTTATAGTTAACTAAAACGTATACGTTTGTGCGCAGCCTATCTGAAATGACTTCAAACCGTGCGGGGTTTTCACACAGACTGATGGCTCTGGGACCCTGTGCTCCTGGGTCTCAATTACCAACATTGTGAAAGCAAGGTCATGGAAATGAAAGGGTCGCATCACTATGTGATGTTGCTTAGTGAAATTATCACCCAAGGGAAATCTTATTTTTCACTAAGCTAACATACTGTACGTAAATTAACTTAGAAATGAGACCGGTATGCGTACTTTTTGTTAAGTTTTTTTGTAGTATAAAACCCGAACTGAAACAAAAAAAATGAAATTTTATTTCAAATTATAATGTCAACTGCATTAGGACAGGAACCCACAACCTACGGCTTATCGGGTGACTGCTCTAACCATTAGGCTACCATACCTTTTTTGACGCCAAATTTCTTCGAGTCCCATCTGAGGCAGTTGACATTTCATAAGAATAATAGTTTCAGTTTTCTCCGTGGCCAAGACCGATCCACTATCTAAGACGCCGCTTGTCCGCACAATCGTCGTTGTAAACCAAGTTCACGGGAGGAACCTGTTCTGGGATAACCTAAGTGATCTCGCAACATGTATTTTATATATTGTTTGTTATATAAAATAAACGAACTTTTTAAATTTTGTATTGGGGTTTAGCCCTCTCCATCGCATTGGAAACTGGTATGTCTGTCATGGTGTATGTTAGGGATGATGTTAATAAATAAATAAATCAAATAAAATATTTTAGCAATATAAATGCTTAAACTGTTAAAAACGCTTTATATTTAATTACCCATCATTATGCAACGTGAATTTAATGATGGATGCCTTTGCCTGTAGTGGGATGATTATAGGCCGTCGTTACCTGATTGATTAGGTTTACAATTAATTTCTAGCGTTTCCTGTTCAAAATTTCGAAGTGAAAATAAGTTAATTTTCAAAACGTTTTTCATTGTCTGTGTATTTTTTTTTAAACTTTAAAGTAGCAAAATCGGTGTTATTAGTGTATTTCTTGACTATTCACAAAATAAACCTTTTGAGTTTGAGATTAAGTGTCTGAAAGTTTAATGAAGTGAAAAACTTGTATAACACCTTCTAACGTAAACTTCTACAACGAGAATAAGACGGGATAATAAGTCTGAGATGAAAAGAGTATGTCTAGATCATAATTTAGTTTTTGGATTTATGATAAGTTATCCTAAGTAAAAGAAAAAAGTTTTATAGATATTTTTTTTGTAAGAAAGTATTAGGGGTTAAAGTATGAAATTGCCGTTTTGTATGGACGAAATCGAGAAAAGTCATTTTTCCATACTAACATTTTTTTAGTTTTTTTAAAAACGCCTTAACCATTTTCGATGCATTTAAAGGTGAAAGTTAGATGGTTATAAAGCTACGCATTATAGTATTAAAATTTCTGAAAATCAAAGTATATAATACAAATATACTTAATTGAAGCAAGAAGGTCAGGTGACACATTGTAAGGGGTCTTTTCAACGACTTTCTTTGAAGTAATAGGCACTAGTATTGAATTTTTTTTTAGTCAAAAGTTACTTTATTTAGTTTTTGATACAATACAAAAAGAATTACGCAATAATACGACTATACTTAAGAGCTATAAACAAAATAAAAAGTGGGAAAATAATTTATAAATTTCATACTTTAACCCCTATTATATTGCTGTTGTTGTAATATTCGGCTGTCTAACGACCGGTCCCAATAATCTATCTATCTTCAGTTTTGGCATATCGGAGATAGAAAACATCTTCTGTCTCTGATTTTGCCGTCCAAAGAAACAAAGACAGAAGTTGTTTTCTATCTCCGATATGCCAAAACTGAAGTTAGATAGGTTATTAGGACCGGCCGTAAAGGTGCAAGTTCGTAGCGGACGACACGCAGCAGCAGCAGACGACGTGTCGTCGCGACATTACTGGTTTCTATGTATTTCTATGAAATTCCCTCCTTAGGTAGCGACACGTGGTCGAGCGGCAGACGACACTGTCGTCCGACCGCAGATCAGTGGGTTTAGCACAAAGAGCTATCGACTTCGAATCGTTTGCGTATCGAAAGCAAACGACACAAAGTTCGTGCTTTGTTTTGTAGTTCTCGTTTTGACCGCGCGAGCGCTGTTTAAGTTTTCATACTAAATATTTCGATGGCGATACGAACACGCAAACGATTCGAATTCGATAGTTTTTCGTGCTAGACCCACAGTAGTGCCGCTGACAGTGGAGCGACGACACGTCGTGCTAGTTCTTTTCAAATGAATTTTTCCGATTCTGAAGAATATAAACTAATAAACCAGGTGGCCCAATATCCCGCACTGAACGATGCATCTCACAAAAACTATGTAAACACGGTCATAAAAGATAATATTTGGAAGGAAATTGAAAACTTTGAAAAGGTGCCTTTTGCAGTCGGGTTCGAAATTAATATGACCGCAGCGACACGACGCAACGACGTGTCGTGGCGACATGACGCGACGACACGTCGTCTGCTGCTGCTGCGTGTCGTCCGCTACGAACTTGTACCTGTAGGTAGGACTTCAACCCAGAAAATTCCACTTACCGAGCGACTCTCTAACCAACTGAACCAGGGTTTTCGGAAGAACGTTGAACATACGAAAATGGGGGGCAGGTGAGGTGGTCTGTTAACGAACTAGCCCAAAAGATTTTACCTTGATCTCAAGACTTCTTTTTATTTCTGGAATTTTTTGTTTTTGTACCTTTAAATCCGTGTATTTTTTTAAAAATTTTTAGATCTATTTGTTTTTGTTTAATATTTACTTTTAGCAATGTGCTACTTTTAATTTAAAAAGGCTCAACCAACCATTAAATTTTAAAAAAGAAAAAATATATCTTACCATAAAAAAAGGTTAGACGGGTTTGAAGGTACAAAAACGAATAATTCCAGAAATAAGAAAACAAAATACTTAAAAAATTATTGATATCCTGGTAAAATCTTTTGGGTTAGATTGTTTACCCCTCCCACCTGCCATTTTCGTATGTTCAACGTTCTTCCAAACACCCTATATAAAGGATGACAAGATTGGAACAAAGAATCTTTTGTTTAAAAATTAATCTCGCTAAACAACATCCGGGATTGATCTTAAATCCTTAATTTATCCGGAAAAGTTAAGCGAGATGAAGATAAATTATGAAACATGACAATGACAAATGAACAGACTAAATGACACCATTTCATTAACGTAGGTGATCAATTGTAACAAGCGGGCGTCATTGATTCAGTAACGTTTGCTAAAGAGTAATCATTCAGCAAAAAATTCTCCTTCTGATACAGTAAATTGATCTTTTTCCGGGAATGGTCTAGTGTCAAGGTTTTCCAAGCCGCCCGTTACAAGCCTTAAACAAAATAAAATAAATATTTAAGGGGGGCTTCCATACAACAAACGCATTTTTTTGCCCTTTTTGCTCGTTTACAAATAGTGGTAACAGGTAGGTAGGTAATGGTAACAACAGTAAGTACATAAAATTAGTAAATGTAGTGGCTACACTACATTTACTAAATGTATATATATGAGTATGTTATACCTACTGTTGTTTACCTAGTCAATGGTATGGAACCCTTCGTGCGCGAGTCTGACTCGCACTTATACTCTTTCGCTTAGCATAATTATTTGAACGTTAACGGGATTGAAAGCTTATCGCGTTAGATTTCCTATCGCTGTTTTCTGACAGCCTGACCAGGGACGCGATTCTCGTGCAATAGAAAAAAGTTCACATTCGTAAAATACTTCGAAGCTCGAATTTTTTTCGAACGAAACACAGCTTATGTATTCTCGGAAGTTCACAGTCGAAAAAATTACTACGGACTCGGGGGGGTATTGAACCCGCTTCTCCTCGCATGCCGGGCGCGGCGATAATGCGTCAACGTCACATGATAAACAATATTGTAAAATTTTTTACAATTAATTTGCAAAAATGCCGGTAACAAGCGTGCTTAAATGTAATAACTGCAATCTTGTTGTTAACGAATTGTTGGCTTTTATGCAGAATAAGCATGAAGTGATGGACAGTGAGAGTATGGTGAGGATTTGTACATCAGCTTTCTCATCGGAGGAAATTGTTACAGCTAAGTCATTACTTTTTCAATCTATCCCGACATAAATTCGTAAAATTAAACGTAAGCCAAAAGATGGGAAACGTGATAAGGATTTATTTGACGTTATTGACGTGTTTAAAACAATAGATCCTGAAAATATTCCTGTCTTCGTCGCTCATGATTTAAATAAGTTGCCACCGATCACATTCGATCATGTAGACGTGACCAGATTATTAAAAGATATATTGAAGCTTCAAAATGAGATAAATCAGATAAAAGATACATATGTTACTACCGAACAGTTATCGCAAGCTAAGGAAGACTTAATGAAAATAAATGATAACAATGTCATATTGAACAATAACCTAGGAACAAATTTAAGCCAGACTGCACTGAATAACGCAAGCAGTAATATCAACTTTAGAAGAGGTGCATGTTTGGATAGTTTTGATTACGATAGTGATCCAATCGACCTCCCTTATATGACTCCGTCAGAAGACGATCAAAAATCCGTAAGCTTAAACTCTAATACTGCAAAAATGAACTGTGATCATCCATCTCTCGTGCTGGCGCAGGAAATCGACATTAACTTACGCTCCGTGCCTATTGTGGCACTACCGGTAAAATCGCCTGTGGTTAAGTGCATGGAGCCTACAACCACGGTTTCGTCACGTAAAAGTCCGAGCGAAGCCGAGATGCCTACAATGGCTTTAATAAAGCCTACTACGGTCCCAATCAATATCTCGAAAGATCCGGCAGATACCGACTTACCTCGACGCTCGTTTGTAGATGTAGCGCGTGCGGCTGGAGTTTGGAAAGAGCTAAGCAAAACTAGTGAATGGATTGAAGTTCACAGAAAGAAATCCAGGAACAGATTTATAGGTAAAAAAGGGATTGCTGTGACTACATCTGACTGTAAGTTTAGGGCATCTGACGTAAAAGTCCCGTTGTTTATAAACAACGTCAATAAGGATACATCGTCTGCAGACATAGCGGATTATATCAAGGAGAAAACGAAAGTGACAGTCAGTTTAGAAAAGATTGAAATGAAGCAACAAAAACTTTATGATGCCTACAAAATTTTTGTACCTAAACACAAAATAGATTTGTTCATGGAAGACTATTTGTGGCCTGAAGGTATTACTTTTCGCCGTTTTATAGACTTCAGATACAAGCATAAAAACAATTAATATCATGAATCAAGGACAAACCAAAATTGCAAAAACAAGTAGTTTTATAACTTTTAATTGTAAATCACTGAAACGTTCTATAGACCACCTAAGGACGCTATGTGAAAAAGCAGATATTATAGCCTTACAGGAGACCTGGCTTTTCCAACATGATATACCACTCCTCGGTACCATCGATCCCAGTTTCGGATATACAGGGACATCCGCTATCGACTCATCTGCGGGGATTGTGCGAGGCAGGCCTTATGGCGGTGTGGCGTTGTTATGGCGGAAAAATGCGTTTGATTCAGTGTCAGTGATTCCCTGTTATAATGAGCGTCTGACGGCGATTAAGGTTGGTGTATGTAATCTTTTTTTCTTGGTTATATCCGTTTACATGCCCGTATGTGAGAGTGAAAACTTAATCGAATTCACCAACTGTCTCAGTGAAATTAGTGCAATTATTGAGAGTACTAGGGTAGCGTCTGTATTTATTATGGGAGACTTTAATGCCGATCCTAAAGATTTGTTTGGTAAGGAACTTTTTAAATTTTGCTATGAGCAAAAGTGGATTTGTGCAGACATTGAAAAACTTGGTATAGACTCTGATACGTTCACATTTATTAGCGATGCTCACGGTAGCACGAGTTGGTTAGATCACTGCTTAATAACAGAGTCTCCATGGAAATCAGTGGTTGATGTGCGGGTGCACTATGACTGTACATGGTCTGACCATTTTCCTCTTGAACTGAGTGTTGATTTAGATTTTGTTACTTCTTCTACTGTACTACCTTTAGAAATAGTAGGACATATTAGCAAAGTTGTATGGGGTGATAGAAATGAAGAACAAATAATAAAATATAAGGAATTATGTCACAAAGGGTTACGGGAAATTGATTTTCCAATTGAATTAACTAAATGTTGTGACACTGTTTGTAATAATTTTGAGCATAGGCTAGTTATAGATAGGTTATATAATAGTATAATTGATGTATTGATGAAAGCAGCTGAGGCCACCTCAAATAGACCGACACGTGTCAAAAAAAAGCGTGAGGTGGTTGGTTGGAACGAACACATAAAGGCTGCTCATGCTGCGGCGCGGTCTAGCTTTCAGGCATGGAGATTGAATGGTAGTCCATTGAATGGTACTCTTTATGAAAATATGGCGGAGTCTCGGCGTGCATTTAAAGCTAAACTTAAATGGTGTCAAAATAATCAAGAAAGGTTAAAGATGGACATATTGGCGTCGCATCACGCTAAAAATGATTTTAAAAATTTCTGGAAATACACTAAGAGACTAAGCCCTAGATCTACTATACCTCTTAGTGTAAGTGGTGTGACCAAGCCTCGAGATATTGCAAACTTATTTAAAAATCACTTTTATGTGGAACCATCATCTCAGGCTTATGTGCTAGAAAACCCTAGCTCTGGGTCTGTCGAGTCCAGGGTGCCAACTAAATTCACAGCTAAAGAGGTAGCTCTAATTATAAAACGTATGAGACGTGGAAAAACCCCGGGACACGATGGACTTGGTATCGAGCATCTCCAGTACGCAGGTGTTCACCTGCCTAGGGTACTCTCTTTGCTCTATACGTTTTGCGTACATCACTCATACTTACCAATAGAGTGTATAAAAACAGTGGTTGTACCAATAATCAAAAATAAAACTGGCGATCCATCTGACAAAAATAATTATAGACCCATTTCATTGGCCACAACTATTGCAAAAGTGCTGGACGGTTTGCTTGAAGGAATCCTAAACAGTCATCTGCAGTTAAATGAAGCGCAGTTCGGATTTAGGTGTGGACTGTCCACAGAGACTGCTATACTGTGCATGAAGCATACCGTCCGGTATTACACTGACAAGAAAACTCCGGTTTATGCATGCTTCCTTGACCTGTCGAAGGCCTTTGATTTGGTGTCCTATGAATTGTTGTGGAATAAAATGAGGACAGAAGCCGGTCTCCCAAGTGAAGTAGTCACTATCTTTGAGTATTGGTACAAAAATCAAATAAATATTGTACGATGGGGAAGAGAGGTCTCAAATGAGTACAAGCTAAGGTGTGGCGTGAGACAGGGGGGCTTAACGTCTCCTTCTCTGTTTAATTTGTATTTGAATGGGCTTATTGAGGAACTCAGCGGCGCTGGTGTTGGCTGCTCCATAGACGGAAAATTCATTAATAACCTGAGCTATGCTGATGATATGGTGTTGCTGGCTCCCTCAATAAGTGCCATTCGAAAACTTGTTAAAATATGTGAGCAATATGCCGAAGCCCATGGGCTTAGATACAACGCCAATAAAAGTGAACTTATGATGTTTAAGTCTCGCGATCACAAGCTCACACTTGTACCCCCTGTCTATTTGGGTGGTGTGGCACTTAAACAAGTCACGCGTTTTAAGTATCTGGGCCATTGGGTGACGGCTGACCAGTCTGATAATGAGGACATCGAAAGGGAGCGGAGGGCGTTGGCTGTAAGAAGCAATATGCTGGCTCGCAGGTTTGCACGTTGTTCAGAACCCGTTAAGGTGATACTTTTTAAGGCTTTCTGTCAGTCTTTCTATACGTGTAACCTCTGGGTAAGCTATACGCTGAAGACAATCAACGCCCTTCGAGTCCAATACAACAACGCGTTCAGAGTGTTATTAGGGCTACCGCGGTACTGCAGCGCGTCAGGTATGTTTGCGAAGGCTCGCACAGATGGCTTCCATGCCATCCTCCGGAAACGAGCCGCCTCGATGCTGAGCCGTGTTCGCGGGGGCACTAATAGCATTTTGCGCGTTGTTGCTGAAAGAGTGGACTGTCCATTTGTTATGAGGTGGGTTCAGCTGCACATTAGGTAATTTTAATTTTTGTATTTAGGTATATATATATTTTTCCGTGTTTTTAATGTTATTTGTTTTGTAATTCGTGACTGACGCAACTTTATTTACTTTATTTATTTCACTTTTCGTTTCTAATAATTAATTATGCCATGTGGACTCGTGTGTGTCTGAAATAAATGATTTGAATTTGAATTTGAATTTGATAACCATTCAGCCACCGCGACACTACGACATAGGCGTCCATTTTTCAAGCATATTCTTATCGCTGTAAGCCAGCGTTGTACATCAAATGTTAGGAGTTTGCACCCCTAACACCCGAAAGAAACATCTTTGCAGATGTTTGACAGTCAATTAAGATGAAACAGATATTTAAATACTTTATTATGATATTTAAGCAATTTAATTGCAATTATAATATCAGTATTTAAATTTGAATATAAAGTACTTTACTACGTTTCACACTTTACTTTGGTTGTTCCCTTCTTTCGTTGTTTCTGTTTTCCATGTTTGATGATGATGACGTATCTTACTCATATTATAGGAACGTGGAAAGTTTTTTTTTACAACAGCTGATAGGTATAAGTAAACGCATAGTTACTTGTAAAGGCGACACCTCACTGCCGCCCGGTCAAAGCTTGAGCGGAAATGAATCACTTCCTCGTTACAGTATGTAGTGAACATGCCCGCTTCTTTCATTCAGAAAAATGCAGCACAAAACAATCAAGTTGAAGCCAAGACTTTGCAGGTTCAAATACATGCAAGTTTTTGGTTATATCATTATAGTTTATTATTGCTGCCAACAGTAATATCTTTCTATATTTCTAATAGGGATTAGACAAATTGATAGACGTCTTGACACAAATGGATTCATCTTTATAACTAGTTTTTCCCGTTTCTTAGTCCGTATGGATTCCTGGGTTCAAAGAGAAAGTAATGATTGCTTAAAAAAAGGTTATTAACCAGAAGCACCATCTGTCATCTGTGTAACGTGATTTTATCTAAAATATAACTGTAATGCCATTAGACATGATAGGCCGTATCCCAGCGGTAACTATACGGGATACATTATAGAATATACATGTGTTATGCTGATATCTTAACTACATTACTGAAATGTTTAATTAAATTCAGTTCATTAGTTTATGCGCGAAAGAGTTACCAACATCCATTTATTTATTCAAACTTTCACGATAATATTAAGTAAGGATAGCAGCCTAGTATTTCTTGTTACTTGCTAAGTTGCTACTTTATTAACAGTAGGTAAAAACGTCATTGTAGCTCATAGAGGCCGATCCCTACAATGGGTGAGTCTTGATTAATATACAGGTTTGCTTTTGCCGCCGTCATAAATAGCTGGTGGACATGGACACGGTATTCCGGCACGGCTTTGTGGTCTGTGACTGGAAATGCAGCACTGCGGCAATTGCATACCCTTAATGCAATTTATGTGTTCACACAGTTCTCATGAAAAAAGTACTCAAACAATACTATGACATTGATATAGGCGATCCATAAAACAATATTACAAACTACGAAAGCTATTTGACCATAATCTCTTAGGACAAAGATGTATTGAACATGATTTGATTTGTCTATAAATTTCATAGCTATTGTTCGATGCATAGCCTCCATCATGTTCTTCTTTAAGTAAGCACAGCTGCAGTTAATAACATTTTACTTAAGTGTATAAAATAGTCATACCCTTCACTAATGGTCTTTAGTTGGTTGTTTTTGAACTAGTAATAGGTTTTCCTTAGCTAATAGCATTAACTAAATCTACTTATTAGGACCAAAGTTGACTTAGTCAATATAAAAACAACATCGTTAGTTCCACACAAATCAAAATTCTCCCAAAGGAGGACTTATACGTAAGGCGAAGAGTATTCTTCCACCATAGTGATGTTAGTTCATACCTGCGAGCAAATTGATTGTAACCGAAGCACCTAACCAATTCCAAATCGTCTTGTTACAGACGCTTTGTATTGGCGAATTGGGTCCAATATTAATTAATAGTTCGTACGACTAACAAGCCGACTGCAGGCGTCTCAGATGTGCGAACTAGTTAGACTGTTAATGGACAGTTCACACAGAACAATCACGTTAATATTGACACAGGACAGCAGGTAGGTACTGTATATCGGTTTAACATTGATAGACTTCCAGTAAAATATCAATACTAAAATAGATTCCTGTATTATATCTCGTATTTCGTCATAGTGTTTGCTATCGAAATTAACTGAAACGTCTAGTCCAATTTTTCAGGATTATTTGCGTATTAGCCTGGAGTAGAGGTCGCAGGCAATTTTTTTCTATTCAGTTTTTCAGAGCAAAAATAGTCCTGATGTCTTATTCACACTTATTATACAGGATGAAATTTTAACCACCTTCCAAATTTTAATATACTCGTATCAATCTACGAGACAAAAAACAAATGACGTATTTTTTCTTTTGATATAGCCCAGAACAAAAATGTCAAGATAAAAAGCACTTAGAAAATGTCCGCCAAAAATCTAAAACTTTTGATATGGCCGCCTAGCAACACTTTTTTTACGCGATGCGCAACTCATTCATTCATTACGATACTATTTATAAGTGTTTGATTTTCCATTTATACCCTAACAGGCCTAGGACCGTAAAAATTGAAAACTATATTGCAAAAAATATTTTCGGGTGAAAACTTGATTTACATTTTTTACTTCATAAATGGGCTCTACATACGATACTGAACGCCTATAAAAATTTTGGAAAGTAGTTAAAATTTCATTCTGTATACGAGTATTACGCAAAGTCATGAGCAATTATAGTGGTGATGATGATCATAATCGCCACTATGTCAGAATTCTACAGTTTAAGAAAGCTATACCGTGGAGACGTGGACTGCAGCTTAAGACAAGTCGCTTTCTATTATCGTTTACGCTAGACGAATACTCGTAGATGTCAAAAGTATGAAAATTACATTAACAAACGATCTATAAGTCGTAAGCTTATGTCATTTTCATACATTTGCCATCTATTCGCCTAGTATAAACAATATTGAAAGCCACTTGTCTAAGGCCGCTGGTCGTGATTTATCCGCTAAGTAGTAGGTATTAGTAAAAATAAGGAAACGTTTAAGAGTCTCAATATTCTTTTCATTTAATAGTGCTTATCTGAATTACAACTTAGCAATTATGGCGATTATTTATGGATACTAAAATTTTAATTTTTTCACATGCCATGTCCAGCAGTGGACTGAATTGGGGGTTGATGACTTTGCTGATTACATCATTCAAAACCGATTGAACAATCATTTCGTTTTCAGCATCAATCCGTCAGTCTGGAAAGTGCTGCTCGTGTATCCCCCCACTAACGTAGATTATTACACGTCCAAGAACTAGTTCGTATCCACAATACTGCAAGTTCCAACGTTAATCAACTATACATGTTCTAGTGTGCGTTCCTAGTGAGGCGGAGAATTAGGCCTTACTCACACTTCGTCCGTATTTTCGACTCCAACTGTCTCTCTCACTCATATCAATGTTTTAGAATCTAAGAAAGGGAGAGATATATCCGCATATATGGATTTCCTGTTGCGTGGTAGGGCCTCAGAGCGGCTTCCATGCAAATAACTACCCGATTGTAGACAGCTCAAGTCCGCTGGCGTTATCTTTCGCATAGTGGTAGAGACAAATGAGAACATTCGAAATGTTATCTGGTTTTTGTGATTTCACACCGATCTACAAGGAACAGTAAAACGAGATTTAATTTTGAGAGTTAATTGTTTCAGGGTTTATTTATACCATGTAGATGCCTTGTTTTTTACGAGTTTCCGATATTTTGGCAATATTGCAAGCGCCGTGATCACGGAAGATGTAATTGTATTACTTGTGTCGTGTGATGCCAGCATTATGGGTTCCGCAAGAGGCAATACGTCCTCTCTCGGCCATTGGCCAAACTATAATCGCCCACCCATCTGCCAAACGTAGCAGTTAAAAGGCATGCTAAATTTTTATTCATATACACAAACCCAAAACATAATACTTAGTAAGTTTTGCCTGTAATTAACGACAGATTATATGATCATCTCCAGCCTGTGTCAACTGCTAAAAAAGTATTTAGTCCTAATCACCACGAATTGGCTGTCTTGCGCCATTTCTATGAAAACCGATGTCCCCACTACTACTTATACACAGTCATAACTAGCTTACCCCGCGGACTTCGTATCACCTCAGATTAATTTAAATTGATTTTGACGTCTTAAATAACATTGTCACCAAATATGGCGTTTACCTTACCAAGTCTTTAAGAGTCAACAAACAAATAATTTGCAATAAAATTATATTGCGACTATAAATTGCGCACGATGTGCAAATTTGATTAAAATCGGTTAAGTAGTTTAGGAGTCCATCGCGGACAAACAACGTGACACGTAATTTTTATATAATAACTAGCTGATCCCGCGAACTTCGTATCGCCTCAGAATAATAAGACGTCACACAATGTCATTATTGGAATCAAATATGGCGTTTACCTTACCGTGTTACACAAAAAATTTGCAATAAAATAATATTGCGACTATAAATTGAGATGTAAGCTATTCTATCTTACAAGTTGGATCAAACTGCACACGATGTGCAAATTTGATTAAAATCGGTTAAATGTAGTTTAGGAGTCCATCGCGGACAAACAACGTGACACGTAATTTATATATATTAATACACACGCTATCTCATACATAAACGAATTCAAAGAACACCAATCAAGCGTATGCATTTTACGTCGCGCAACCCTATTGGTCGCGCGAAGTCAAAATAAACCAATCACAGCGCTCACTTACATTCATGTTTGGGCAGAAGTATGAGCATTGGCTCGTTACCTCATAGCCTTTCTAACCTTTTTCCGTGTTCTGTGATTGCCAAGCTTGGCAGGCGGATTTCCCATCGCAATCTGACCAAGGGTAAAGGAAGTTTATCTACATCTACACTATAATATTATAAAGAGGAAAGATTTTTATTTTTTTGGGTGTGTGTATGCTTGTATTGAATAGGCTCTGAAACTACTAAACCGTTAACAAAAATAATTTTACTATTAAAAGCTGACCCTATCTTTGATGAACATAGGCTACTTTTTACTGAGGGACCTGGTAGGTGGCGCTGCTGTCGGTATGTCAACTACTAAACGGCTTGATCCATTGGCTTGAAAATTTGTATGTGTATTTCGATGGTTTCACAGACACGAATGTATTAAGCCTACCTAATCTATCTTTCTATATGCCACTGCAAGGCACAGGTTTCCGACCTTGCGATATGACGTTTGGAGTTCACGCAGACAGAGCCACGGGCGAAGAGCTAGTACAATATACTTTGAATGAGATACTTCCTACGATAGATTCCTTTCATATTCGTCAAAATAATACTTTTAATTCGTTCATTTCCTCCGGGAATCCCAATACTCAAAGCATTCCCATTTAACATAAATGTCTGTTACAGACGGTTTACCTACTTAAGACCACGTCTGGGGTATTCTGTAAAAGCAGCACTTCCAGCCAACCACTCTGCGGAACTAGCCCTTGACGTCTTTAGGAAACGGACTCGTATTTGCCCTGTAAATACGTTGAAAAGTGTAAGAATTACGTTTGGAAGTAAAATTTATTTTTATTTTTTTGATAGGTATATGGCGACGGGAGCGTTTCGGCTACAGCCGCCAATGTCGATGATGGGGTAAATACAGTGATTTTTAAGTTTAACTAAAAGAAAAAAAAACAGTATACTAAGCAGAAGATAAATTTTAATTTTAGTGAAATTCCAACGACATTTTCAACTTACGTTAAAACAGGAAATTCTGAATTAGCCATATCTCACAGACTACGTTTAATATTTAAGGGACCGTTCATTAATCACGTGAGGCCCAAAGGGGGAGGGCCGAAAAACATCACCAAATATCACACGGTGGAGGGGGGGGGGGGGTTTAAGGAGATATCACGTGAATTAACATTTGTTTTTACAATCTTGCAAATTTCGTAAAACTGATTTTGATCCGAAACAGCCTTCAACCTTAAAACTTTAGGTACTTACTCTTTATTCTAGTTTCTTTGTAACTTTTTTGTTTTTTAATAATCAGTGTAAGCCACTCCGCCACAATGGTCATCTATATTAATACCTACCAGCTGACTCAGCGATCTTCGTATCGCCTCAGAATTATATTTTACTTGATTTTGACGTCTTAAATGTCATTGTCATCAAATACTCAAATTACCTTTAAACACAAAAAAAATTGCATTAATAAAATAATGCGACGATAAATTGCGTTATCAACTATCCTAGCCCTCAAGTTGGATCAACCTGCACACAGGGTGCAAAATTTGATTTCAATCGGTTCAGTAGTTTAAGAATCCATGGCGGACAAACAACGTGACACGAAATTTTTATATAAAAAGATTAGTTACCGTAAATATGGTTTCAAAAAGTTCATGTGTAATATTTTAGTGTATAATAAGTTTTGACAGAATATTAAGCAAATTCCTTATAAAAATCAGATATGCTAATTATATAGGTAAATCGCCTACCTTAATTTCTACTCTGATCTTAAGCTATTGGACATAAGGTCGATTTCTGTTTGAGGTAGACGATTTGTTTCAAGTAGCCTATTAAGAATGATAAAGATACTCAAACATTTTGCCAAGGTTTACAAGAAAGTGCGGTGGGCGGTTAGATAACCGTTTCACAAAGTATTCGATTAATGTAGAGTCACGTTTCATTCATTTTTTTTCTTCTTTTATCTTTAACGGAAAGAAGGAAGATAAAAATAAATGTATGTCTAAATAAACGGAATACGGTATCAGCATTGAAAGAAGCGTGTTTACCCTCGCCGACAAACCTTCAGAACACGACAAGATGGATGACAACCGGGACAGTAGTTGGGCAATTTACATTAATCCGCTATATTTTTGTTTTAAGCGGACGTAATCCTAGCGAATTATGCTAACTACCCCCCGTGACCCGGTTCTCAACCGGGTTGCCTTGCTCCCGAGGCGACACTTACTGAACAGCCAGTACATTCCATACTATGCCATCATCAGCAGGCAAAAACAAACAAAAGTTAACCGAAACCTGAAAAAAAAATTAAATTAAATGAATGATCTATAATCATCACATAAAAATACATAAAATTGACTACAATAGTAAAATAAATAATGAAATTAAAAATATTACTAATTGGCTAAAAGAAATTAATACGAATAAAACGAAATACATACAATTCTACAACAAAAATGGGAAACCCCCATACTTAACGGTTAAGCACTGCAATGATACAATTGCCATGACTACATCCGAACTCACTTCGTGGAATCATGTTGATACTGTATGTCGGAGACTGCATAGATTTGTATACGCGCTATATCGTCTGACAAAATTGGCTAATATCCAGACAGCTTTGATGGCTCACCATGGATATGTCGGTTCCATTTTGAGGTATGGGCTGATTCTATGGGGAAATTGAGCACACCTGAATCGTGTTTTTGTTTTACAGAAGAAGTGTGTTAGATCTATTTGCGATGTCGGTGTCCAAGAAATCATGTAGGCCTCTCTATAAAAAAATAAGAATTTTAGCATTACCATCCTTGTATATATTTGAAATTTGGTTATTCACTAAGAAAAATGTCTCTTACTACTTACTACCTCTTTAAAAAAACCACAAGACGATTGTAGTCGGGGCGGTTCAAGAAGATACCCGTGGAAGCTATCGGTTCCTGCAGCAGGTACAATATGTCTTACCTGACATGTTATTTAGTTATTTATTTTCAACTTGACATGAAACTGTAATTTAATGACATTATTTAAAAATGATATATTTTTTATAGTTTTATGAACTAAAAATTTTTAATGCTTACTTATTTTAATGCTTGACATACTTAGATACTTTTCTATTATTTTATTGTTCCCGTTGCCTAAAAGTTAATATTGCATGACGATGAAATGTTTGCATATCGATAAATCGGTAAAACATGCATGTTCACTTTTAATGTTAAGACATGATAAATGTACCATGTTTTAAGGCAAATAACTAATATTCTATTCTATTCATCCCACTGTACGGCCTTCCTCATTGAATCCAAGTTACCACAGTACCCCAGGACCCCGAGATCGAGCCTGATACTTAACCACTAGATCGATGAGACGTTGCTAAAAGTATTTTACATTATAGTAGAAAATGAGGCAGAAATTTTGATGCGCGTCACAAATATTTTGTTGAACTGAATATAAGCAAGGATTTATTTCTTACTAGCTGACTCGTCAGACGTTGTCCTGTCCTAACTATGAATATTATCCATAGTAAATAAAAAAAAACAACTGATTGGTATTGCGACATATACGAGTATTATAACTGATCATGAGAAAAATTCAGTATTTTTACTATTTCACGAATTTGCAGCATGCATTCTGTCAATGTTATGTCAAGAACCATAAGCTTAAATTGTCAGAAGCGCTACGGTTACATTAGAATTGTGTTTCTAAATTTTCTAATTTTCCTGGCAACTTTCTTAATTCTCTTCTTCTCTCTCTTCTCTCTTCTCCTGACAACAACAAACAAAACAAAAAAAATAATTAGCCAAATTGGTCCAGCTGTTCATGCGTGATGCCGTAACCAAGGGAAATAGGGATTCATTTATATATATATAACGTGAAAGTCTAAAATGTCGTTTTCAAAGTGCTGAGACTTTTAAGGACCGGCCTAATATTAATATGCAATATATATATATATATATGAATATGCAATAACCGCCAAGTTGGTGATCTAAGTTTAGCCAGTAAATAAAAAAACAGTTTTATTCCTGCAAATAGGCCCCTGGAGGCGCTTTTACACGTCCCAATATTTAAACCTACCACTGCATTGGGTCACTGTTTTGGCTAGTACCAAGAAGAAGCAGCGCAAGAAACTCGCCCATTATAGTCAGACTCTTTTTAAATAAATATGTTTACATAGAATATAATTATGCCAGTGCCAGCTAGGACAATTTAAAGCCATACGTTCCTATCATTTATAAAATCACTAGCAGTTTAATTGCACTTTTTCATTAAAATTACTTTGACATATGATTTAAGTGTATGAGGAGTTCAGCAATTGACTGTGGTAGTTTGTTGAAAATACCAATACAATTTCCCATGAACAAATTACCCGTTACTCATCTTTAAAACACACCTTAAAACAGCAATAGAATAAAAGTAGTGCAATTTATAGTGTAGCAAATTTTATTTTCAAATCACTAACGGCCGGTTACAATAACCTATCTATCTTCAGTTTTGGCATATCGGAGATAGGAAACAGTTTCTATCTCTGTTCTTGCCGTCCAGAGAAACAAAGACAGAAGTTGTTTTCTATCTCCGATATGCCAAAACTGAAGATAGATAGGTTATTGGAAATGACCGTAAATCATTTGCTAGAGATAGCATTAAGCATTTAGCATTTGGTAGTATAAGAAATGTCTAGTTTATTTTACTCCTAGGTAACCACAGAAATGATAGTAACATTCTTACGGTTTCTGTTGCTATTAATTTTCTATTTCCTTCAAAAACGTTAAATTTTTAGATCACATTTATTAAATTCAGATTTAAAAGTAAACTTCTGTGACTATGTTTTGGATTATGAGATTACTTAATCATAAATACTCGCAGGTCTTGCATTACAAGATTGTGCTGTCTCTTCTGGTTAGGGCTGTAACCAACAAATAAACATTATGGGGACGCTCGATAGCTTGTAGTAATGAGAAAAGAAGTTGCTGGATAATTAAACCGATAATTAGATCCTGCTCAACTAAGATTGTTTGGAGACCTCGGGAATCAGCTCAGACTGGAAATGGTAACTAAACTGTAAGATGGCATTAGTGTTTCCATTTGTTGGACAATACTTACAGGATTATGCAATCATTTGATATAAACATTGGATCTTACAAATATCATAAATGCGAAAGTTAGGATGGATGTTTGTTACTCAATCAAGCCAGAATGGCTGAACGGAAAAAGATGAAAATTGGCACGAAGATGGACAGAAATAGTGTACCTAATACATCTAAGTAGGAAAAAAGTACGAGTCCTGAAGGTTATTTTTTTCCATGCATACGAAGTCACGGGTCATAGCTAGTTTTCTATACATGTTAAAGATGTATATATATATATCTTGCAGGGATATTATTAAAGCCGTAATATTATAATCTCACAAGTGACATTATAATTACACGGTTTATTGTCAATCGTTTGCATTACTTATTATTTAACGGACTAGTTTCAGTGCCATTATAACTTCACTTGACCGATATAGTGTAATTGTAAGGCAGTGACAACAATATTTTGACAATAACACTGGTTTAAGATTATCAGAGCGATATTTAAAGTAACCTAACCTAAACTTGATTTATTATAATACGAGTATCACTATTGCGGCCCAGTGAAATTACAATATCACTAAAAAGGGGTGCGTCTCATATGATATACAATCATTTGATATAATCAAACTTTAATAACGATCACTTTACATAATAATCATTTGTTACAACAACACATGATATAATTTTGTTTGACATAAAGATTACTTTACATAACATGCAGTTTATTTAATACTATTTAGTATAACATTCATAACGAATAAAACATTTTAAAATTAAACTCATTTTATGTATCGTTCATTTGATATAAATTTGTTTGTTATACGCACCATGTGAATGTTATATTAAACGGTTGTTATATTAAATCCCAATTGTTTAAAAATATGTAATTTAAAGTTAGATCTTTCCATCATTATATTAAGAAAGTGTTATATGAAACAAAATTATACCATTTGATTGTATATATTTTGATCTGTATACGATATGTTGTTCTACTATAATATATTACACACCCACTAAAAAGAGCTTGTCAAATCATACAAACCAGTCGTCATTTACAAAAATCAGTGTAATTATCATTTCACTAGTGAAATTATATAAGTAATTATAATTTCAGTAGTGAAATTATAATATCACGTTTTTGACAAAATCCCTGCGACGTAGGTGTACAACGTGTTCCTTTTGATATCCCATAACTCTAAGGTTATGGTTCTATAGGTAAAAATAATATAATACACATAACATGTGGTTCAAAAATCAATAGTTGCGAATATGACATCAATTTTAGTTAAATTTGTTAAAAAAATGTAACCAGTATAGCGAATCCTTAGTTTTGCGAGACGTTGTCAAACTTACACTAAAGTGTAGTAGTAAAGTAGCGGGAGAGCGTAAATTGTAAAAAACATTGACGTGTGTGGGTGTTTCATTGATAAGTAGGTACGAGGTTGAACGTTAACGCCTGTGCTAGTTTTTTTAAAACTGTATGACAGTCGTTAGCGCCCCCCAACGGACTTGCACGACTCAGGTAAGTTTATGCCATCTTTAATATTGAAAGTTTGTGCGTTCAAGTCCCACAAGGGACAGTCGAAAAATTTTTAAACACGGAAATTTATTTTTAAGTTCGTTATAAGTATTTAGTATCTTCATTACATTTCAGGCCAGCATTAAACGTCACCAATTAATTACATTCAACTTATAATAATTTTAGAAGTAGTAGTAATAGTAATTAACTTAAATTCGATGATGATGAGGCCTTTTCCCTGCAGTGGGATGATTATAGGCTGTTGCTCTACTTTTATAATAATTCGCAGCTAGTCTGAACTAGCCTTGAGTTTTTCATGCATGCTTTTTTCGGCAATGTGTATCGAATTCTTACAATTTCAAATTACAATTGGAGTTTTTATGTTACAATAATACGTATCATCGCGATATTGCGTAGCATTCACAACAATAAGTCTCATATTACAACTGATCAGTGATCTTTATTGACGTATGAGTTTCGGGAAATTGACGACCATCTAAGGGAAATTATCCGGGTATTTGTTTGGGTTTTAGGATAAAAAATCATTTTATTTCATTAGTACAATCTGTTTTGTTGGTAGAGTAAAGCAATATAACAATTTAAGATAACTTTCGATGTGACTGTATTTTAAATAAATAGGTACCTAAGTTTACTAGAATAGTATTATTTTTTTCTATTTGGTAAGTGTCCCAAATCCAAGCCTTTCGCATGATATAATTTTTTTTTTACCTGAAATCCAACGACAAAAGGTGTGCAATATGTTATTTTATTTATTTCTGGGAAAATCTCCCTATTTGGGAGGCACATCATTTTATTAGGTCATCAGTGTTTGTTTTTGCACTAACAAAAAATTAAGCAATATTGGTTTTAATAGATTACAGACACAATAGAAGTCGATTGGTCTTTTTATAGACAGTTATATGTCATGGGAATCTCATTCGACGGGAGTATGCAAAAAACTGTATAAATTTTCATGTGCATTATACAAATTGTCAAAAATAGCTGATCGAAAAACTGTATTAGCAGCGTATTATGGTTTTGTGGCTTCAACTCTGCGATATGGTGTCATATTCTGGGGAGTTTCAACTTACAGAGAAGTTCTATTAAGAGCCCAAAAACAATGTATTAGAGCTATATGTTGTCTAAAGCCCACAGTAAGTTGTAATCCTTATTTTCGGTCTCTGAATTTACTAACATTACCGTGTCTGTATATACTAGAGTGTAGTGTTTTTTTAAGAGCAATTCAGAACTTTTCAAAGTAAGAGAACACCACTATCAGTACAACCTTCGCCATCGGTATCCTCAGCTCCTTACCGATATGTATAAAACAGCACTGATGAGGAAAAGTGTCATTGTAATGGCACCAAATTGTATAACAAGTTAACCGAGAATGTGAAATGCTGTAATTTGTATAAATTTAAAAATATTTTGACGAAATTTTTAGTAATAAATGTTATTATGATGTTAATGAATATTTTATAGATAAATTTTAATTAAATAATTATTGTATTTTTACATGTTATAATAATATGTATTAATTTAAAACGAAATTATTAATAGATAAATGTTATTATAATATAAATGTTTTTTTTTAAATAAGTAATTATATATATTTATGAATTTAAAAATACTTTGACAAAATTTTTAGTAGGTAAATGTTATTATAATGTTAATGAATATATTATGCATAAGTTGCAAATAAATAACTATGATTGTATATTTTGCATGCTATACAATAGCTACATAGGATTAGGTGCTTTCAAAAATAACCTAACACCTACAAAATGTGAAAATTACCCTAATATTTAGAGCAAATAAATGATTGATTGATTGATTGGTCAAATGGCTCAGATCTGTGACCGGTTAAGTCATGTTTGCGAAATATGTCTGTTTCTGGCTGGCTTAATAATAAAATTTATTCGTTTATTCCATAAAATGGGACTGAAAACGATATTCATTGACCGGCACTACTGCCAATTACTTCTTTGACGTTATGGTCGCGTTACAGCGGCTGTGGTCACAAAAACGCTAAGTTATCAATATCATCGAATATCGTGTAGAATACTTTTTTAATAATATAGAAAAAGTGGGTCCATACATTGTGATCTCAAACAAGTATAATTAATGCATATGTTTTTGGGAATCAAAAACAATGAAGGTACCACAAACATTCAAGTCCCAGACCCGAGAATACAAAGAAAAGTGCTTTTTTCTCTAACCGTGACCACGACCGCTTAAAAGTGTTGGAAATGTTGGGAATAAACCAAATTAGCATGTAAAATAAACGTAACTTTAAATCGCTAAACATATACCTATCTCATTTCAATGTACTTAAAGCGTTCGCGTAAACTCAAGAAAAAATCTTTTTTTACTATATTAACCCGTACCGAAATTGAAGCGGAGCCGGCGATCCTTTGAAAACGGAGGTCGTCATTAACAGATATAACTTATTATATCGCATAATAAGAAAAGATCTATGAAAACATGATTCAATGAATTAAAATAAGAAAAATCCCGCACTCAACGATAGCCCGTTTGTCGTATTTATGCGACCCATCGACAACGTATGACGTCGCGTATAAATGACGAATGCGCAATAACATCAGGGCTCAGATGACGGGCCATCGGAGCCTTTATTGCAGTACCAGTGAGTTTACGAGGCTTTCAAGGAAATGGATCGATACGCGCCCTCCGGCTCTTTGACATAGTTTTCATTGTGATTTATCGGACTAGGATGCGGTTTTTTCGACTGCCAGGGGAATTCTTGAAAAGAAAACTCTTGTACTGAGTTGTGGTAAGCTTGAGAAACTAGATTGAGTTTGTAACCATTATAAAGATTAATATGAAGAAAAGAACCTCGAAGTTTCGAAGTAATTTGAAAAACAAATGAATATCAAACCGTTACGCGTGAGGCGATTTTGATATTTGAGCGAAGACACTGGCATTGTAACGCCCCGTTGGTCTAGTGGTTTAAATACGAATTTTGTAAATATTAATCAGCTCTTTTTATATTTTGGATTTATTATTTACTAGCTGATGCCCGCGGCTTCGCGCGCGTGGGTTTTTATCTGTTACAAAGTTTTCGTCTCGACTCACCCCCCTCTCCTCCACTCTTTTCCTCCACTTCCTTTGCCTATGGTGCCGAGGGTGCCCATCTCGGGCGAGGTGGTGGTGGGCACTTAGTGGGAGCCGATACGTCGTTCGGGGCCCGTTGATACAATAGTTGGATGAAAGGGGCCGATTTAAACTATCGTTTTAGGGATCCGGTGTTGGTTCTCCTAGCGTACCGTGGTTCAAGCGAGCTCACACCACATCTGTTTGCATTTACATGAAATCTAAAGTACAATATCATTTGAAAATTTAAAAACTGTCAATACTGTAGTACATCAAAACATTCAAAGCAGCTTGCAAGGCTTTATTCGAATATGGTCAACACTGGCGTAGAGCCCTGGAAGAAGTGGTCCTGTGTAAAATACCACATTATTAATTTCCAAACAAGTAGGTAAATCCATTTTTCTCGATCCATAAGCGTTAAAAAGGCGATTTTACAAAGACAATTTGCCTGCATACTACGTTTGGATAAAAGACCTAGATCGGACATCTAGGTGGACGATGACTTACGGCCGGTCCCAATAATCCATCTATCGCCAGTTTTGACATTTCGGAGATAGGAAACAGTTTCTATCTCTGATTTTCCGTTCAGAGAAATAAAGGCAGAAGTTGTTTTCTATCTCCGATATGCCAAAACTGAAGATAGATAGGTTATTAGGACCGGCCGCTAGACGGTGTAGTACCAGCATCGATGTAGAGCTCTGGAAAAGGCAGTCCTATGTCATTCTCCCTTCATGATCGATAGACGAAGTTTCAAGTACCTCAATATGATGTTAAACACAAATAATTAACCACACAATTTTCCACCGTTTTCACCCCCTCAAATATTAAATTATAAAAAAATCCTTATAACTTCACAAAATTTATACCAAAAAGCTGACGTAGTTTCACATAACTTTCATGTGGGATGTGGGTTCGAGGCATGAATGGTAAAGGATGATCAGTAGGATAAATAGTGTTCAGAAACTTGACAGGATAGAGAACTGATTCGTCTGTACTGACCACTGTGTCTATACATTGTTATATTTCTTCAACTTCAAATGATGTCAGCAAAACATCATTAATTACTGCTGCTTGGTCATTAGTGGGTGGGTGGTGGTAGCTAATCCTAAGTTAAACAACACGGAATTATGAAGTGAGGTGATTTTTTTCTCAGCGTTTTATTTTCATGTTTTAAAAGTGTATGGAATACGTCGCGGCTAAATGAAAATTGGTGTCACATTTTCTTGAAGCACTAATTGAGCTTTATAGTTTGATATACAAACAAGAGTTCCGTCAAACACCATTGTTAAATCTTCATAATCTGTCCAATTTTGAGTTGTTGATAATTTACTAACTGAATTTTAACTAACTCCTCAAATTCTAACTCACAAGGATCCCGTGGAGTACATAAATATAATATAATACGTTTTATGATGTAATTCTGGGCTCAAAGATGTCAGAAACGTGTATTTCTTTGTATCGATAATATCATCACATCTGTTCAGTTTAAAGTAAGTATACAACCGTATAATGATGTTTTTGAATGTTTCGTCCTTGTCTAATGGTACTGAGTTCAATTTAGATGTCCTTAGATTCGTTTGTGACCGACCTTTGCTCCTCAGTACCTTCTGCATACATGGAATTGTTGCGTGCTATCGAATTGAAACTCTGCAGTTTTAGTTTAAGCTGTGTTGTAATATCCTGAAGGTTATTTTTTTCTTCAATCTCAGATTCCAACTGTGGGTCATCAGTAATATTATTTGTAGTCGTATCTCTTCCAAATTATTCTTGGTAATTTTGTTCATTTGTCACTGGTCACCAACTGGTCACTCACTTAATTCAATTCATAATCAGAAATTTCTCGTAGGGTTTGTATCTGGCTGCAGAATTTTGTAATGCAGCCTTTTATTAAAGTTCCACACGTTTTAATTTAGTTAATTCATCAATTTCGGCGCCAATTATTAAATTCTAAAATAATACCATTCTGTTTGTAAGAAATTACCTATTTATTTTCTGATTGACACATTGAATGTCATAACAAACTAAGTAAAGTCTGAGAGTACAAATATGTAAAGAGTATGGATATGACGCGGAACTGAACAACCTTTGCCCCCATTTTATATCCCCTTAAAGATTAAATTTTCAATAATCCTGAAAGACGTCATTCTTAATTTCTAATCATGTAGCTTGATACCAATTTTCATCGACATAGCTTCAAAACTGAGGGAGTTTCATACAAACTTATGGGGCCCTTTTAACCCCCTTAGAGGCGGAATTTCCAAAATTCCTTTCTTAGTGCTCACCTACACTATAAAATGAAGCACGGTGAAAATTTTCAGATTTTAAATCCCAGTAGTTTGGGCTGTGCGTTGATATGTCAGTCAGTCAGTCATTAAATCAGTTTTCATTTTTATATATATAGATTATTTAGTCTATTAAATGTTCAACGAAATAAGTGTTTGCTATGAATAAAAATTTGAATTTGAATTTGAATTATCAGTTATCCATCATTCACAATCACAACAGACTGAAAAAAAAAACAACATTCAGAACCATTATTTCGTCTGCTCAGAATGATGGACGTGCAGATGAAAAACTGGTAATGTGTTTACATGAACTCCCACTTCGGCATAGTGCATTCAGAATTAAGCTATCTGTATGACATAATAGTCTTATAAGGATATAACAATATTTTAACACGATCTCGGCGGTCGCTTGGTAAATTAATAAAATTAAAAGCTTTGTTATTATAAGAGGTACTTCGCCATAGACAAGGCTCATCAATCGGATGGCAGTGATCCGATTATAAACAAAACAAAAAAACAAAGATGTATTTAAGTTAAGTCAAGTGCCTGATGTTTTCTTTAAAGCTTTGTATTCGGTAAGAGTAATTAATACCTACTGTAGTAAGAACTCAACATGGTAACTTCTGAGCAACAAGTACTTAATATAGCAAAACTTTTGCCAGTTGCTGGCGGTGAGTTTTTTTTTAAGGAACCCAAGAATTTAAGTACCTTAAAAACTTGTGTTCGTCTAAATGAAAATTTTCTGTGCCCTTGGGATGGTGACAAATTCGACCACAGGAACAAGGTAATAGTTTTTTATAATAATTTTTTTAAATTCATAAATTTTCAATGTATGGGCAGTGTCTCCTTGCTACTGCCTATCATCATTGGGCCACTTAAGTCCACAGCTGGAC
Organism: Anania crocealis; assembly: GCA_949315895.1. Lineage (NCBI taxonomy): Eukaryota > Metazoa > Arthropoda > Insecta > Lepidoptera > Crambidae > Anania > Anania crocealis. Next base: position 6,926,469 of record OX438879.1, on the reverse strand, counting down.
ACAAGTCTCTCCAAGAGGAGGATTTGGCCATAATCGCCACGCAGGCGGTTTGGCGATCGCAGTTTGGCCGATGTAGGATTTTTTTCTGGCAGAACTCTAAATGAGATACCCTTAAAAAGCTAATTTTTTACAGACGTTAAGTATCGTATTTAGAGTCTATTTATGAAGTAAAAATTTAGGTCAACTTTTCAACCGAAAATATTTTTCGCAACATAGTTTTAAATTTTTACGGTCCTAGACTGTAAAGGTATGAAGGGAAAACCAACAACCTAAGAATAGTATCGTCATGAATGAAAGAGATGCGCATCGTGTAAAAGTGTGTTGCGAGGAGGCCTTATCCAAAATTTTAGATTTTTGTCGGACATTTTCTAGGTGCTTTATCTTGACATTTTTGTACTGGGCTTTGTCAAAAGAAAAAATACGTCATTAGTTTTTTTTGTTTCGTAGAGTGATCTATTAAAATTTGGATAGTGGTTAAATTTCATCCTGTATGTGCGACACTGGTAGGTACCTAATAGAATACCGTTAAGAAATGTAATATTAAAATCACGGTTTTGCCCGTAAAATTGTATGGCAGATGCGGCAAACATGTTATTTACGCGTCGTGCGATTATTACGATGGCAAATATCATCCGCACATGACGCGTGGACGTGATGCGATTACCGTATTAGACGATAGATATAATAAAAGAGAAGCTATACACAACCAGCTTAGTGACCGAACAAAGTCTCACCAAATAAATGACACTAGAACATTTTAGCTTTCATTATAATTTAATGTAAGGTTAAATTTCCAATATGGCTGGTATGAAACATAAAATTAGTTACATAATAAAGATTCTATCTTGGACATTTTGAAGTGTCATTTTTGTATGGGAAAGTCGTTGATTAATAAGAACTAGCTACACAGTCCTAAACAAATGGCACCTAAAACATCACATTTGAATAACTGACGTTGATTCTATGTCAGTGCCAACTTTATAACACGGCCAAATTATGTCGGCATGCAATAGTATGGATATTGATGTTATTTTGTAACTCTTCGATTGATATAGGTTGTACTAAAAGTGCACCCTTATGTCAAATGGGCGCACTTTCAGTTGCGACTCTTTGTGACACTGATGATCTTTTTTATTATTATATTTTTTATCAATTCCTTTTATTACTGAAAATTTACTTTTGGAGATCACTGTAAGTACCGTTCAAAACAAATATCCGTGAAGTATATCTAGTATCTAAAGGTGACTTGCGATGCAGGATTACAACAGAATGGCACCGCCTCTTCTATCTCTATGGGTTTCGTCAGAGACGGCTAATGCAGTATTGCAAGAAAAAAAAATAAGAGCACAAATATCTCTAACAACAAACCATATTAAACATAAAGTTTAAGAAGAATCGTTAGAAAAAAAAAAACTCAATACTTAGATGGTTCTGTGGATGATGAAACCATACAATTTCGACTGAGTAACGGAGCTAAGGATTTTCGAAGTCCAAAATCAAAATTATATTATGGTAAAGGAAACGCGTAGAGGGTGAAAGACTGTATTAATTCCTAAAATATAAATAGGTACATATGTAGTTATATCTTGATTTACAAATTCTAATCTAAAAGAAGGAAGGAAGAAAGGTCAGGTCAAGAGTACTCCAAACCGACGAGCATGCATGAAAAGATTGATGAATGTGGAAGAAGCGAAAGATGTATGCCAGGATCGTAGTAAGTGGAAGGCCTTGGTCTCTGTCTACCCCGTTGGGAAGGAGGCGTGATAATATGTATGTGTGTATGTACAAAGTCTAAGACCAGAATCTTAATGAACCAGATTTTTAATAAGAATTTTCAAATTATCCATTCCAATTTTGCTTTAGTGGTCCTTACATAAGTAATAAACTTTGCATAAACCTATTATTATCTATAGTCTATGAGACATTTTATTTCTCTGTACTGATAAATGTGCTAGTTAAGACGCTGACATGAGCCAAATTCAGCTCAATGAAGATTGTTTTGCTTTAAGCCTATGGCTCGTATTGTTGCCGAATTCTATGTGGTTGTAATTGATCATATTTTTGATCAGGTGGTTGTTTCCAAAACACGATTCTAAAAACTTTTCTCGATAGAAAATAATCTCAAAGTAGCCTCTGAAAATACATAAATTACCATTTTTCTCAGCAGTCCGTATAACAATGATAATAAAATTTTGCTATATTGTATATTACATGTTGCTTAAGCAAATGGCTAATTTGGATTTTTAATAAAATGGCAATTTTAAATTGCACAACGAATTTTGTTGTTTGGCACTTTTAGGCCCTTCTATTCCATGCGCTTTTTCTCTGTCACTCCTGCGGGAATCGACAGTGACAGCTGCGGCGCGTTGCAAAGAAATTCAAAGACGAAAAAAATTGTGGGCGTATTTATTGCTCAAGGTCATCGGCTGCAGTCAGCGTCTTGATTAACAGGATTTTTTTTTTAAAGATTTTACATCTAAACACTCTTAACTCCAACTCCATATAAGTACATTAAATGAGTGGCAAAGTTTTGATATATGGATACGAAAATAATCGGTTTAAATATTGTTGAACTAGTTCTTAAGTGCTGTTAATAGTACTCGTACTTTTATGAAATATTTATAAATACAGAATTCGAATTTCTAAAATGTTATATTTTTATTAGGTTTAAACGTAATTGGTTTTTACGAACGGAACATTTTTTTGTACTAAATATTCTAAATCTTATATTGTCCACAAATAAAAAAAAGAAGAAAATTTTCCAATAAAAGTATATATTATATACTCCAATTTTGCTCTATAATAAAAATCAGTTTTGTCTGTCTGAAGTATCAATCGTGAGAGGTCAGTAAACCTCGCTTTCATTGAGTTTCGGCCTCAAGTATCAATTAATTTCACGTTTCCTGAATCTCGTTTAAATCAGAGGTCTTACTCTGCAATACAATGTCCATATATTTAACTCTCTCTGTCCCTTTTACTCATGCCAATATGTTAAGGTATGTGACAGAGAAACATGAATCCATAATTAGGGCAAAGCGTGGCATAGTAGGCCTTAGACACAAGACAGCATCCCTTGTATTGACGAATTGTAATAACGAAAGAAGGTAAGTAAGTTGTTTTTCCAATATTCATATTCATTTTCATGAAATCACTCCATACAAGGGTATTTAAACACATTTAAATCGAAAATTTAGTCTAAACGTGGAATGGACAATATAAGGAGATCACAGACCATTGTAGATATTAGGGGTTGAAGTATGAAATTGCCGTTTTGTATGGACGAAATCGAGAAAAGTCATTTTTCCATACTAACAATTTTTTAGTTTTTTTTAAAAACGCCTGAAACGTTTTCGATGCAATTAAAGGTGAAAGTTAGATGGTTATAAAGCTACGCATTATAGTATTAAAATTTCTGAAAATCAAAGTATATAATACAAATATACTTAATTGAAGCAAGAAGGTCAGCTGACACATTGTAAGGGGTCTTTTCAAAGACTTCCTATTGAGTAATAGGCACTAGTATTGCATTTATTTTTAGTCAAAAGTTACTTTATCTAGTTTTTGATACAATACAAAAAGAATTACGCAATAATACGACTATACTTAAGAGCTATAAACAAAATAAAAAGTGGGAAAATAATCGGCAATTTCATACTTTAACCCCTATTATTTAATTAAAACAGGTGAAATCCTTCACTAAAACTGATTTTGATTCGTGGTTAGCAATACTGCCTCCATCATCAGCCTACATAATATTGTTTACTGCTGTGCCTCTTTAGGTGGATGTGTAGCTATAATCGCCAAACATGGCAGGAATTGGCAAATGCATAGTTGGGCAAACGTTGAAAAGAAGTCGGTTCTAACCATCTTTTCTGACAGTTCACCTAAAGATAGAATTTTAGACGTTTGCTTGTGGTTGGATTGTAGTAAAAATTAATTATGAATACGGGACGAAAAGCGATACTTCAAAAATATCAAACCGCGGACCCGTCTTTTATTAACAGTTATCTATCCTTTACGGCCGGTCCCAATAATCTATCTATCTTCAGTTTTGGCTTATCGGAGATAGAAAACATCTTCTGTCTCTGATTTTGCCGTCCAGAGAAATAAAGACAGAAGTTGTTTTCTATCTCCGATATGCCAAAACTGAAGATAGATCTATAGGTTATTAGGACCGGCCGTTAGTCTGCACATAGGCAGGGTGAAAGGATTTCTATACAGAATGAAATTTTAACCACCATCCAAATTTTTATTTAATAATCTACAAACTTTATTTGAAATTTTAGCAACTAAATTGCAATTATAATATCAGTATATAAACTTGAAAAATTATGTCTCAGGCGGGACTCGAACTCGCATCTCCTCGCAACGCTGGCTTACAGCGATAAAAATATGCTTGAAAAATTCGCACTGTGTCGCAGTATCTCGGAGCCTTAATGGAATAGCGGCCGCCTTGTGAGGTGATGCGGGTTCGAGTTCGCCTGAGACATAATTTTCAAGTTTATATAACAATCTACAAGACAAAAAACAAACGTCTCAGTACAAAAATGACAAAATAAGGCACTTAGAAAATTTTTGCCAAATATGTATCTAAAATTTTTGATGCGGCCTCCTAGCGACACTTTTTTTACGCGATGCTACGTATCTCTTTCATTCATTACGATACTGTTTAAAAGTTTTTGATTTTTCCTTCATACCTTAATATATAAAATTGAAAACTTGATTTACATTTTTACTTCATAAATGGGTCTTTTCAACGACTTCCTTTGAAGTAATAAGCACTAGTATTGCATTTTTTTTTTAGTCAAAAGTTACTTTATTTAGGTTTTGATACAATACAAAAAGAATTACGCAATAATATGACTATACTTAAGAGCTATAAACAAAATAAAAAGTGGGAAAATAATCGGCAATTTCATACTTTAACCCCTATTACGATAGTGAACACCTATAAAAAATTTTAAGATGAAAAAGTCATCCTTTTCGTTTTTAATTTTTCGCTGGCAACATACTCGTATTTTGCACAACGTCTCTAGTTTTAAAATAACAGTATTTCTTCAGTAATGTTACTTGATGAGCTTCATTACAGTTAATAGTAGGCAAGTCGAACTGTGAAGTTGGAAATAACTTTCAGTTACTTGTACGGTTAAAAAACTGTTGAACTTTGTAAAGCTTGCCGACCCCTTTCGACGAGTTATTTTATGAAACATGCCTTACATCTTTTAAGTACAATGTAAAAATAGTAAGTAGAGTAACTAGTTTGAACATGGCTTTGTATTTTTCTATTTTTAGGAGTATTTTTAAATACATTTATATCGGACTAATTTTGAGCCGTATTCTCTGGGACAAAAAACAAAAACGTTGGTAGATAAACCTGGAAAAAGCTATATAGTCGTAACTAAGAAATAAATTATAAAAACATGAAGTAAACCTACATGTCCAATTTTTTGACGGTCAACAATGCAAAAGGTTACAAATGGAAACTTTTTTTTTCAACTGTAAATAAAGAAAGTCCACCTTTAACCCTTCAGTTTATTTTGGCTAAACTGTTACGAAAATGGTAACACACAATTCATGATTCTTAGACAGTAGTAGATCTTAACAAATACTTTCAAAGAAAATTGCTTTGAACGAGATCAAACCGGTAGATTTGGAGATATAGCACATTTTCAACAACCGCAAATATAACTTTGTCCTTCATAAAAACACTATCAAAAATGAAATATCATCTAAATAGCCAACAAAATATTGTGGTATTTTAGCTAAAGTTGGTACGGAACTCTCAGTCCGCGAGTCCGACTCGCACTGGGCCGGTTTTTTTTATTTAGGATAAGATGTGTGTAGTGGCGAAAAAATACATTGCACCGATTTGAAATTGGTGTTTGCACTTTTTTTTTGGTGTAGTGATTTATGTCTCTTTTGATGCATTTATGAAGTGATTCTACTGCGTATATCAGCATATTGTTCGCAACTTAGAATTTTTATGAAGTCTACGTCTCAAGTAGCATTATTTTACTTTATTAAACTTAAAAAATTTTAAAGACATCATTTATCTTAGCAGAGAAAATATGATATTATAAGGTCAAGGATATATTAGACATATATTAAGACAGAGTTACAAATTGTGGTAACCTTCAAATTTAATCATTTTAAAAGATAAGGTACGAAATTTTGTTAATGTATTCGAATTCGACGATGTTAATACAAATTGCAAAAAATGGCAAAAATTATCTTAGCCGTGACTTGAATTTGCAACCGTCACAAATTGTTATTAATATGGTACGGTACGTATTTGTTATTATTAACGCGAAATTGTTATTATGGTAAGTTCATTTGTTCAGCACTCAATTTCCGATTATTAATTAAAATAGCTAAACATTAAATCAACTTTATAATTGAGTCGCGGCCGTAGAGCGTCAAGCTGCTACTTGGGATTTTACTATAGTCTCGGTTCATATATTGGTCTTTGTTTCTAACTTCCGTGGTATGCGAATGAACTGAACCCTTAAGATTCTTGCCTTTAATGTATTAATTTTGGGTAAAACTTATTTCAAAACTGAGTGAACCTGTCGCTTTGTTAACTCTGTTAATCCGACAGTGTTTTCCGTTGATTGCTCTATCTAAATAATATTCCCATATAGCCATTATTTCTAGGGTTAAATGCTGGAGCTAAATTAAAATTTTTGTAGTTTAATAAAAGTTTTCTTCACTTAATAATTTTCGATTTTTATTTAAGACTAAATACTTACGTATAGCACCATAAAAATACCGATAAAACGTCGGTGTCACGATAGCCTTTGTCTTTTTGTTTGGCACTAACCACTCTTACCTAATTCAAACGTGCTTAAATGTCATCTGCTTTATATTGTTGGAGCAGAAGTTTTAAATTGTTTGATTCTTGGAAAATTTGACAACGCGATGAATAAACATTCAAATGAAAGATTTAGTTAAGTATTTGCACATCTATGTTTTTTTTGCCAATAACACCTTAGTGCACCCGTGATCATAAACGATGTTAAGGGTTCGAAACATCGTAATAAAAATAAGTTAAATCTTATAGAATGCCAGTTTAATCCGAAATTAATCTTTGAACGCATGTCGTTAATGGAAAACAAAAATAAATGTTATATAAATTTGCTATAGTGATAATGGTATATTTAAATCAAAATTTACTGTCGTTTTGTGAGTCACTTTAAAATTCTTAACATTTCGTTGAGCTTATATTATCATCACCGTTGTTTTAGTGGTTTATACCGTGCCAAGATTTCGGGGTCAGCTGGGTTCGATCCCCGGGTCGGGCAACTAGAGTTTCGAATTAGCTTTATTTTAATGATGGAGACCTTTAAGTACCTTAGTGGGATAATTTGTAGGCCGTTACTACATATGTATCATTAAAGCTCATAATGGTAAAACATTTTTTTATGTGTATAAGTATCTGCAACCTTACTACGCATCTTTTATAGTACTTACATCAAAAAAACAGTAAAAAAATAATATTCGGCTAATATTAATAAGAGTACATTTTACCAGAAGGTCAAAAGAACATGAAAATTATTGGACGTGGATAGCTCGAGACTGCTCAAAATAGTATGGTATATCTCTACTGAATCAGCATTTGGCAAATAAAAATTAAAAAACAGACGGAGGTTGAGTACCTACTTAACTCAAAAGCATCTTATAGAAATTACTACTAAGCAAAAAAGTATACCCTCTTCATTAAAGCGCTCGGTACATATTCAAGCAATTCAGCTGCATTATCTCAAATTGCATACAGTATGCGCGCTAGGGCAAAGAAATAAAAGATTCATTAAATCCAGATGTCAAAGTATTTTACATAATTCAACATAAGGGCGAAAATGTTTCAACTGCGAATTCTTCAAATTACGCGAGGAGCTTAACACGAGTGAATATGAATGTAATAACTTAGCAATTCATGTATGTTAAAGACTACAAAGCCGGTGTATACGTTATAAAGATAATTTTTATCAAAAAGTTAATATTGCGATTTAAGTTTATGTTGTTTTACACGTATTTATTATAAAATAATATAAAATACTGGCTATTTGCAACGTAATTTGAATACGAGACAATGAGTTCTAAATTCAAATGAAATTTATCGTACGAATATGGAATTTTCCTGAATTTTCTTTTCAGGATAATCCGTTTGTTTATTGATTGGTGTTGTTTTGTTTCACTATATATCACATTATGTAATTTTTCATTAAAATGGATCCGATAAAAATACGAGTGCTTATTGTGGCATACGAGTTCCGTTACGGTAGCAATAAAGCACAAACGAATCGCTATATCGACGAAGTGAGTGAACACAACAAACGAATGCACGACTTGTAATTGGTTTCAAAGCTACCGATACGGAAATTTTGATCTGGTAAATTGAATCCGTGGTCCCAAAAACTAAAGTCGACGTAGACGAATTAAAGGAGATAGACTAAATATTACTTTACATGATAGTTTAAGTCAATCTATGGCTAAATTAGCACTAATTTCTCGTGGTTAACCGGTAACCACCGGTTTTTTTTAAAGAATTCCTTTTACAGGCTCAGCTCTGTCCCCTGTTGTTTATTGTACAGGGATATTAGGGGTAGCCTTAAACTTTATTTCTTATACAAGTTTTCTAAAATTTTTTTTTTATTCTGATTTACATTTGCTTATATTTAATTTACTACATTATTTTGCTGCCTTATTGGTATACATTTCTCCTATACTCTATTACTTTTACTATTTAAAAATATTTCTAACATTTCTTCTTTTTATTTTATTCAAGAGACTGGGTTGCGGAGATGCAGAGGTCCCACTTGCTATCTTTACAATTATTTTCTATTTAATTTCTAATTACTTATTCTAGGTTAATCTCTGATTTCTACACAAGTGTCATTGCTTACTATTTATATGCACACACATATTAGAAGCAATGTTTATACGTACTTGTTTCTCTTATTTACAAAACTACATATTTTAATACAAAATTCTATAAACCTTCTTATATTTTTATCCAATATTAAGTTACTGAGGTTACTAATATTTAATCTTTCTCCGGTCGACTGTTCAAAGTTATGTCTTAAAATTGCATGGATAGGACATTCAGTTAGGAGATGGGGAACGGTTTCCTCTACAGACGGATCACAGATGCATGCCGGGCTCGCCCGGCACTTAAATCGGTTCAAGTATTAGGAGAACCCGCCATGTCCCGTGAGAATCTGTGTCAGTCCGGTCGGCCGGATATTCCTGATGATGTTGTGCGCCTCGGTGGCGTTGGTGAAAAATTACTTAGTGACAGACGCAGTATCACCGCCTACATACCTCGCGTTCCACGTCTCTACTGAGTCGCTCCGTAAAATGCGCTTCACGTAGGATGCAGGGCAATAATCGTAGTCCGGTCGCCTTTTCAGCTTCAGCGCTGCCTCCTTTGCGAGTTCATCCGCTCGCTCGGTACCGGGGAGTCCTGCATGGGTAACCACCGGTTTGGTGGTTACACTAGAGTGATCACGCGAGAAAAGCATTATTCCTCGTGGTTGCAACGAGGTATAGATTTATTGTCCAGTAGGGCTAACCCCGTATTTATAAACAAGTAAAAGTAATTACTTGACTAAAAGCAATTACTTGAGAGACAATTTGTATGCCTTAATCAATGAATCACTAGAAGTTATAACTACCAAAAGTTAGCATTTCTAGCCAAATAATATGACTATTAATGGTGACCAATTTTTTTCACTTAAGGATTAGGTATGAACATTTTAAGTTATGACTTTCTTAAGCAATAAGTAATCACTTCTTTATAAATACGGGGGTAAGATGCGACCCACGACATAACATTATCGTGGCCTTTTATCGTATTTTGACAGCGTTATATCGTTTGTCAACCGCTGCTAACATGGCAGGCCATTTATGTCATCTCTAACTGTCAAAATACGAACGATAAAATTGTCTACAAACTCTAACATGGGTCAACGCAGGTTACGTCTTAGGCAAGAGGTGTTTTAGCCAAATCAGACGTAAAATTGAAAGAATGATTATATTAACCAATGTTTTCACACATATAATTATATAATTATGTAATATGGCTACACATCCGTTTGTCATGTAAATAAACGTTTGTCTAGCGAATAGTTTTTATCGCGGATGGTTGTCATGTTAGGACAAATGATAAAATAAGACAACTAGACAAATTTTACTCATGTCGTGCTACAAATTTATCGTGGTTTCGCATCTTAACCCTACTTAGGACTCTTAGGACTCTAAGGTTATTGATAAAACTTAGTAACTATTTTAATTCCGCGATTTTGTCACCCCTATTTTAGTTTGATAAAACAAATGAATGTGGAAATGCAAATGCTCGTTTAAACAAATATATGTGTACATCGAAAAACAGGTGAAAGACAAATAAGCAAGGAAATGACAAAAAAACATTGCTTGTACCTCGGGCAATCGAAATTTACACTCGTATTCAAAGAATTTTGTTTTCAATTAGATTATTTCAGTGTATTTATTATCAGATGGTTACTCATTATCACCATTAAATGATAACAAAAAATTGGAGCTTCTACGCTAGTAGCATCTACTTTTTAATTGATCCACTCAATCAATAAAACCTAAAAAAGCCGCTTTAACGAGAATTCAAAAGTCTGACACCGTTAAAATATCAAATATTTATGACTTAGCTTATAATTTCTTAATTGGAATAATAAATCCCTTCTTTCCATAAAGTTGGCAAACCAATCAAAAATTCCTAAGGCTTGAAACTTTTAACATGCAAAATGAACGCTGAGAGAGCTTTTATTCGATAGTATGAAGCTTTCATACGGAGGAAATTTAACGAGTCAGAATAATCGCAAGAGAGCTGATTCACAATTAAATTACTTACAAATAAGAATTTAGTCAGCAAAAAATCAAGAGTCTGATAAAATCAATATTAGTATGGCGATTGGATGTCAGATCTATACTAATATTATAAAGCTGAAGAGTTTGTTTGTTAGTTTGAACACGCTAATCTCAGGAAGTACTGTTTCGAATTGAAAAATTATTTTTGTGTTGGATAGTCCATTTATCGAGGATGGCTTTAGGCTACCTATATAACTTCCAGTTCGGTCGGTGCGTGGTTCAGTTTTGTATCAATGACGAAAACTTGTTACGATGTGTACTTATGCGAATGTTCGACTGCTGGAGAATGCGAAGTGTTTTAATGATACTCTCCATTTTCAATGTTTTAATGTACGCTCATACAATTGTTTGTTGAAGTGATTTGTAAGTATCTCACATAAGTGAATTTTATGTTAATTCTTGTGAGAAATAAATAATCTTTGTACATATATAACATCACGCTGCGACTAATAGGAGCGAAGCAATAGTGAAAAATGTTGCAAAAATAATCGCGATCATAATAACCGAAATGGACGCGTACGAAGTCGCGGGCAACAGCTAGTACAAGGATATACAACCTGCATTTTGAACCTCCTGACAAAGGAAGCCCACGTTATCCAACCACTATGTATAACATCTTAGCAGTGTTTTCTTAAATTTTTTATCAAAAGATATCTGAGAAAAATATAGTTAAAAATCTGTTCAAATCAGTTTTATTTCTGCAAATAGGCCCCAGGAGGCGCTTTTACCTGTCCCAATTTAAACCTACCACTGCTTCGGGACAAGTCTGGGCTAGTTCCGAGTAGAAGCAGCGCAAGAAACTCGGTCACTATTGTCAGCCTCTTTTTAAATAAATATTTACAAGGTAAGGTAATTTTTACAAGGTTTAAGCAAGTACGAGCTGTGACAACTTAATGCCATACATTTCTATCATTTAAATAATCATTAACAGTGTAATAGCCCCTTTTCATTAAAATAACTTTGACATGCGATTTAAGTTTATGTACAGGGAGTTCAGCAATTCTTTGGTAATTTGTTAAAAATACGAATACAATTTCCCATAAACGATTTTCCTACTTTTCGAAGCCTGGAACGGCGAGTTTATCTTTATTTCTCGTATTAAAATTGTGGACGTTACTTTTCTTAAGAAATAAATGTATGTTCTTACAAACGTAAATAATATTCTCGAGAATGTATTGAGAAGACACTGTAAGTATAGTTGTGGCGGAGTTACCGTTGGGGCGTCAGCCCCGCGGCGGACGGTACTCGCTCGCTTCCCAGTATTGTTTGAGGTAAGCTGGGCGGCGAGTGGGCATGAGACGTTGGCGGCCCCTTGCAACGACATGCTCTGTCGTTGCAAAGAGTGGCCACGGTTCGGGTCGGAGAGGTCGCACGCGGACCCGACCCGAAGTCGTAGATGGGGGAAGTCGAGAAGGCATACGCCGAACTCAACTTCCCCCCTCTAGCAGGCTAGTGGGCGTTGGGCTGAAGGGCTCAACGCTCGCATAGCACAGCAGACTGGGGGTGATTCCCGGTGTACAGGATCACCCATACTTTATGCCTGAGGCCAGGTATAGGCCGTACGTAGGCGGTACATGGAGGGCATCCTAAGGGAAACCCATACACCGCCATCATACGTTGCATGCAAGGTACACCGCAGGTCTTTTTAGTAGATATGCTTGTCGGGCAAACAGTGGCTCCTATGCCACTGACACCGACAAGAGAGTCCCATACTGCTGCCCCTGAAGCAGTAGGTATGAGTAATGCATTTTTTCCTGCCTATAAAAAAAAGGTTATTTTCCGGTTGGTGCGGTCGTGGGGCCTAACCTCAGGCTGCCGAGTGAATTCAGGGCAATCCTCAGTAGCCAGAGGAAGTGGGAGGTGGTGGTCACCTTTGCTGAGGAAATCATGTCAGCAAAGGTCAGAAGCAAGCGAAAGGGGGTTAGGAGGAGGAGGTATGCACACCTCCTCTCCCCTCCCTAAGCAGGTCAGTGGCACGGGTCGAGGGACCCGGAACAAACCGAATGACCTGACACGTCTGGGGGCGGTCCACGTGCACTGGACTGCCCCTCCGAAGAAAGGCCTGGCATGGGACCGGGGAACACCGCCAGGATCTGGAGATTGCTTCGGCCAGCCCGGATACAGAAACGGCAGTTACGTGGAGAGGTGCACCCCGGGGGTTACTTTAGTGGGTATGCCTACCGGACCCTTCTCGGTCGGGAAGTGTTAGCGGTGGGAGAGTCCCACATAACCCGTCGTTTCCCCCGAAGCGACGGGTATGCGTAAAGAATTTCACCACGAAAGACCAAAAAAAAATAAGGCTGCAATCCACCGACGTTACATTATGAACCGACGAAGTTAACAATTTTACGGTGACACGAGTATACAGGGTGAAATTTTAACCACTTTCCAAAATTTTTATAGGCGGTCGGTATCGTATTTTGAGCCCATTTATGAGGTAAAAAATGTAAATCAAGCTTTCACCCGAAAATATTTTTCGCAATATAGTTTTCAATTTTTACGGTCCTAGGCTTGATAACTTGATAAGGTATAAAGGGAAAATAAAAAACGTATGAATAGTATCGTAATGAATAAATGAGATGCGAATCGCGTAAAAAAAGTGTTTATAGGCGGCCATATCAAAAAATTTAGATTTTTTGCGGACATTTTCTAAGTCTCTTAGATTGATATATTACAATTTGGAAGGTGGTTAAAATTTCATCTTGTATACTCGTACATACAGTACAATACATCGTATACGAGTAAATTTCTAGACGAATGGGTAAGATATTCGCAATTCGACTTGAATACTTCGCAACAAACAAACTTTCGGGCGAACGGATCAGATTAGGATGTCATTTAAAAGGGGGCTCGTAACCAATTAGCTATTGACAATGTAAATGGAAAATCCAACAAACTTGATTTACTAACAGCGACTTTGAAATGTCATTTAAATAAAGTAATAGGACGAGTACGAATAAGTAAATTAGTTTCGTCCTTTACAGAGAGATATTTTGATTAAACATAATTTATTATTTACAATGAATGGATGTGCTCTGCGTTTGTTAGAGAAAGTATCAAATCATCTCCACTGCAGTTTGGCCTTCACTAAAAGCGGTTTTATTATATATCCACGCTTGCCAAGCGGGCTGTGTTGTCTATGTGAAATAATGTGTCTGATGACAGTATGTCTAACCACTTTTTTATGTTTTTTTCCTGTTCGTTAACTAATTGAATACTAAATAATTGTCATTATAGACTCAACATAAAATATCGCACTTGACCCAGGGGTGACTAAAAGTATTTTAATTTGATCAGAAAATCTGGATTCTCTTACCTAACGTGTAAATTTAGAACAAATACAAAATCTACAAAGAAATAATTTTATATTTAAAAGTTAGGTACTTTTCAAATCGAATAATTTAAATATATCTTAATATTTCAATAGTAATATTATACATTTGTAAGTAAGTTTTAAGTTTTACAAAGAACGGCCAACCAGTGAGATTTGAAAATATCCTCGGTATTTTTTAATTATCATTGGATTTTTTATTGGCAATTTGTATTACATTTATTAGCATTCATGGTAATGGGTACACCCAAGTAGAAGTTTTTGAAACTGTCTTTTATAAGTCATAAACGTCTTGAAATATGAGTCACAGACAAACAACACTTTTCTAATCCCTGTCTAAGTCAACTTTCCTCGAGGGCACAAATTCAAGAAATTCGAATAATAAATTTAAATTTAGAATCCTCGTTAACGTGCGTTCATGGTTCATCGGGCCACCCTGTATTGCCCGTCGCTTCGTTACCATAAATCAGCGTGTAACAGCCCTAGCTCATGAAGACTAGCCATACCCGAGCCTTTCGAATGAAAATTCTGGCAGCGCGCTTAGCAATAAATAACGAAAGCCCGTCTCAATTACGGTCACTTGTTTAAACGTTCGAAAAAAAACAAAAGCAACAGACCAGTTTGCAAATAAAACTTTTTTCACAAAAATTGAACCGACAAGCGTGAAACAAGCCACCAGTTTTGAGACGGTGCTTTTCAGTAAGTTTCCTGCTTTGACCCAACTCTTCACTCTACCTGTATCATACTTGTATGAATAGTACACACGTGTTCGTATAATATGATTTAGAGGAAATGTGTACAATTCAATCATTAAATCTCTTAATATAATTACGCTCAATTGAAAATCGTTGTTGATAGTTTTATAGCGCATTCTCAAACTAATACACTTTATGATTCGTATTTATCTACAATATTAATTTATTGGTTCATTATTTATCATTTCGTAACAATGAACTTACTGTGTTTATAGAATAAATCAGTAATAACATATCAAGTTTTAAGTTACCAATATTATCTTTAAGGGTGTTTGCACACACCCAGCATTTTGAAGCTTCATTTTGAAACTAGGGAACTACACTACGACGGTTAGTTAATAAGTATTCAAGTAATTTATTTAGCCACACGGCTCGTGAGGCGATCATTAGCCGAAGAGAAGCGAGCTAAGGGCGAGGGGACGTGAGTCGCACATCCTACACTGTTCCACAGTACACACCATAAAACAGGGTGCGATATTGAGAAAGAAGGTAACTTTTGATATGTTCTTTTAATATAATAATATATGTTTATTATAAAATACACACAAACACACACACACACACAGAGAGAGTGAGAGAGAGAGAGAGAGAGAGAGAGACAAGCGCGAGCGAACCCAAAGTATATTACTTTATATGTTTCTCTGTGTTGTGTGGTGCACACACTTAAATAAATAAGCACCAAATCGTAGTAAGGGTGGTTTTATAGTCACGCTTACGCCCGCGCGGTTGGTAAGCGCGGCCCGTAAGACAATAGACGTGACGAAAGACGCGTGCGGGCCATCCCCGCATAACTATGTAATGATCCAAGAGACGCTAAGCTCGTGGCCCGCGACGCTGACCAACCGCGCGGACGTAAGCGTGACTACAAACCACAATACCAAGGGCCTACAATAATCCCTCTTTAGGGTAAAGGCCGCCACCATGGTGATGGATACAGGCATAATAATCATGCTTGCCAAATGCGGGTTGGTTAGCACAAACCCATAAGTTGTTAAACATTTTGAAACTCTTGTTGCCCGAGCCGTGCACCGAACCCAGACCTTGGCCCGGTACTTAAACGAAGAGACCAAACGGGGCATCAAATAAATATTCATTTCTTTATATGTTGTAATATGGTGCCAACACATAGAAAGAATAGCACCACCCCTCTTGCTATGGGTGTCATAAGAGATCACTAATGGTGTACTGCCAGAAGAAGAGGTGCCCCTCTCTACCATTGGTCAAACTGCCAACTGCCAAGGGTGACTATTTTGGCAAAATTCTCCTTTGGTGATGAACATAATGCTCTCTCTCTTTTCTTGTTGTGTTGTTCATGAACTTTGTTTTGTACATAATTTATATCGCCGTTACAATCTCGTTCTTATTTCAAATCAAAACGCACAGTTCCGTTAAAACTTTTTTTGTTGTATTTGGTGCACCTCATAACGAGATAGCCTAGACGATTGCTTAATTTGCTTATGGTCTAATCCGGCACTGCCGATATCAGGTTATTACATAGGAAATGAGAATATTGCGGTTTTGCGGGTTTGCTGGGATCATAGGTCCATACAAAGTGACCTGATTACATTTTGATGTAAGTTTATCTATTGCACTATAAAATACGCTTGTTGCACTCTGATTATAGCCAGCTAGACTAGTTTGGATGCGGAAAATTTAATTTTAAGCTGAATAAAAAGAAAAGTTGATTGAATAAACCAAGAACACAGCGTTTAGTGGTCACACAATCGATTTGAAAATAGTCTTGGGGTTTTATATTTTAAAAACAATATTTGATGGATCAATAAATTTGTAATTTTGTAAGAAAGTTAACTAATTTTGCTATCTTGAGAATGTAATTTTTTTCGTTGGTTTAAAACGTGCGCACTAATCAGTCGTGTGAGGTTTTAGAGGAAAGAGAAACGAGCACGTTAGCCTCGGAGTTGTTTGTTGAAGTGTGGATACCCACAACTTGGGTTGTAATTTCTTGACAATAGGTACGTAGGTACCGTATTGCGTTATAACATTACTTTAACATTTCGTTCAATCTGTCAATAATTTAGCTTCACTCACTTTGATTACCTATATTCTAATAACAGCTCCTTTAGGACTAAAGGAGCCCTACGTCCAACTGTGGACGGACAATGGCTGTTGATAAATTCAATCTAAAAACATTTACACAATCAGCGTGATACAAGTCCCAACTAAATGTGCACCCATCTAAAATATATGCCATAATATTCATATGCCCGAATTTCATTGCCCGAATTTCAATTGCCCGAAAAGATATTTGACATACTCTTATTTGCCCGAACATTAGATGCCATAATGATACGAGTGCCATACGTATTGTTATCCATATTATAAATTGCAATAATATTATTTAACAGAATATTTCAACGCCATACTTAATTTCGAATACTTATATCTAAGCTATGCATTTGCTCGTGTAATTCCTGAAGGTGCTATAAAATTATTTAAAAACTTATTCTAAATACATTGGTGGGTAGGCAAATCATTTGTAGGCAATATTTATTGACAATAGTTTATCTGCGTGTACAATTTGTTCGCTGTTGAATTTGTGTTCAAAATGGATACAAATAATTTTTGTCAGTTATTTAAAACAACAAAAGGTGGTGTGAAGCTCAATATAACCGATTATTTATACCTAAGGCTTTCTGGCACTTCGCCGGCTGCTGCCGCGGCACGGTCGCTCCGCTCGCTCGGCTCGTGCGTTGTCTTTCATGTTCTAACCTAACCTAACCAAACCAAACCTAAACCTATTGACCGTTTAGTTTGAACCGATTTTTTGTTTTTTTTTATTAATATAGTATGATTATAATATTAAAATTGATTTTATTTCTAATACTTACTTATCACTATAATCAGTCCAAGTCGCTTCCGTACAAATTTAACCTAACGCCTTTGTCCTAAAAAGCGATTGGCTTTCTGACACTTCGCCGGCCGCTGCGGCGGCACGCTCGCTTCGCTCGCTCGGCTCGTGCATTGTCTTTCATGTTTCTAACCTAACCTAACCTATTTTTTTTTAATAATTATTTTAACCTATATTACAAGCAATTTCGGTGGGAAATGATGTTATGGCATGTGATAATTACGGCTTACAATGATTATAACAAACGATGATATGGAAATTGATTTTATGGGAAACAATGATTATAACAAATGATGTTATGGAAATTAACTTTATGGGAAACAAAGTTTCTAGCACGTGACTAATATAGTAAACATATAAAATTATGAAAAACAATAATATGTCTGGTGACTATTATAGCAAATAAAATTCGGGCAAATGAAATTCTGGCAAGTGGAGGTATACCAAATGGAATAGATACAACTTTTGTATCGGACTATGTATCTTGTTCTTATATCAATGTCTAATAGGCTTATCGTAAGATGCTGCCTAAATAGACAAGAAAGCATTTTATTGTTGTTAACTATACAGTTAATAATAATAAATCCTTTCTTGTAAGTCTATGGCATCAACATTGTAATTTCAATAACACGCCTCGATTTGTGTCGGTGGTTACTTACAAAGAAACCGTATGTAATTCTTTCGGTTCTAAAAACCGATCAAATGAACGGGACAGTTCCCTCATTACTTACATTGATTGTAGTGACTTGAGAAACATGAGCATCGAATACAAATTACGTTTTATATTTTGTATGTATTTTTTTATTGTTTACTTTGTGCTACATCTCTACATAGAAATACAAGAAATTCACAAGACGTTCGTCTAAAAAGAGGTACGAAGTATTGCCTAAGTACCTCTTTTTAGACGAACGTCTTGTGAATAAACAACCTTTCTAAACTCTCCAAGAATAATTATAGCCTCAAACTTATCTTAACCCGCAGCGAAGCCCAGAAAATGTTGAAAACTTTGACTTTCAGCCGCTACATAAAAATGATAGTTGCACCTGAGAAGTTGGTGGCGAAATTTCTAGCGAACTTGCCGGGACTTGTGGCCTGCAGCTGGTTTTATTCAAATTTAACTTACTATAATAATAAACTCGCATGTCAGTGAGACGAGATGTTAGTGTTGAATATGAATTTAATTTGACAACGAAATGGCGCGGATTAAATATTTCAAGAGAACATTTATAGTGTCATGAAGTTAGTTACAACACTTGAATTACTTCAATAGGGATTAAATGATAAGAGTACATTATTTTATGGTTCCTAACATAAGCTTGTAGAGAGTAACAATCTTCTTCTTTTCGATTATCTTACAGGAATGATATTGTGTCAGTTTTTCAAGACATTTATTACTTGCCTCTGTCGCCTTCCATTTTGCAACAGTCGAGACCATCGATTTAAAATGTCTTCTTAGCACAACTTTAACTGCACCCAACTTTTTCCAAACCAATCTAATTAAAAGATAAACGTTTTAAAATTGACCGGGATTCGAGTCCAAAACCCTCGCGTGGTAGGCAAATTATTCAACTACAACGTCTATCAAGACGTCAAAAAAAAGAACAGTGACACACACAGTGATGTTAATTCTATTGTACAGGTTCCTGCACCATGTCGTCGACCCATTTTGTAAAAATCTGCTATTAATTTGTGTTACAATAGTAATTTTTATGTAGTTATGCATTAAACGTGTTATAATCAAGTGTATTATTAGTACTTTTAGGCAAGCATTGTTAAAAAATGCATGGATACCAAAATACTTTTTGGCATCCGTAAAAATTGGGAAATATTTACCTACTCAATTTTAGAATTTTATGTGCCTAGCCACTGAAATAAATTGTCACTATCAAATGATAATAACAGTGACCAATTGTAAAACGTGACCTTATAACTGTACGTACGTCACGTAGGTTTTTATATACTGTATAACAAATTGTGCGCGAATTGAGCTCGCTCTAAACATTTTTTTCCTGACCTGCCTTCAAACCAGGTCAAACTTTACACATAATATATTGTCTGGTTTCGTATGCAGGCTTCCTTTTGAAAGTACCTGTTTATGGTAAACAAATGTTTTTACTTTTGGGAAAGTTTTAAGACAGCTTGTACACTTAATCATGTGTAAACCAGAACCGGTCTGATCCGGAAATTTACTAGGGTTATAAATCAGTAAATCAGTAAAATCAGTTGTACTTCTTATTTAGGCCCCAGGAGGTGTTTTTACACGTCCTAATATTTAAACCTACCACTGCCTCGGGACAAGTATGGGCTATTGCCGAGAAGAAGCAGCGCAAGAAACTCGGTCACTATTGTCAGCCTCTTTTTAAATAAATGTTTACAAAATATTTATAAGTTAACACAACTCGACAGGCAATCAGACATTTGTCAAAGATTACTCTTAGAGAAAATATTTTGGCTTCACCAAGGATTTAATTCTAAGACCTTTCTATGACCTAAGCTTTCCAGGTGGCTAAGCTCCAACAAAAATAAACGCAAGAACCTTTTTGGGTTGTTGTTTTAGACCTCCAATGCTCTAGGCTACTTGGCTATAAAAATCAGGCTTTTGCCAAGGATCGTCATTTCGAAGTAAAAATTTTATAAATTCTTGGCCGCTTATTGCTGCATGGAGATTCTTATTACGTTAATTTGCTTCTGCAGCTTAGCCGGGAACCCTGTATCCGGCTCGGCTCTCCAAAAGCAGAATCTAATGTTGCCACAAAAGAAGAAGATTCCGATATAATTATGAGGTAACCGTAAGAAGCACATAACTTAAAGCTTCTTTATTTTATTTTAATATTCTCCTTTTAGAGATGCATGTGTCTAGCTGTGGTCAGATATAGGCTGGTGATTTAAAACAAATTATTTCAGTTATTTTGTAGTTAAAATTATACCCAGATTGATACTCTTACATAGTTTCTAGAAAAAAAACATGTTTATTGATTATCTCAAAGTAACAGACATTGAAGGCATAAGGTCACCAAGTCGTTCGCCAACAAGATGGACCGACCAAATAAAAGATTGTCATGACATCCTCCAAATTTTACACGGTGGTCAAAGACGCGCTTTACTAAATCCAGTGGAGGCAGATCACTCGGTCCAGATACATGCTTCAAGCTAATGACCTCCAGATCTCCAGACATGAGCTACTTAGAGAGAGTCCTAAAGTGCCCTGAGCTTTTCATTTGCATTCTAATTTACAGAGCAGTACAAAAATAATCCTATGAGAGTAAAAAACACTCAACATTTAACACCACTTTTAACGCTTAAAGTAAGAACGTTCGTATTTTTATAACTAAACCTCGCTCGGTTCATTCAAGAGTCTCAACTCTGTAATTATATTCACCGGGTCTCAGAAACCTGGCAAGTTTATTTTACCTAGTCTTTAAAAATACTGGCTTTTTCCAATTGATTATCTTTATACACTCAATTCATGGAGATAAGTTAAACATTCATGGTTTTGCTATAAGAATTTATTTGTCATGTTTCTTCTACCACGTGGTCTCACTCATTTCCAATAAAAAAAATATGTTCTCAATTCACGAAGAGAGCAAAAATGACACTTCAAACTTTCTAATTTTAATTATAAGCTAAGCTCTTTGCCCGTGGCTCAGCCCGCGTGAACTCCAAGTCACATCGCGCGGTCAAAAACCGTCCAAGTCAAAAACCTGTGCCTAGTGGTGGTATTTAGAAAGATAGATTAGAATACATTCATGTTCATGTTTTGTAGTTGACATACCGACAGCAGCGCCACCAACCGGGTCTAGTAGAAGTTGCGTACTTTCATCAGGGATAATGACGGCTTCATATTGTAAATGATTGTTTCAAATCGGTCCAGTAGTTTCGGAGCCTATTCAATACAAACAAATAATCTAATCTTTCCTCTTTATATGTATTATTATAATTTATATTACATGTGCAAATGTAATTATATCAATTTAAATCACCTAATAAATTTTTACGTATGTTTTAGTATACGAGTATTAATAGTATGAACAAACCTGCCGGCTAAGTAATTTTAAACGAATCATCGCAAACTACGTTTAATTTTCATGTTCATAAATGTGAATATAGTTAATAATTTATTCACGTATTTGCGGTATGCATAATGTAACGGAACATTCAGTAAATTAATTGTTCAATATTTGCATACAACACTGCGTTATCATATCACCATTAGAAATAAGTTTTCGTTTAAGTTGCAATGGTAATCTAAGTAGATAATGACTTTGAAACAAACACGACCCATGAGTTTATAAACTATTTTTATCGTAACGGTTTCTTTCATAAATAGAGCAATACGAAATAGTGGCGTTTATGATAAATCTATTCGCTAGACAATGTGTCAAAATAAAGATTGCGATGAATAAAAAGAATTTAATATTGAAGTTAATTTTAGATTGTACTAGCGGACCCGACAGACGTTGTCCTGCCTAGAACTATAACGAAATGGTATAATAAAAAATATGCTATACTTTATTATTATTGTACTTCGTGATACACAACATTCATTGTTTTTTTTCTTCTAGTGGGTATATAAATAACTTTGTTGGTATTCCGACACGGTAACAGGCGACATTACTGGCCATGTGCAAAATTCAGTTTTTTTACCCCCTATTTGACGATATTTGCAGCACGCATTTTGTCAATGTTATGTCAAACGCCATACTTTAAAAAGCCATACTTTAATTGTCAAAAGCGATAAGGTTACATTACAAATAATTTAGTATGGTGATGAAGTTTTCTTAAATTTTCTAATTTTCCGCGCCATTTTCTTAATTTTTTCTTTCATAAGAACATTCTCCTGACAATAACAAACAAAAACAAAACAAGAATTAGCGAAATCGGTCCAGCCGTTCACGCGTGATGCGATGTGCAAGGGAAATAGGGATTCATTTTTATATATATAGATTATTATTATATACCGACAGTTCGTAATCTTGCCTTCGGTCACGGGTAGAGCGATGTAAAATGTTAACAGCTTTTTCGATCGACTAAATTATTATTAATTTGGTAATCTTTAGTCTTAAATTGGTTTATTTGAATTTTTATTTTAATTTCCCAGCAGTGGGCGTCGTTCGGCTGATTTGATGATGATGAATTTTTATTAATATGGAGTTGATATGGTCGAATAAATATAGCAAATCTTATAAATACGAGTATGTCTGCTGCTATTTCCGCCTCCAGTAAGTAGGGTTTACTTACCTACAGGATAAAACAATATGGTTTCAGGATCATGAACTGATGATTGCAATGGTCGTGAAACCTTTATGTTATTTAAATAACATATTTTTTCATGAAAAATACTGATTATGTGATGAAACAGCTAATAATTTTATTATTTTCTTAAATATTCCTAAGAGATAAACGTTATTCACTTCGGCATTATGTACCACAGATTACACGGTAGCACAGTATGTGATTACTACAAATAAATATTAATACTAGGTATTTATATACTATACTTATATACGATACTTGTAACAGCTATCTATCAAATTACCGCTCAACTTTGTTGCGAGGCGCGCAACCGAGCGTTGTACTGAGACTCTACTATGCAAAACAAATCCCGTACATACGGATACATCCGTCTCTTTCGGATGCTCTAAGACATTGGTATGAGTGAAAAAGACAGACAGAGTCAAGTACATGTTTATTGCGTTTCAGAGTAAGTCCCCTGTTCCATTTAACGAAGGTCAAGCTTAGTAGTTTCATTAGTTCAGAGTTAAGTAAGTTCATTAAATATCCATGAAACTCGTTAGCGGTAGTTATTATTAATTAACCTTTCAGAGCACTTTGTCTTCCCTAATAGGATCATTATGAATTCCTTATGTACATGAGACGTAGCAGACAAAATCGGTTCCGTTGTTTAACACTAAAATAATTAATGAAGGTAGTCCTGTTGAAATTTGGTTTCATTGAATTATTTAAAAATTATGCAGCCAAAACGTATAGACACAAACTATCTTAAAAACACTGGATAAGTTCTTAACGTAGGTGACGTAGATTAAGTAGAATTAAACCTAGGACCTCAGAGCTGATGATCCCCTGTAAATCGCCATCTGTAATTTTTTACGGCTACGGTTAAACGCCTTTTTTTTACTATTTTTACACAAAGTCTTATTAAAATTGGTTTACATAACTTGTTTTGTAACAACCAAACATTGAAATACATTTTATAATGTATGGATGTAGATTTTTCGAACATTTTCTACTTCTTAATTCGTTAAAAAGTTTTATATTCCTGCATTAAGACAATTATAGCTTCCTGCTTACATTTATTATGAATACAAGAAACCTTAGTGGACTAAATTGTTCATATGTCAAGGTCCTCTAAATTACTAGTTGGATTTTGGCTTAATCTCAAGATGCATTCTTCAGAGTCATTCATTAAACTTGGCTACTGTGGCATTTAGATAATTTGATGGGAATTGCTGGGACATTTACTGTTATGTTACCTATAGAGCGGCGTTAGTAGGATCCGTACCAAATCTGGCTAGATTATCTCCTCGGCATGTGTAAACGTTGGCGCTCTGCAACTCGATAAATTGAACACCCTCGTAATAAGTATCGAAGCAAAAATTGTGACAGATTAAGTTTTTTTTAAAGATCAGTGTAAAAGAGCATTGTTAGTGGCTCCGGTAGAAGATGAGATGGAATAAAAAGCGGATTGTATTTAATAGATTGATTTAAACTGATTATAAGTCCAGTGCATCTTTGATGCCCCTCAACCAACTTTGACATTACCCATGCGTAGATGATCAGTCAGTGTTCAAATTAGTTTGTGATTTAACCCCTTACTGCTTTTCGTCCCAGATTTGCACAGCAAGATTTTTACGTAAAAGTTTAAATTCTGTTTAGTTTTTTGAATGCTGGCAATTTTAAACACCCTAAAATTTACCATAATTCATATCTGGGATTATGATAAATTGATGCTTGAATGCATACTGTACCACATATGACATTTACATTTACACTATTTAATCCGTTAGTTAAAAATCCTTCATAAATATTTATGTTAAATTTTTTAAGGATCTGTAATAGTTAAGTCTACAACATTTTTTTTTTATTACAAAGAAATAAAAGTCTATGCCGATCCCTGACGTGTAGGGCCGACCAAAATTGAAATAGCGCCTACCTTTCTAGTTATACGGTTGTCAAAAAGACTCAAGGAACACTGCCAGAAGAAGACGGGCAACAGCGTATTCTCTCTTCCATTGGTTAAACTGCGATCGAAAACACACGGCCGCCTAGCGTGGAGGTTTTGGCGAAATGTTAATTGGAAAGGCCTACATCCAGCAGTCCTGATTCGGGATCTACTTGCATGCAATTATTAGTATTATTACAAATACTCACTGCTTAGAATGTCCAGCATTTTCTACAAAATCTGATAGCAGACTATGTAGTAAATTAAACACTCACAAAATTGTGAAGCGGGGCAGTAAACAAGTATATCAAATTTAAAGCGGTCTTAAATTCGTTTTCCTAATAAATGTAATAATATCCCGGCGGTGAACTGTAACGAGTTTACAAGCACACTGCTCCTGAGATCTGGTTAGCGGGTATTATGTCGTAAGTACATCAAGAAAGTTTGTACTGTCTTCAGTATTTATGAGCTAATTGTTGGTTGTTTATTGATGGGTGTCATCTGATAAATACAAATATAGGCTCCAAATTAATAGACCTGGAATATTAGGCGAAAAATGGTTGAAGTTTTAATATCATGTAATTTAGTTTTAGTTGTAAATATGTCTGAAAGATGTCGCTTATGTAAAAACAGGATACGATACGCAGGTGCAGACAGATTTAAGTTTATTTTATTTATTTTAATTTAAGGATTAAAAACTTCAGTTTTGATAACGTAGGTAGTCCAAAGTGATATAAAAATAAAATAAATAAAATAAAATAAGTTTATTGAACAACATAAGCATAGTTAAGTTAACTTACATAATTTGATGAGTAAATTATTAATCAAAACACATGCCAATGTTGTGCCGAGACGCTACATAAAAATAAAATTACAAAGATTTCTACACTAGGCTAGGCCTGTCCGGAAGACAATCTTTGTCACGTGTTGCCAAGGTTACAGTGAGCGCGACTTTCGTCAATCTACATATTATGAATCTTATTAGTGATAAAATGGATGGTAGGTAGTGTAAGTATGTTATTTGTGTAGTAGGTATGTTGTAAGTGTAAAGTGCGTGTAGTTTATGAGTAGCCTGTTAAGCCCTACGATATGGATCTTGGGTTCGGAAATTCACAATTGTGACCACTTAACAGACTATATGTGTGCTTTTAGTATTGCCTCCAATTTGTGGTAAGAAAGTGTACCAATCCACTTATAGACCTCAATAATGTAAGTCATTTTATAAAATTGATTTAAATTTACCTTATTGCCACTGTTTATTTGAATTATCACTAACTGACTATAGTGTGATGTGAAGATGATTATACATTTTGTCACCCTTTTTAACCGCAAGAGGCGTCGTTATGGTTTTGCACAATATTAAAAAAAAACCTAAAATAACGGTATAACTAAAAATAATGCAACTTAATCAAACATCCAGTTTAATATATACAGGATGAAAGTTTAATATATTAATCTACGAGACAAAAAACAAATACGTATTTTTTCTTTTGGTATAGCTCAGTACAAAAATGAGAAAATAAAGCACTTAGAATATGTCCGCCAAAAATCTAAAATTTTTGATACGGTCTCCTAGCAACACTTTTTTTACGCTATGCGCATCTCATTCATTAATTACGATGGGTACTATTTATAAGTTTTTGATTTTCCCTTTATACCTAACAGGCCTAGGATCGTAAAAATTGAAAACTATATTGCGAAAAATATTCTCGGATGAAAAAAGTGATTTACATTTTTTACTTTATAAATGGGCTCTATATACGATACTGAACGCATACAAAAATTTTGGAAAGTGGTTAAAATTTCACCCTGTATTCATAGTATCTCTATCTACCTAAGTTAATGGAACTCACGGCACAATGTTTTAGTAATAGGATCCAGAATTAACCCGCGTGCAGCAGTTTTTGGAAGACTTCCAAGTACATGTAGGTACGGCGGGCCAAGAAAGTAGTTAAGGTATAGACACTGTTTACACAAAGTTGTTGGTAGACTTCAAAGTTTGATTACAATGAGGAAATTGCTTTATGATTTAACGGTTATTGTTTACATGTTTTTTTTAACATTTTATCAAATCGTTTAGTGACGAAAACCTATCAAATTTCGATCGGTGCTTAGTAATAGTTTGAAATCCCCTTTAGGGTGATATCTTTATTTCCAAATTTAAATGGGACTAATTTTGACTCATTATCCTATCACATCCGAAAAAATCGATATGGTTCTTCAACCCGGTGAATAGTTATGTAGTTTTTCGAGTACAAAGTTGGGTGAGTTTTCATCGACAGTCAAATTCACTAGTACGGTCTATATCTTGAAACAGCAAGAAAATTTATGACATCAACTCGCGTTAAAAAGTCGTTGAAACTTACGAGTTCTATGGATATTTACAGCACAAAAACACAGAATGAAACAGAATCTAATTATTATGCCCTTTTTATTTAAAAGATCTCCATAAAATACATAATTCAGTAACATGGCCATTTTAGGCATTGCAAGAGTTAAATCAATACAAAAACTTATCGTAATGGTTTCACTATAAAATTAAAATTTTAAGATTTCCATATTCGTATTCAGAGCAAATTGCTTTTGTCTTAGTAAGTATACTTAAGTTACTTGTCTTGACCTATGAAGATGTTGAGTCTCTTGTTAAATAATAAAAAATAAAAATAAAAATAAGTAAAATAATAAACACGTACGCACGCTGACACTCACACACACACACGCACGCACGCACATACACACACACACACACACACACACACACACACACACACACACACACACACACACACACACACACACACACACATCATCCAGATAATTCCTATGTCTTTATTGTAATGTTGATGTATGCTCGAGGTGGGCGCTAATAACTGCTATACAGTCTTTGACTAATGTAGTTGCTAACGTAAATGTCAAGTTTATGTAAAAAACTGTTATTACAAATAAAATATTATTATTATTATAAAATTATCGTCTTAAAACCGAAGTAGAAAATACAAAACAGTATTGGAGCAATCCGATCCTTTATTGGCCATAAATCCAGCTTGCGAGCTATAAGCCCGACTATTGCCGCCTAATGCGAGTGTTAACGGGACGGTTGCTCGATGCAATAACGTCTTACTCAGGTCGGTACAGAGGCCTTACTCCGCAACACTATGTCCGGAAATTCGAATACATCTGTCCCTCTCACTCATACCAACGTCTTCGAGTATCTGATAGAGACAGATAGATTGATATATTCGGACTTCTGGTTGCGTACTCGTAGTAGTGCTTCAGCTGTCAGGTAAACTTTGGCTATTAATAAAACGGATACCGGTGATTCTATGCAACAGAGTCAACTTGCATTGCACACAAAGTAATGCAGGGTGCCTAAATGGTTTTTACCAGCCGAAACAGATATTTCTAAACATAAATCAAAGAAATCTTAACAACATTTAAAAAAAAAGACCTAGGTACTCCTACACACATTAAGAACACTTTGTTTCAGAACCATTTTGTATGAAATTGTATATTTTATAATTGTTATATCTAATGACTACGCCTTAATATTACTTGTAATGCTTTGTGGTAATAAATTAAGCTTTTTATTATTATTATATAGGTATTATGAAGACCGTAAGGGATTTAGTTGATGTAATCTCCGAATACAGACCTATTGCGGCCAATCTGCCGCTAACATTATGTTCGGATCAATCTAAACTTGAGTAACAACTTACACATTTCGGACTAAATTCTGAAGCAGCTGTGGTCTTACCTATTTAACTATTGATTTTAGGTACATTAGTCAATTCACGGAATTGCATTTTAAAGGTACACCAGCCATTTATTTGCATAAAATAATGAAATGAATGGTTAAAGCGCCGCGCCCGGCATGCGAGGAGATGCAGGTTCGAGTCCCGCCTGAGACATATTTTTTCAAGTTTGAATACTGATACTGAAACTTGATGAAATTATTATACCTAGGTCAAACCTAATTGTGGATTTGTAATGAGTGAGAATATCGTCAGCTCTAAAGTTCCTTGCTTTATCCCCGGACGGGTCAAGGAAGAAAACCACATTAATGTATTCACCCTCGTTAAGTATTGTTTAAAAGAAGCACTTTGATATAGGTAATAGTTTCTTACTTCAGGATCATACGAGTATCATCAAAATGATCAGAACAAATCTGTTATTTAGGTAATGATTGATTTAATTGTTTTTCAGTTAAAATCAGTTTTATTTGTGCAAATAGGCCCCTGGAGGCGCTTTTACACGTCCCAATATTTAAACCTACCACTGCTTCGGGACAAATGTGGGCTAGTTAGTGCCGAGAAGAAGCAGCGCAAGAAACTCGGTCACTCGGTCACTATTGTCAGCCTCTTTTTAAATAAAATTGTATTTCTATGACAGAAAAAAAATCAAATATTAATAACTAAGATCAAGATTCAGAACCATTAATTTCAATATCATGTCGATATACGATTAATGACACTAGATTCTATGATTTTACATTTAATATAGCATAGCACTGGCTTCCTTAGCCGTTATATAAGTAAACGTACTTAGTAGACGTAGGTTTTTTTTTAATTCATTATACATAGAATTGACTAAGTCCCGCAAAACTGTTTACACAGTTTGTCTGCAGGATCTATTGATTTATTAAATACATTATGTTATTAAACTATGGATGTTAAAAATAATTTTTGCTATGTACTCATAAAGTTCAGTAAAAACAAGTTGAACTTCAGCAAAAATCACTATCTGTTGTTTGAAATAGGTTGCATCCCAAAATAAAATGAAACCAACATTAAGGCCAGAGATAACGTAAGTGATGCGGTGGCCAAACACACTTTCGCCCAAGTGTTTGATTCAATCTGCCCACGAGTGGTTCAAACCAAACACTCTTTCCTAAACGGCTTTGGCATTTCCGCATGTTGACAAAAACGACTCTATGTTAAAGTCTTCTTAAAACAATAATCAAAAATTAGTTGCGTTATTTTCTTAACTATAACGTTACTCAAATAACGCTTTGTTGGTCTAGTGGTCTAAATAACGGACCAAGATCTCGGGTTCGATCCCCGGGTCGGGCAACGAGTTTGGAATTGTCGAACATTGCTCGGGTCTGTGATCACTGATCACATACCCGGTGGTAAGCGTGGTGATTATGCCTGCACAAATCATTACTATGGTAACTTGAATTCAATGATGAAGGCCTTTGCCCTGCAATGGGATGATTATAGGCCATACTTTATAGTATTCAAATGAACTTCAGAATATTTAAAGTATAACATAAACGATAAAGATGCACACGTCTATATCAGCAGATATTGCGTAACTTCTATAGAATCATCGTCAGCAGCCAATCGCAGTCCACTGCTGGACAAAGGCCTCTCCAGTTGCACGCCACTTAGGTCGATCCTCGGGTTCTCGCATCCAGCTCCAGCCAGCCACTTTGCGCAAATCACCACTCCACCTGGACTCACTCCATAGAATCGAAGTTGTAATATTAACATGGAATCATTGTGTAGATTGGCTACCATTTCGTTTATGCCTAGACAGTTTATACTTAAGTGTTATTTTTGAAAAGGGTTTTAAATTCTCGCGAGCTAATGATAAACGCTTTAATGTTCTTGGAACAGTCGATCACCCTAAATTTGTTCCTAAATCACCCCATTTCAGACATTCTCTAATCCTTAATGGTGATAAATTTGGTCGAAAGTGATTTGCATAACAACGACAATATTAACTTAAGCCTTCTCTGCTTAATTTGACCAATCTCCTTAACAGTAACTGGAATACTACTAGGAAAAGTAAAATAATTAATTATTCCAAGAGCCCATTTTTTTCTTTTTAGAAGTAAATTCCTCAATTATTACAAGTACTCTCGAGAAAAAATATGTTTGTTGTAATCATTTCATTATCTTTAAGTGGTTTCGAGAAACATTATATCGAAAAATCAAATCTGCGTAAGTACTGTTTACTTATCATAACCTAAGAGGTTCCAATTGTAAGTAGGTAACGCATTAAATTATAGGAATTTTATTGGTCTAACTTAAATGATTGATGACGAAACAGTTTTAACCTATACGAAAAACTCTGGCTAAACTAGAAAGTAACAGAAAAAATCCGAATGTTTTTTTGTATTTTGCGATGCTTTTATAGAAGAACTCTTTCTGGGGATGGAAAAAAAGTTCACCTACGACAAGAACATATGGATAAGATCATGATCATGATCACTTTGATCGTAAGTAGAGTTGACTAGCGAATCCCGGATTAAAATTCAATAAAGTGATGTTGTGTGTATTGTGTGGTTGGAAGAGCATCGTTTATTAGAAGCCCTTACAGCCGAGAAAAAACAACGGTATGGATCTCCCACCCATCTTTAGCACACAGTGAAAATTGATAGAACTTGCTCAGTGAACTTAATGCACCAAACAGTACAGTACCTACTCAGATTTTCACCTGTTCCAATCTCTTTAGATTTCTAGGGTAGTGATGCGGCTTTATCAACAGAGGACTGTTTAAACTACTTAACGCATTTTTAATCCAAAATTTCATAGTTTCTACAGCAGCCAGATTATGTCATTATATAAACTAGAACCGATACGACGAAGATGGTCAATCCTTATATTCCTCATTCACTCTGCGGATAAATCGTCGACCATGTCAATCCACGTTTGGACATAGTATTCTCCGAACGGAGGATTTTTCTTTAATCGCCATGTTTGCCAGTCGAGCCATTTGACCAATGTTACAGAAATTATGTTGCTGCTGATCAGCGATTTAGGATAAAACAACCTATGAAATCATTTTTGAAATTAACCCTCGATCTTTAACTTAATTATCAATATAACAATCTATGCAGACCATTGTCTGTGCAGAACGTACGTCCCTTGCGCCGTTGTCCGGGATGAAATATGTATCCCGGGCGATGCGGGCGAATCACCCGAATATTGGGGTACCCTGCCTACATTTATCATCTGCATTATTTATGTGTGGCGAGATTCTTTCTTAAACAAGCGCGAGATGTAAACAATATGTTATCCCTTAACACAATGTTACGTGACACTTACAAATGGGCCGCTACCTTGTGTCGCACATTAGAACGTGATGGTAGTTAAAAATTGTTTCTGCACTCTCTTAGTTTTGTAATATCTTGTCAGATAGCAGATAATGACGTTAACAAACACCTTTATGTGTTGTGTGGTGCCGGCACATCAAAGTAATTGGTGCCACCCATCCTTGCGACCACCCAAATGCGACTAATGAAGAAGACGAACGGCAACCCTCCCGCCAAGCGTGACATTATGAAAAAAAACCTTCGTTTGGAGAGGCTATGTCCAGCTGTGGACCGTAACGGGTACCTACCCGTTACGGTCCACAGCTGGACATAGCCTCTCTATCATTACCTAATGATGATGGTGATGGTGTATTTGAAATACAAACAGGGTAAATTACTGAATTGAACTGAGGTCATGCGAAAAAAGTAGCGGGCATCATCTGATTAACTATAATACTACCTGGTTAAGTATGAGAGTCGTTATTAATTATACTATTTGGTTCGATAACATGACTTAATTAATAATTAATACAACAACTTGAAAAAAAGAAACCAGCTTTAGGTGGGACCCAAACCCACATACTTAAGGTTACGTTTTAGGCTCACATGAGGTTGGGTTTGGTTACATAAAACACTTACATGTGTCATAATTGAAACGGTGTTTTAGTAATTAAGTGCGGAGAAATGTGTTAATACCAATGATAAAATAATAAAATAAAATAAAAATTGTTTATTTCATTAACACACAAAAGGCTGGGATCTACCCAGTAAGTACTCGTGGTACCTGTAGCGGGAGACCCCGCTCTTCTTTTACAATATAACGGTACATAGTTTGGGCAAACGTGTATATCATAACATATAAAAAGTGGTGTGAGTTTGATGATATTAAATATCGTTGGTTACGATATTTACATCAAATATCGTTGGTTACGATATTTACATCAAATATCGTTGGTTAATACCTAAAGCCTCCTTCTTAATATAACTAAGGCTCTCCTCTAATTACCCATTCCTTCTACATCGCTCCCGCTAATTAACTTCTGGCAAATATGCCGGAGATTTTTGGTTCCTTTAACAGGATAACTAATAAATTATTATGTTAAAGGAACAAAAAATCTTATTCAAGCAATACCATATCTCTGAAACCTGTAATTCATACAATTTAGAGAACAAAGCCAGGTTTTAATTACTAATTCAAATGACATTGTTCTCTCTAATAAAATATACATTCAAGAATCTCCCAAAGAAAATACATAGATTGTAAAATGACAAGGTTATTGATTGGCTATAAAGAACAATCTGTGAATAAAATTATCTCGGATCTACCTTACATTGATGTTATAGTTCATTATATTACACCTAGAAAAAAATATCCTGTCATAAAATAATAGTTACATTCCCTCATATTTAGCTATTTCTTTTACACCCACATTAAGATGGTTGTCGTTTTGTAAAACTAGGCATTCTTTTATTAAAAATAACTTATTCAATACCACAGCTTCGTTTATTGTTTAAAATTTTAATCGTTTTTACACATGATCCAAGTCTGAAGTTAGGTAACGACTTGACGAGGCAACAAATAAGAACAAACTAACTGAATCTAGAAAACCACAAATATTGCTTAGTTCATATTGCTATTTCAGTTAGGTACCTAGTGGTGTTGAACATTGATACTATTATACACCGTGCAATTTTAACCACCTGTAAAACGAAGCCACGTTATTGGACCATTATGTATAACATCATGGCATTGTTATTTATTTTTTATTAAAAATTTTTTTTGAAAATTTTTAATTTTGGATTCTATCTTTTAATTTTGTAACACGCTGTAAAGCACCCAGTCGTATTATTTTGCTGCGTTGGGGTCACAGTTGAATGGACATTACACAGGTACATCTGTGGGCGTCACAGCGTGTTTCAAAATAAATAGCTGAACCGATATTCAATATTTTAATTTAAAAAACTTTTTGTTAAAAAAAAAATAACATTGCCAAGATGTTATACATAATGGTTACATAACGTGGGCTTCGTTTTACAGGTGATTAAAACTGCACGGTGTGTATTGCTAACTAAGTATCAAAATTGGGTAGTAACAGTTCGTTTTTTGCCCCGTAAACAAATGTACGAGAGGTCTTACCCAGCGAGACATACTTGGTCTGACTTCCACATACACTTTCAGATAAATTCTTGTTCCTTGCCCCGCACACACTTGTGTATGAAGCCTAACGCTGCTTGACTATTCCCGTATTTTTGTCTCTATTTGTCTACGCAACTCTGACAAAGACTTGATTCGTTTTCAGCTCTGCACACACACGTCTCTGAGGTCTTTCCTGGCAAGCCTATTCAATGCGCTATTATTATATATTTGGCTATCTCTCTCCAACAGACATATTAAATACATTTGAAACCTCGCGTATCCTTTAAAATTCCAATCTGTTTTTTTAATCAACTACTCACGTTTCCACAAAAGCACAAAAAGGTTTGACAACAAAACAACTCAATACTTCATTCCAGAAGGAAGCCGTTTTCTTAGCTAGATATCGCCATCGACTGGACTCTTTTCACGGACACTTAAGATAAGCTGTGTACCCATAGGATGTAGATATTTTGTCGTACAGACGTCGTGTTTTGCAACGTGTCATTCTACCGTAAAACAATACTTTCTGTCGTTGAAAATTGTTTTAAATTATATTGCACATGACGTACGCATTGTATCGCTAAAGCGAATATGTAGTTACGTACAATCTTATTAGAATTCAAAGGGATATCTCGTATATATTTACTTTAGTTTGGTTGTAAAATCCAGTAGGTTCTGAACCGAGGGCTAACGTCACATCAATAACTTTTCCTTTCGCGCTTCACAAAATAAATAGACAGCCATTTCTTCTGCATAAAGAATTATCCAAATGGAAATCAAATTCAAACATACGTGACGCGAATAAGCCTTACGCGTCGGTGAAAATGTTAGTAACGTGAAAATTATCATTTCTCGTATGGATGAGCCGAATCAAAGCTTGTTATAATAAACAAACCTAATGTTAGTCAAATTTATTTGCTTTACGATGTATACTCCATGTCTTTATGGCTGCCTGAATGCTAATATAATTGTCAAAAGGATCATTTCGTGAGCTGAACCTTGCAATTTTTTCATTGGCTTTGGGCAAGATGTAATAAATCTAACTACGTATTACAATAAAAATAAAAATAATTTTATTTAATTTAGTGTTTCAAATGCACAGATTCACTAAAACTAAATACTATATTTAAGTTCTAGCAGTTTTTTTTTCATTGGTAAAAAATTATAACTTTAGTGGACATGAAGCTTTTTGCCTTTGCTACTGTCTAGATAAGTAATATAACATCTAAGGTTAATTATACAGGGTGAAATTTTAACCACTTTCCATATTTTAATATAGCAATCTACGAGGCGAAAATCAAATGACGTATTTTTTCTTTTGGTATAGCCCAGTACAAAAATGTCAAGATAAAGCATTTAGAACATGTCCGCCAAAAATCTAAAATTTTTGATATGGCATCCTAGTAACACTTTTTTTACGCGATGTGTATCGCATTTATTTATTACAATACTATTCATAAGTTTTTTATTTTCCCTTTATACCTTAAGGGAAAATCAGGACCGTAAAAATTTAAAACTATAACGCGAGAAATATTTTCGGGTGACAACTTGATTTACATTTTTTACTTCATTAATAGGCTCTAAATACGATACTGAACGCATATAAAATTTCATTCTACTCGTAAGTTATCGTTATGGGTATGTCGTAAACGCTCTATTTTGTTACAATTAATGAAGCATGTAGAATGTGAAAATATAAAGACGACTGCCAGAGTTGACGAAGCTTAACATATCCCCAACAGGCAATCCATGTAACAGAATTTATCCCGCGAAAAATGAATTGTAGAAATTGTTAGTTCCCGAAACAAAACAAACTAGAATACCGCTGTCTTTTAGGGATGGAGTCTTTGCGATAAAGATCGATTAATAAACGATTCAACGTCAAATCGCAATATGATGAATCGATACAAAAAAAACATTAGTAAAAGATCGGTTTCTCAACAATGTATGTTTTGTCGATTTTGCCATCTACGCTGGGACGTACCAGTTTAAAATTCTGATTCACTGAAACGATATTACCTAGATTAATTCTAATGGAACTTAAAGTTTATAAACCTCAATACTGCGTGACTTAAAAATTACTTGAACTTGTTCGTGATCGGTGAACTAAGATGTTATTCGTCTAACAGAAGGTAAACTGAAACGTAAGATGCTTTCAAGTGTTTGAAACATCGGATAAACCAAAACATAATGTAAAACCCTAAACGCGTGCTAAATCAGTAAACACTTCTTTCATTTCAACGTAATTTTTGTATTTAATTTTATCGATTGTAAAATTCGTTTGGAGTAATTGAATCGATTCTCCGTTAATCGATCTGAGGGCGGCATGCCTACTGTCAATTCTGGTAATCAAGTTTGGTGTGGGCACCGAAAGAAATTGCTGTGACAAGAGTAGGGTGCGTTAATAAACCAATTTTAGTCCTGGTAATGTTTTTATTGCTTTTTTCTTCTTTTGGGTTCCGTACCCAAAGGGTAAAAACGGGACCCTATTACTAAGACTTCACTGTCTGTCCGTCTGTCCGACTGATGTCCGTCTGTCCGTCTGTCCGTCGCTCTGTCACCAGGCTGTATCTCAAGAGCCGCGATAGCTAGACAGTTGAAATTTTCACAAATTATATATTTCTATTACCGCAATAACAACAAATACTGAAAACAAAATAAAATAAATATTTAAGGGGGCGCCCTCCCATACAACAAACTCGTTTTTTTTTTGCCTTTTTGGTACGGAACCCTTCGTGCGCGAGTCCGACTCGCACTTGGCCGATTTTTTATTTATTGGTTTGCTTACACTTCACTGCACAAAGAGAAATAGTATAAATAGTGTAGGGATGGAACAGTGCTAAGTTAGAATGATAAATCATAACATAAAATTTCAAAACAGGAACTAAACATAACGTTTTCAATGTAGATACTTATGTACAGACAACGGCAGCTCAACCTACCCAAAAAGTTAAAGGTCATTGAATTGATTTTTAACTTTAAGTCCAACCAGTAGAGATCAATACCAATCGACAAAATTTGACGTTTTGTGGTAGGTTGACGTGAACAATAAGTTGCTTCGAATCCTACATACATAAAATATACATATATAAGTACGTAGAACTTATTTCGGCTAAATTCATGATTGTGAAGAGGAAAGTAGTCCTTTTCTTGTAAATATGATTGGGATGGGGTGAACTAAACTTACACAAATTTTGTTGTTCTTATAATATTCTCATAGTATATCATGTTGTAACCTAATAAGTTTTGTTCAATGCTTCAGTTAGTTTATAAAAATCAGTTAAAATCAGTTTTATTTCTGCAAATAGGCCCCTGGAGGCGCTTTTACACGTCCCAATATTTAACCTACCTAACACCTAGATAACAGCAATCTCAATAGATATACGTTTAATGGTGTTAATAAAAAAGTAGTATCATGAATTTGAGGTGCTCGCTATTTCTAAATTTTGTTACCAATTTTGTAAAGTGGCTCGTAACTAAAGTTACTTATATTCCTAATGGTATCAAAACAAGATAAAAAGTAAAAACATGTTTATGTGTCATTATGGATACAGCACCTATGATCTGTGTTACGGCCTCTGAGTTTGATCAAAACGTAAACCACGTATGCACTGAACCTGCACACAATATTTTGCTAGTGAACACATTACGAAGCATTCGTGGATCAGACCAGATCGGACCAGAAAAATGTAACTTTCGTCCTTAGATCCAGCATGTGAATACAACGCTTTCTACAATCACTGACGACTAGCTATACGATAACGACAAAATACGAGTTATATCGTTCAACTACATAATATATTCTTTCTTATATTATAGCCATAGATATAAAACTGGATTCACAATCAGCAACTGAAAAACGTGCTCATCAAATGAGCGTCATTCAATTTAGAAGCCTTCAACATAATTTTGTACGTAATGTTGCATTTCTATTATGGTAGTACGAAAAATGACATCAACTCATCGACAAATAAATTACAAACTACAGGCTGAATTTAAATACAGTCATACTCAAAAAAATTTGTATGTACCTACTAAT
This sequence comes from Anania crocealis, assembly GCA_949315895.1. Classification (NCBI taxonomy): domain Eukaryota; kingdom Metazoa; phylum Arthropoda; class Insecta; order Lepidoptera; family Crambidae; genus Anania; species Anania crocealis. The sequence continues at coordinate 6,888,220 of OX438879.1, read as the reverse complement.
CATTGCAAAAAAAAGAAAATCGTTAATACAAACAAGGAAATTTTAAATTAAAATATAATGTCTATCAACAGACTTACGAGCGTTTGTAATGTTCGAAAATTCGAAAGTCTGACCGGGGTGCGAACCACCCCTATTAGACCTTGGCCCGGTATATAATTAAACAAACGGAACGTTAAGCAAAAGTAAGCTTGATTTTATTTATTTTAAAGTAGTAATGTGTTATTGAAAGTAAGCTCAAAAGTATCAACTCGAGACCGACTGGACCGATTTAGCTGATTTTTGTTTGAAAATGTTTGCCGTAGTCCAGGGAAGGTTTAAACGGTGAGATAATAAGGAAAAGTTGAGAGGATGATAGTAAAAACAACAATTTTATTTTCGCACATAAAACGTTCCACGTCAAATTTTTCGGCCATTTTAGCAAAGAAGACTTTAATGTGTAGGGGATATGAAGACTTCTGATTTTATTTTATAATACGTTTATGCAACTAGTATCATGTGTCATAATACCTACCGTAACGATTACTTATATGACCTAACTAGAAACATTTCAAAACTAAAATCAGCTAAATCGGTCTAGCCGTCCTCGAGTTTAAGCGAGACTACTCATACTCATACATTACTCATACATACTCATAGATTTATGGGTTTACTCAATCGCGGACATTTTGAAGTATCATTTTTGTATAGGAATGTGTACCTAGTTCTTATTTTTTATCTATTTAAAGTACCTAAACTTTGACATCTTCCTTTTTTTCGTAGTTTTTTATATCGTTTGTAATCGCTCTAAGCGACAAGACGGCGGTTTTTTCCACTTGTAAGTACTCCTTTCTGGAAAATCAGCCGTTATTACTTCGGTACGCAATAAAGCGTTCAAAATAGCGGTTTATTGTTGGACTTCAGCAGAAAAACTTTTAGTTGCTCTCGAGTTTTAAATTATTAACTTCTAAAATAGAGATTCATTTTTTTCTACTAAAGTTCAACAAGAAACCTGCTTTGAATCTATTTTTAAGCAATGAAAATGACGGTGTAAATGAAAATATAATTTCTTTATATAAAATTGTCGACCGTCATAAACAGTGGGACTTAACCACACAAAACTTGTTTATCGGGACACTGTTCTTTGCCATAACAGCTTAAAGAATTTTGATGAAATTTGTCAAAGAAATAGCGATTTTTCAGAATCGCACTTAGGTTACATTTTATCACAAAAAATATTGTATTTGTTCAGACTTTACACAGAATTTTAATCACCATCCAAATTTTAATACAAAAATCTACGAGACAAAAACAAATGACATATTATTATTTTTTCTTTTTGTTTTGCCCAGTACAAAACTGATAAAATAACTAAAAATTACCGAAAAAGTCAAAAATTTTGGATACCTACATCGAGGAGGCCCTCGCAACGCAATACACTTTTTACGCGATGCGCATCTCATTCATTTATAACGATTAGTATCGTTCGTAATATACATTTCATACTATTAAAACCTTCACAGGCTTAGAAGCGTAAAAATTACTATGTTGCGGAAAATATTTTCGGGTGAAAACTTGGCCTATAATTTTTATTTCATAAATGGGCTCTAAATTAATAGGCTCTAGTCTAGGTATTGTTAGTTGCGAGGACCTGTTTTTGGCTTTCTGATACTTATCTGTTAATGTTTTTAATATGTTGCATTAGCTGTTGGTTTTCCGAATATTAAATAAATAAAATAAATAAATACGATACTTAGGTAACTCCTATAAAAATGTTTGACGGTGATGAAAAAGACATCCTTTATAGCAAGGGATCAACATCAGCTATGTATTAGTTGTAACATATAAAGCTACCTGTGTCGACACACTGGCGGCCTCCCATCTGCCCGGAACTAGCCAATGTGCAGGTGCGGCGGCGATTAAAGCCGAAAACATTAAGATAACCAAGTATAGCCAAATAGGCACTGTTTCGTACCTTTTGGTATGAAAACCCTAGGTCCGTGGGGTCCTAATGCACTCTCTTTATTCAAAGAGATTGCTAAACGATTATCTTACGTCAGCGGTGACCCAAGAGCTGGCAGCTACCTCGCACAGCTACTGAGCATCGCAATCCAGCGAGGTAATGCTGCCAGTATTTTGGGCACCTTACCACGAGGACCATTTTTATAGTTTTTTCCCTTTTTATCTAGTCTAAGTATTTGTTTCTTTTTATGTTATTTTTTATTTATAAGTTGCAAATATTGTAGTTTCTTATGATTATGTTAATAAATAGATGTCAAAAAAAAATGAATATATTACATTATTTCCGGAAAAAACACATAAATAGATCGGTAGGGTATACATTGTATTCTAGTTTTAATTCGGCCGAGTCATTCACTGATGGTACAGTGAACAAAACGTTTAGTGCAGTTAAGGTTAGAATACGGGTTCTTTCACGTACGCTTAGCACGTTCGCTTTTCTTACTGAGTGGCTTAATTGACATAAAGTGAGATAAAAGCAAATACATTTGCGGTTACGCGGCCAACACTTTTGTAAAGTTGCAGTTTGTATGTTGCAGTTCCTGATTTCTCGCGAGAAATTAAATATTGACCAACGATAAAAACGACCGACAGTTGCCTTTTATTCAATGAAGCTACAACAGAACAGAAACTGAATATAGCGTAGATTTAAAATAACTTCGTCAATGTGATCTTGAAATATACAATCGTAAATTTTAAACGACAAAAAACGTTACTAAGTTTTTGATGCAGATTAATATGATTCGCACAGTAAAATAAAAAAAAAACCTTATAATAATAATTATCCTTTTTTGCAACCGGTTTATTTTGAAAATACCCAGATAAAAGTGTTAAATATGCTAGAGTAGACATTAGTTCGAATTAGATAAAATTCTAGTTTTAGCCTCAGCTGTTCGCACCACTGTACTGTGCTCTGTAAAGGCTGATTTCCTTCAGAGGTCTTTTTCAAAGGAACTATCTTGGCCTAACATTTTATATTTTTTCAATGGTCACCGTCTTTTATATCGACAAGTAAAGACGAGGACACACTTTGTACTTAACAATATACTAAAATAAAAAAATATTTATGGTTATTACGTTTTTATGGTAAGTTCCTACATCAAATAAAGTCATTTGTCAACCCCCAAAAAAAAGGAGGTTTTCAATTCGACGCTTTATTCTTTGATGTATATTTTTTATGACCTATTTGATGTTTTTTTTCGACCGAGTTTTTTAATCCACCCTGAAGGGTACAATAATAGGCAATTCTTGATTGCTTCTCAAAATAAGTGACTTTTTTCTTGCTTTTACTCTTGTTTTATTCATACTTTTATCTTTTGTACTAAAATCTAACCCTCTGTCTGACCACTATCTATTATCATTCCTCAGACTTAAATAAAGTTGACTCTAGCTTTTCTCCGCAGTTTGCACTTGATTGTGGCTTTAGCTACTCTTTTGTAACAATTTCTAACTCTTCTTGAACGTTAAAGGAGAAATTATCAAAGAAATCTTCGCGTTGCTTACTTATAAAAGTTATATTTAAGCCTTTCTGCATGATCTATACAGTAATTTTGGTTATCCGTTGATATGTCAGTTAGACTCTTTTTTTTGCTTTTTATTTAACAGACAGGTGTTTGCACTGTCAATTATGTAGGCAAAAAAGACAAAATTGTATATACCCGACACAGTTTCGCTACCGTCCCATCAACACCGTACTTTAGAAGTTGAGCTTAAGGGAGCGAGGTGAAAAAGTCTTTTAGCACCTCTGAGACCCGGGACTTTGATCTTTTATCTACATCTCGGTAGTTTCAGCGGGCTTCAGAAACTGAGTTAGTTGCTACTTATCCACGGAACTATCTACTATACTACCGCACATTAAGCCAGTGATAAAACGGCATTGCTAAAGCCATAGAAATGCCACTATATTTAACTTTCAGTATCTTATCATTAAACTCTTTTTCCCGTGATATTAGAATTTCTTCTGCAAAATTAAACTTGAATGAAAACCCCTTTAATTGACTACAAAAAAAGTTCAACATTATAAAGATTTAGATTAGGGTATAAACAGGATGAAATTTTATCTACTTTCCAAAATTTTTATAAGCGTTCAGCATCGTATTTAGAGCCTATTTATGAAGTAAAAAATGTAAATCACGTTGTCACCGGAAAATATTTTTCGCGATATAGTTTTCAATTTTTACGGTCCTAGACCTGTTAAGGCATAAAGGGAAAACAAAAACTTATGCATCGTATCGTAATGAATGAATGATTTGCGCAACGCGTAAAAAAAGTGTTGCTTGTTGGCCGTATCAAAAATTTTAAATTTTTGGCGGACATTTTCTAAGTGCTTTATCTTGACATTTTTGTACTGGGCTATACCAAAAGAAAAAATACGTCATTTGTTTTTTGTCTCGTAGATTGACATATAAACAATTGTGAATGCAGTGAATTTAAAACCAATTATTTTGTTGGTTTAAAATAAATGATTTTGTTTTTATAATCTACACCAATTAAAGGCGGCCGCCTTGGTGGTTGGCATAAACACTGGTTCGCAGGTATCGCCCGGGTTCGATCCCCAGAATACTTTTCGAAATCGTGTCGGGTCTGGGTGTTAGTAGTGCCATCGTTTCTTTAACTTCGTAAAGAAATGCTTTTATTAGCCTACTTTAGGATCAGAGCAATGAACTATGATATTGAATACATTTAATTATTAATTTACCATTCAAATATAGAGCACCAAACTAAGCCAGATAAATTATCTTACTAATCATCATTAACATCCACTGCTGGCCATATTTTTGTCTCTGAGCTACAAAAGCTATTGTTCTGTCTGTATATGAATGAGTTAAGTTCATATTATCCAACAACGTTTTTTCATTTCAATTAAGCTACGAGTAGTAGTGATTTGCTACTCTAACAATAGTCGTAAAGAAACAATGAAAGACGCAATGTTTGCTTTGATCGTTAGTCAGTGCAGAAATATTTTCACTCGTTTCAAAGAGGATCGAACTTGATCCAAACAGACTGCATAACAGGGCTTCATATTTTATCCGGTAGGGAGCGCTAGTTTGTCATCCATGGGAGCTTATTAAAAGCGTCTCTCCCCAAACCAAAGTTGCTCAGTTAAAGTTTGCAAAACTGCAGCAATTGCTTGAGAATGCTTTCAACGGACGCTGATGGATATTGAGTTTTTTTTATGATAGCTACTAGGTACCAATCGGTACTACTAGCATTCAAATTCCTAGCTTAGTACCTAATCACTAACGACCACTCTTAGTAACATATCCACAGTAAAAGATAGTCCTATCAGTTGATGATGATCCTATGAATTGGTTGTTATTGTTGTGAAAATAACAAAGGTTACTTAGTAACATAACCATAATGCAGTAGTCCATATGCAGTGTAGTTTTACGATAACTTATTTACTCTTAGTAAATAAAAATAAAGTTTCCGTAACACTAACATCTGTTTTGTTTAGTTTACTGTATAACAATATGTAAAAAGATCATGGTAGAGCCCAAATCAGAAAAAAAGAACGAATAAATGAAGCTTTATAAATTATATTTTCTAAATGTCAAACAATTACGATTCTAAGAATAAAATAATTGAAACAATACTCCAACAAGAAAAGCTTTATATAATATGTTATAATAAGGGTAAATGCAGTGATACCACTTCTATCGCGATATGTTCAGTCATCAGTTCCATGAATGTCAATTGCTTAATTTTTAACTTAAAATATAACAGTATTAAGATCAAAATGAGATTAAGGAAATATACGCTGTGTGTGAGTTTGATTAGTTTTAATTGTTGATAAATTAATTTGTTTATTTAAAGTAATTTATTCACATAACATTTCTGTCGCGTTGCAAATGCCCTACATGAACAAAACTTTTATTTTTTTTACTTTGCCGATATAGGTTGAACTAAATAAGAACTATGGTTCAATGTACGTTTTCAGAAGTTGCACATGAATAATTAACCCAAAATTGTCTTCTGCAGTTCTTATGTTTTAATTCGTGTGAGCGCGCTAAGGAGGATTATTAGCACCGTACTCGTATTACATTTTTGACTAAAACGTATCAAGTGATTTTATTCTTAGATTAACGATAGATAATTTGGCACGTACCTAAGTATATACGGTTAGTAAAAACCGTAGGTAAATTCAATTAAGAAAGTAAAAAAAAAAAAATTCAAATTTTCTCTACTGTTGGGGAATCACAACAGTCTGAGTCTACTGAACATGTACGAATTCTGATTATATCCACCTACATTAGGCTTTCAATGCTCGCAGTACATAATGTTATTGTCTACAAAATAATCTAAGAATTCGTTTGATGTGAAAAGACTCAATTTATCTTTCTTGCGTGCTGTTTATAAAAATACCCTTTTATCGTTTACTTTAAAAGCTACAGAATATCAAATATGCAGGAGACAAAACGACAGAACTGGAATATTGTAGCTTGCAGGCAATTAATGTTTTTGCAAAAAATGTTTTATTAATGCATTCAATAAACATGATTGGATATGTTATTGTGGTGATACAGTTGAGTACGCCTGACTCAACAAGATAAATAACACCAAACAGAATTTAAAATATTGTACAATGTTATACAACCGACGAAAAAAAGGATATTGAGTTTGATGTGTATATTATGTGAGGTGTGTGTAACGGAACAAAGGGTATGTGAAACAGAAGAAAGACAGAATGAGACGAATCATATTTGAATTACAGTGCGATATTCTAGCACATGAATATTCTAGAGTGTTCTTTGATTGTCAGTTGATGAAGTCGGAATAAAGTCGCGACACATAAAAAAACTTTTCTTTATGTCTTTGCTATATTGCAACGTGAGCAAAAACAATTAAAAAACTGGCGAGAAAGTGGTAAAACTTTTTAATTATTTTTTATGTCCTGTATTTGTGTCCTGTTCTTTGTCCTAACTTACAAAGATATCGTTTTCCACTTTAAACAAACAAAATACGAAAAGACTCCTCCCTCAAAAAATTTTAGTAAAATTATATTTTATACCTTCTGTGTCCCGTTTCTATGGTTGGAAATGCAACGAATATACTTTCTTTAAAGAAACTAAGAATCGAGTGGCGCGATAGGTTAATAAATAGTAAAAGTCAAGACTAGACCTTTTTCTTTGTACACCGACAGACCGTACAGTAAAAAAACCCAAATTACACTGCATTGCCAATTTAGCCAATCGTCTAACACAGATTTTTTTAACGCGCTGTCTTTTCCCATACAGTATGGAACATAAGTGAGTGTGGTCCAAAATATTCCCAAAGTTTCATTGCGCGAAAGCGGATTCCTGCTTGAGAAAGTTTTTAATACAGAACTGAATTTTCAAAAAAACTTTGGCAATCAGTTTTATTGAGTTTAAAAATGCTGTAAAACACCTGGCACAGGCGGACGGGTATTTTTATGCAGCCATATCTCGACTTCATTTTCTTCATTTCATTTCGGGAGCTATGTTATTTTTGATGTAGAAATTCAATTTCAGTGGCTGTGCACTTGAAATTATGTTAGCTTTATATTTTTTCACCTTTCATGATTCAAAATATAGCCAGTGGCTTAAGACATTTGATGAAACAACGCTGGCTTTCAGCAATAGGAATATGCTTGAAAAATTGACGCCTACTTAGTGTCTAGGTGGCTTAATGGTATAGCGCCGCGCCCGGCATGCGAGGAGATGCGGGTTCGAGTCCCGCCTGAGACACAATTTTTCAAGTTTATATACTAGAGGTATTTAGCTAAAATGATACCGTTCTAGTTTTTTGAGAATTGATTTGGTTTAGGAGTAATAAAATTAAATCAATTGGGTGCGGTACATCTCATAGTCCCCTTAATAATTCTTACAATAGTGTGGTACTAGTAGTTGGTTTTAACATCTCTCTGTTGATTGTTACTGGGATCATTAATTCAATAATTAATCAACGAAAAGTGTAACGTAAACCACCATTTTTTAATATAAGTTTGACATACATATTATTTCTATTCTCTGAGCTGATACGAGTAGTATCGAACAAAATAACTGAAGACAAATAATGTTATGTTTTTTTATTGAAATTTGACAATCCCTCAATAAGCCTTTTACTATATTTATTTTATAACATAAATACATTTTTTTTCTTCGGTTGAAAAATAATAAGTATCCAAGATCCTAGCCATTCATTTCAGGCCGCCCTGCGCACGTCACCAAGCTGATAATTGCGTCAATTTGTTATGTCACGCCTGCAACAGATTCCAGCCAAGTGAACTGTAAACGAGATAAAATTGAGTCCGACCCTGTTCTCGGGACTCGATACAGGGTGTCAGTTATTTCTAATATTCGGAAAATTGCATAACTTTTTTAAAAAAAGGTACAATTTGATATGGTAGCCAGTTAACCACATGTTTTTTAATAAAGGGGCAAATATATTTATTTTAAAAAGAAAAGTAGATAAAATTTGAAATGATAGCCAGCTACATAGATTTTCTATTATGATCTTTTACTTTTTTAGTGTTGTGTGGCGTTGGCACAAAAAAGGATAGAAACACCCCTTCACTTCCTATATGTCGTAAGAGGACACTAAAGGAGTCAGAAGAAGACGGGCAAGGCGTTTCTACCCTTGGACAAACTGTCTTCACCGGCTTAAACACATACTTTTGAATATGATTTTTCAATTTTTAATTTAAGACCAAGAACGGCAAATGTTTTTTTTTTCGATAGCAAATAGTAATAGCAAATAATAAAAAGTATTTTTATCAAGTAGTTAAAAATGTATACTGAGAGAAATATGTGGCTTTTTTTCGGCAGAAAAAATAACATTCAAAATTTTATCAAATTTAGTAATGATTACAGCAGTGTATGTCCAGAAATTATGAGTAAAATTAACAACTGGAATTCAGTGAATATTAAAGCGAAATTTCAATTAATTTCTTTTGCAAGAAGTTGTCGACAGCCTGTGATCGACCTCCAGGTTTAAATTTAGTACAACTTAGCCCAAAGATTTTCTACGGCCTCGCTGTGTAACTTAATGGCTTTTAACTTTAAGATCTAATTGCTAAGGACGATGCGAAACGGCTAAATTAAACTTCATGTCTGTGTAATTTGGTAAGAAAATTCTAATTGGGCTGAAAAGTTGGAAAACCAATATTAATAAACAAAAACTAAAGATGCCAACAAATTCTTTGGGTTGGGTATCAAAGCAAAAGGTTTTATGAACGAGATTACAGTAACTGTCAGGGGTGAGTAAGCAACGCCGAAAAGGTTTATTTCAGGTAATTTCATGTGTTTATGACATATAAAAAAAGTCAAGAAGATTATATTTGATGTCATAGAAAAGTGAATTATATTTGATTTATTATTTTTTACATTTTTAATAATTATTAGCCTTATTAAAAAGGCAAAAGCTTGGATTTAGGAATATATCGATGTTTGTTGCTCTGATTTATAAAAAAATATATTTCATTTTCATTTTTAAAAAGATTTAGTGGACACTTTCCTGGTAGTATATAATTAATTAAAATTACATGTAATTACCACGGGAACACGTTTTGTGTAAAGACGTCACACTGATGATAGAGGCGCTGTCAATTGGTTACCAAAAAATGCTTTCTTTGACTTCTTCATGGGTTTACCCCTGAAGAAGTCCATTCAGAGTAAGTCGTGGGCAAAAGCAAGTTACATATAAGAGTAACAAAATGCTCATTTATGTGTATAATGGCAACAAACGAAGCTTTTACTTTCGCACGTGATCGCCAGACCAAGTTCATTATAGTTTAATGATGCGTGTAATACCAGCGTAGGTACTACCACAATTCGCTTATTCCTATGTACTGGCATTTTCTCGAGACATTTTTCAAAGATAAATGTATATAAACCTTTCTTTGTATGTAATAGTTTGTAAACGGTGTAGCGATGGTTTTTCACTGACGTAGTTTCGACTCTGGACAATTGGTTGTCTGCATGCTCATGCTGAGCTCCAATCTCCAGTAGGGTAGGTACGGAAACTCAAGTGCACCTATTTATTTAGGGGGGACAGGAGATGCTTAACGGTATCGACTGAGATTAAATTAAATAAATATACATGTGGGATGTAAGGAATGGAACGCAAGATAATATGAAAGGGAAGAAAGAGGGAATGAGAGAGATGATTGATTTTTGAATTTTAAATTTAATTAAGTTATAGAAGGATATCATAGTTTTGGTTAGAGTTTGAGTTTGACAATTAAGACTATACCAAGAAGAAAATAGTTTCCTTTATCCCTACAAATTGAGTGTGGAATGAGTTTTGTCACCGCAGTTGTAACAAAATTTTAAAACATCTTGATGTCGTTTTAGATGATGTTGATGATTACAGCTCCTCGTTGGACTGCTTGGTGTTGCTGGTAGCCGCTGTTCGTCTTTTCTTTTATGGTCTCTTTCTATTTTAGGTCCGAATATGATGTAACACCATACAACATTATCTTGTTAATCTCATCGTCTACTATCCGTCGACAATATATTTAATCACGACATAGTCTGGCATGTTACTTCGTTTACCCAGCTCCGTCATCACAAACATATAGTCTAGGCACCCTTCGTCATGTCACTTTCTCCTGACACTCATCATCTCGTGGATGGTCTTACTGTCAACAGTGTCAGGGAACTCTTTGTTGATAGACATTTTCAGGTCCTTCAAAGACTTGAATCGGCGTTCGGACTTCAACCAGAGTGATGTCGTACCTGTTAGGAATCTCCGTGCAATCAGCAACTGCTGTAAAGGAGACCAGCCAAATATCTCACTGTGATCCTCCACATCCTGGATCCACCTAGTCACAGGTCGTATCTTGACCGTAAAATGCAGGAACTAGCTCAGCCTCAACATTGTTACTCTGTCGCGTCATTCCAGCATCCGTCTCGGCGTCATTGCTACATTTCCTTTACGTAGTCGTCGTCGTCGTCTTTGTCGTAATCGTTGTTTAGAATTTGCAGAAACCGTCACCGCACACGTTTTTATAAATCGCCGTCGTTTTCCTTATTAGGTATAAGATATAAGATAAGAAAAAATCCTTATCCCGGAGGGGCCCCCAAATTTGTAGGGATCTCTATCCCTACAAATTTGGGGGCCCCTCCGGCCGAAACGATTTTTTTCTTGGTAGAATTTTAATCGTCTTCTTCGTCTTACAACTTCAAACTCAAACTCTAACCAAAACTATGACATCTTTCTAGAAGTTATTAAATTTAAAATTCAAAAATTATTCATCTCTCATTCCCTCTTCCTTCACTTTCATATTATCTTGCGTTCCATTCCTCACATCCCACATACATATAACAAATAGTAGAAAACTGTTTTTATTCATGACGACCATTTTGATCAGTGGTAGTAAACGCTGCTTCTGAGCCATGCATGAGTCGCGGGTTCGATCCGCAAGCAGTATAAATATTATTGTGTGCATGAACATGTCTGTTTGTACTGGTCTGGGTGTTTTATATGTATTATAAGTATATATTTACAAAAAAAAAAATATATATATATATGTTAGTTTTTCGGTTGTCTAGTAGCCAATACGACCAGCTTCGTTGTAGCAGCTTAGTTATTTCTGTTTAGGCGAAATATAGAATCACATTTCTTGCAATCAGTTGAATGAAGGAACACTTAAAATAGTTTTTTTTATGTAGGTATAAGTCCGTGGTCCTAACTAGTCTATAGTCACCCACCTCCAGTAGGAAATCTTTTATATTTATTTGAAAGGATAGCAATCAGCACTAACAAAAAACATTCAGTAACGTAAATATCAAACTGATAGCTAAGTAAAATACCCTACATACGAGTATTAACTGTCACGGCATGCAACTCTTCAAATAAAACCTCTAAAGATCCACATCCATATAATTTCGTTTTCATTTCATAAGCTATACACATATGGTTTAGGGAACTAAACGTACATACACATTACATGCATACACATTTACTGTTCATATTCAGAAATTAAATAGAATATACATTAAACAGATTTAGATTTCCAGTATCTACATAAATATTTCACATGGTCGGTACCAAGGCGAAGCCTTCATATAGCTATAACACCTGGTGTATCCTGTTGTACAACTCTTAGTTTGCTAATAGTTTATGTCTGCTACTTCACTGAAAAAACTCAACCAAAAAGCTTTGACAAAAGTAATAAATACTAGAGATTTTTTTGATATTTGATATTTTTAAAAACAATATTGATGTTAAATTTATCTAATTTGCCTCTGAAGTTGAGCTGAAAAATATTCGGATTATGTATCTCAAATTAAATTTCACTAAAAAATATTTTGATACTGAACTACAAATAATTCTCAAATAATAAACGAATATTTATAGACTCTGTCATCATGCGATGGAACTATTGCGTTTTAGTTAACAAAAAAAGAGTAATAATAAATGACAAAGAAAAGCCTCAAGAGCAGTGTTTCGACTCTAAATAGGTTACAGACATGTTACAGAACAAGATTTAATGAATTTAAAAAACAAGGTTTTCAAACAAAGAATGCTAACTGAAGTGTCCAAATTCAACAAAAAGCCAACAGTCGGGACTATTTTTTTTACGTGTTCATTTAAAAAAAAACTATACAATAGTGTCGTTACGTGTAACTTTACATAATTCATAAGAAATAAATAACATTTATTTGTTATTGAAAAACGTTACATTCAAGGTGGTATAATAATATATTGTTCAGATGAGATTTAGTTTTTTCAGGCATCTTAGAATAATTTAATAGAGGTTTTTCAGATACGCATAGACAAAATTGTTTTGTGTTTTTATTACCAATTCTAAGGTTATATCAAACATATTACCACGACCATTTGGAGCAGCGGTAGCAAACGCTGCTTCTGAGCCATGAGTCGCGGGTTCGATCCCCGCACAGTACAAATATTTGTGTGCATGAACATGTCTGTTTGTACTGGTCTGGGTGTTTTCTATGTATTATAAGTATGATTTACAAAAAAAAAGTATATAAGTAAGTTTATCGGTTGTCTAGTACCCCATACGACAGGGTACTTAAGCAATAAGTAATTACTTCTTTATAAATACGTGGGTAAATATAATCAACTACTATAGTAAATTACGTTAAAATTTTGTATACTTTTCAAACTCAAAATCAGCAATTGAAAATATTTCCTAGTGTTCAAATTATTTAACAAGAAAGTGGAGATTATTAACTCAACAGCATTGTTTAAGTAAGGTGAGAAAAACAAGGTTTCTGTCTCAAAAGCTTAAGAGCCTTCAAAAGCTTCTTAGCGCGAGATTACAAATAAATAACTCGTTTTCAAACCAGCAAAATTTTACGATTCTGTTTCTGGCAGCTAGCGCTCTTCACACCACTATAAAACATCGCCGACTATAAATTGGCGTTTTATACTAGACTCGTTGTCAGTTTAATTTAATCAAAAACTTTTTTTTTTAAGTAACGCCGAAATCAAAGCTTAGTTTCTTTCCTTAGAAAGTTGAGAGCCGCTTTAGGCCGGATCACGATGATTCGCTCTTGATAAATGGAACGTCCAAGCCACTGACGTCTATGACTGATGGACCCTACTTCTTGCTCTCTGATTTCTGAAAGTTTTTGTGCAATAATTTATTTAACGCCATTACTCTAGTTTTAGATATGGTCAGAACTATTGAAAGGCATTTACCATTAAAAAAAATACAAAGATAGTATGCGTGAATAGAAAAGTAATCCGTAAAATATTTTGCAACTTAGAAATTTAAAGGTTTTTGTCATTTCATGTTTGAAACACTTGAATTAATTAGACAGATAATAATATAACAAGTACATAAATATTAATTTTGGACCAACAGAACCATCAGCATTTTACGTATCACACGGTAAACTTCTACGATACGCACTTGGTCAGTTTTCTTATTGAAATGCCAAGATACGAGTACTTTCCTAAATGGATAAGAGGAATATTTTCTTGGTTACTTTTAAAAACAATCTGGCAATTTATGTTATCTCTAACTTTGCTTATATCAAAACAGAACATGATTGATGATCTCGGTTCGTATCTCGATAAAATATTGGTGCGTGAAGTTTGACAGAAAAAGACGATTTAATCTGAGCGATACAATGTTATGCTACACATGTACTTTGGAGTCTTCACATGATAAATATTATGAAATATCATATAGCCATGATAATCTTATAAATACGAAAGCAGGTCTGTCTGTCTATTTGTATAAGTCTGATTAAATCGATTTTTATGAGAAGATCAAAGGAATACAAGAAATCAATCTTTATAGAAAAGTTGGCTGGCAGTTCATGATAAGAAATACTCGTACTTTCACAGCAAATTTTGATAAAATTTGGGGTGAAAACACTTTGAGATTTTACCTTTAAAGAGTGGAAACGAAATTTGTATAAGGTAATAATAAATTCTCGACCAAATTCAGTAGAAACATGGTATGGACATAGTTTAGGACTCCAGAAATAAATATAGAGTAATTTTTATAGTACTATATTAAGAAAAAAATATAGGGGTAAAACATATAATATATAACGTAACTACAATATAATTAAGTACGTAATTTAGGCGACAGCGCGATATAATCAAATCTGTCATGAAGTTACACTTCATTAAATTATGCATGCTATAGTTTATGGCTGAATGGCTAAATTGTTACAATTTATTTTTATGAGACAGGTCTCTCTAGTATTAACATTCCAGGGAATGTATTCCGGCTACTTCTATCTGACTACGTCAAAATAATGGAAGTTCATAAAGCAATGTGTGGACTTAGCTTCTTTGGTTTTTATTGCTGGAAATTATTTTTTTAAGTTAGTGTTTTTTCGCACCTATGTAAATTTATTTGTAAAATATACCTCAAGTAGTATAATAATGTAACGAAAAGAATAATTCTGAATACTTATATGAACAGGAAAAGAAAAATAACATGGCGGCTTGCAATAAACAAAGGCGCTCATTCGCATTCCTTCGCATTCCATCGCCAAGTTGGAAAAAAAATGTTGCCCACAACACAAGACAAACGCTCCCCAAAGAGAACCCTTATAGCTTGGTTCCCGAACCGCGCGGGGTGTCTACAAATTCTGGACGGAAGACGCGTATATGGCAAATATTTACACGAATGTAATACTTTCTAAGGCGAGGATATTACGTTATGTCAATTTATGCTAATACAAGCCCTAAGAAAGATGTATCGCACACTTTATGAGCCCGGAAATTAGATGCCATCGTTTCATAAGCCTGAAAAGGGAATGTTGAAGAATTAGTTGTTTTGCGGTTACTAAACAAATGTGTGTGCCGCTGGTTTTTAGGGTTCCGTGGCCGAATGGCAAAAAATGGAACCCTTATAGTTTCGTCAAGTCTGTCTGTTTGTCTGTCTGTCTGTCCGGACATGTCACAGCCACATTATTCTGAAAGTATTAGCGTTACATAGTTGAAACTTGGTAGGTAGGTGTATCCTGTTGACCGCTTTACGATTCTCATACAAAAAAATATATATTTAAGGCTTCATACATACAACTAAAATAGAAATTATTTTTTTTCTTTTACCTTTGCGTATGGGGTATCTATGGATAGGTCGTTTAAAATGAGGTTGTGGTTTCTAGAATCATTTTTTCCAAAGTCTAACATTTGGAAAATAGACACTTCCAAAGTGGTAAAATGAGTGTTTCCCCCCCCTCTAACTTTTAAACTAAGCGAGTGAAAATTTTGAAAAAAATGCATAATGTAGATCTTAACAAATACTTTCAACGAAAATTGGTTTGAACGAGATCAAACCGGTAGTTTTGGAGATCTAGCACATTTTCAACAACCGCAAATATAACATTTCCCTTCATACAAACACTATAAAAAACAAATTTATTTTTCGATCAACAAAATATTGTGGTATTTTAGTTAAAGTTGGTACGGAACCCTCAGTGCTTGAGTCCGACTCGCACTTGACCGGTTTTTTTTCTTACGTTGTATAACAACGTGATGAAACCCTTGAACAGTCCACAGGAAATTTCCTCTTCAGGTAACACTAGGTAAGTTTTTAGTTCTAGTGATAGTTACTCAGTAGTGACCTCTAGTGGAACTTAATAGATTGGTTTCTTGAATTTACCCGACCACTAGACTTTATCATTAAAAGTAATAAATTAGCAAAAAATAATAAAAGATGGAAAGATATTAATGTTTATGAATTTAACTCGAAGCTTATAAGGATTAACTCCTACAGGACCATAAGACCGCCGGCGGTCGCTAACAATTAATTTTAATTGTGTCTGGAATAACATACACTCAAGAGGTGAAATACTTGACTTATCGCTGTTAGGTATGCCCTGACAGGAAATGCTAAGAAAGGACAAAATATCATGATAAATTTTAATGTCATAAGTTAAATTAAATTTTCGTACATAAGACCGGACCCACGTCCTCTATGTTTATGTTGAATAAAACAGTTTGAATGTCCAAACCAGCAAAATACCAGGTGAATCAAGTAACTTATCCTTTCATTGGCCAATATTCGTATTCTGGTCGCTGCGCAAAATTTAGACAAATCCAAATTCCTGTGTTTGCATTATTCAATTCGGTACATGGCTTGGCTGCGCTTTTGAATAGCATAATGATGTAACAGAATCAAATACAGCAGAATCGCTACTTAAGCTTGTGTCTGCGATAACTAGAAACCGTGTTTGAGATTTTTAAAATGACTATCATTCTTTTGAATACCCTTTATGTTAAAAAAGTATGAGATAAATTTAAAAATGTAGCTCAGAAGTGTCTTCAAAATACCGTTTTGGATTTGTGTGTACTTAGTTGATTTCGACACAAACAGAAATCAGGCTGTTAAAACGATACCCACCGTCCATGGCACAGAATTATTCAGTTTTTACATATATTTCGACAGATAAAAGACCGACACTTCTATTTTACTAATTTTTTAGACATTTTTTTCTTTATGACAAAGTTTTTCTATTTTCACTGAATTTAATCATAAAAATTACACGGCGATTTTTTCATGACTCTTACAACGGCCAGTTACATTAATCTATATCTAGAAAAAGATAAGCCTATCTTTATAATGTTGCTTAGCAACCATTGCTATTTTGAAGTTAATCAAAGTAAATGTATTCCGAAAACCTCTGGTATGCCCATCGTCCATTAAAACTAGTTAAAATTAAGACATACCGACGTCACACCAGTAAGCCTACTGCATAACTTTCTACTCTCTGTATGTCGCTACTTTGTGTGTATAGTCAGCTCCATTTTGTCCAAGAGCTAATTTCGTTAATGCACGTTTTCCCTGTCTGACCACTGAAAAGTTTGCACTGTTCTCTACACCGAAATCAATATTGCTGAAATATATCGAAAATATTGCCACTTCCGTATGCGTTTATTCACAGTTGAGTGTGTCCTAACAAAATGTTATTTTTTGTTATAGAGCGCCGTCCATCTACTTCTGATCAAACAAATTTATTGTAAAAAGATATTCCGAAAATGTTTCATACATATTTAACACCTTAGCGGAAGGTGTAAGAAAGATGTTCCGCGGTTTTTAGGTTTTGGATAATTTGCGTTTTATTGCTCTTTTAAGATCTTGTGATTACTTATTATGATTTCGTAAATTATGTTTCCTGCGTAGGAATGTATGAATGTGTTTGTGTCGTGCGCTGTCGGCACATTAAAATGATAGCACCATCTTTCTCTTCCATTGGGGATGATATGTAACTAGAGGAGAACTGCCAAAAGAAGACGTGCAGCAGCATCTATTTTATACCACTGACCAAACAGCGAACGCCATCGGGCCTGCCAGAGTGGAAATTATGGAGAAATGCTTGTTATGGAGACGGCCTCAGTCCAGCAGTGAACTGTAACTGACAGTGGACCTGCATGGGCTAATAATGATGATAATGATGCTGTATGCTATAGATACAGGATGAAATTTCAATACAACAATCTACGAAACAAAAAAACAAATGACGATTTTTTTCTTTTGGTATAGCCCAGTACAAAAATGACATGATAAAGCCACGGCTTCCTGTTAACACTTTTTTTACGCGATGCACATCTCATTCATTCATTACGATACTATTTATAAGTTTTTGATTTTCCCTTAATACCTTTATAGGCTTAGGACCGTAAAAATTAAAAACAATGTTGCGAAAAATTTTATTGGTTAAAAACTTGACCTACATTTTTAATTAATAAATGGGCTAAGTATAGCTATAAAAAATTTTGAATGTGATAAAAAAGTCAAGTTATAATAGACTTTGGCAGACGAGTTTGCGGTTGTCAATGATGACAACGCAGCAGTCCATCTACTTCAAGCAGGCCTGTAACAACACCGACGAGATAGTTTGAGAAGAGGTATTATCTTGGCAACAACTGCTTATCGACATATTATTTCAGGTGTTAAACAACATTTTTGTTGGGAACAAGAAGGTTGTCATCAATCATTATAATTACTTTACAAATCGTGGTACCTAAATATCAACGTTTTAATTCTCTTAGAATCCTAAAGGCAATATCTTTTCTTAAGGGAGCATGATTTTGTTTACACTCACATCGTGAATATTGTGCTCGTAATATTTTGCTGATACGGAAGCGGAACGAAACATGAATATTAAGTGATCGATCTTAATACGATTTGGTAACAAGGGTTGTATGATTAACTTACTAACGCGTTTTCACTCGAACCTCGTTAGTCAAATGCTTATCTGGTAGCCGAGCATGTTTGCTTATGAGTTGCCTTGTGGTGCTGGCATGGAAATAGAATAGAACCATCTTTTTTTTTTTCAGTATGTTGCGTAGAAGCGACATAATTAGCCAGATAAATATGGGCATTCTCCCTACCAATGGCTAGAATGCAATCGCCTTGAGCCTACTTGATGTTTCGATTACAGTGAAATGGTCTTTTTGGTGAGGTTTATGTCCAAGTGGACTGATGTAGGCAGAACACTCAGCAAACCTGTGGTACATAATAATCGTCAACTATATCGTACGTTTGCTTATATGCTCAGGCCAAATACTTGATAGAATCAAGTGCAAAGAAAACCAGTTGCTTAAAGTGAAGTGGAGTGGAGAAGTTGGGAGAACTTAAGTCCCATATTAAAATTATCGGGACTTTCTTGTTGCATTTTTACGTTTCCCGACGTTTCGATCCGATTGCACGAATCATGGTCGCGGGCAGACTGAAGGCGCTCGGCGTCTACCCGCGGGTAGAAGAAAACATTTCATTTTCAGTCTGCCCGCGACCATGATTTGTGCAATCGGATCGAAACGTCGTGAAGGTAAATTATTATTTACCTTTAAATAACGGTTCGTTGCATAAACCCCGTAATTATCGTACTTTATAAAAACGAGACAAATGCGTGTTCGATTCGCCCATCGAGGATTCCGTACAAATTTGTTAATACTCGTACATTATTATGTAAATGGTTAGAGATTCGAGCCTCGTAACAGTAGTAGTTTTTCGCAAATTTCATGGTTGATCTAGGTCAGTGGGAAAGACCCGCAAAAGCATAAATGACTGTGACTTTATTGAGATCGCTGAAATACAAAATATTTCATTAACTTTAGGTTCGCCACTTTATGGTGTGCAATTAAAAGAATTTGAGTAGATTTAATGTATTAGTATTTCTTATAACATTCGCTAGTAAGCTCAAATGTTAAGATATTACAGAATGCGCTCCTGGTGCAACATTGTGCACGTACCTTTAGGAGCTACGGGTATTCCATTAGTTAGATGCAACGCAATGTTTGTCGGTTTCCGTCTGTTTATTTCTTTTCCATCTATTCGATAGTTACATTGTTTTTATTCTCCATTCAATAACAAATTTTTCATTATGTTCTTAAGGCAATAAAGTAAAGAGCAAAACTCTGTAGCGGTTTATGTGCCCGCGTTGTGTGCCCGTGCACACAACATACGCTAAGATGGAAGACTTTCTGTCGGGACCTTGAGACTCGTAGACTTGTCCTACTTATTTGTGTTCTTGTTATGATTTGTACTCTTTATATTGTCATTATTATTTTTTGTTTTTACCTCTTTTCCAATGTTTTTTTTTTCTCTGGGTTTTGTCAAATAAATGTATCTTTATCTTTATCTTTATCTTTTATGAGAATTACTAGAAGTGGTTGTTATTGATCAACAAATTCAGCGTAGTTTATTATTACAATTTAGAAAAAATTTGCGGCAAGTGTGATCTTTACTTAAGGTTAAAAATATTCAGGTCTGTTTTTTTTATTTTATTTTAAAAAGCCAAGAAAGAGCATAATAATTTATTCGAACTTGGCGCGTTCTATGACCACTACTTTTGTAAGGTTGAACGAATTCGTAGTATATTATATCGTTTAGTTCAAAGATTGCTGAATAAATGCTTAAATTGATCGGAAAATCAGTAACTTTGGAGTTGAAAACATAGTTGTAGAAAAACAGAGTTTAATTTGTCATTTTATTTTGTTTTTACTGTAAAATAATTTACACCTACAAAAATACAAAACATGTAATTTAAAATATTTAGGGCGTGCCAAACAAAACATCAACACCGATCGTACCTGGGCTGACTTTAAATCTAACTTTACAATATAAATAAAACAGGTTTATTTACAAACAAATTATTGTTTCTGAACTTTTCAGCTGAAAGCGCTCGGCGTGTAGCCAGACTTATGTCAACAGGACGCGTTCAAATTTAACCAAATCTCGTGCATGGGTATTTGGCAAGCTTGTCATTGTCGCTCGACAGAAAACTGATAAATTCCTGACTCAGAGTGTAAAAGTTAGTAGTTAACTGTGAAAATTCTACGTAACAGAACGGGCGACACAGCTTTACTAGATCTAGCACATTCCAATGACATTTCAATTTGTCAAGTAAAATGTTAATGACATCTGTTTGGCAAGTTATGTGTTCATGATTTATCTGTTTAGTTCCTTTCCTTGACTATTTCAAATTAAGAGAGGTTGGGAAAGAAAACTATGTATTTATGTATTTAACGACCTCCGTGGCGGAGTGGCGTACACACCGGTTTTCAAGGTGTCACCTGCTCCGTGGTCCCGAGTTCGATTCTCGGACGGGTCAATGTAGAGAAAAGGTGTTTTTCTACATTTTCTCCGGTCTGGGTATTTGTGGTACATTCGTTGTTTCTGGTTTCCAAACACGAGTTCTTTAAATAGTTATTCAAATTGGGATCAGAACAATGTATGTGATGTGGTCCACATTTATTGTATTTTATTTATTATTATATTAGTACTTCAATACAATCTTAAAAAGATAAGAAAAATGTAAAATGAATGATAATGCCTAAACCCAAACAGAAAAGGACCAAGTAATAAGAATGTCAACATCATCATAAAATAAATAAGCCCTTTCAAATGGAGTTCCCCGTCAAATTTTTTAAGATGCTCGTAAATGTTGATGTTACAGCCTCACAGTCCACATACATTATTCAACAAAGTTATACAAAAATTATTCAGGCATAACATTAAGTCAGGAGACCGGTCCAATAACTTTGGCAAAAACCTGAAGTGGTGTTAGCGCTTTGATGTAGAGTCTACTATTAAAATCGCTGTCCAGAATTTACCTAGTTGCTAAGAAACGAGACTCACAGTCATGGTATCCTAAAAAAGTTCCTATAATCCCTAAACAAAGCAACGGTCAATTGTAGGGGACACCGGGGCTAGTTGGCCATAGTGGTAGGTTGACTAAGATTACATAGTTTGTGTTATTAATAAGGTTATAAAGATAGTATGCGAGTTCACGTTCCAACAAATATTTAGGGAGAGGGAGGGGGAAACCCACCTAGTTTTCATGAGTAGTTTTTTATTACGCAGCACTCTGAATCAGGTCAAATAAGTGGCAGTTAGTGAACCTACCACTGTAGTCAACCATCCCCGGTCTCACTTACAATATAAAGTTTTTCTTTTTCGTTTGGGCGAGGCACGCATGACAATGGGTTTATGAAAATCTAAAAGGTAAAGCAACGGCCAATAAGCTATTAATAAGTCTCCATATCAAATATGAGTAAGAAAAAGTCTACGGACTTTTAATACTAGATATTAACTTGTTGGGCTAGAGCAGCGCTCGTCAGAAAAATTCCTAAAAAACTGGCCGAATACGCTTTTTTTTTTAAATTTCATTTCATCACTTACTCACTTTTGGGAACAGTGCCAGTATACTTTTCATTCATATAGTCGAGGTCGACAACATATAAAAATTTCAGCCAATTCAACTGGAAGCATATGCTCCAACTACCGTTTCCACTTAGAATATATTTTGTATTTGACACCGCTTGCTGTCGATATATCTTTAATATATTTTTTGTTTTTTTTATATAACCATATCGATATCTCAATCCAACAACACTAGCCTCCACCATTAATGATCAATTCAATTAATTACAGGAATTTTCATTTAGCCAAAATGGTGTCCAATTTTTGGTTGGATCCCCGATATTTATTAAATAATCCCTTTCAAGTTCAACCGAGTACCAAAGGGTTATTATCTTTCAGGAATTAATCTAATCAATTACTTTAAGAGGGAGGCTTAAATTGTGTTCTTATATTATTTTGGAAATAAGATTATTTTAATTTAATTTTGAGAAAATTTTATGCATATTTTTGACTATTTCAGCAGCAGATTTCAGCATAAAATGACATTTCTATCATCATAATAAGTACAAGAATAAAAACAAAACTTGCAGATTCCAGCTTCAGACTACACAAAGTTAGCAATCCATCCCTACGGGAATCGCATAAAGTTTTTCAGCAGAGCACCATTGACTCTTGTTTAACTAACTGTTCTTGAGTTTAAAATTCACGTTTTAATAAGTAAATGTTGAGCAGAAAATATTTAAAACTAGCTTTTGCCCGCGACTTCGTCCGCGTGAAGTAGTTATTTTTGGTATTTTTTTACTTTTTGCATGCTATTTTTGGTGGTGGTAACATTATCCCCCTTAAAAAGTAGCCTATGTCCTTCCCCAAGGTCTAATCGGTGGGTTAGGTTAGGTTAGATTGTAATCCATCGACGTTCATTTATGAACTGACGAAGTTTACAATTTTACGGTGACATAACCATTACGCATAACATCTTGGCAGTATTATTTTTATTTTTTAGGGCTCCGTACCCAAAGGGTAAAAACGGGACCCTATTACTAAGACTTCGCTGTCCGTCTGGCTGCCCGTATGTCCGTCTGTCCGTCTGTCTGTCACCAGGCACCAGGTATCTCAAGAGCCGCAATAGCTAGACAGTTAAAATTTTCACAAATTATTTATTTCTGTTGCCGCAATAACAACAAATACTAAAAAACAAAATAAAATAAATATTTAAGCGCGGCTTTTTAATTTTTGCTCGATATCAATAAATAGTAACAGGTAGGCACTAGATCAACTAAATTTATGTCTGACTCGCACTTGGCCGGTTTTTATAATTAACTTTCTAACTCGCTTAATAAATGTTGTACCTATATTTTACTTCTAATTATCTTGCTGTTTGTAAATTATAATTGTTGTTTTTTTTTTATTTTCAGCCATGCTGAAGTGGCAATAATAAGAAACCAATGGCTGCGCTTGGGCGAAAAGGTTCTGGAATGGTGACAGCGCATCGGACGATCTGTGAATATGAATGTGGGGAGCACTCGGTAGACCAAAGATCAGGCCCCTAATTCGCGTAACCGAATCGTATCACAATCGTAATTGAACGACAGGTTTTTGACAGTTCTAGTATGGGCTAAATGTCAAAATCGTCCAATTCAATCACGATCGAACTGCGATTCGGTTACGCGAATTAGGCCCCTGGTGAAACTGGCTAGCCAGAAGAGGGCAGCAGGCCTATGGCGTCATTTTGCCGAGATGATAAGCTGTATTGCTTGTAATAAAAGGTGTCAAATAGCTGAATTTTATTGTGCTTTTAAGTAATGAAACGATAAAATATAAATATTGTAACAAAAAATAGTTATTACTCTTGTAAACTCTCAACCCGAGTGAAATTGTTGTGATTTTTTTTAAGAAAGTAAGTAGTCTCCCCTACATCTTTTTATTATATTTTTACTAAAGTGTTTGTGTAGTATGCTGAAGTTGTATAGTTTTACATTAACCTATAAAACGAACGTGCTGGCCTTAAATAGAACCTCAACCCCTTCTCCTGCTATGGGTGTTGTAAAAAGCGACTAAACGAGCACTGCAGTATCTTCTATCCACCATTGGGCAAATTGCAATCGCCGACCAACAAGGTTGCGATATTTCGGCATGGTATAACGTCTTGGCGGAGTTTTTTTTAAATTGTATTAGAAAATATATCTTATAAAAATATAAAATATTAATTTGGCCATTCATTTAGAAACACGCTGTTACACACACGGACTTGTGTAAGGTTTATTCATCCATACCACACTTTTATAGGTTACTTTGTTCTACGTTGTACGTAGGTCCGTCCGTCCGTCCGTGTCTCTCAAACAAGACCGTTATGACGGGAACGCGAGGAGATATCAAGATAAAATTAAAACCATAAACTCAGGACTACATCCCCTTAAAGCTGTGAAAAAGTCAAACTTCTAAGGTAATGAAAACAAAAAAAAAAACATTCTCCAAATGTGTACGGTACCCTCGAGGGCGAGTTGACTGACTGACTTTTCAAGGTCATGAATTACTTCTATCAGATTTTTAAAGGATAGGTATCTTATTGTACTTATTTCATATTTTTAAAGAACTAGCATGATTAGCAGGGTACAAAAAAAAGTGTATACTGGTAATGGTAATGGTATTTGTGTAAGGTTTATTCATCCAGGTCCTGGCCGAAGCAAAATAATAGGTCCGTGCGCGTCAAAGCATGATTTAAAATGAAGTCTTATTTTTTTGCATTTTTCTAAGATTATCTCAAATCTTAAAAAATAAAAATAACACTGCCAAGATGTTATACGTAATGGTTATGTCACCGTAAAATTGTAAACTTCGTCAGTTCATAAATGAACGTCGATGGATTACAATCTAACCTAACCTAACCCACCGTTAGTTTATAATCTCACGCGTTATTTTGTAAACTGACAGATCTCATAATTTTACGGTGACAGTTACATAACGTGGACTTCATTTTCTAGGAGGTTCAAAATGCACGGTGTATTAAGGCCTAGTCCTGAACTTATATACGAGACAAAAAAAGTAATGCAGTAATAAATATGGCAATATAGTCTAAATTTGTACTTTAATATTGGACTATCGTTTCCATATCACATAAACTGTGTACCTATTATTCGCAACGGTCATATCAAAAATGTTATCTCCTGTATACATACCCGGCTCATATCAACTAAGAACCATCCCCATCTGAAGTGGAATCCGGACATATTACATAGCAAACAACAAACAACAAGTTCTTAGCCGTATTTATGGATTCGTCCGATGTGACGCGTATAGGCGCGAATGGTCCAGTCGTGCCGTATCGCGCGCTCGCATCTTGGCTCTCTACTACATAATCCGATCGTCCTACTTAATCTTAAGAGGGATGGGTACCATTCTGAGAACGTTTGCCATTTTACAAAAGAAAAGTTTGGTAGAAAAAAGGGTATAAAACGTCAAACACACGATTAAAAATCATGGCACACTTACGTATATTCTGCGACTGGTAGGTACTGAATTACCTAGTACTCGTATATGGCTTTATAGAATAACTACACGACAATAGCAGATTTATTCTAAGCTAAACAGACAGAAAAGTACTTCAGACATATTGAGGGAGAATCTAAAGATTCCTCTACTTTGACTCCGAGTGACTCTTGCGATGCGAAGCGTATATATTATTTCGGGGTCGTATTTTGCTCGACTCGTACTAGTACAATCGGATCGCCTTACTTCATCCAAAAGAGGATGGATACAGTATGGAATGCCTTTGCCTTTTCTCGGAAGATGTATTGAGTGTGAGTTCTAGTGAAGTGAAATTGAGAACTAAAATACTTTACAAGACGAAACTTTGTATTTTTATATGCAAAATGTATTTAAATTTATGCTGGGAAATTTAAAGAAAAATATCAAATCGCAAGATGGGGGTTGCATAAGCACAAGTCAGGACAGAGGTCTATGATTGGCGGCTAAGGCAAACTCTGACACCATATAACCCTTGAAAGAAAATTGCAGAACAAAAAGGAAGCGAAAACAGTTACTTAACTTGACAGTAACTGAAAACAAAAATTAATCGTTTTGACTTACAAAAGCATAGTCATGAATTTCGCTAACCTAACTACGCTAACGCTAACTTCGCTAACCACGATTAACACTTCAACACATGTCAAGATTTAACCTGCTATAGCTATTAAGAAATGATGCTATTGAGTTTTTGTGTCAAAACATTTGACGCGAATAGATCGACGCGAAACCATTCGCCACTCGACCTACATCGCTAACAGCGACCACAATATATGCAGATACACTAGGTTTATCCCGCACTCCTGCTCGCCCACATTTATGATGCTAAAAGCCAACTTATATTAGGGGATTTTACTTCTAAACAAAACTGGTTTTTAAGACAATAGAACACTATTGGCAAATTACCTCTAGTATTTATTGAATCACAGTAAACTTTTCTTTGACTGATGTCCTTAGGAGAACTGTTGGTAGGCAGCGGCTGAATGGAAGAAGCCCATCCATCGAGCCATCAATATTATTAGTGACGTGACACGAAGGAGGCCTACGTAAAGCAGTGAACGGAATCAGCCGTTGATTGATTGATTGAGTAAAGGAGACAATACTGCATTAGTCATTAAAAAGATGGCTATTAAACCACGAAGAACCTGTCCTGGAGATATAATCTACATTTACCATCGCGTAGTTTGATTGTTTACTAAAGGAAAGTTATGTATTTGTATGTTACAATACCAACAACGAACAGAGAGAGTCTGTCATGAGCACTTTTGAAAAAGGAACTACACTTGGTTGCGTTCCATTATACCAACATTTAACAATAGCTACAGTTGATTTCCGATCGAAACATCTAGCAATCATCATCTCAGCCTTCAGCATAACCTATAAACGATCTCCTAAACAAATCCTGACGATTTTGACTTTCCATATATTTTACGAGGAAATCGCACATAATCGTCACGCTTGTCAGACGGGTTGGCGATTGCAGTTGGCCAACGGTTAAAAGAAGTTGCTGCTGCCCGTCATCTTCTGGGGGTAGTCCATGGTCTCTCTTTGTAACACCTGCAAAAAGAAAACGGCCAATTTCTTAAAATCCCAAACAGCTGATAAGTTGTATATATTTTATTTTGACTTCGGTTTCGAATAAAGTGTTTGTAGTGTATGGGCCCTAGGGGTTAAGAAGTTGTGCGTTATTTCAATTTAAAATACTCTGCTTAGACTTACTTGATTGCTCTAGTCGTTTGAATACCGGGCCAAGATCTCGGGGTCCCGGGTACGATCTCCAGGTCGGTCAAAAAAAAAGAGTTTCGAATTTTCAAACATTGCTCGGGTTTGTGATCACCACCAATTTGGCAAGCGTGGTGATTATACCCATCATTGCTGTGGTAACTTGAATTTAATGATTAGGCCTTTTTCTTGCAGTGGAAAGATTATAAGCTTATATGATTATAAGGTATATGAAAAGTACCTAAGTAACAACTTAGGTACTTTTCATATACCTTATTGAGTGCCTCCATGATTTGGTTCGGCACGAGATCTCTTTGTGGATGCATTACTTAGAAATTGGGCCTACTCTTCCCTTGTGTTGTGTACTGCCCTAACAGTGACTCTTTGTACTAACGTGCGGAGACACGGCGACAAAGGCCAGACGACTTTGATGTCCGCTATTTCAACATACTTAATTGCACATAAGAGTATCGACCTCTATATTATGTACTGGGTATTGATTACAAGGTCAGCGGAATCCTAATAGTGGCATTTCTAATCAGAGTCTATTAAGGACAATTTTCGATACTTCGAAACTAGATTTGGACGGCGGCTTCTTATCTGTAGAATTCACGAATTTATTTTTAAGTAGACTTGTAGCAATACTTACATAGAGGAAAACTGCATTCTCAAAGTAGTACTTGCATGATAGGTGTACGAACATGCAGACTGTCAAATTTAAATTCAATTAAATATTGTTTTGGTTTCTGTTGCTGTTATAAAACTCCTTCGATTAGTACAGTCATTTGTCTGTTACCAACAATCATTGAAAATGTAAAACCAGCACATGTCATCCTACCCGGAAAAACAGCGCTACCTACTTTTCATTGAGAATTTAAAACACACAGGGTCATAGTCAGGTTGTTCAGTTACATAAACACGTACTGAAAAAATATTTAAATGAAGACAGATCACTTAAATCTAGTCATTAACAAATCTACTATTCGGCTCAAGTATATCTCTCACCACACAAAGCCTCCGGTTACAAATTACTGTACCATTTGCGTGTTCATGACGTTTATTAGTTGAGTGAACCTGAACCTGAGCTTTGAGAAGCTCCCGTAAACTTGACCCTCTCAAGTTTCCAACCATCGAGGCATACCCACGCATATGTGATATTCGTGGAAAGCTATGATGACACCTATATTGGTATTGCCTAACAATGTATAACCTACTTCGACTTAGCTCTCTTGTGAATACTAGTACATTTAATCGAGCAATACTTGTATGTACATAATCTGAATCTCAATAATGAAATTTAGTATGGTGGGAATTTCGAGGACGATAAATCGATTTTTAGCTTAGGTTTAGAAAACATCGCTTTATACGTGTTTTCAGGCATCGAAAAACTGCTGCAATATAATTAAAATGTTATAGTAATTTTCGCTACCATCTACCAGGCTATATAGCTTAGGTAAAAAATCGGGCGGCCCCAAAACGGGAAAAGCCCGATTCTTGTCCAGCTGATTACTTTTTTCATTTTATTAGTTATCCTTTTTTTAATCATTATTTCGTATCTAAATATGATTTCTAACAACTTTATATAGTTTAAAACTGCAATGACTTTAAAGTCAGTCTGTATATTTCCTGTATTGTTTAAATATTTTTGAACACCGAATTTTGTCTTATTTTATTTAATACCTAACTCGTTATGACTGCGAAGTTTTTTAGAAGTTTTCCTATATTTTATCTTTGCTTTCACTATGCAGCTTTTTTAACAAAAGGTAGCCTATGTTCCCCGGACAATGCAATAATAATTAATCCATTGACACCTCATTCACCAACAGCTCGGTAGTTTAGCTGCAAATATGGAACCCACATAAATACCCAAAGTATGTACATATATATATATATATATACTGCTAAAACCAGCTAAATCCCTTCTCGTTGGCTTTGCCGTATAGTCGGGTAAAAAACAAGATTTACCAAAAACAAAAACCAAGCCAAGTTTGGACTCCAGGTATAACACTATAATGCTCACGGGACCGAAGTTTCTTTTCCCGAAAATTCTGCAGTTATTCGGAACGGATTACCGATGGGACTAAAACCTGTAGGTACATCGCATTTATTTATTCAACAAGTTTCATTGAGAGACGAAGTGCGTAAGCGGATTGCGCTAAGCCGCGGCCATACTGAGAGCAAACACGGGCCTAAAATGTATCTCGGAAAATAATTTGACATTACTTTGTTTATGTTTTACTTTGGCTGCCTTGTGAATAGTGTCTATAGCAATCACATGACCAAAAATATAATGTAATTGGTTAGAGTAGTCGCCCAGTAAGCGAAGGTGGTGCTTTTGAGTCCAACATAAGATTTTTATTTTTTTTATTCAATGAATTGAATTCGTAAGTTACACCAGCAATTTATTTACTTAATAATAATCTCAAAACATGTTGTTATTTCTTCAACCGATCAAAAGATCTTCTTTTTATCGTACGACTACCCTTCAAAAATAGTCTTGTGTTAAAAAATCCGTAAAATCAGTTTTCTTTCTGCAAATAGGCCCCAGGAGGCGCTTTTGCACGTCCCAATATTTAAACCTACCACTGCTCCCGGACAAGTCTGGGCTAGTGCCGAGAAGAAGCAGCGCAAGAAAGTCACACTATTATCAGTCTCTTTTTAAATAAATGTTTACAAAAGGTTTAAGCAAGTACGAGCTAGGACAATTTAATGCCATACATGCCTATAATTTTAAATAATCATTAATAGTGTAATAGCCCTTTTTCAGAAAAAATACTTTGACATACGATTTAAGTTTATGTACAGCCCCCTAGTTCGCGTGACCAAATCGTATCACAATCGTAATTGAATTGCAGGTATTTGACAGTTCTAGTATGGGCTAAATGTCAAAATCGTCTAATTCAATCACGATCGAACTGCGATTCGGTAACGCGAATTAGGCCCCAGGGAGTTCAGCAATAGCCTGTGGTAATTTGTTGAAAATACGAATACAATTTCCCATGAACGAATTTCCTACCGAGAGTCTTTCAAGTCACCTACCTACAGGCCTCTGACTTGCCTTGTGTCTATGACTTCTATCTTCCAACAGAACCCGTAAACAACCACTTAACGTGCCTTCCGAAGTGCTCCAGCTTCCCCCATTCCTTCCAGACTCAGATTAATTTCGAATATAGGTATATACATCATTTATCCAGACCAGTACAAACAGACATGTTCATGCACACAAATTTGTACTGTGCGGGGATCGAACCCGCAACCCATGTTAATCCTTACTTAGAGATAATTTCCTGTATCACATGGTCATTTCAATACGATAAATGGTGTTTTGTCTGGCTCAAGCTAATTATTAACTACAGATCGCTAGGAAACAATCTCAGTGACTAATCTACCCTAGATCTAGTTGCTTAGTATCGGCAAACACCGATCAATTCGCATAGCTCATCCAAAACAGCGCTCATCGGATGGCAAAGGGCTAATTGGATGTCACGTTGGACTGAAAAGCTTAAAGCTTCACTCCGCGGCGGAGCATGGCGCATTGACGCGCTCCATAATGCAACAAAGAACATTTACATTCTAGCACAAAATTTACATAATTATCAGGACATAGGCTCCAAAAGGAGGAATCCTAACTAAATAGGTTGAATTATTGATTCTTTAAATTTCCACCTCCCTTTTCAACCCTCTACGAGATGTTTTCATGAAGATGATGCAATTAATACTTCTTTTGTACGTTTGTCGTGTACCTAAAGGTTCCCTCGAAAAAATGGTATTGATGGACCATGTAATTGGCAACCAATTTGAATTTTTATATATCATCATAATTTAGTTATATATGTAACTTCTGGACACAACACTAAATTTAACATAACATGAAGAACATTAACTGTGCAATTACGATATGGTACAAACCTTGTATCCTATATCTATGGTACAAACAACTCACTAAAACACTTGCCTGCCAACTTTCCAGGCCAATCGATGATGACTGACCTTTTAACTGTAATTTTTTTTCTAGTTGATGCGTGAGTGAAATGTGTCTTTGGCCACACGTCCGTGACAAATGACAAGTCTGTGAACGTTCTAGACTAGAAGTAGAAACGAAATTCAGTGCTCACCAATTCAGACCTGGTTGTAACATAAAGCCTACTTATAAGGCTTACAGATAATAAGTCTGTTCGAAAAAAAAACACTTGAAAATCGATTTTAGTATCGACGCTTTTACAGGTGAAGTAAATCGACAGATCAATAAGTTCTTTTTTTCCAGCTTGAACTGTATATCCTAAAAGAGCTATTAATTCCTCAAGCGTCTCTGGCGCAGCGATCGCAAACAAGTCGTTAGTCGTCGCGTCACGTGTTTGGATCGATTAGCACAAGTACATGCTAGGTAATACGCTTGCATTGAACTTTAGACTCAACTGCACACGCTTAAGGGTATATACCATTTGAATATGTTATTGTTCGCGACTGTACTCGTGCAACATTCAAATGCTATTTACTATTTGCACTGCAGCCGTATTGTGAGCAGACTTCAGAATCGATATGCACTTGGGAATGCGATCGTAAGTGCAGATTCAAAGCTCAAATTATTTGGTACGACTGCAAACAAAGCTAAAATCTCGGTATCGCCTTCTACAAATATCGTTGTTTTATATAATAGACATTTAGCTTTGCCATCAAAGTGGATACTTACTTTAGAATATGGGATTGAAAACACTATGACTTCAATACTGTCATTTACCACAATGTAAGGTAGACGACCTCCGTGGCGGAGTGGCGTGCACACCGGTTTTCAAGGTGTCACCTGCTCTGAGGTCCCGGGTTCGATTCCCGGACGGGTCAATGTAGAAAAAAAGTGTTTTTCTACATTTTCTCGGGTCTGGGTGTTTGTGGTACCTTCGTTGTTTCTGGTTACCAAAATACGAATGCTTTAAATAGTTATTCAAATTGGGATCAGAACAATGTATGTGATGTTGTCCACATTTATTTATAAAGGCAATAAACACAATCCTTAGGCACAATAGTTTACGATCCTGCGAGTAGAGATGAGTTATAACAGGTAAAAGTCGATATCTGTTACTACTGTTCTTGTTATGTAAAAATAACAGTTCCAAATATCTGTTATTAAATAACAGCCTGTTATTCCTTATTTTGTTACTTCCTGTAGCCGCTGTCGCTCTCGCAATCAGGTTTTAAATGTTTGTTAATCTACTCATGTATCCGATTTAGTGTTTTATAAGTCAAATTATTTTAATTTACACGTACACTAGTATCATTGATGTAAGAAATTGATTTGATAAGAAACATTTTGTGTTTTTATTTTGTGAATGTATCCGAACATTACGTCAAAATATCAATCAAATACAAGAACAAATGTAGGAGACTGTTTCTGATACCTAAAACTGAGTAATCTAGTAACCACTTCATTTTTTCATGTAATAAATACTAGGAGCTTCTCTTTTCAACGCGATCGAAAAAAAGAGATAGAGCTATTAAACTGCTCATAAAACCAAATTAAGAAGACACATTTTGCCTATGATATTTGCGAATGTGAGGTTGATTTAAATTTGTTGTTTAGTCAATACTAGGTGCCTCTCTTTTGTGTATAAGCGAAATTAATGAGAGGGGATGATACAATAACAGTTATTGTGCAGATAACAGCAACAGCCAAGCAATATTTCATGCATCTGTTCTTCTACTGTTCTTACGGCAACTGTTAAGATTTAGCTGTTATTTCCTATAACAGATATTTATCTTAGGAAGAACAGTTGTTATATTCGGTATTTAAATATCTGTTAAATTTATCTGTTGCGATAAATACGCCTCACCGGTACCTGCGAGTGGGATTATTTGCAATTTATTAACCATCTATGGGTCGCGACCACAGAACATAGAAAGAGGTTTTCCATGTTCTGTGGTCGCGACCCACTTTAATGGTGGCGGAATATTATATGGGCCCAGCCCGTAAAACGACTCACTTTGTTCGTTATTTGGAAAATCCTTTATTCATTAAAATAAAATTTAAATTTACGGATTAAGCCGTGTTTATTAGTTTACATTATATTTTGGTTCATCCCGATGCGAAGTTTTAAACACTTAACACCTTTGTGGTCACAGGTAGACTAAGGTGTTATTCAAATTTCAGAAGGTAATTTGAAAAATGTTTAAAACTACCCCATCAAATTGTTTTCGTTTATGTAGATACCTATTATTAAGTCTATGGCCCATCCACAGATAATCGTCGATACAAGTAATGTATCTATAGTACAGAGGAAAAAGTAGTTGCTCTGAAAGCAAAATGTCGTAGCTTCAAACAGTGCCGTACCTAGGGTGGGCCCCATGTTGCCCCAGGGCGCCGGAATGAACAGACACCATTAATATTTATAGCATAGTTTTACCAGTTAGTTTAATCACGTAATCCGTGTAATAATTAGACTTACAAGCAAAGAACATTAATAAATTTATATAGCGTAGTTAAGCTCGCACCGGGCGCATAAAAGGCTAATTATGGCATTCCAAATCCCATATGATGCTGGTTAAACAGTAAAATTTATTTAACAACTCCAAAGTTAAAAACTTGCATTTTACTAACTAGTACTATATTTTAAGTCGTCTCAAAAGTTGTAAGAAAATCAATTGTTCTATAATACCTATATAGATTCTTCGAGGGTTTGTTATTATACTCGTAACTTACAATATTATCATAGTGACCACACAGAACTACATTTAACCGAACTCAAATATAAAGACAATCAAAACTTTGTAATAGGACAACATGTATTTAACTTGCACGCTCAACACTCCGACGATTAATGGTCCAATATCAACCGCAATCTCACACAATTTACATTACTAAATCACTGCGCTTCCAGCCCTAAGGTTACACACACTACAGCAGTGTATCTACACGCAAATAAGCACTGCATCCTGCACACTACGCCTGCACTAGGTACAGACAACAGCCCGTCAACCTACCACGAAATTTTTGAACAATTGATATTGATGTCTACTTGTTGAATTTAAAGTTGAAAATCAATTCATTCACTAGCCCTGTTCCCAGGTCATCTGGGGTCGGCGCAGTATGTTTTCCTCTTCCATACAATCCTATCAGTCGTCATCGAGTCATTTACTCTCTTCTCAATCATATCCTTTCTAACACAATCAATCCATCTCTTTTTAGGTCGCCCTCTACCCGTCCATCCATTAACAGTCATATTCATCACTCTTCTTGTCACGTGCCTTTCATCTCTTCTCATCACATGTCCATTCCATGATAGGCGATTGACCTGCTATTGTCTGTACTTCATATTGTTAATTCATAGTTTAATCAAGGTATAATTTACTTTATTTAGGTACTTACTGCATACACTACTCAAAATTGCTAGGTCCCTTGGAAGAAAGCGGAAAGTTGGTACAAATGTCCCCTGCCCTGGGTCAGTTGTACCAGATTTATCATGAAACAAAATACCTTGTTTTAATAAGAAGATAATATTTATTAAAATTACAATATATCAATAGACAAGCTCTTTATAAATCTAGCAACAAAACGAAACAAAATTCCCGAAAGTAATTGAATAAAATCAACAAACATAAAATCCTACTTTCCTAGTTTTCAACGATTTAACTTAAAATACTGAATATTACATTTTTACAAATTTAACGCTTACAACTATGAAAAAATGGAAGAAATTTTTAATTAACACTTTGTATGAAAGATAACTTATAACAATTGTCCCCATGGTACAACTATCCCCATATGGAACATTTCAACAGCAGCTCATATTGATTTGCCAGCAAGGATTTTTTCGTACGCTTGTTCGTAGAGAAATACATATTTTGATGCTCTCATAGTTTTCCTGCTACTGATCCTTACAAATTTTAAAAAAAATTTGAGTAAAAGTGGATAACTTACATACGAGTAATATAATATACTAAAAAAGTATCAGTTCAAGACTTTCCAAAAATTTAAGATCTTGATCCTATTGGGGACAATTGTAACACGGGTACAATTGTACCGCTACAACCATCCCCAAACATTTGGTTCAATCGTATCCTCAATCAACATGGAACATACAACCACATGGAAATAATAATAATTATTATTTGATCCAAAATCTTTGGTTTGTTGTTTATCACAAACACCTGTATAATGAAGCTCTCCAATTTAATCAGTGGACCGCCTGAAGAGCGCTGTGGGAGTTCATATAGGTAATAATATCCCGGCTCTTACATAGGCGAAAATAAACAAAATGTTCGCGAAACCTTTCTACTTAGACCGCTAGTTAAGTTAAAACTTAAGAGTGTACCAAGAACGCTTACAGTACGTGTACGTTAGTACACATAACATATCTTATACTTATTTGCATAACGATTAGTTTATAAGTTAAGACAAAAGTGGTAGGTACTTTTTATATTATTAAAATACATTTTATCCTTCCACCTAGTAAATCTTTCTATTTCTTTTATTAGTGGTGTGATTTTCTATCAACTTTCACTTTGGCTTTGTTGATCGATCATTAGAAAATTTTAAAAAACTTTAAAGTTCAAATGAATTATTATACTTCCTATTCGATCCTCGATTCATATAAGAAACTATTATTATCGTCGTAAAACCTACATCCGTAAGACTATAAACATTATATATTTCAGATTTCATAAAGTATAAAATTGGGCTAGTTGGAATTTTTTCACAAAAGACCAATCACATTTCGATCAATACCAAGGTAACACTGAAAATGTTAAGAAAATGAAAAACGGCTTAATGTAGAAAGTTGCCAATACTTTTATTGTTTTTCGAAGTAATCTCCGTTCCTCTCTACACATCGTCGCATTCAATGGAACCACTGACAAAAGCAGTGGGCCCATTCATCCTTATGGGTCTCTTCTATGGCATTTCGTACGCTTTCGTCGTACGTCAAATATTCAACAGTCCGTTTTGCGGAGTGCGCTGAAGCATTGTCGTGGTGAAGGAAGATCCTGCTTCGAAGGCGCTGCTGTCGAATTTTTTCCAAGACAACAGGTAAACAGCGATTGACATACCAATCTGCAGTAACTGTCCTTCCATCTTCTAGCACAGACCTCTAGACCTTTCCGACCAAAGAATGAGACAATCATCTTTTTTCCTTGACTTGTTCCTTTCTTTACCTTAGTTGGCCGATCCTCGAAAAGAAACACCCACTGAGCTGATTGTCTTTTGGTTTCGGGTTCATAGCAATATATCCAGCTTTCATCACTTGTGATGTCAAATACAGCATTTGAGTCACCGCCGTTGAACTTATCTAACACTTGGCGACACCAGTCCATGCGAAGGTGTTTCTAGTCGTTGGTTAAAGTATGGGGAATCCATCTGGTACAAAGCTTTCTGACGCCTAAATGTTCGTGTAATATTTTTTGAACTTGACTCATACCAATGCCTATCTACCTTGTCCGTATCTGCTGATAGGTCACTCTCTTATCTTCTTCTATCATACGTTGCACAGCACTGATGTTATCTTCAGTAGTCGCTGTTAAAGGATGTCCTTCATGCGGACCATCAAACTCGTTAAACCAATTGTAAATAGTGGCACGAGATGGGGCTTTATTAAGAAATTCTAATCGCAGCCTATCATAGCTTTGTTGTTGAGTAAGCCCACAACGAAAGTCATAATACATAATTGACAGAAAATTTTCTCGCGTTAGGTTCATTTTCACGTGTAACAAGACTTTTAGATTTGCCGCCAATTCACAAAAACAAATGAAAAATGAATGCAATATACTACATTACGTTTAGGTTACCAAAGAGTTCTAAAATTGAAACTCAAAAAAGTTTTCACTAGCATGTTTCTAACTGGTCAGTTCTAAACATTTTCAGTGTTACCCACGTATATTGTACCTATGTTAATATTAACAAAAATAACATTATGTTTCTAACTTTAGTCAACGGTTTGTCAATGCAGTTCTAACTATAATCGAGATGTCATATTTAAAAAAAGAAGCCGCATAGTAGATCTGGCAGTCACGAACATAAATCTAACGAATGCAACTAAAAAAAACCTTTACGAGTGTCGTCGCATAGACACAGGAGTACCTATATGCCTTGTAAAAAATACCTGGTAACAGTGTAACATATCGTCAGTCGTGGCATCCACACGTTTCACGCCATTCTACGTCGTTTATTGCAACGGATCGGCACTTTCGGCCCGGGGGACGGAATGGCGCAGGACATTTCGGCGAGACTCATTGCATGTCGTATTGGCAATAGAACATTTTTGGGTTGCCATTTATTCCATATCGTATTGGCGAGGGAAGCGTTTTTGCAGTTTCACGAATATATCGTTGAGGTTTGTCAATTTTCATGTTGAATAATTCCAAATAAATGAATAAATCAACTATGAATTACATGATAAAGAACGTTACCAATTTTCGATAAGAATGTAGTTTATGCCACCCTCAATAAAACAAAACGTAAAGTGTGATCAGATTTATCATACGACTAACATTTACAAAGTTAACTAGACCAAAGTTTGGAGGTCTTTAATTTGTTCATACAAACAGGTTGATAAAAGTTTGAGATATTTTTTGTCCAATTTGGACATTAGTAGTAAATTTCTCTTTGTGTGCAAAATATGTTACTCGTAAGAGTGTAAACACTTTATACCTAAGATAGTATCATTTTCTCCTCCCCTGTGCTTTATCCGGAATCAAAAATTACTTAGTCAAGTCATTAGTTTCTAGAATCTAAACAGCAACTCACTATAATACTTGGACAACTAACATAAAAAACAGATTACCTAATTTGCACTGGAAAAAAATATTAACATAACTTATTCAATGTTTTTGGTGTTACCAGTGTAATCGCGTCTGGTAAAGTTACATCGCCTACATACTTGAACTTTAATACTGAAACAAGACAGTCGCCTTTCGAATAACTTTAAATAAGAAAAGAGCGTAAAACAATTATTTTCAATAAAAGCATAAGAATTTATTATCTACTGAACCCTTAAAAGTTTCAATCATTTGAACAGCACATAAAATATATTGACTGACAATGCCAACACTACTTAAAGAATTTACATGTCGAACATTTATAAATTAAAACGGAAAACAGCAGTGCTTTTGAACGCAAATGTGCTGCACATGTATTTGGGTCACAATAAATTACCGGGGCGGTACGTGAACCATTCATTTTTTATTGTTACGAGTACATTCTGCGATTGCTTCGGGCGCAACCCATCGTCGCCATTGCCGAGTTGGCCGTAAATCGACGCACCGACAAGTCAATCTGCTGTAGGGTAAAAAGCATAACCACAGAACATGGGAAAAGGTTAGAAAGGCTGTCGTGCGCTATTTGTATGATAACCGAAGTCGCTGATTGCGCCAATCAAGCGAATTCTT
The DNA here is from genome assembly GCA_949315895.1 of Anania crocealis. Classification (NCBI taxonomy): domain Eukaryota; kingdom Metazoa; phylum Arthropoda; class Insecta; order Lepidoptera; family Crambidae; genus Anania; species Anania crocealis. The sequence goes on along the minus strand of OX438879.1, from coordinate 6,849,561 downwards.
TTGACGCTCAATCACAGCGCTTAAGTTTGGGCAGAAGTATAAGCATTTGCCCATAACCAGCCTGGCTGCCCCGCCTACATCGCCTTTCTTACCTTTTTCCATGTTCTGTGAGCATAACCTATTAAAAACAAATCGAAAAACAATAATATTGGTAAGATTATCACAGCAACAATACAGGTAGCAAATTACACTTTATAGCGTTCGGTACGTCGTCGGGATAAATCAAAATGAAGTGAACACGAGTTACATCCGTAAATATATTTTTCACAATAAATTATGCCCACTTAATTATTTTACTTGTTAATCTTTTTTGCTAATTTAAATTTATTGTATTGTTTTAATAATTTAGAAATATTATATGTATTTAATAAAATAATACTAAGAAAGTCGTTTGCACTTATCAGTGGAGTTAAAATTCGTCCTCAAATATGTCTAATCTTTTCTGTTTCTATATCGTGTATTCATTGTAAATCTGTAGTGTGTAACAATAAACAAATAAATAAAAATCTTTAAATATTGGTAATCTTAGTAATATTATAGTTAAATACAAAATTTGGTTGGATGTTAGTTTAGTTTAGCTCAACAGATCTAAATTAAATTTGTCATGGATATGGATAAATTGGCTGAAATAGCACATAGGTAACTTTTCATCCCCGAAAAACGGTAACAGTTCCCGTGGGGTAGTTTAAAATCCAAAAATCCACTCCTAGAAAGTCTTGGGCCACACGAAAAATTTAATGACTTGTTTTATTAGTTATAATAATAATTTATTACGGGCAAATGGAAAAGTGCTACATTGATGCTTAAAAAACTAATTATTAGTTACTACACAGTCGAAAATAAATATTGAAAAAAATAAAGTTACTGTTTCGCCATTTAAAAATCATGTCAATTAATAGGTATTAAACCGTACCGTAAAACAATAATTGATATTAAACCGAACAAAAAAAGCTACTAATCCGATATACCACGCTCACACAAAATTATATTGCGTACATATTCTAATGGCTAAAAGAGTCATAGTAGATGGATAAGAAGTAGTAGAACGTTTCCGTACAAACGACAAAAGTGCCCTAATACTCGTCTCTCTTGGAACGAAACGCTGGCTGAGGGTTGTACGCAAAACGTTGTAGTAACTCGGAGATATAAACCGCAAGGCACTGATTTTTCTTCTGCTACTATTAAGCAGACTCTTCACGAGTTCAGATCAAGATATTGGTTATTTGATTCTTGCAAATATAGTATTCGCTTACAAACTGATTACTTTTAATGAAAAAGTAATTAACGGATTAATGTAGACTCTGTCTGTCACTTTCACCGTTGATGTCTATCCTTGTCTATCACAGTCACTGTAAGTGTTCGGAACGTCGGGATATATCAAAATCAATTAAATCCTAATAAAAGTTATATGCTAAGTTATAGCTGCAATATCCTATCTATAAATCTCACTGCAGGGCAAAGGCCTCCATCATTTTATTCGTCTTAACTGAAATCCTAATAACCGCGAGTTAATTCTGGAAATAAATCATTCGTCAAGAGTAATAGTTACCGTCTTTATACGTAAGTATGTACATTATCGCAACAATACTTTAAGGAGAAACAGAGGCCGCGCTGTGAATGCCGCGTCGCTTAATCGGAGGGTACTGGGACGGGACCCTAACTTAAACTGTTATTTATTTATTTATTTAGCCTACAACGGTCTACTGCTAGACATATACCTCTTCAAAAGAAGAATGTTGTCATAATCGCCATGCTTGGCTTGGCAGGCGATAGCAGTTTGGCTTAAGGTATAAAGAAGACGCTGCTGCCTGTTTTATTCCGGCAGTAGTCCTTTAGTCGCTTCTTCGAAACCCTCATGAAGAGAAGTGGTGATAATCTATTAATGTGCCGGGCACCACTCGACACTGAACTGTTATACTGCTCCTTTTCCGTTGACTGTGGTTGAGTGTAATAAAGATTTATCTCTGGAGCCGCATCTATCAGCCACAAAAGTTCCCTGACGCGCCGCAGGTGTCTTCCAGGCTAATAATAATGGATCAATTTGCCTAACTGGCGTTGTTCAAGTTGCATTTCTGCTTTTACTCGCGTTTTCGTAATAAGAAACTTTTATTTCTACAGGGACTTGCTGATTAACTAAGAGGGTACGTTTTGTTGTAACAAACCAGTTCATAGAGTAGTTTGATTTCTGGTTTAACTCGATAAAGTTTTTTTTAACTAAATTAAGTAAAGGGTGGGACGTGATTGTAAGAATATTATTAAAATTACGTCCAATCATACATAAAATTAAGAAGTAGTTACAAAGTTCCATATAAAATGAAATAAGAGATTTTTTCATGAGCAGCGCACATTTTTTCGGTTGCGATTTTCGGTAAGTATCTAGTTTTTCATTTTATGTCGATGCTATGTGTAGGTAACTAGTTTATTATTTTAAATTGTTGACCGTATAATTGAAATTCTGGCAACGGAAAACCAGAGTAAATTAAAATTTGTTGGTCTGTAAAGGTTTTATTATTTTTTAGTTTTTTTTTAACTTTTACGATATTTTTTTGTATTGAAACTAAACTGTACAATTATGTGAAACAAAAATTAAAATTTGTGTTGGTTTGTAAATTTCTTGTATTATTTTTGTTTTTTTAACTTAAAAGTTTTTTTTTGTATTGTAACTAAAAAGTCTTGTGACGACAAGGTCAAAAACGTGAGGTTATGGAACCTCACTTTTTTAAGTGATGAAAAATTCCTGAAAGTTAAAAAACATACAACATGACTCTATTATTAATGACGACCATTTGGATCAGCGGTAGTTAACGCTGCTTCTGAGCCATGGGTCGCGGGTTCGATCCCCGCACAGTACAAATATTTGTGTGCATGAACATGTCTGTTTGTACTGGTCTGGTTGTTTTCTATGTATTATAAGTATGTATATAAAAAAAAAGTATATTAAGTAAGTTTATCGGTTGTCTAGTACCCCATAAGACAGGGTACTTAATAGTACCTTAATTTGGGACTAGATGGCTCTGTGTGGCCCAGTGAGGCATGTCGTAAATATTTATTTATTATTATTTATTAGGATAACATATTACCTACTTATAAACCTCTAAATAATAATAATCTCAAGCAATAAAACGATTGAAACTTAAAACAGCAGTATACAAGTAGTTTGAAAATACCCGAACCTTTAGTAAACACCGTCTAGTATCATTATCATGAGATATTTCAGTCCACGTCAGCTCGTAGGCTAAAAGCTGGAATTAATTAAAGTTAATATCCACTTTGACAGCGCTGCACTCAAATCCAACACATAGTTTCCAAATAGCTGTACAGTGGCGGTATAATTATCGCGCGTCTGCACAAAAACGTCTGGTCCACAAACAAGTTTGTTCGGCGCACACATGCGGTGGATGGAGGCTGAAAGCCTGTCCGCGCCCATTATTACGAGTGATGAAGCAAATTGTTTAAATGCAAAGAACTAGCACCTATCTGGAAATGGAATTATATTCACGTTATTTTACTAAAAGTAAAAGTTAACTTGATTCAAACACACACACGCAAACACATTTGAAAGTCATACATGGTTGCTTAAAATAAACATTATTATTACTCTTGTTAATGATTGTAAGCACTATATCGAAAAAGAAAAGGGCAAAAGTTTGCTTTACTTAATTCCTAAATTATGTCTCAGGTATTTCTCATTTCTTAAAAAATTCTAAACAAAATGTTCGGTGCGGCTTTTTTTTCGAGATAAGGCTATTAGACTCCCAATATTCCACCAAAGTAGCCTAAAGTTAAATAGACTTTTTTTGAACATTTCAGGCTGTAAAATGTTTTAAAGGTATTTGGAATATTATATACAAAAGGTTTGATTATATATTAAACATACTTCCAATAACAAAGTCTGCTCACATTAATTTTATTTTCTGTTATGCTACGATTGTCAAACAGGCGATCAATTCGAATCGATTCTATAAATATCGTATACAATAAAAATTAATGAAGATAAACGGCAAGACAACCCCTGACCTTAGATATAAATAAAACACATTATATTGGACCCTCATTTTGTCATCGTGAATTATACAGGCTGTCAGGTAAATGTAGGGAATGCAATACCGGGATACCAGGATCCCGAAATACCGGGATCACGGTATGAAAATATATAAAATCAAAATGATGATATTAACTTTCTGACTTCACCATAGTATTTAAATGCATATCTTAAAATAGTCTTGTTTCGGAAAGTACCTACTGCCAGTACACCATTGACCAAAGTGAGGTGTCTGACTTGATTATGGCAAAAACCCTCCTCCTCTCCTTTTGGAGAGGCCGGTGTGTGTATGTGTGTGTGTGTGTGTGTGTGTGTTTGTGTTTGTGTGTGTGTGTGTGTGCGTGTGCACAAAATGGCGTGGATATAAATGGGCTTGTGATGATGTGATGATGATGCTTCTTAAAGGATAGTTTGGTGTCGAAGTTCCAAGACGCCTATAAACCCCTTCCACCTCAGACAAAAGACAATTTAGGAAAAATCGTTTTCTACATTGACTAACGAGAATCAAAGCAGGGACCGTTGCGTAGTAGGCAGACCACTTCACCAAATATTTGTAAGGGCCCTCCAAATACTTTGTGAAAAGACAGTTCTTCTGATGCTTGTGGTACACAGTATAAACATCATGCCTCATAGTATTATTTATGTGTATTGGAGACTTAAGGAAAACTGCCCGAAGATGAACAGCAACGTTTTCCCTCCACTATTGCCCAAACTACAATTCCCACACCGTTTTCACTCGTATATCTCAAAAACTTAATAACGCGAATAGATGAAACGACCCACGAAACCTTTGGTTAGTAAAGCTTAGTTAAAATTTATGCAAGTAGGAAATTTTTCTACATTTTTTTTTATATTTTAATTTACCTTGCATTTTCGCTGATTTAAAAAAATCATCAAAAGTAATAATTACCTACTCAATTCCGCTAATTTACCAATGGTTCAATGGAATCGCAATTGTATCTCAATGGTATATTTTGACACATTTATTATGGTAGTAATGTCAAAATATTCGATTGAGATGCAATTGCGATTCTATTGAGCCGTTTGTAAATTAGCGGAATTGGGGCCCTGATCGACTGCTTGATGGCACGATGGCCAAACCGATTTATGAAACTGAACAGCAAAATACTGGTTTATATCATCATCATTGTCAACATCATTATTTAAGCAGGCCACGTCTGGACATCAGCTTCCCTTATAATTGAACGAAAAAACGAGCGAGGGCGGTTTGCTTCCCGTAATCTCTGTCCACCCACGCTTATTCACGTTTCATTGAAGACACTTAAGATTTTTTTTTTCTGTTAACTGTCTATTCTGCCAATCATAATATAGGTTATTGGTTCCCTATTTTCCACTTAAGGTTAATGAACCAAAAAACTACAGAATCGAGCCTTGGTTTTTTTATAGATCTATACACGCGAAATGCCAAAGAAAAACCGTTAAGTTCGCCGAGTAACCAATAAATAGTTCTAAAAAAGTAACTCTCCTAATATCGTACTATCTTATTGATAAGTCTTTAACTCGGAAAAAGTTTACGTGATGACTTCAAATTCTAATTGGTTGGTTTTTGGTCTAACCCCCGTATTTATAAACAAGTAAAAGTAATATTACTTGACTACAAGTAATTACTTGAGAGACAATTTGTATGCCTTAATCAAGAAATTACTAGAAGTTATAACTACCAAAAGTTAGCATTTTCAGCCAAATAATATGACTATTAATGGTGACCAATTTCTTTCACTTAAGCACTAGGTATGAACACTTTAAGTTATGACTTTCTTAAGCAATAAGTAATTACTTCTTCATAAATAAGGGGGTTAGTCTACTCTTCTAGAAAATGATCTTACTAATATTATGAAATCGAAAGTTTGGATTATTGTTTGTTATTCAATCCGCCAGAAGAGCTAAACATAAATGTAATAGCATTATAGGCTAATTTTAATCTCAAAAAAAGTATGGCTCCTGTATGATGGCGTCAAATTCAAATTAAGAAATTGTACACTGGCAACACACACATCTTGATTTGTTTATTATTTATTAAAAATATACTTGAGTCACATCCAGGGAGAGCGCTCTTTGTGAAATGCTCGAGTATTTCCAGTGTTTTATAACACCGTGAAAGGCAGCCTTTGTGAGGAATCCACACGGCAATATTAGTTATGATCCGTTGAGCCAGCAACTTCCATTGTTGCCTCTAAGTGTCTTTTTATCGCATGAGCTTTATGGGAAGACGTGAGGCCTTGCACTTATAACAAGCTATCAAGCTATCTACTTAATACAATTTGTCTCTAAAATTATCAGGTATTACAGAATTAGACTGAATTTTCCTAAATTATGCGACACCGTATTACCTACCTACCTAAAAAAGACTTTTCTAATAATGTTTAGCATGGTAGTTGGTTGTATTTACATACATTTGTGCTGATTCGAGAACTTTCCTTGTAATTTGTACCTACATCCTACATCACTCCTTTTTTAAGATTTACTGATAAAATTAATCTAAAGTAACCTAACCTCTTCAACCATTTAAACAGTTTAAAAGTTGACAACTTACGTGTAATGGAAATATACATTCAATTGACAATCTTTATGCGTATTAATATGTACTAATACGTCAAGGTAAGCTAAATTCACTGAATCACTACGTTTTAACTAAATTCATAATTTTAGTGTCATAGTCATTGATGTAAACCAAAGACAGACGCCATTAGCGGTTAGAGTTTTTTGTTTTACATACCCTAAAAATCAAGGCAACCTTTGCGAAACTTCTTAATGACATTGACGTAAGTAAGCTATGAACTATTAGTTAAGAAATTATAATTAAGTATTTTTAAACTAAGTTCGCACATAATTTCGGCACAAAAATAGATAACACCACCTCTGCTCTTTCTATAAGCGTCTTAGGAGGCGACTATAGGAGTACAGCAGAAATAAGCAGCTGCGTCTTAACAATACTATTGGCCAAACTGCGATCGATGACCCGTCTGTCAAGCGTGGCGGTTATGGCAATCCTGATAACGGAGAGACCTTTATCCAGCATTACACTGATATAGGAAGAAGATGACGAAGGGTTTGATCCACAGAACATGGAAAAAATGTTAGAAAGGCCTTGTGGGCGGGGCAGCGGGGTGGCGCGCGCCACAGAGGTAATGAGCAAACGCCCATACTTCTGTCCAAACATGAATGTAAGTAAGCACCCCTAAGCTGTGTCTAAGTTTAGTATACAAACTTGCAGTAATAAGTCTCAATGAAAGACACAAAATTGTATTTTCCAACGGTACGAGTCCGTTTCGCTTTTTATATTCTCCCTTATTAAGTCGTCGCTTCTAGAATTCCAAGGTACGTTCAGAGCTTCCGGTATGCCAAATTTTGGAAAATTGCATTTGTGGTAAACTTTGAGAATCAAAGGTGGCAAAGCAAACGTAGCGTGTAAACAAGAAGAACAAACGAACTTCAAAAATGTTCTAACTACCTCCTCTACTGTCTTGAATACTCATAAAAAAACGAGATACACAATCAGTAAGAGATAAATATCCTGCCTAAATGAGCGCTAGAACCTTTAGTTGCTCTTTCAACTTAACAGCATTAAACTCGACAGACAATCTTACATAGTTTGAATTCTGTTGAGACTTATATGAAATATTAAATACTGTCAATGTTTCAATAATTAATATTAATATAATAAATCCTTACTTCTCTACTAATTCTTACTGATTATAAATGCGAAAGTAGGTAAATCATTCTGTCTATCTATCACGCTTTCACGCCGAAACTATTTAACCAAATTTTGATAAAAATTTAGTTTATAGAAAGATTGGACCTAAAAAAAGGATTATTGAGGGACGGTGTATCTTGTTTTTATTTTTAATCCATGTAAAAAGTGTATGGAATCCAGTGGATCGAATTTGCGGTAACCGAAGAAAACCAAAAAATACTGTGTCACGATCGGATACTGTAAGTGTTGTATGTCGAGAACAAAAGTGTAAAAATAGTGAGTTGTCAAACAGTGGTACCGGTATCGTGTGTAATAAAAGTCTACGACGGAAGGTAGATCGATTTGCCTGCTCTTAACAACTACCCACCCGCAGATACCACAGTTCTCCCGTGATCATGGCGCTTGCAATAGTGCCGAAATATCGGAAACTCATAATAAATAAAGTACAAAAAAATAACACTAGTCATGTAAAAAGGTATTTATTTGAATATTTATCACTTAATCAGCAGTATTCCATGTTTAAACTTAGAAAAAAAAGGAGATACAGGCTAAAATTATTTTCTCCAAATGCAAATGTCATCGTAAACTCTATCTTCAATAATATTCAAACCCGGACTTTAGCAACAAAAATGTACCGGGTTCAAAACATAGCCATATAAATTATTAGGGATTTTAAAGGTTCATAGGGGAAATGTAATTAATTACAGGAAAGGATATGTGCGATTGTATCCTTTTTTCGAAATCGAAAGAAATTAAACAAATTAGGCCTTCAAAACAAATTATTTGAATCGTTTGAAATGCTTAAAAGCATCATAAATTTTATAAATAAAACTGTCAAAGAACATTACACCTAATTTTAATAATCCTACTTTATTATGTATGTGTGTAAGTTTGGATCAATGTTTTTTTCTCAGGTACAGACAGGCTTCGCCTTAGAGGCAGGAACAGCTCAATACTTTTTATTCCAAGAAATTACTGTTCTCGTGCCATAGTTTTGAATTCAAATATCCACGAGTCCCAAGTCGCAGGCAATAGCTAGTATAGTATTTAAAAACTCTTATCACAGTGTTTGTAATCGAATTCCTCTGAAATAACGTAACCGATCCCTATAAATTTTTGAATTATATTTTGTAGTTCGAAGAATAGATGGAAGGCGATCCCGAAAATAATTACCCTGTGACATAGACTTAAATTTCAAAATTCAATGCATACCAAGTTGTAGGCAACAGTTATTATGTTTAAGTACAACTCTACGAGTGTAAATTGATTTGGGTTCAACACACACAAGAAACTATTATTAACGGATAACAAACCCTGAGAATCCTGAATAAGATGAATACTTGCATGAGTAAAATAAAAAGTAGCAATAAATTGTAGGTAAAAATGTTCTTCCTCAAAAATAATAAGCATAAAAAATGTCCATGCATAGCTAAGGAGGGAAGCGTGAGCATCGTCATAATAAAACCGAGGCGTTTTATCAACATTTTTTACGGCAAAAACAAAAATCTGTGCACGCACAGTTTCAGAGGCGAGCAATGTGGTCAATATATCATCGCGGGCTTGCGGCGGCGTGTCTCCGCATTCGGAAATTTCACCAGGATTTCGCGAAAAGGCTTTTAATGTCATATTTACTACACGCACCTTGTTTCGCATACAGTCTGGCCCCTAATTCAGCTAACCAAATCGTATCACAATCGTAATTGAATAGCAGGTTTTGACAGTTCCAGTATGGGCTAAAAGTCAAAATCGCCTAATTCAATCACGATTGAACTGCAATTGAAATAGCAGAATAAGGTCTGGTTGGCTGATTATGATGTTGATAATTTCGACAACCGTCGTGAACTCGTTGCGGGGTGGCATACAATCCGGTTTTCAAGGGTTCGCCTGGTCAAAGGTCCCGTTTTCGATTTCCACGCGGTAATAATGTAGGAAAAAAATTTTGTTGTACATTTTCTCGGGTCTGATGCCTTACTCTACAAAACGGACTGACTTAATTTGTCGCTAACGCCAAAAGCGGCCGCTTTTAGCAATAATGTACCTACAATACGAAAAAATGCCAGAATAAAAGCAGTTAAAAGTGAGTCCAAGAAGAGATAATTTATGGGTTGAAATCTCATGTCTTCGGTGTAATCGACTCTATCTGTCAACTATCGCTGTATGTTTTGATATTTGTTTGCCATTCAAATCATGAAATATAGCTGATTGCCATTTATCTGTTTTATATTATTACCTGTTTTATATTACAAACACAAAAAGAGGCAGAACTCAGTAGAAGTGATATTATTTTCTGACTTCATGGTTTACCCTCAACACAGTCGCACAATAAGCACGTACCGCATTGTCTCTAAATTAATATCCGTAATACAAACGCGTAATATATTGGAGTGTGCAGAGCGTTTTGGCATCAACAATATCCATTAACTCATTGCTAGGGCCCGTCTCGTCCTGTTCCATTATCCGGTCTGGCTTGCATTGTCTCTGGAACTGGAATATGTCCCTTGGTGTTAAGAGTCAGACCATAGGCTTTTATTTCGTTGAAACGCCACAGATTTTCTAGTTTAACCCGGTTCGGTACTGGTGTACAACCGCATAAATGTTACATTGTTTATAAAAAATCCTGTACTGTTGAATTCCGTTAGTCTTCCAAAACAAAGCAATACACTAACTCCAATGTGAGATGTCGTTTAAAAAAGTTAGTAATGTTCCTTTTGCCCGTGTTGAACAGCAGTGTAAGCCTAAAAGTAAATTAAATTCTTTGGGAGAACGCCGCGACGCGTCTAGCCCACCCGCTGCGTCAGATTAAAAATGCTAGTGTCCTCAAAGAGAAAAAGTTAAATAAACCTTGTAAGGGCTTGAAGAAAATTGGATGCTTTTGTGATATAGTCTGGATTAGTTGTCATTTGTTTTTAGGTAAGGCGCTGCGGTTGATTTGAAATCAGGGGTCTAACCAGAACCAGTGTCGGATTCAGGATTTTTATTTGGGAAGGGCTTAACCTGAGGGTTACTCATAGTTATGACATGGTTAGGCCTCAGATGCCTTTCATTTTAAAACTATCACTGAAGTATGTCTAGTCTCGTGGCAGTTGTCAGATGATGTTCCAATCTTCCTTTATAATAAAAATGAAAATATTATTAAATAAACGCAACAATCTGAATAGATTTTGATTGATAAATACCGACGGTTCTCGTGGATAGATTCAAAATGTTACACGAACAAAGTCGCCGTCATAAGCTAAGTTAAATGAAACTGGAATAAAACTGTAATTAAAATACACTGAAAAAGCGATTTGTTAAAATTAAAAACTTTTTACGATGGCGAAATAATGTTAAAGCTATCTACGTCAGTCACGAAACAAACACCCTGGGATTATAACAAAAGTTTGGAGAATTTGGAGGAAAATTAGAAAACGTGTATCTGTCTGTCCGATGTTTTAGCGTATAAAAGCAACCTAAGGCGATAACTCCTGAGATAAATCATGTATCGTTTATCAGATAACTGAATATCGATCTAGAAAGGGATAGAGATTTTATATAATTGCACAAAGAAATAAACAACAACAGTGCACGCACTCTTGAAAAGTTGAAAACTATTGCCTTATGCGACATTATTTTCAAAATTATAATTGTTAATAAAAAGTATACGTTTTATAAAATAAAATAATTTAAAATTTTTATAACAGTTTCTTGGCAATTCAAAATAAATTATTAGTGTTTTTTATATTCGTCAGTTATATTGTAAAATAGAAATTTATGGATTGTATTTTGACTTCTGTCTAAAGAATATTGTTTCAATACTTGTTTTCACTTTTTTAAGTCAATTCATTAGTCATCCTAAACCACAATTGTTCCGAAGTAGTGGTATGATAAAATACTGGGACGTCTAAAAGAGCGCCCTGGGGACTATGTGCAGAAAGAAAACGTATTTCACTAGTTATTATATATCAGTAAAAGAATAATAAAATGTTAAATTTTCGCCAGGTAACGGGGACGGTTACAGCGACAAAAACCTCTGTCGTTGACGTTAAGGGTTTGAAAAAATAGCAGACTTTTCATACTATTGGTGGCGATGAACGGTGGCAACTTTTAAAAGTTTTACTTTTAGGTTTTACTGTAGTTTTCTTCTATTTTTTAACGCGAATTTCAGCATCCTACTATTGTTCCGAATAAAGAAAATATTTGTTTGATTTTGCATTGCCGCTAATAACAACTAAAAAATACCATGAAAGTCATAAGTAGAGTAAGGATGTAATGTAACCACGTCAAAGTTTTTTTAATACTGGCCAGTTAACTAACACTAAAGTAAAAATATTTATTATTTTTTTAAAATTTTTAACTCATGTTTATTCAATGTGACGTGTGTTGATGAATTTTGTTCAAGGTTTTCATTTCAACCTTAATATTTTTCGTGCGGGATCATGAGGCGTCTGAATCGTGTTTCTGAATATTTTTATTATAATCTTATTTCATGAAAGAAAAAAAGTAGTTTCTCCCCTCAACTCCGGTTGCGATGTGAAGTAATTTTCGTGACAATAAGCGCAAGTACTTACTATGGTGTTTCTAGGCGTAACATCAAAACTTTTAAACTTACTTTTTAATTTTAAAACCCGTCCGACTTTGGTATGATGAAGTTTCATCTTGTGCCACTGTTAACAACTTGTAACATGCACTGTTTTAAAAACTTGGCCGTCTTTTAACAGCGTTATAACGTATATAAACGAGTAATCAGCAGAATAACGGCATAAATAAAGGTTTTACTCAATTAAAGCTTACCTCCCGTTTGTTAGTTAAAAAATAAAATAATGTTGTCTAACTAACAAACCGATACAACTTCAAAAACGTATGTTACTCGTATACTAAGTGAATAGCTTTTCTTTAAAATAAAGCCCAATCGCAATTAATAACAACAAAGTTTAATAAAAAATCTTAGCGTTTATTCGAAGCCATTTTTTATTGGAAGTAGTAAAAAATAATGAATGGCCAGTGCAGCGAATGCTTAGCGGGAATCTTTTTACGAAGCGCACGTGCTTCTAACGAGTGTATACTATTGCACCGTTCAGCCCAGGGATTAACACGTAAGGATCAGCGCTCATTGCAATGGGCAGACCGACGATTGATTTTCAGGGAACGAATAGTAGAGTACCGTAATGTGATGGTGTTAAAGTCAAAAGTCGATAAGCCAGCTGCTAGTGATTCATCTTTGTAGGTACCAACCAGTAGTCAGATTTTTTTACGGTATGAACTATACAGGTCCTACTGCTACAAGTGGGTAATTTAAGTGGGTGTTTTAGTCACCCGACTAACGACTAATATAATATTAATTGATTACATACTTAAGATGGTATAATAAAGGGTAAGATACGAGTAATATAAGACATGATCAACCCTCTAGGGAGGGGATCAACTATGACTTATTTTTCTCGCAACGGGGTGGTAGGGCGGTAGGGAGGACTTCAAAATTTATAAAGTCGCAAACTCAAGATTTTACTTTAAAAATGCGCTACAAACGTCAGATTAGTAAATGGTTCGGATATGGATAAGTAGGTAACCAATTTGCCCCCAAAATATCAAATCAATACAAATGTGTATTTTTTGAAAGATGTACTTATATCTACTAAAAGGTTGGAATATTTTTATTTCTTATTATGAAAGAGGTCGAAAACTAGCACAAATAGGGTACATCATTATTAAATTCAAGCGTAAAAGATTTTTTATTTACCTAATATTTGACCTAATACGATAGTTTATCTTAATCTTCTTAACATATAAAAATTTCGTGTCACGTTGTCCGCGATGGAATCCTAAACTATTTAACTGATTTTAATCAAATTTTGTACACTGTGTGCAGTTTGATCCAACTTGAAAGATAGGATAGTTATTAACTCAATTTATTGGCGCATTATTTTTTTATTGCACATTATTTGTTTATGGCAAGGCAATTTGGTAAAGAAGAACGCCATTTCTAATGACAATGCCATTTAAGACGTCAAAATCACATTACATTATTCTGAGGCGATACGAAGTTCGCGGGGTAAGCTAGTATAGTATAAATAATATGTACACCTGCCTATCGAATGATTCCATTTACAGCAGCATGTTAAGGCTTCGTTGTACAACATCTATGACACGCAAAGTTGCGGGCAATGGAATATAATAGCTCATGACCGAATCAAAAAGAAGGCATATCTCCAGAACTGCACTTGTTTGAGCTGATAAAGAAGAACTACCAATTTATTACCGTGCCAGCCGGCCAGTGTACGCCGAGGCTAAAGAAATAAAACCGGTGAGAAAAGGAAGTATTAAATCGGTCCGTAAACTACTAAAAATTGTTCAAAAAAATACTACGAGTATTTCACGACACTAGCACGAAATTTTTACTTTGAAATCACATAAATGTTCTGTGTTTAAATTTGTTTTTATTCATCTAATCTTCGTTTACGAAAAACCTAATTATCCCGATATCGTAAATATCGTAATACTTACAATAATTATAAACTTCTGAATACATATTTAGCTTAAGTATTATTTTATCTGTGATTTAGGGTGTACTGGGGGCTGACATAACAGAGGACAATTGTAACATTGGCTGTATTTGTACTACTAAACAGCAAGACTCTGCGTATATTCAAGATCTAGAAAGCGCAGTTATTGTACTCTGTTCACTGACGTAAATTAAAAACTAAATACGTAATCAATCGATCAAATCTCATCAATCAAGAGGAACGTCCACACCAAATCAGCATCTGTCAATCAGAAAATTTGGATGCACATAAATTTAAACTTGAACAGTTCGAATAGTCATTTTTGTAATCGATAACTTTATTAATAGAAATATTGCCAATGTTACTTGTGCCCTTAGCCTCCCCTACCTCTAATTAGAATAACAGTGACTAATTTGACTGGTATACACATCGTTGTTACACTGATCTATAATAGTTCACAGTTTAATTCATAATGCACTGCGAAGTGGATGTTTAAGTTATGATTCAGTGTCGGCAGTTTGCGCCACACTCGCACACTATGGCCACAAAACAGGGAGATACAGAACTCAATCTGCATACAAAGTGTGCTCGAGCAACGTATACATTACCATCGCTCACGGATACAATACTTTGGAACAGTTAAGACCAGAACGAGCGTGAATACTATCCACTTGAGGCATGCGTCTGCGACCTTTTTGTAGCAATAAAAAAAGTAACTATCACTGTTCAGTGAACGGTTGTTTAAATTGAACATGAATTTAGGTTTCTTGTACGTCACCTTATTAATTTATTGTTGCTTGTCGCAAGAATAACCTGTATTATCTACATGGTTAATCAACAATTGAAACATCTGAAAGCTGAATTATAACATTAACACTATAACTGAAACATTTTAGTAATTGTTGGTTTATATTGCCGTTCTTCCTGTTTCATTCTCAGTAACAAATTAAGCAACTAAATACGAGTGCCACTAATTCAATTACCAGGACAGTTTTTTGTGCATAGGCTAACCCTAGCGCGACCGCCGAGCGTATGTGTGCAATTTTAAGTACATCCTATTAATATCCTACGAATAATAAACGCGAAAGTATGTGAGGATGCATGGATGTACAGATATTAGTTACTTTTCAGAACTGAATGAAATTTGTTGCGGTATTAGTTTATTGCCTGGAATAACACATAGCTGCTTTTTATCCCGGTTCCCGTGGGATCATTTTATTACATGGTCGGTCCGCGTGACACTAAAACCAGCTTCATATCCGAGTGGGTCGTCCGCACGGACCCGTCAGCTTCACTATAAAGCGCTTCTTAGAAGTTAATACATATTGGTTGGTACGGAGCGATCTGCTCTGACGGTCTGCGTTACACTAAAACCAGCCTAAGTTGCGGGTAATAACTAGGACATGGTATGGTCTTCTGTGCTTATCTGACTTGTGCTACGGCGATGCGATGTAAAGTTGTGCAACTGTGATAAATTGCAACCACTCCGAACAGCTGACTGGTTGACGGATCACCGCGATCTAAACTGCGGCGGTTGTCTCAGTTTTATTTCTAAACTTTCCATATTATTGTAATAGTGGATTCGTATTTGGACGACATCTTGGTTTACGGCCGTCACCTACTGTGGAGACGGATCCTTTCTTACTTTGTTCGTGAAAACGCACCGTTATATTGTTCGGAGAAATGATCGAATCGTTTGGGTTGACTTTTGTACTTAAAATCCCATTAAAAGAAATTTGTAGTGGTTTGTATCCGTTATCCATGGAGTAGTAAGAACACGTTCTATTGTTCGCTAGTAGTTTTTTTATTTGCTTTAGTAAAAACAAATTGATGACTACGTACGACTTATTTATATTGATGTTGAACTACCAATCATTAAAATAATATAACATAGTACTTGCAATTTTTAAAACTGTTCTTTGAGCAATTAAATTGCTGATGTAAATTGGAAATACAATTTCCTGAAGTGGGACTCGAACTCACAATCTTCCGCTTACCGGGCGCCTGCTCTAAGTCACCTAGTGCTACCCAGACATTGTATTATGATGCGAAAAATGTAAGAAAATACTTCATGCATCGATGCGCAATAAAATACACTCATGTTGTTGCATCTTGTGCACTCGTTAGTGCCACGTGTGTGCCTTTCCGATAAAGTTCAGGCTTGCCAACATTATGTTCATAATAGAATGTGTTTTTGAAATAACCGGACAGACTGGATACTACTCTTTAAACTCGACTCGATTTCAATCCATTTCAAATTTCGAAATATATTTTTCAAATTCACGAAAATATGAATACTATTTGGCGCAAGTGCAGCGTTCAAGATGCTCATCTAGTTATATGCGTATATGCCCCTACTGATACTAAACTACTACTACTTATTATAATATTGAGTTATTTCCGTCCTTTTACACGTCCTAAATATCTTACCTAACTATTAATCGCCGTTAAATAACAAGAAGCACCGAATAGAATATTTGGTAATCCGTGCCTTTACTTGCAACATAATAGAGAAACCTATCCTGCTTTTGTTGCTTAGCAACCGTCGTTGTAAAGAAAGGTAAAGTAACAGCCTAAAATCATCCCTCTGCATAGCAAAGGCATCCATCATAAGATTCAAGTTACCACAGCAGTAATGGGTACACGCATTATTCACCACGCTTGCTAAATGCGGATCTAGGACCCCCAAATCTAGGCCCTAACTTAAAATACTAGACCAACGGAGCGTTGTTGATTTGAACAAATTAATGAAAAATCTAAATCAAAGTTATATAATATCTGTACCTATATCACATCTCTATCTGATTTTAACTGATTTTAATTAAGGATAGCTTATTAATATCGGTCATGTACATAATAGCAAACCGATGCGATTTAAGCGTTCATACAAAAAACATAAAACTTACGATTAAATTATTATCGCTGTATGAGATAATGTAAGCTACGAGCCGAAGCTGAATTAAGAATGTCGAGCATGAGGACAATAAATAACCGGCCAAGTGCGAGTTGAACTCGCGCACAAAGGGTTCCGTACCAAAAAGGTTAAAAAAAAACGGGTTTGTTGTATGGGGCCCCCTTAAATATTTATTTTTATTTGTTTTTAGTATTTGCTGTTATTGCGGCAACAGAAATACACAATTTGTGAAAATTTCAACTATCTAGCTATTGCGGCTCTTGAGATAAAGCCTGGTGACAGAGCGACGGACAGACGGACAGACGGACAGACGGACAGACAGCGAAGTCTTAGTAATAGGGTCCCGTTTTTACTCTTTGGGTATGGAACCCTAAAAATGGAAAGGTATACAAAAAAAATTTACATATCTGCTCGGACAAATGCATTTTTCATCCAAATGAGCAAACGATTTCAAAGAGTTTATTGCATTCCGAAGCCGATAGGAAATCGCGGCGGGTATTATTACTATAGACGGCAAACTGCTAAGGAATTTCATTCAGTCACTCAGCTATACATATTGTAGATAAATATGTAGGTCTCTCAAAGCACTAAATAGCATATTGAACACTAGCTGTTTCCCGCGACTTCGTCCGCGTCAACTTCCGTTATTGTGATCGCGATTATTTTTGCTACATTTTTCACTTATGCTTCGCTCCTATTGGTCGCAGCGTGATGTTATATAGCCTAAAGCCTTCGTCAATAAATGGACTATCCAACACAAAAAGAATTTTTCAAATCGGACCAGTACTTCCTGAAATTAGCGCGTTAAAACAAACAAACAAACAAACTCTTCAGCTTTATAATATTAGTATAGATATTAATGTACCTACTATCCATCATGGGTTTAAATTAGATTAATATTTTCACTCTTCACGAAAGTCTAAAATACTAGGTGTTGCTCGCGTACGAAATGTACGTCGTGTGTAATTTTTTAACTACTACTGAGACCGAAGTTTTTTCGAGATAAAAGTAGTATATGTAATTTTCGAGCCTATAACCTATTTTCGTGCCTTGTTCCATCCCGATTAGGGAGAGTCGTTTTGGAGTAATCAATTAAGAAACATCCATACAAACTTTCACATTTATAATATCTATATTAGGATTAAAACTAGCCTTTCCCACTATCACTTCCGTTTTATATTGCATTCAACATTATAATATATATCTTCCACATTGTATACTCACTTGTATCCCACTTTTAAACTTCCGCTCCACTTTTAAATTCGGAAATTATTTTAATGACAAAAAATATGCTATGTATTTTTAAGCTTTTCAAAATAATTTACTTTTCTTTTACTCTTCAAACCAAAGTAAAATTCTATTTTTTAAATACCCATTACTTGGTTTTGAATAATATACCTGACTTGAGAAAACAGTGAGTACCTCCACTTTTAACGTCGGCTACGAAGAGTAAACTCAATAAAGCTGAAAGATATTTCTGTAGCATCCCTTGCAACTTTAATGAACTGTTTGCAAGCATTCTGACCGCTGTCTGTTGCTACTACACTTAAAACAGTCGCAAAACTTTGTGTTCCGATCGTTCCGAAAGCAACTCTCAAAGTAAATTATGTGCGTAGCTGAGTAACCAGAAAATTAGTTTTCCTTCTGCCCTTGTTTGGAATTCAACTTAAGAACGCTAAAAGAAAATTATAATACTCCGCTTTTAGTTTTGTTTGGTTTGTTAAGCGTACGTGGTTGAAAAAGAAATAATACTCGTATTATTAAATTCGTTAAAGTTATCTTTGAGGGACATAAATGTCAACACGATTTAACTGAGAACGTGACATAACCGGGAGGTCGATATATCTGAAGTCGCCTCATTAATAAAGCAAGGTAAAAACCGTTCCGAGTTCTAATTACACATAGTCACTAGGTATTAATTAATTCTTGGGGAACACAGAATGTTACCAAATTTAAATAAAAAAAATGTTATTGTGTTATAATTAGGTAATTTCAATATTTGTCTATTGTTGATATTTTGTGTCTAATTTTGACATTAGTAACATCCCTACCTCATTATATTAAGGGGACTACTAGAGCTAAGTGTTGCCCTCATATGATTTAATTTTATAACTTCTGAACAAAATCAATACTAAAAAAACTAGAAATGAGTCCATATATTCAATTAAGAATTGATTCTTCTGTTATCCTGCTGCACGTCAAGTGTTAGGTGTCTTATTTGCAAATGAAACAACACGTCCGCGTCAGGTAGCGATCGAAGCCTCTTGCGGTTCATTATCCGTATTATGTCGAGTTTTGAACTCGATCACAAGTCAAAAACTTTTCGAATTCCCTGTTCGTTGATTTGTTGGTATTTAAATGGTTAAATGTAGTAGCACGAACATTGGGTTTGACCGATTAGGTTTAAATTTTGTATGTGTATTTCCATGTTTTTACAGACATGAATGTATTAAGCCTACCTAAAATACAATTATAGTTAGGAGGCACATTTATGTTTAGTTTATTGTTAAATATTTCGATAAGTATTACTTTTTAGCTTTCTTGGTAGCGGGGCAAGCGGCCTTCTGCAAAAAGTCGAATCCATAATCACGCCCACTCTGTCAAGAGTGAACGAATAAGAAGAATTACTTTTTTATGTTCGTACTTTCCTATATTATATGGTACTTTTATTTGTTACTAGAATATTAGAAAAATATTCATTCAGACTTTTTAATTTTGAAACACGCTGTGACGCACTCGGACGTATTTTTATGCTTTGGCGAGATCCCGTGTGAGAATGAACCTTACAAGTTACGTCACAATGTGTTTCAAAATGAATAGCTGAATCAGTATTTTGTATTTTTCTATTATTATTTGAATTAATAAAAAAATAAAAAAACACTGCCAAATGTTATACATAATGTGTGCTTCGTTTTTCAGGCGGTTGAAAATAAGCGGTGTATATGTATCGTCTCTACATCACATACTTTGTAAAATATGGCCAGAGATTAGTGAATTCAATTACGCTGGCAATTTTGGTATTCTTAATCTCACACCTATGTGTACGTGTAGTATGTACTAAGCCTAATAGAAAATTAATAACAGAATCAAATAGGTTTAAAAAGAATTTCAAGGAACATGCTTCATTATCTTTGGAAAATTATTTGTGTATGTGTAATATTCAAGTGACAGCCTTTAATTATCCCACCACAGGGTGAAGGACTCATAGAATTTAAGTCAAAATAAATCGGGTTGGTGAATACAAACCCGAGCAGTATTCGTAAGTACGAACTGTCCTCACCTCAGATCATATAAAGAAATAGATATGAATTGGGGGCGTGGCGCGTGCGAATCCAATATGGGCAAATGGAACTATTGCACACTGCGGCGAATTCTTTAATCCATGTTACGATAATTGTATCGACACAATATACGAGTACATTGAAGGTTTAATAGCTGTGTTGAAACCAACCATCATGTGGCTTATTACGACTTCGTGGAGTAATAGACCATAGGGTGCCGGTCCCAAGTCCGGGTAAATGGTGAGGGTACTCCTGAATGCAGAGCACAAGGAGCCAAGGGTCTGAAAAGCGGGCATACTTGAATCTGTAGTCAGTTTTCCCATACACACCAGGAACACACACAATCACTCTTCCTCACTACACACACTCACGTGGTTCGGGGCGGAGGGTCTGCCCGCAGTCTTTCCACACGGTGTAACAGTGTGGCCGCGGAACGGGCATCCTTCCTCCAATCATCAACATCGGTTTCGGAAATCAGTGGAAACCCGGGAAAGATTCTGGCTTTCTGGAATCACCTGGGATGGTTGGAGTAGAAGGCGGGGAACACGTACAATGGCCCAACAAAGAGGCTGAGTGCGGACAAAGCCCAGACTAAACAAACAAACAAACAAACAGCTGTGTTGTGAGTACTATGCGACTGCGCAATGTATCGAGGTTTTATCAAAGCGTTCACTGCCCGACGTGTGCGTCGCGACCACACTTTGTAGCGACACACTAATTTGCACACACCAAAATATGACGCTTTGTGTAAGCGAGTAAGTGGTAGCCGCTGTGATTGGGTCCATGTTTGTGTGCGCACCAATGAGCGTTGTAAATTGATATAGTGTGATCCTTATGCTTACAACAGTGTTATTGTAGTTGCGTTGCACACATAAATAATTCAGAGACACGGGTTCGCTAAGGATTTACGAGTAATTTCATATCTCCTTCTTTATATGATCTGAGGTTCTTACAAATTCTGCTGACTCTACTCCATACTCGTAAAAGAATACAAGTAGGTACTATTTATAAATCGGTCTACAGCTCTATAACTTGCACAGCCCTCCAAGCTCATTTTCTATTTAACTTCGTTGCTGCTGCTGTGAATTTTTCTACGTATCCTTTAACAGCCATTCAGCTGGCAGAGGCACTTGAGTGTATAAAAATTAGCACTTTAAAACTTAATACGGCACAATAGGATACCCGAATCGAAAAATAATGTTTGCATACCTACAATATTTTTAAAAGCCTATCCAACGGCAACAGTATGGGAATACCCTAATAAAAATAATTTACAATTGTTTTTAACCACTTTGTCGATTTGATCAATGTTTACATACGTTTTAAACAGCTTGCTTTTGCTTAGAGTTTCTGCTACTAGAGCAGATGGATATACAGACAGACAGATCAATAGACGGATAGCCACGGTGAAATTTTAAGGGTTTCTGATTATGACACTTAACGACGGAACGAACTTAATGTAGATTACCTGCAGAAGACAGGCATCAACGTTTCCTTTGCGTAAGCTTGGCAACCAGCGTGGCAATTATGGCGAACAGAAAGGCCCATGTACAGAAGATGGCTTATATGGGCTGGCGATGATTTTGATGATGTTAAAGCCTAGGAATCACAAAATCCCGTAACAGTTTTGTTAAGTCTAAAGCTGCATTAGCAGGTTCGTACCAGATTTGGCTGTGCAGGGAGAGAAACACGAGTAGTGAAGGTAAGGACAATACGTCGGAAAGGGGCCCCTTAAACCTACACCCGTGTCACAAGTCCCGGGAGCTACCTGGCGTTTCTCTTTCTGCCACACGATGGACCCGTCATCCGCACGGTGAATTCATGGAACGCTAAGAAGTTTGTCTCTCTAAAGTTACCACGTAAGTTTTGCTCAGTATTTATTTATCCAAATGAAAACGTAACAGACATTATACCATCAAAGCGGTGCCGCGGTAGGTTAGAATTTTGTACGACTTTTGTTCTCGCTAGCTATGTTCAAGATTCAAATTAATCTTGACTAAACTAGCACCCTAGTGACTAGTTCAGCTAGATCGTAGTAAACTTAGAACATCAATGTGTCTCATATCAACTTATTCAACGCGACCTTATGGCGCATAAAGTGCCTTGAGAGTTTGCAATGTAAAGTAAGCTGGTATTATAAACCGAGCTATAAAGACAGAGAGACGCAGAATATCTACGGATGCAAATTCAAAGGCTTACATATAACTAGGTACTTGGTAAATCTGAAATTGTTATTTGAAAGTAATAATATTACTATTTTTGTTAATAACTCGAACATCCAAACAGTAAAGTGAGTTCAAAACCCAGCTGAGGCAGGGAGAAACATTTTTACTTAAACTCAAAATGTTTTCACAAGTCATGGTTAGTCCAGGACAGGAAATTATTATTTACTTAATTATATACTTTTGTTAAAATTAAAACATGTATTTATATCCAAATAATAGGGGTTAAAGTATGAAATTGCCGATTATTTTCCCACTTTTTATTTTGTTTATAGCTCTTAAGTATAGTCATATTATTGCGTAATTCTTTTTGTAATGTATCAAAAACTAAATAAAGTAACTTTTGACTAAAAAAAATGCAATACTAGTGCCTATTACTTCAAAGGAAGTCGTTGAAAAGACCCCTTACAATGTGTCAGCTGACCTTCTTGCTTCAATTAAGTATATTTGTATTATATACTTTGATTTTCAGAAATTTAAATACTATAATGCGTAGCTTTATAACCATCTTTTCTAACTTTCACATTTAATTGCATCGAAAACGGTTCAGGCGTTTTTAAAAATCCTAAAAAATGGTTAGTATGGAAAAATGACTTTTCTCGATTTCGTCCATACAAAACGGCAATTTCATACTTTAACCCCTAATATTAGTGAATTTGTAATATAGATACTTTGTGATATTGTTCCGAAGCAATTATTGGCCTTTAATAATCTCAAATACTCCCCGTTGGTCTAGTGGTTTAAATACCGGGCCAAGATCCCCGGGTCGGGCAACAAAAAGTTACGAATTATCGAACGTTGCTCGGGTTTGTGATCATCAACCCGCATTTGGCAAGCGTGGTGATTATGCCAATACCCATCATTGCTGTGGTAACTTGAATTCAATGATGGAGGCCCTGCAGTGGGATGATTATAGGCTGTTACTTTACTTTTTTTTATAGTGACAACACCAGACTATCTCTGAAGGCTATCCTTCCAATTATCTAATACAAGTGATCTGTTTCGTTTTCGAATTTGATTATGAGTAAATCACCAATGACTGCACCCATCGAGTTCAATAAACAAAGTCATTGAGAACTAAACCTAATCTAGATTAAGGTCGACCCGTATCACTAAAGCGATCCTAAGAAGATTTACATGTCTCCCGATTCTCAATAAATCAGTTAATACCCCAAAAGCTGTGGACTCAGTTTAATTGGACACGGTTTAATCAGGGTATCAGTCTGACGAGGACTGAAGCCACAATAAGTTGTTTAATGACACGAGCTAGAAATGGCTTAGGCAATCAATGAAGTCAAGTGTAGGTCAAAATGAATGGAAATAATAACTCGTATCAAAACATAGCATTATACACGCGTACTGACGTGTAATGCGGTTTTGTTTTTACAACAAACGCTGTATAGTCTAAGATTACTACGACTTTCACCGAGCTGGTTATTGGATGAAAAGTATTTTCTATTCAATTAAATATGCCAATAAATATATTACAAATAGATTGACTAAAAAAAATCAGTCCAGTGTATGATTAATTATCTTTTTTTTTCTTTTTTTTTAAACATTTCACTGGTTTGGTTAATAGACAAATTCCATACCAATCGAAAGTATGAAGCCCATAGAATATGCAAACGTTAGTTTGACTATTTTTTCCCGTCACAACCCTTGCGTAGGCAGGTATATTTTTCGGAAATTCGGTAGTCAAATTTTAAAAATTCTACTCTGGACTGTCATTTTTTAGTCAACCCATTTGCAATATATTTATTGGCATATTTAATTGCATATAAAATACTTTTCATCCAATAACCAGCTCGGTGAAGGTCGTTGTATGGTGGGATCTTATACTAGTACGTACAGTCAAGATGAAATTTGTTTCGAGTCAGTGCCAAACAAACAATTAAAGTGGATCGTCATACGCAAAGTCAAAAATATTCATTAAGGAACCATATTCGTTCGCTTTTAGAATTCTTATGTTTTATTTAATTTTAAAATCACACGTAAGTAGTGGTATCAACCTAAAGAAGAAGAGATGACGGTGTTTTTTTCGATTTTTCCAATGATTTAATACGATTATAGGAATCGCTTAGACTAATTCAAATAATATTAGGGTTACTTTTTGTTGGATAAGCGATATTTAACTAACTTGATGGATTAAAAATAAGAAGCTATTAAGTACTCTACAGGAGCAAAAAGGTTGAGTATTTTAAAACCAATGGAAATTACTTTTCATCACTCTTGAAATATTAGTTCAAAGCTACCATACTTAGCGTGGTTTTGGTGTGGTTACATAAAGAGTATGCAGTGTGAATACAATGCGGTGTTCAATCACAAATTCTAATCATCCGTAGTGTATTATTATACTCACCAAGTATTGACTGAGATACTGTGTGCCATCAAGAATCATCGCCTTAAAATCCTCTGATATTTGAAGATCTTAAAACATGTGCGTGTGGTCTGAGGGCCACTCTCTCAGAATTCTTTGAAACTTGCTCAGGATTTAGTGAACACTCCAAAAGAAATGTGAAAGTTGAAACCAGAATTTGTGAAAATCAAATAAGAGAGATATGGACTTCAAAGATGGGCCCTCAGTCCTCACATAGAGGATTGAGGGCCCACTTGTGCGGTTTGTACCGGATAAACTAAGGGCACTACAGAAAAAGTCTTTACGTCACAATTTAAGCTAACGCCAAACAAAATTTGTGAAATCAAGATATTATAAAAAAACATTATATTTTTTTGTATAATTCCGTTCAAAATGGGCCCTCAATCCTCACATAGAGGATTGAGGGCCCACTTGTACCGGATAAACTAAGGGCACTACAGAAAAAGTCTTTAGGTCACAATTTAAGCTAGCGCCAAACAAAATTTGTGAAAACAAGATATTATAAAAAAACATTGTATTTTTTTGTATAATTCCGTTCAAAATGGGCCCTCAGATGGAAATTTCGTACTCTAATAGTAATTAATCTATTAACTTTTGCAAACTTTTTGAAATATTATATTTTAGTGCATAAACTGAGATATTTTGTGATGGCAATAGCACATCACTGCATCATGCTGGTTTAATATTATCATCTTCTTAAAATTTGGGCCCTCAGTTCTCCACTTTTTGTTTTCGCTTTAATACTCTTAACGTATTATAGATAATGCAAACACAAATTCATGTCTTTTTATAATAAAAAATGTGCAACAAATACAGTAAACTTAAAATATAAAACACGTTTTGTTTTATATTAAAATCAAGTATTATTTTATTACGTAAATAATGAAATAGGGTGACAACAATTTTTCATAAACCTGTACATAAAGCCTATACACTGTGCAATTTTAACCATCTGTAAAACGAAGCCCACGTTATGTAAACATTATTTATAACATCTTGGCAACGGTATTTAATTTTGTTTTCCAAAAATTTTTTTTTATTAAAATATTGAATATCGGTTCAGCCATTTATTTTGAAACACGCTGTGACGCCCACAGATGTAGCTGTGTAAGGTCCATTCAACCGAGACCCCGCCACAGCAAAATAATACGTCTGGGCGCCTCACAGCGTGTTACAAAATTAAAAGTCTGAATCAAAAATTAAAATTTTTCAAAAATTATTTTTAATAAAAAAAAATTAACACTGCCATGATGTTATACATAATGGTCCAATAACGTGGGCTTCATTTTACAGGTGGTTAAAATTGCACGGTGTATAGGCTTTATGTACAGGTTTATGAAAAATTGTTGTCACCCTATTTCATTATTTACGTAATAAAATAATACTTGATTTTAATATAAAAGAAAACGTGTTTTATATTTTAAGTTTACTGTATTTGTTGCACATTTTTTATTATAAAAAGACATGAATTTGTGTTTGTATTATCTATATACGTTAAGAGTATTAAAGCGAAAACAAAAAGTGGAGAACTGAGGGCCCAAATTTTAAGAAGGTAATAATATTTAACTAGCATAATGCCGTGATGTGCTATTGCCATCACAAAATATCTCAGTTTATGCACTAAAATATAATATTTCAAAAAGTTTGCAAAAGTTAATGGATTAATTACTTTTAGAGTACAAAATTTCCATATGAGGGCCCATTTTGAACGGAATTATACAATAAAATATAATGTTTTTTTATAATATCTTGTTTTCACAAATTTTGTTTAGCGCTAGCTTAAATTGTGACCTAAAGACTTTTTCTGTAGTGCCCTTAGTTTATCCGGTACAAGTGGGCCCTCAATCCTCTATGTGAGGACTGAGGGCCCATCTTTGAAGTCCATATCTCTCTTATTTGATTTTCACAAATTCTGGATCCAACTTTCACATTTCTTTTGGAGTGTTCACTAAATCCTGAGCAAGTTTCAAAGAATTCTGAGGGAGTGGCCCTCAGACCACACGCACATCTTAAAACGCTTTGGGGTGGTGGGATCTACCTCCTAATGGTCCACCCTGGGCAACGGCATCTTTGGTTTTCTAACCAATTATGACGGCTAACAGATCCCTCTGCGGTGGTAGGCTTCCTGGATGCTACCACCCTCCTGCCAGAGTTCAGCGGAAAACAGTTTTTTTGTGTTACGCTGGTGTGTGGGAAAACCAGTGCCACTTTCTGAGTAGGCTCGCTTAGGCTTGTCCTTAACCGTAGAGGAAAGTGTGTAGTCAAAAGCAAGCACATACATTATAAAAAAACTTGAGACTTAAATTTCATTTTTTAAATTTATTTTTAATTCTCTCTTTCCCTCTCCCTCTTCCTCTCCTTCTCCCTCTCCTCTCTCTCTCCCTCCCCTCTCTCTCTCCCTCTCCTCTCTCTCTCTCCCTCTGCTTTCTCTTTCTCTCCCTCACTCTCTCGCCGCACGGCTTACAACTATAGCAAAAAGTGTCGTTACATTTTTTTCCGTCTAGCCCCCTTTCGCAACGCGCGATAAGGAACTTCGTTCCAAAAAAACGCTTAATGATCGAAAACATGGCTCTATTACTCATCAGCTCATATCAGTCCACTGCTGGACTGGACATAAGCCTATCTGAGAGGACTTTGCCTTAACTAGCGTGCTTGGCAGACGGGTTGACGCTCATAGTTAGATGTGAGAGTTGGCGCTCGATGGGCGGGCCTTTTAGCACTTCTTCAGTCGCCTTTTTGGACACACATAGAAAAAGCAGGGTTGTCACTAATATATTTTTGTGCCAGCGCCACACGGCACGTGTTCATGAATTTATTCGAGTTTCGATTATTAATCGACCAATATCATTTGGCACAACCTTAACCACTTCAAAGACAAAAGCCATAACCTCCACGTCCCAGTTGAAGAGCGAACGATTGAGCACGAGCGATGCGACATTCAGAGTGGCTCTCAGGCTAAAAGTGTTAAGGCTTAGGCGACGGGTGGGACAAGTTTATGACCTTCGCGAATGCTACTTAAAGGAAACAACGGTCACTCTCATCTCAGCCTTTGAGTACCATAGATTCTCAAAGTTTCAACGACGAAACGGACTCTCGGTGGTAAATAGGAGAACATCGACAATTCATTTGGCCCGTTGTGAATTGTTAAAATCTAAATTAAGCTCATCTTTAGCCGTGTTAAAATGTCCAATTGTTTTTAAGGTGACAGTTCCATAATTTGACTAAATTTGGTTTAATAGTGATGTAGCTTAACAATTGGTTCGTGATGAAAAAATCATTCCGATGAGATAAGATTATTCCATTATTCCGATAATAAAAAGACTTTTCGTTTCTTACGTCTTATTGTATTGAAATAGGGAAAAAAAGACATTATTGTGAGTGGAAATATCGGAATGATCACCCATCTCTATGCAACTGGAGCTCATGTGACTTAAATTTAGTAATCGCAACTAGTTATTACTGCCGCCACTAAGCTATTCGTGCCAACAATGGTCGTTATACTAGTACATCTACAGGACTATTTCAAAAACGTTTTAAAAGTGCATTTAGAATCTCAAAAGAACTAAAGTTTGTAGTGTCCCGCTTTAGAGGTATTCCAAAGATTGACAATTTCTGACATATTCCATTTACGAAGGGAACAAGCGTACGGAAATAGGCTTAGCCATAA
The DNA here is from genome assembly GCA_949315895.1 of Anania crocealis. Classification (NCBI taxonomy): domain Eukaryota; kingdom Metazoa; phylum Arthropoda; class Insecta; order Lepidoptera; family Crambidae; genus Anania; species Anania crocealis. Next base: position 6,820,864 of record OX438879.1, on the reverse strand, counting down.
GATTATACGGACACGCCCGCCTGCTGCAGCGCTTAGGCGCCGGGATCAATATAGAGCTGGAGACTCGGTAAAGTCCCGCCTGGACTGGCCTTAGAGAAAAGTGATGTAAGAAAACACTGGCCACTATTTGATTCGTTTAAAGTATTAGCAAAAAATACATAATAGCTGTGGTAACTAGAAATCAATGATTCAGGCTTTTGTGCCGCAGTGGGATGATTAAAGACCGTTTAACATACCTTTTTTAAATATAAACATATATATATATATATATATATATATCTATATATATACAGGATGAAATTTTAACCACTTTCCAAAATTTTTATAGGCGTTCGATATCGTATTTAGAGCCCATTTATGAAGTAAAAAATGTAAATCAAGCTTTCACGCGAAAATATTTATCGCGATATATTTTTCAAATTTTACCTTCCTAGGCCTGATAAGGTATAAAGAGAAAATCAGAAACGTATGAATAGTATCGTAATGAATAAATGAGATAGAAATCGCGTTAAAAAAGTGTTGCTAGGCGGCTGTATCAAAAATTTTAGATTTTTTGCGGACTTTTTCTAAGTGCTTTATCTTGACATTTTTGTACTGGGCTATACCAAAAGAAAAAATACGTCATTTGTTTTTTGTCTCGTAGATTGTTATATTAAAATTTGGAAGGTGGTTAAAATTTCATCCTGTATATAATAAACGTCACGAAACTTTTACAGTTTATTGAGAGTACTCTTTGACGGCTTGGTCTTCTTATCTTGTCGTATGGTATAAGAGTTTCTTGAGCAGTCTATTAATCAATAGACGGGAGAAACGGCTTCATGCATCTACCCATTTATGACTACAGCCTTTTCAAGTCAGTTAATAAAATATCGTCTCCCAACCGACCCGGTGGGTTACCGAACTATGAAACCTTGCATATTACGACCACCGCACTACTAAGCCAACTAAGTAAGGCGATGGTACCTCAGTGTGGAATTATACGTCGTCATACGGATGCTCTGTAATGATGGTCTGTAATAGCACCTTCTTTTGTTTTGTGAGATCAAAAGAGTATCTATAACTTAAACAAAATATCATTGAGCTCATATCATAAAATACAGCTACTTCAAAACCTCTCTATTCCCATGAAATTGAAGGTAATAAGTAATAAGTAGGTAATAAGGTAATAACCTAAGAAAATCGTATCGGTCTTCTATTTTTGAAATTAAAAAAATGCTCGTAAATTTAAGGTGACGTTAATTTTGACTTGACAAAGTTTAGTTACAAACCCAATTCGTTTGCAGTTCGTAGTATAGAAGTACTTTTGCTAAGCATTTGCCAGTGCCTATCTAAAATGAGAGTATTCGCAATCAAATCTTTCTCGATTGGATTTATTCATAGTGTGTACATTTTACACGTTCTATTAAACTCAAAGAAATTCACGTAAAATTATGCTTTGCAAAATACCCCAAAACTTTTTTTTTTAAATGAACAAATAGTGCGGCGACTGTGACTGCACAGCTTAGCAGACCTATAATACTTTCGTAAATCTATCGACAGCCGAAAACTACTGTGCCATCACTACTCTACGGTCGAAATGTGAAAATTCTCTCTCTAAAACGCTTCAAAAGTTGTCACGTGGAAATTGTCCGAGCGAATAGTGGAAGGCCATCCGGAAAATTGATCCGCACCGGTGAGTATTGTTTGCTACAGGTATTTACAGGTGGCCGAATATTTTTAGTGAATGCATTGAAGCACCATATCCGCAGCACCTGTGAGACCATTTCGAGACTTCAAGACAAAAATATGGAAAAAAAAATTACTTAATAAATTGGGAGTAAAATAATCCTTACTTTTTAAAGTAAGCTGCTTTCGCAAAATTACTTTAACAAACGCTTTAAGTTCTTATTCATAGAGTTCAAAATAATTTGTTAAAAAATGCGAATGGAATTTCTCATGAAAGAATTTCCAACTTTGAAACCTGGATTGGCAAGTTTATCTTTATGTCTGGTTTTGAAATTGTGTACGTTTTTTGGCACCTACTCAAAACAAGTTAGTTATTTCACGGCATCTTCCAAATTGAAGTAAAAGTAGTCGCTATGGAATAACAGCAGATATTCAGTTTTAAATTATGGCGTATGGTCAGTTTGATTTAGATAACTGAGCCAGTGAAAGTGGCGAAACATATGAATTCCATCTGAGGTCTTTAGCGTTCATGTACAAAATGATATAAATATTTCAATTACATAATATTAGATCCGCTTAAAGATCGATTTTCAGAGTACTTAACTTAAATATGATTCATACTATTAGTCTAAGTAACCTTAAAATATTTAACACTAGCGGCCCGTCCCGGCTTCGCACGGGTGGACATAAGATTTTTTTATAAGGATTCCTTTTCTTTTCTAGAATAAATATAACCTATGTCCCTTGGGGTGAATGTAGCTTTCCAATGGTGAAAGAATTTTTGAAATCAGCACAGTAGTTTTTGAGTTTCTTCATTACTAACATACACACACACAAAAATACAATTCTTTCCTCTTTATAATATTAGTTTGACACTAATTCGTCAACCTGTCGTATGGTGTCGGTATATTAAAGGAATAGCACCATGCTCCCTTCTGATGCGTGTCGTAAGAGGTTATCGAAGGAGAAAACTTTTCATTTATTTGTCTATAAAATTGAATTTGTCGCTAACGCCAAAAAGCGGCTTTTAGTAATAATGAAATACGAAAAAAATGCCAGCATGAAAAGCAGTTAACAGTGATTCAATAAATACCAGAGGTAATTTGCTAATGTAATACTGTTCTAGTTGTTTAAGAATTGATTTTGTTTAGAAGTAATAAAACTAAATCAATTCGGGGCAGCACGTGGCTCTAGTAGTCCCCTCACTCCGTTTGTCGGCAAAATCAGGACTATGTGCTAAGCGTAGAATGATATATCAATGTCTGCGGTTACTTTACTACTCGACCAAGATGTTGGAGTACATGCCAATAATGTGGTTTTAGCCATTGAACAAGTAATCACTACACTGCCAGTATCTGCGACTCTTACCCCCGTATTTATAAACAGGTAAAAGTAATTACTTGACTACAAGTAATTACTTTAGAGACAATTTGTATGCCTTAATCAAGAAATTACTAGAAGTTATAACTACCAAAAGTTAGCATTTTCAGCCAAATAATATGACTATTAATGGTGACCAATTTCTTTCACTTAAGCACTAGGTATGAACACTTTAAGTTATGACTTTCTTAAGCAATAAGCAATCACTTCTTTATAAATACGGGTGTAACCCCCGTATTTATAAAGAATTGATTACTTATTGCTTAAGAAAGTCATAACTTAAGATGTAACTATCTAGTGCTTATGTAAAGAAAATGGGTCACCATTAATAGTCATATTATTTGGCTAAGATAGCTAACTTTGATAGTTCTAACTTCTAGTAATAAGTAGGTTAAGGCATACAAATTATCTCTTAAGTAATTACTTTATGTCAAGTAATTACTTTTACTCGTTTATAAATACGGGTGTAAGTCATTATAGTGACGCTGAATCGTGTACTAGCTCTCGGCAGGTATAATACGATTAATACTTCCCGTTCTTGTCAGTTTGTTAATTTTAGAAACTATTATATATAATAAAATCGACTAATAACTAGGAAGGAGTAAATTTCTTTGTGACAAATTATACCTTTTTATATACCAATACGCCCCGTTGGTCTAGTGGTTTATATACCGGACCAAGATCTCGGGGTCCCGGGTTCGATCCCCGGGTCGGGCAATAAAAAGTTTCGATTTTTCGAACATTTCTCGGGTTTGTGATCACCAACCCGCATTTGGCAAGCGTGGTGATTATGCCAGTACCCGTCATTGCTGAGGTAACTTGAATTCAATGATGGAGGCCTTTTCCCTGCAGTGGGATGGTTATAGGCTGTTACTTACTTACTTACTTTTATATACCAATACTAACTTACTAATACATATTATAATTGCGAAAGATTTTGAGGATGTATGTATGTGTCGCAGTATGATTTAACGTGGACGGCCGTCCCGTGGATTAGGTGACGATAAAATACCGTTCCTTGGCTTTTTTTGCTTGCCGTCTAGACATACGATATTCATCAGCAAGCTTTTATTCGCTCCATGATTAAGGTGCTTAAGTAAGAATCATCGTTTTCATAGAAACAGATGTGGAAGTCATTAAACTTCTCTTTCAATTGTAAAAGTATTTCATTGTAGTTGGACTTTACATCGTCGGTTTGTGATGATATCGTAAGCGTATTTTCTTTTGGAACATAATATAAACCTTGCGATTCTTGTGAATTTTGGACTGACGATTGACTTGATTGGCTACTTAGGAGCACATTGTCACTAATAATTAACGGAACTTCACTAGCAAGACGTTCTCTACACTGCAGCACTGTTTACATACATATAAGTTTTTATTTGTAATTGACCACTTTTTTTTTCTTTAACGCAAAAACTACTGAAGGAATTATGATTTAACTTTCAGTAATGTAGCTTACATATCTGATAATTGTGTAGTTTCCGCAGAAACACGGCATGTCAGTTGGTTGTCATTTCTATTTTTTAAGCACACAGGTATTCGTTTCTCTCGGCACTTAATTCTTAGACTCGCGCGCAGATGAATTCCCGGAAACAAGTTTTTACTTTTAAGTATGCAACGTGTTCCTTTTGATATCCCATAACTCTAAGGTTATTCTATAGGTAAAAATAATATAAAACGCCCTAGAACATGTGGTTCAAAAATCAATAATTTCGAATATAACATCAATTTTAGTTAAATTTGTTAAAAAAATGTAACCAATATGGCGAATCCTTAGTTTTGCGAGACGTTGGCAAACTTACACTAAAGTGTAGTAGTAAACTAGCGGGAGAGAGAAACATTGACGTGTGTGGGTGTTTCATTAATAAGTAGGTACGAGTAAATCGTTTTCATTCAAAAGTTCATTCATAACAAGGTAAGGGTGTTTTACATAAACAGTCGTGACTTTTTAGAATTATTTTGTATGAAAAAATTAAACAAAAAATAATTAACAGTTGAAAAATAATTCATATGCAATTTGATTCTTTACCATGGTCTGATTAATACCTAGAGTTATGGGATATCAAAAGGAACACGTTGTATATAGTAGTTGTAGTTAGTATGTGCAAATACTAATAGATTAGTGTTGGGTAGCCTATAAAATGATGTCTCAACTGTCACGCGCCTAAAGGTAGACTTCGGAGCAATGCGGCTTGCGGCTTGCGTCGTGTGTCATGCGTCACTTGCGGCCCACGCGGCCATGCGGCTGTACTTTGAATTAAAGGAGTGTATGAAACCCATTTCGAGCGAAGCGTCGCGGCCGCATGCGTCGGTCGGAAAGGGTTTCATACACTCTTGGCCGCGTGGGCCGCAAGTGTCGCATGTCGCACGACGCAAGCCGCAAGCCGCATTGCTCCGAAGTCTACCTTAATTGTATTGGTCGCGTAGTAAGTTACATACCTCCGCGTAGTCAACGTCTCCAAGCCGATATTGGAAATTCCATGAGAAATTACTAACGTACCACGTATAACGTTCCAATATATTTTTTCGATATTGCCAAATGATATGACACTAATGAAAAATTCTCTTACATGTGCCTTTGTCAAAATGTATAGTGACTTCGTCCTTCACATAATACCAAGTTATATTCATTACTTTTGAAGTTTAATCAAAATGATTGCATGCAGTAGCTCCAGACACGGGTGTTTAAAAAAATAACAACAGTCTGGACATTCATACCACAATTTGTTATAATATGGAATCTTTCCATCTTTATAATTGTTGTATAAAATACTCTTTTCAAATTAAGTTCAGTAAATTTTGAGTTTCTAATTTGTATTTAGTACCTATAACACCAATACTACTATAGGTACTTATATATACCCTTATATCTAAAAAAGTACTTTATTTGAAAAGATTTTTTAATACAGCACTTATACAGATGAGGATCCCACTAATGTGCAAAAATCTATTTTGCCCTTCTCCATCCGATTCGATCCGATCAAAAGGGTGACAGTCAATATTTTTGACTCAATTCATTACCTACTCTTTTTTTATTTATTTTAATAATGGGCTTTCTCTTGACAACATACTTAACTTAAGAACTAATTAACTTAAGAAGAAGTCTAAGATGGAGCGAGCTTACCCAGAGCACAGAAAATATAATACAACTCCAGAGGAACTGGTTCTCCCACACACCAGCGGAACAGAGAAAAACTGTTTGGCGCTGGACTCCGGCAGGAGGGTTGGTAGCATCCAGTCGGCCTCTTACGAAGCCTACCACCGCAGAGGGATCTGTTAGCTGTCATCATTGGTTAAACCAAAAATGCCGTTGCCCAGGGTGGACTACTAGGAGGTACATTCAACCACCCCATTCATTATATGCGGACCATAAAAATATGTATTTTAATTCTCTTTGTCATTCTGTCTAATTATATTCTCTCTTAGATAACAAAAGTCGTAACGCACGCACCAAAGATGCTAAACTTCATTACAAGCACCAAACGGAAATCAATCCCAAGTTCGGTGAAACCGAGCCTTCACGGAGATAGCTCACGTCTTCCCAATCTATTTCAACTTCTATTGAAAACGTATTTGCGTTTGACGAAGCAGAGGTCGCTAGTGTCGGCTAAACTAAAACTAATGGCTGTTGCTTTACATGGGAGAACAGGCGGTACCCATCTCAATTACGAGTGTGTTGTCCTGTCGAATTCGCTATTTAAATTTTGGTCAACCAACTCACGCACCACGATTGCGATTGAATGATTAATCATTTACAGGTTGTTATTTATAACAACTTATTGGAATTACATACTTTTTTTTTTTACTCTTGGAATTACATACACAAACAGCCTATAGGTATCAGTCCACTAGACACGGGCCTCAACCTACGAGCTTGGCAGGCGGTTTGGCGTTCGCAGTTTGTACGTAACATAGCAATTGTAGAGACTCCTTTAGTTGACTTTTTCTGGGAGTACTCCTTCAGTCGCCTTTTTTGACACACTTAGATTATAAACGCTGCTTATTTTTCTCTAGCCCTAATTGTTCTTATAGAGCATAATTCGACGACCTTTGTAACGGAGTGGCGTACTCAACAGACGAGGAATTGCGTTTGTTTTTCTAAATTTTCTAGGGTCTGGGTGTTTGTGGTACCTTCGTTGTCTCTGTTTTCCTAAAAACAAGTTCTTTAAATAGTTATTTAATTCGGTATCAGAACAATTTATGTGATGTAGTCGACATTTAATAAAAAAACAAAGCTTCAAATGTAGCCTAAGTGCTTATTAAGTAGCTTAACTCTAGCTCATAAAGTGGATTGTCTGACTAACCTTTCATTGAGGCATTGCAATAAAGGACACGCTGCGAAACTAAAAGAACGGGTTTTTATCTTCCATTAAATTAACATAATGATTGTTCTCGTGATAAGGACGGACATAGTATAATTGAAACATAATTTTAGGAATTTTGTATGAATTGATTTTAATGATTTTAATTTTTTTGGATTTTTTCCGTTGGGAATACTCGTAGAATAATAAGTATTAAAAACGTTGGAAAGGCAAACATTAATAAAACGTATTCCTTCATATTTTTTTCAACTACGCTATATTTGATGACAGTGACATTTAAGACGTCAAAATCAAATACTATACTAACGGCCATTTCCAATAACCTATCTATCTTCAGTTTTGGCATATCGGAGATAGAAAACAACTTCTGTCTTTGTTTCTCTGGACGGCAAAAACAGAGACAGAAGATTTTTTCTATCTCCGATATGCCAAAACTGAAGATAGATAGATTATTGGGACCGGCCGTAAGGCGATACGAAGTTCGCGGGATCCGCTAGTATTGCAGAGTAATGGCCATTTCCAATAACCTGTCTATCTTTAGTTTTGGCATATCGGAGACAGGAAACAGTTTCTATCTCTGTTTTTGCCGTCCAGAGAAACACAGACAGAAGTTGTTTTCTATCTCCGATATGCCAAAACTGAAGATAGATAGGTTATTGGAAATGGCCGTAAGTCAAACGGGCTACATCTATCCGTTATGACATTGGTTATGACAAATCGATTGATATCTGTTGGCACTGTAGCTTAGATCAAAGGTAGGCACTTCGGTAGAACTTAGTAGAACACACTTTAAACCATATGTAGGCAGGTATAATATCTTCATTCGTTTACACAGAGATTTCCAAAAATGAATTAAATTATAAGCTCTACTGTAGTTCACTGAAATTAGAACGGCACAAAGCAAATTATTCAATAATCGAAGATCTTTGTTGGGGCTATCGATAAAATGTTAACATGTCGCCACAAAAGCTCGTCTGAAATGATAGACGAAAAAGGGGCAATGAAAATTTTACTCCGAATAAAACTGGGTAACAAGCGCCGACGTGGCCATAAGTAGGAAAATAAATTATGGGAATTTATTCAAATCCACGATAACAGCAAACCTCAAACTAGAGTTAGGCTGGCGGTACACCAGAGATATGTTTATGCAGTCAACAAGGAAAGTGGTTTGTGGGGTCTAGTCTTTAATTTCGTATTTCTTTTTGCTTAATAAATTTACAAATAATAGTTATAGAACAACGCCCCGTTGGCCTAGTGGTTTAAGCAGGTACGGGTCCCCGGGTCGGACAACAAGAGTGACGAATTTTCGAACATTGCTCGGGTTTGTGATCAGCAACTAGGGTTGCCACCCGTATTTTATAATAAAGTATTGTACGATATTTCAGGTAATTGTACTCTATACTTTACGAGAACAATAAAGTACACGAAAATACTTTATTTCGCATAATTTGATATCTTTGTGATTTGTAAAATTTTGGCGTAAGTATCTTTTCGTTTAACGACATTGGTGCTGAACCGATGTCGCCTTGAGCATGTTCAATGCAATGTTTTTTCTGTGATGACTATTTGATAAAAACTTATTTACCTATTTACTTTAATTTCAAATATAGAATAAATATACTATGCAATTGTATAGTAGAGATACTAATTTGATACATAAATAGCATATACGCAAAAATAAATTGTACTTTAGGTATTTTGATTTCATGTACTTTTATTTTTTTACCTATACTGACCGATGTACTTTAGCGGCTTTAAAAAAAGGTGGCAACCCAATCACCAACCCGCATTAAGTAAGAGTGGTGATTATGTCTGTGCCTATCATTACTAATAGTAATTTGAATGCAATGACGTGGGATGACTTATAAACTGCCACCACACATCGTCATTCACTTCATGCACAATTATATAAATAGTCTGAAACAATGTTACATAGCTCTGTAAAATTACTTTTATTATTAAAATAAAAATAACACTGAGAAGATGTTATAATGGTAACACTTTATTTAACATTATTCTTATTTTAACTCGTTTAATAATAGATTCTAAGTCTCACAAAAACTTTCAACAATTTAGCGCGCGATCAGCAGAAAAAGTACAGTGACAGCTCCTAGTGATGTGCACTAGGCATCAATTGATTACTGATGGGAAATGAACAATTAAACGTTCAATTTCGTGTCGCTAACAGTACGTAGCGTTTTGTAGGAGGTTAAAAAAAGCACGGTGCATAATTGTCAATAGTACAGTAAACCTTTTTTTTACTTTACTTTACAGTAAACCATTGCGACTTAACTTCTTGTACTGGTATTTTAGTACAAAGCAAAGTTTGAGCTAGTCTGTCGAATAAATTGAAATTATCGAAGTTAGCCAGCTTCGTATAGAGATATAAAAAATATTCAGTGAGAACTTACTAATTTTCAGTCGAAATTTTTCCTAATCTCCGAATCAGTACCCCTGAGTTCTTATAGAGCATGATATGCTAAAAATCATGGGTCAACTTAAAGTCAGTCATAAAAAAATCCAAAGTCGTCGTCTTAAGACTTTGACTTTGACTATATTTGAATGGCAAATTAGCCTAGGCAGTTAATCTTTTATTTTTTCTAAAGGTAAAATCTTAATTATTCGTTGCAAAAATGAACTTTATAACCTTTAAAAGATTTGAGGTCGTGATAACGTTCTCTAATAAAGGTCATGCATTTTTAAAATTTGATGCTTGATAAAATTATGACGCAATTGAACTTGGTTTTTAGTATTCTACTACAGAAACCAAAATTTTATTTTCTGAAATTGCATTGCATTGATTTTGTTGCCATGGTTGCAACCCATGTCCTGTGGTTGCAACTCTTTATTGCACATTATAGAAAGTAATATATGGTAATATACAGACGATGATTACTGAAAGATGTACAGTATTGGCAGTGTTATTTGTCTTAGATGGGACTCGATCCTACAATTTCACGCTTATCGAGCGACTTCTGTAACCATAGCTTCCGAGTTTCACAAGATGCTTTGTTGAAAATAAACTGATTATCTGATATTGTAAATTGAAAAAAGGATTCCTTGAATTAAAATGATTGTATTAAAAAATATATTTTATATTTACTGTATCAATCTGAGTGCTTAAAAGGAAACACAAGGGCCGTTTTTCCATACAAACGTAGTCCCCTGTTTCCTCCCTGGATAATGCCAGTAGATCAATAATTTTATTACAAAAATCTATGGCCACTATTGGCATGTTTCTATGTTTTCCTTTTTTCCTAAATTTATTAATAAAATAGATATGAGCCTTCAACAATCTAAAAAAGAGAGATTTTCCGCTGTGTTCAATCATCCAGAAAACAAATTTTCTAAATTTTAAAAAAAGCAATATATACGAATATGGCCAATGCCTTTCTTAATTTTTAATGAAAAAAGTATTTAAATCGGTCTAGTTTTGGAAAAGGAATCGGGGGACTACGAAACGTTGATTTTGTGTGCTTTTAGTAGGTATTTTCGGTCCAAGATGCAGTTGTTTCTATTGCGCTCTGCTGGGGACTGGACGACAGTAATAGATTTTACAAATACTTATTTTTCAATTCTCTCGCCCTTAGTGTTTCCTCTTAAAAACAGTTTCTAAATAAACACATACATCGGCCACCAAAAGCTCGATTCACTAAAACAGAATACTTAACGCCACGGAGTGTAAAGTAAACAATGTCGTTTACGTTTCTATCTCTCCAGTGGACTCGTCGTGTGCACTGAAATTTAAAATTCCACCTCAAATAGAGATGAGTCAGCTAGATGTACATTTTATTTATAAACGCGAGGCCTGGGAAACACCTCTGAATATGCAAAACTTCCACGCCTCTCGAATAGGTCAGCCAGTTCCAAAATGTGGTTTACTTAAAATAAAACGAACGAAGTACAGTGACCTGCAGATTATTTTTGTTGCAATCTCACACTTATGTAAACTACGTTTATGTAGCCCAGTGTCTAGCCTGATGTGCTAGGTTATACAAAAACTAGTTTATGGTAAAACGATTTTTATTCACTTCATCTCGAAAACTCGAACGAATTTAAATGAATCCTTTTCCACTGAAACACGGAACAGAATGTTTTTTTAAACTATTGCATAGCTTCTATCGCGGGCCTTGAGCGTGGAGACCGAATCCAGAAATTCCGTAACGAAAATAATCCTAACACCCACACCCACACACCCGGGGCGAGGCACGAAAGAAACAATTATGAATTTCCGAAATTTAAAATAATTTAGAAGAAAATAAGGATTTTGACAGTATGGTTGCCTATGGTAACCATATCTGCCAAAATAACAGAAAAATTTAATTACAAAAGTCAAAATTAGAAAATACATAAAATTATAAATTTAAGCTATTGCATAGCTTCTATCGCGGGCCTTGAGCGTGGAGACCGAATCTAGAAATTCCGTAACGAAAATAACCTAACACCCGGCACAGCGGTGTTACTTTTTAGTTTTATAATTGCATAAGTTGATAAAAAATGCTATGCAATAGCTTTACCGCGGCAGTCTCCGAGTGCCACACGTCTTTTTTTTATTATTTTGTTTATTGTTACACATTACAGATTTACAATTAATACACGATATAGAAATAGAAAAGATTAAACATATTTGAAGACAAATTGTAACTCCACTATATGTGCAAACGACTTGCTTTGCTTTTAACACAATATATAAATTATTAAAAGAATACAATAAATTTAATTTAGCAAAATAATTAACAAGTAAAATGTTTAAATGGGTATAATAATTATTATGTGATTTCTGTTAAGATTTTGTAATTCATTGAAATCAACCGAAACAAATTTGAAAAAACTTTGTGTTAAGTATAATTTTATCGTCATGATTAATGTAAATATCCCTGCTAAATTTATTTTACTTCTTCTCTGAGATTAACCACAGTTACACGCATACAAGACGGATATGGAAAATTAAAAAATTTGAAAATGATACTTTGTTGGCTAGGTTAAATCCAATATTATGAAAGCGCGTTCTTGGAGAGCACTCCTCTAAGAAATGTAGTGTTTACAAAGTTGACTAACTTCAACTTTGTAAGAGGACTAGCGAGAAAATACAGGACAACTTCAAAATCCGTTAAAAACTAAAAGTTTGGCGACAAAATTTGAACCTCGTCTGGACACTTGAAAATATTATAAAATCATAAAATAAAAGTCGTGTTGTTTGGTGCCGGCACACCAATAGAATAGCAACACCCTTAAGAGTGTCGTAAAAAGAAACTTACCGCCTTTAATCATCCCACTGCAGGGCAGACGCCTCCATCATTGAATTCAAGTTACCACAGCAATGATGGGTCAGGCATAATCACCGCGCTTGCCAGATGCGGATTGATGATCACAAACCTGAGAAATGTTCGAAAATTCGAGACTATTGTTGCCCGACCCGAGCGTTACTAGACTAACGGAGCGTTACTAGACCAACGGAGCATAACTAATCCAACGAAGCGTTACTAGTACAACGGAGTGTCACTAGTTCAACGAAGCGTTACTAATCCAACAAAGTGTTACTAGACCCTTGAAGCATTTCTAGTCCAACGGGCCATAATAGTCCAACGGAGCGTTACTAGATCAAGGGAGCGTTGCTAGACAAAAGGAGCGCTACTAGACCAACAAAAGAGGTGACTTAAGGAGTAACCAGAACAAGGCGGGCAGCAGCGTCATCTCTTCACCATTGGCTAAACTGTGATCGTAGAGTAGTCGAGCCACAAAATGTACGAAAGGCGTCATACATGCACTGCTTAATTGTATGTGAAAGACACACAATTACCTTTGTGTGCTCCGCTTTCACTAGTTACCTCCCGTAAGGACGCTCCGTCTAAAAGGATAATTGCGGAAATGAGGCTTCAGCACCCTTGCTATGTAGAAGATGAGCTCATCTTTATAATAATTAAAAGGTGCTCGAAACATTGATGTTAGTTTGTACTATGCCGATCTTATTTTAATTTATTAGCTTATTAAAATAACAGCTTATTCTTATTTAGATAATGTCAAAGTTTTTCAAGATGCCTATCAAAAGCCACTGACGAGACTTTTTCTTACGGCTTACATCTTTAGTTAAAAGTCGGGACCATCGAACATTTTACCTTCCAACGCTTACAGACCCAAGCCAATATAGAAAAGATTGTTTCCTAAATTGATCGAATTGAAATCGAATCCAGAACCATTCTAATACACCAACCGAATCTTATTATTTATATTATTCAATGTAATGTGTTTCATACAATCATTGATGTAAGTAATATTTTCAGTAAAAAAAATATTAAAATCAGTTTTATTTCTGCAAATAGGCCCCTGGAGGCGCTTTTACACCACCTAATATTAAACCTACCACTGTTTCAGGATAATCCTAGTGCCGAGAAGAAGCAGCGCAAACTCGGTCACTGTTACAAAAAAACTAAAAATACAATGGGCGTCAAAAAACTGTCCCAACTAAAAGTGCTCCACTATCTATACAACGTGTAAAAAAATAAGCAGTAACTTTTAAGCGGACGATACATTCGATGATAACTAATTAGGTAACTGGAAATCTTATAGTTATAGAAGAAAAAGAAGTAAAAGTTTTTGTTAAAACATTTAGGTTACAGCCCTAAAAATGATCAATAAACTGAAATCAAAGATCAAAAATGCAGAGTCACGAATAGGTTAAACATTATTTTCTACCTATTCTTCAAAACGAGTGAATTATTAGAACAATAGATACCTAGTAAATATCGCTCAAAACATCGATAAAGTTAAACGTATACATCCTTAAACTTCCATGGTCACTATCACTAGAGTAAATTGATACGGGGTTTATACCATGTACCCTAGTTTTTATGAGTAGCAAGCCCAAGCGCCATGATCACGGGAGTACTGATCATGGCGTTCGCAACTTCCATTAATCCAAATTCTTCCTATACTGCAGCTTTTACGAACACGTTCATATCTTTTGGTACAGTATCCACCACGACATCAATAGCGAATCAATTAAATAGAAGATGGTAAATCGTAGATCTATCGATAATTTTATTTAATTAACCGAAGTTTTTAAACAAAAATAAATAAATAAGTAACAATTTCAATAATCATACTGCGAAAAGTCAAAGTTGATAGTCTGCTAAACTGCAAACGGTTAATATTTGTTAAGTCCACGTAGACTGTCGGCGTTTGCGCAAATAAGAGATCAAGAATTGAGGCACTTGTACCCGCGCCAATCAGATTACGTAACTAGGAGAAAGGGGTGTGGGCAAAATGGGAAAAATCTAGCTCCTCCCGCAAATTACCCAAATTGGGTTCCGCAATTTTGTGTGATCTTTCTTTAGTTAATAGTTAGACACTCACTCAGTTGCTTCGTATCTCTTGAGAACGATAGTCGCTACGTAAATAAAAGGAAAAAAATATCGCCACGTGGATTACAACAGCAAATTAAATCTATGAAATGATGCTGTGTGTTGGCGCTGCACGTAACATTTTTACAACTATAGCGAAGCCCAAAAGTGCGGTTATTACGTCCTATTTTCTGTTTCTTTTGTGATGGTTAAATGTGATTAGTGTTTGTGATTGATAAGGATTACTTAATAAGTAAATGCTGTTGCTCTGATAACTTGAATTCATTGTTGGAGGCCTTTTCCCTGCAGTGGGATGATAATAGGCCGTTACTGCTTAACAAGTAAGCGTTAGTACTTAAGTTTATTTTATTTTCTTTAAACACGTTCCCCGTGCGTGTGTTATCCTCAAGACACATAGCACATTAAATTCTGTATGTCATGGCAAGGAAATACAGGCTGGCATACGAAAATGTGTAGGGCAAAATAGACGCATAGGCACGCAGTAAGTTTGTAATTACTATTACTTTTGTTGTAGTTTTTTCATTGTAGTAAAGTAATTGAATAGTAACTATGATTTAGGAATCGCGCTTGCGCGCCGCCCGCGCTTTAGGCGGCGCGGCACGGGGGCGCGAGCGCCTCCGCTACAAAGGTCACCGATCCGGCGCTTGCGTTTGTACACAAAACTAGGGTTGTCCAAAATACTGACATAACATTGTCAAAAAATGTATGGGAAAAAAATTTACTGATATACTATTAAGCTTTTGACAGTGGAGTCTTTACTTGATGTATATACATACCCTTAGGTATTAGTGCATATTTTTTTTACACGTTGTATATGTAAAAATGCTTAAAAAACTCAAAAAGTTCTGCACCGATGGAGATGAAATTTTAGCATGATACATAATCCGCATCAAGGATTGTTTTTATCTATTTAACCGCGACCGCGAAAAAAAAAACAAAAACCATTCAATCACTATACTGCTTACTGTTGCATGCCGTTATAATTTGGCGGGGTTATAAAGTTGACAGTGACATAAAATTAACGTCAATCATTCGATCGAGGACAGTTAAGCGTCATTTTTGTATCGGACGTATTTCTTATTAAATATCGATGCATTTATTATACTTAATCACAGAATACAACAAGAAGCATAATGCTGTTAAATAAATAGCTGTCGATATTTACCAGGGTGGTGCGGCCGGCGGAAATGTTGCCGGAGCGGGTTGACAGCCGGAAATAGCGTCACCGCATCGGAAGTGGCGTCAGCAGTCAACTGATGCCCTATTATACTAATAATCAACCCGACTCGACGCTTCGACCTGTGGTAATCCTCATAAGTGATGCAGAATTTCGAAATAAAGCACTTAAAAATTAATCATTGTATATCAAATATTGTATGTTTGTATGAAGGTAATGACTGCTTAGGTATGCTTTTTAGCTCTTTTAGGGGAAGATTTATGAATGGATGTGTCGTAATCATCTTAACTACTTTGTTAATGTTAATGTTTATTACCCATTTGCTACCTTCACATGTAATTTAACACACTTTTAAGGAGCTCCCATATTTCATTATTGGTAATAAATAATAGCAAGTAGGTAATATAGCAAAACAGTGCACTTGGTCATGCGACCACTGTCCATATTTCGTTTGGTCCAACCATCCTGACGGTCACGTTAATTCTAAGCGCACCTAAAATATTTGACAAGTGACAATTTTAATGTTTAAAGAGACAAAAGAAATCAAGTGTTTCTTAGCTAGAAATTAGAAACTGTTTACTTTTGATAATTTTATTGGCGTTTTCAGTATTTTACTTTACATAACATGTTTCTCACCATTTACACCTTCCCTGAACTTCCACAAATACTTCAGCATCTTTACCCCAAAAGAAACCAAATCGGTCCGGCCATTCCTGAATGTTAGTAAGACAAACGAACAGCAATTGGTTGCACCGTGCTTTTTGAACCGCCTAGAAGACGAAGCACACGTTATTGGACCATTATGTGTAACATCATGGCAGTGTTATTTATATTATGATTACAAAAAAAATTGCCAATTATTAAACTTTGATTCAGACTTTTAATTTTGGAACACGATATTACGCGCACAGACAAATTATTTTGCTGCGACAGGGTTTCGGTTGAATGGACCTTACACAGCTACATCTGTGCGCGTCACAGCGTGTTTCAAAATAAAAAGCTAAACTAATATTTAAAATTTTTGTAATTTTTTGGGTAAAAATATTAAAATAACACTGCCAAGACGTTATATATAACGGTTACATAACGTGGGCTTCGTTTAACAGGTGGTTGAAAATGCACCGTGTATACAGAATGAAATTAAAAAAACTTCCCAAAATTTTTGTAGGCGTTTAGTATCCTATTTTACAGTTTTAGGCCTGTTTAGGTAACAAGGGGAGATCAAAAACTTATGATTAGTATCGTAATGAATGAATGTGATGTGCATTGCGTAAAAAAAGTGTTGCTAGGCGGCCGTATCAAAAATTTTAGATTTTTGGCGGACGTTTTCTGTCGTGCTTTATCTTGTCATTTTTATACTGGGCTATACCAAAAGAAAAAATACGTCATTTGTTTTTTGTCACTTAGATTGATATATTTAAATTTGGAAGGTGGTTAAATTTTCACCCTGTATATAGATACATAGATGATAGCTTGTGTTGAGGTGCCCATTATTTATTAATACACATCGCAGCGCTCCTGGCGACAGTTGCCGTAATGAACGTAATACGATAGTCGTGGCTAATACCGTTACGGGAGGTAAGGGATTTTTGGCTTCACCCAGTAAAGTAAAAGGCCTCAGAGCAATAATAGAGGTCTGTTTAGAATATAAATGGTAAAATCATTACTTATTTCGCAAAGAACATTGACTGCCCACGAAAACGAGTTACACTGTAAAGAAATACCTATTTTAACAATACAATTCCTTTCAGGGAACTACTAGAGCTATGGTCTGCTTGAAATCGATTTAATTTTATTACTTCTAAACGAAATCAATTCTCAAAAAACTAGAACAGTAGGTATTATTTTAGCAAATTAGCTCTAGTATATATTGAATCACAGTAAACTTTTCATTTAGTTGTTAATAAAGTCGAATTTTACGCTAACGCCAAAAGATGCGGCTTTTGGCAATAATGTACAATACGAAAGAATGCCAGAATGAAAAACAGTAACAGTGTTTCAATAACTACCCAAGGTAATTTGCCAAAAATATACTATTCTAGTTTATTAGAAATATTCTTTACTGACTGATTTCTCAAGTTTGTGTATTTATTCAGTTTTTGCCAACAGAGTTTATGTACACACGGTGGCACATCAGACTATACATGTTGACCTTGAGACCGCCTTTATGCCCTACGTAATAAAAGCTGTTATCGCAGTTCAACTGTTTAACTTGATGTGCTGTCGAGTGTACATCGTAGCGGTCGTAGTCCGTAGCAACGCGACCGTTCGTAGACGTCGTAGCGTGTAGTGATTAGAGGGAAAAACATCAAAAAATCTTGCTTTGATAATAATGATAAATTACGAATATTCCAGTTCTTTCAGATTTGCTTTTGATATTGGGAAAATTCTACGATTACATACCTTAGTACTGACCCGAGTTCACCAATTCTTAAACAGCCGGTAAACATAGATTGACGATTAATTTGACACAATTCACATACAAAATATGTCAAATAATATTTTAAACGCTGTTTTAAACTTAAACGTCTGTTGGTGAACTCTACCCAGTCAAATATTCTACCAAGAGTTAGATGTCAACAGTATTAGAAACGTTCCTTCAAAACACCTTTTCATAAAACGAACGAGACACCAATGATTGAGTCACAAAATTCGTGCCATTACCTAATATCATATAATATTATAATGATAAACATAAATGGTATTTGGTCGCAAGACCATTTATTATGTTAATTATTATAATATTTTATTTATAATAATTGTTCAATATTATACCAAGATATAAATGGCAACAGTATTACGTTCCTATTATTTACGATTATGTGATTATATGAATATTATATGATAGCTCATATGATGAGTAAGTTATTTCGGAGAAACTACCTTGTCACTTGTTTATTATATACTAGCGGCCCGTCCCGGCTTCGCACGGGTGGACATAAGATTTTTTTATAAGGATCCCTAATCTTTTCTAGCAAAAAATATTCATATTCATATTCATTTATTCACTCATAACATAACGTAAATATAGCCTATGTCACTCAAGGTGACAACTCACACGTTCCAATGGTAAAACAATTTTTGAAATCGGCACAGTAGTTTTTGAGTTTATTCATTACAAACATCCACACAACCGAAAATACAAATCTTTCCTCTTTATAATATTTGTGTAGATGTAGATCAAGATAACAGTGCCGAAATATCGGAAACCCATAAGAGGTACATGGTAGAAACACCGAAACAACTAGTAAATATTTATTCTACAAACACTCAATTCTTTCTAAGAGACCAGTACCTCTAGCACAAAAAACAATCGACTTCGAATCGTTTGCGTATCGAAAGCAAACGACACAAAGTTCGTACTTTGTTTTGTAGTTCTCGTTTTGACCGCGCGAAATATTTCGATGGCGATATGAACACGCAATCTATTCGAATTCGATAGTTTTTTGTGCTAGAGGTACTGAAGTCCAATTCTACTAATTACAACATACGTCGTTCTATTCCGATGCAGCTCACGGTACGATTCCATTGAAACACAAAACTGTATTCTACTAATCATTTTTACTAAACGTAAGCTGAACCGCTAGCTAAGTTTACCCAGCTATCGATCCGTCAAAAGTAGCCTGAGCTTAAGCTCGACCGGTTATTTTGACAGATGCAACGTCGGTCTTCGGATGCGCTTCGACTGACAGCAACGTCAAATCAATAATGGAATATGAATTTAGGAAATCGTTCAACTTAGTTTCGATCGATCGATAAGGTGAGCTGAAACGCTACCGATATTGCTAATAGAATACGAAAAGTTGACGTTTAGATGGGTTTCGTCAATTGTTGCGTTTACGTTTTGAAAATTTTCTTTAGTAGAATTGGTCTCCAGAACCAAATACTCAATCCCATTCATCATCATCACCAAGCTATGTCAATCCACTGCTGATCAGACCTTCAAAAGAAGGTTTTGCTGTAATCGCCACGCTTGGAAGTCAGGTTGGCCATAGCAGTTTGGCCATTATTAGAGAGGAGACACTGCCACACTGACACACGTCTTCTCTAGGCAGTACACCTTTCCTCGTCTTTCTTTATTTGTGTCAGCAAAAAATCACAAATCAGCTAATAGCCAATGACACAAAAGGGCCTTCGACTCAGCAAGTGACGCCTGGAATAACCTAACGTCGTCTATCCGAGCCAACCAGTTCAAGTTATTAAACATTATAAAAATTAAAAGTAAATTTAATTACACATATTTTATTCGGTGGTACCACAGCGCTAGTCTCACACCCCTTATTCATTGACGTTAAAATGTATAAACTCAATGTAACACGACTTGGTAAGTAGACAGGTAACAAGATACATGCTACTTAATTAATCAAGACGCTTCTTTAAGCTAATTTAAGCTTGCCAAAACGCAAGGACCGCAGTCTTAGCAAAAGCGATCTTGTTAATGCTTACATCTGCACATAAATCTCTATCGGTTACAAAGGGAATAATTACGGAGATTAAGACGTTAATTACTGAGATATCAAATTTCAAAGCTAGCTGAGATAGTCTTTGAAGTTGTCGCCATAACAACGAATATAAACATACAGTTACGGACTCAGATACTTTCTTTGCCAAACGAAGCCCACTGCTAGGCGTTGGCCTCGACTGAGAAACTCCACGACGATCAGCCACTACAGCAGTGGTAGGTCAAACTATTAGGACGTTCAATCTCGCCTCCTGGAGCCTATTTGCAGAAATAAAAACTGATTTTACTGATGATACCCTGAATCCAGCGACTTCCGATTTTCACTAGATTCTCGGTCTACTTCGTACGGCCTCATTGATAGTCGTCAGGTTTCCAGGAGACCCTGATATGGCCAGCTAATAAATTTACTCTCGTTACGTATTGTAATAGTACCTACATAGGAGCAACATCATTTGTCAATAGAGAAGAACGATTACACGATAGACTTTGTATCATTTCGGATCTTCGTCCCAACGCCCCTTACATATCTCTTTATTTTGGTTGGTATTTTGGTACTCAGAGATGTTTCTCTGAGTGCCCAAGTCTCCGTGATCAGTTGACCAACCAACGAACCATAGTTTTTCTTCCAGAAAATACGCGAAAATTATACATCATTCGAAGAAAATAAACCATATTCACTACTACCTGACCCTGCAAACGTTATTTTGCTATATATGTAGGGTAGAAAAGTATATTTTATTTGTTAATGAATATAATTTTGTTATTATTATTCTCTTCCGGAAGACAAATTCAAAAACACAAAGATATATAAAAACGTTCTCATGTTATAAGTGGTGTAACTAACACGACTTTCTTTTATATATAAAGAAGATTTATGATTAGATAAAAATAAAATTTTAAAAAAAACTATCTATATTATCAAGTAATATTTCCATATAAATATTCTAAATTTGAAAGTTTGATGTCTTAAACCTCAGAATCGATTTAGGCTAGTTTTTACTAACTACTTTTTTTATTCCAGAAGAAAATCTTTTTGGTGTTGAAAAACGTAGGTGGATTTTTGTAAAGGTAGGCAATAATTTCGTAACCGATCTCTTATTTATCTAAAGAAAACATGTTAAAATCTTTTTATGTTATATGTGAAGAATGTGAAGGATAACACACACAGGTTAAAAAAATTACCATGGCAAATATATAGAGAATTTTATTTTACTAATAATAAGTTGTTATTAACGGTCTTATGACCGCCTGTTTTCACTACATTGAAATGTTAATGTAATAATAGTCGCCTTTTTTTCCATAGTGTTAGTATACCTGAAAGTAAAACTTATTTAAAGAAAGTTGCAAAGGTATTCTGCAAAGTTTAACAGTTCGCTAAACGTTCGTTTCATTAAAATTCAAGAGAACGCAAACAAACAAAACGCTAACTTTCACTTTGAAGGTAGAGTTCCAAAGTTATCCAAGATGACTGGTGCATACTAAGTGCAGCTGAGCCTTATTCACAAGGATCCACCAACTTAATAAATAATTCCGCTCCGTTTCTCCTTAGCTTTCCATACAAACGATTAATACCCTTAGTTCGGCACGGTGATGCCGAGTGCTAGGCATTAAAGTTGTTTACTTTGCTAAAAGAACAGTCTTATCTGAGTTTACAAAAAGAACATCGGTATTTATGTTTTCTCTTCTAATAACGTCGTGTCTCGTTTCAAGTTGGAAAACGTTTTACCGTTAAATTGCCAGGCTAGTTATAACTTCGGTGCGATTGCCATCTGATCTCTATCCGCTATCTGCTTGATTACCGTTATTTTGGAACTTAAGATGTTCTCCTTGTTAAAACGTTTGAATAAAAGTAAGGTGCACACATTACTGATACTAGGCCAATTTTGATTCTTAGATAATTAAAAAATCATGAGAGGAGTTGAAAATGGTAATTTAATATATAGAATTCAATTTTTGAGGTAGATAAACAAATTATTTGCTTTCTTTTTAATCTTATTGTTACAGAAAAATACATAGAATCGAGAACTCAAGCTTTTCGATGTTGAAAACGCTGTGAATGTAGCAGTTTCTCTTTTTGACCTTGAATAGACATGCCGTGATAAACCCAAATGAACCTTGCCAATTTGCCAATGATCATAACTTTCAATTTTCTAGACAAACAAATGAAATGAGAGCAAGACAATAGCAATAAAACGCCTATTATATCGTAAATAAATAGACAGCAGTCCAATACATCACTTTTAATAGCCTCCTCGTTGGCTGTAGGGCATTTCTTACGCAGGGCTGCCAAAAACTGGCGAATACTCAATGTCTATCAGTGCGTTTATTAGGCGAAGTTTTCTAATTCCGATCGCTAAAGTGTTGTGCCCTTCCTATCGGGAATGGATATTGCTTATTTCAAGAACTTTCAAAGTAAATAGGTCCGGCAGATGATGGAATACTAAATACTTTCCTTTCTCGCTTCGAGGTGCTGTCAGCGGAATATCTTACTAATATTATAAATGTGAATTTTTGGATGGATTTTTGTTACGCTAGAACAGATGAAAGGATCTGGATTAAATTTGGCATGAAGATAGGTTACATGCTGAAATAATAGAATAAGTATATAAGCTTCCTCTTGTTCTGGAAAAATTTACAATTCCCGTGAGATAGTTTTTAATTTTCAAAATTCGAACGCCTACGAAGTCACGGGCAACGGCTAATTGTTAAAAGATTTTCCATTTTTAAATACTGCCTGACGTTAACTTTATTTTGTCTCAAAAGTTAATATAGGTAAGTGGAATATATATACCGAATGCTAGGACTACACACACTAGTAGATTTATAACCGTTGCAGCTTCAGAACGAACTCTTAAAGTTATTGCTAACTTCCTTCCTAAGTTTTTCTACTTATCTGTCAATGGAGCAAGGTTAGTAGTAGTTGTGAGCTGTTGATTGTAACTTGACGATACTCGTATAAATGTATCTATCTATAAAATATATACTCGAAAAAAATTGTTGATGTTTTTAGTCTCGATTAAACTCGAACAGGGTTAGAATGATTTGGCTAATATTAGCTTTGAAATATCTGTAAAAGTCTAGGGAAGGTTTCAATAGTGCAAAAATATTAAAAATAGTAAAATCAAAAGATTTATTATCCCATACAAACTGTTCCTACCTGTAAAACATCAAAGGATTGACAATATGTCGACTAAATATTTATTTGTGGATGCGTTCAGAACATCGATTTAAATAAACACCATTATACCTATATGTAAATAAAAATAACAGGAATATCACTTACTGGTAACTCGAAGTTCATCCCGGTCAGCTGGCAATAAGTATTTTAACCGACTTAAAAAAAGGAGTTGCTAAATTCGTTCAAATAATTTATCAATGAGTGCCGAAACGAAAAAGCTTTCTATACTATAGTTTAACATAGTATCTTCTAGTTCAATTAGACCCTAACGAATAACTATCACACCGCCGCGCCGTGTGCCAACCTTATACAGGACAGCACCTATTCTCGTCCCTTGGGTGTCATAAGAGGCTACTTAAGAAGCTCTGTCAGCAGCACAGACATGGTTTTATCGTCTATGGTCAGCAGTGTTATCTGTACCATTGGCCACACTGCGAAAGCCATCCCTAAGCGTGGAGATTTGATATGCAAGAACCCTTCTATTAAAAAATTCCTGTGGCTGAACTATAATTATGACTAAGCTCCAATGGAAATCTTTTAAAGCTTGGACTAAATGGTTGTCCAAATAAACAAATCAAACCAAACTTTCGAATAGGAGCATCTTGCTAATGCAGAGACGAAAGTTTGTGTGTTTACTGCTTTCATTGCCCCATTATGTTCACCCCGGCATTTTCTGCTTTTTGAAATATTTAGAGATAGTTTGTTGATGTTATATGTGAACTTTTAGAAATATTTAGAGTTAGTTCGTTGATGTAATCTGTGAACCGTGATCATAGAACACCGCCGGCTCTGGGGCTCTTGATCCCCAAAATTAAATTTCGATGTTTTGGCTACAATCATCATCATCTGTGTGCTTGAAATAGTGCCAAAATATCGACAACTAATAAAAATGTATATTAAGGTATAAACCCCGAATCAATTAATTCATTTGATAGTGACTATGAAAGCTTAAACAATATATAACACAGATTTCATTTACTAAGTAAGTCCATACTTCTTTTTTTTTATAATAAATATTTAAGACAGTTCTCACTGAGCCACACTGAGCCATCTAGTCCCAAATTAAGGTACGAGTACTATTAAGTACCCTGTCGTATGGGGTACTAGACAACCGATAAACTTACTTATATACTTTTTTTTTTGCAAATACATACTTATAATACATATAAAACACCCAGACCAGTACAAACAGACATGTTCATGCACACAAATATTTGTACTGTGCGGGGATCGAACCCGCGACCCATGGCTCAGGAGCAGCGTTAACTACCGCTGATCCAAGTCGTCTTTTCATTGGTTAGATGTGAAACATCTGAGTATTTCTTAAAATAAATGTACGTAACGAAAATGTCGTTACGAAATATTGTTACAAAATAGATGTAAGTTGTAACCACATGAGTAAATGTGGGAATATTTAATACTCAATACTCAATATTTTATTGCTTTCATAATGTAACACAATAATGAATAACATAATGGGCCCTGTAGGGCACGGCAATTAGGAGAGGGGAGGAGACCATTTTCATGAATTTAGCTATTACTCATATTTTATTGTTATTATTATTGTATTATAAATTATCATTTAAATATTCGCTTATTGTATAATAGTGTTTTGATATCAAAAGTTCTTTTAATTTATTAACGAATAAAGTTTCTTTATTTATATTTTTTATTGACGCTGGGAGTTTATTAAATATTTTTATGGACATGGAATGAGGCCCTGATGAGTATAGTTTAAGGCGAGATACGGGTAAGATCAGCTTTTGTCTGTGGCGTATCTTATATTCATGTGTTGTAACTAAAGAGTAATCCAACTTTAACATAAGGCTTGATATACAATGGCGAAATATTTTTTTTCTGGGATAGAAAGTATCCTATATGTCCAGGTAATAAACTATCCGTGTGCAAAATTTAATGCAAATCTGTGCAGCGGTTTTTGCGTAAAAACCATTAAACATAAAAAACTTGCACATTTATAATACTAATACTTATTATAAGTGCCAATACTTCTTAATATGTAGGATATCATTATGTGTTTTAGGCCCATTCCTCTTTATTGTTAATATTGAAACTTTAGGCCATGCATATGAAATAAATAAATTGTATAAACAAGGACTTTATTGGTACTTTTTCGTAACGTAACGAAATTTAAATAAAACCTTACGAAATAGTAATATGAATTAAACTAAACAATATTCCTAATCGTCAATATGTATTACAACCTAAAATAGAGAACCAATATGCCTTTTATATATGCTTAGCAAAGTATCACAATAAGATGGATGTATGTTAAGTTACCGTTTTGTGAAAAAAGGCTTATAGTACGTACCTACTGTCTCGAAAAAGTAGTTCCACTAACGAAATAACTTCACACTGATTTTTATAATAAAAGAAATGGTGTAGACGTCAAACGAACATCCAATCAGGATAAAGGCAGTTATGCCAGTAATAAAATGTAATGGATGTATTCCAAAATTTACTTGAATAGCAATAAAACGTAACTAAAGAGTAATTACTAAAACGTTTATTTATTCGACTCACTTGGTTTTTTGCGTTAAAATATATTTCTTTATAAGAAAACCCCACTGTAATATATTTTCATCAAAAACTACATTTAATCAAAGTGCATATTACCCATAAATGAAAAAAAAGGAACATTTAAAATTTTACGAAATCTTATAACAAGAGATGTGTGGGGTGGCAAAACTTTTTTGTATGGGAAGTTAAAATATTGTTTTGCAAAAATTGATTTCTAGTAGGTACTTAAACAATAATCTTTTTATTGTTTGTTTTGTTTCTTTGAAATATTAATAGTTTTGCTTCACAGTAATGGTATTTGTTTTTGTATGACAGAATAAAATCATATGGAACTCGTTAATTGTTTCGAGGCACGCTTTTTTTCCACTGATGTACAAATATTTTGAGAAATTTTCATCTATGACACTTACATCTGATTAATGTCTTACATCCGGTTTTTGTACTTTTATTACAATTTCGATGTAATATAGCGCTCAACAATATTTACACTTCATCGTAAAATAAATTTTGTTCGCGACTTCCCTTGCGTGGAATTTGTATTAAAACCTATCCCACGGAAACCATACATTTTCCTGACATAAAAAGTAGGTATTCCGATCTATAATCTACCTGTGTGCAAAATTTAATCTAGATCCGTTTTGGCGTAATTGAGAAATAAAGAGACTTTCGTATTTATAATTTACTAGAGGCCCATCCCGGCTTCGCACGGATGGACCCGTTAAGTTTTAGTAAGGGTCCCTAATCTTTTCTAGCAATAAATATAGCCTATGTAACTCGAACGGCACCCACTTAGTTAAACGGCACCCACTTCGTCGAATGGCAAACGCCCCCCGCTTTTCGAACAGCACCCACCTCGTTAATCAGCACCCCGCTCGTCGAACGGCACCCACCTCGTTAAACAGCACCTCGCTCGTCGAAAAGCACCCACCTCGTTAAACAGCACCCCACCCGTCAAACGGCATCCACCTCGTCGAACGGCACCCAACTTGTCGAACGGCACCTGCCTCGTCGAACAGCACCCACCTCGTTAAACAGCACCCACCTCGTTAAACAGCACCCCACTCGTCAAACAGCACCCACCTCGTTAAACAGCACCTCGCTCGTCGAACAGCACCCACCTCGTGAAACAGCACCTCATCCGTCAAACAGCACCCACCTCGTAAAACAGCACCCGCTCGTCAAACAGCACCCACCTCGTTAAACAGCACCCCACCTCATCAAACAGCACCCCACTCGTCAAACAACACCCAACTTCTCGAACGGCACTTGCCTCGTCGAACGGCACCCACTTCGTCGAACGGCACCCACTTAGTTAAACGGCACCCACTTCGTCGAATGGCAAACGCCCCCCGCTTTTCGAACAGCACCCACCTCGTTAATCAGCACCCCGCTCGTCGAACGGCACCCACCTCGTTAAACAGCACCTCGCTCGTCGAAAAGCATCCACCTCGTTAAACAGCACCCCATCCGTCAAACAGCACCCACCTCGTAAAACAGCACCCGCTTGTCAAACAGCACCCCTCTCGTCAAACAGCACCCACCTCGAAAAACAGCACCCCTCTCGTCAAACAGCACCCACCTCGTTAAACAGCACCCCTCCCGTCAAACGGCATCCACCTCGTCGAACGGCACCCACCTCATCAAACGGCACCCACCTCGTCGAACAGCACCCACCTCATCAAACAGCACCCCACTCGTCAAACAGCACCCAACTTGTCCAACGGCACCTGCCTCGTCGAACGGCACCCACTTCGTCGAACGGCACCCACTTAGTTAAACGGCACCCACTTCGTCGAATGGCAAACGCCTCGTCAAACCGCACGCACCTCGTCGAATCGTAAATCGAAATCGTATCACCGCTGTGCCGGGCGAAGTGGGGAGCGTGAGGTTTTTTCGTTACGGAATTTCTGGATTCGGTCCCCGCGCTCAAGGCCCGCGATAGAAGCTATGCAATAGCTTAAAAACAATTTGTTTTGAAGTTATTTTAAGAAGCGATGGCCGAAGCGCTTATTTACTAATCAAATCGGATAATAATGTTGAAATACTGAGACGAAACAATTTCCAATTACTTATTTTATAGTCATCGTAAATTCTCGACGGAATTCTGTTGTAATTATATTGACTGGGAATCCCAAGATTTCGGTCCAACAAATTCCTTAATTAGATAATTGAAATATTCCTTTAGCAAATAATCTTGAATATCTGCAGCAAAATAGTACATCGAACAAGCAAACACCTGAATTTATTATTGGTGTAAATTTAACAACTCCGTGGAATAGATCAAATGAATGGATTTGTCAAACTGTTTTCTCAATGTCTCTATATGTGCCTACTATTTGTTGTTGTGGTTGGTTTCCCCCACTCCGTTAGATTTTTTAAAGTAAGTTATTGAAAAATAAGTCAACAAAACGCTTTTAGACGTATGAAGTGATGACAATTAAATTAGGAACGTCAAAATCAAAATACTATTCTGTCCGCGGTGTTCGAAATTTAAAATAGGAGAAGCTTGCGGAATGCGTTGACATCTAACTGGAAAGTCACTACGTGCGCGAAAGTGAGATTTTTTGTAATTGCTATTAGTTTAATAAACGAAATTACAATGATTACTTGTTCAGTGCGAAATTCCAAAGTTTAATTGTAGAAGAGCAACTTTTTTAGATATTTTTTATTCGCTGTGTCAGACTCAGACTGAATCTAGTTTATTTTATTTGGTAACAGTACGCATTAACAATCGCATTAAAGGCCCGCTCCAATGCCCGCTCAGTTTTTATATTCGGAATCCTTTCTCGATGTACCTACCTACGCAAATTACTCTCTCATGACAATTTCATTACCGGGATATGAGAACATAGAGACAAAAATGCATAATCTCGAGAAAAAGATAGATAAACAACATATTTCAAAGGTTCATCTCGTATGTTTTACAAATTTATCTATTCATCATTCAATTCATTCAAAAATTTCATCATTCAAAATAAAAACTCTCAAATATCGTTTACGGTGCTATCTGTATTTATTTATTTATTTTCTTTATTTGGTTTACCAGTAATTGTTACAATAATACTTACACAAGATATTCAGTTGTGACTGCATACAGTCACAACAGAATATCTAAATGTACAATTAATTTAAGGTAAACACCACATGCGATATGTTTGGTAACATCAATTATTTAACAAAAAATAATAACAATAACTACCTACCTACTTTATTTATTACTAACAGACAATCAACACAAAAAGTAATAAAAAGCAAAATATAAAGTAAGGTAACTAGATCACTATTCGTCGACAATGGTTTCCTGCAAGTGCTTACGGAAAGTTGCAAGATTTGTGGCGTGAATATCTGTAGACTTGCCATAACAATTCAGATTTTGTACGAACGGGGAACAAAAGAAGATGAGCCCAACACTGTGGAGCGAAGAGGTATTGTAGGTTTTTGTTTCTAATTTTTACGTTAACAGATAATATCACAGCCCAACTTTACGTTGTAGTAAAAATAGAGATGTTAGTTTTATTTCGCCCGCCCGCCATTGCCACCCGAAAGCCCGGAGTCCGTGTCCGCTATAAAGAGACGGAAACATTCCGCCATGATAACGTGGTGGCTGGAGCCTTGTTAAATTTTACTACAGCCACATGATCCAGAAAACACCAGTAATTTTATTTCTATTTCCATAAGGTAATGATTTTGAAAGAGTTACATTTTGAAATAAGATAAAGGCCAAGTGCGAGTCGGACTTGCGCACGAAGGGTTCCGTACCAAAAAGGCCAAAAAAACGGGTTTGTTGTATGGGAGCCCCCCTTAAATATTTGTTTTATTTTGTTTTTAGTATTTGTTGTTATTGCGGTAACAGAAATACACAATTTGTGAAAATTTCAACTGTCTAGCTATTGCGGCTCTTGAGATACAGCCTTGTGACAGAGCGACGGACAGACGGACAGACAGCGAAGTCTTAGTAATAGGGTCCCGTTTTTACCATTTGGGTACGGAACCCTAAAAACGATTATATGTTGTTTTGCTTGATTTTATCTCTCAAAATTTTCGTGTGATCATTAGATTTGTGACGCATGTCCCTTGGACCACCTAATATGCTCTAAGCACCTAATTGATAACTCTTCGACAAAAGATCAGGGCCCCAATTCTGATAATTTACAAATAGCTCAATAGAATCGAAATGGCATCGCAATCGTACATTTATACATAACTACCATAATAAATGTGTCAAAATATACAATTAAGGTGCAATTGCGATTCTATTGAGCCATTTGTAAATTAGCGGAATTGGGGCCCAGTCCATTTGTAGTAAATACTTGTAAAGTATAGAAACATTTCGTAGCTATTCGCTAAGGGTGATATCACCAAAGCTAGATATATTTTTACCAACTAATGCTACTATTATCCTTATTAGTAATTGAAACGCGAAAATTTGAAAAGTGAAAATAAAGTGGAAGTTTGTATGTATATTAGGAAAACAATAATTTCTTGATTGATTTCGATGAAGTTTGATATGAAGTTAGTTTAGACTCCCCGAAAACTACAAAGGAGAGTTTTTGTCGTTTAAATCATTTCTTAAAGGGGTTTAAGTTGGGTTAAAAGTTGCATGGGGACATCAGTATATAAACTTGAAAAATTTTGTCTCAGGCGGGACTCGAACCCGCATCTTCTCGCAGATGATGCGAGATGATGCGAGGAGATGCGGGTTCGAGTCCCGCCTGAGACAAAATTTTTCAAGTTTATATACTGATATTATAAGTGCAATTAAGTTGCTAAAATATCAAATAAAGTATGTTGCATGGGGAATAAATGTTTTCTTAATTTGGTATTGTTATCGATAAAATACACGGTGCATTTTAAACCACCTGGATAACGAAGCCCACGTTATGTGACCATATTATGTATATGGCATGGCAGTGTTATTATTTAATATATTAATATTAAATATTTATTCATACTTTTAACTTTGTAACGCGCACAGACGTATTATTTTGCTGCATCGGGGTCCCGAATGAATGAACCTTACTCAGCTAATTCCGCGGGCGTCACAGCGTGTCACAAACTAAATGGCTGAACCAATCTAATATATAAAATTCTCGTGTCACAGTTTTCGTTGCCATACTCCTCCGAAACGGCTTGACCGATTTTGATGAAATTTTGTGAGCATATTGAGTAGGTCTGAGAATCGGCCAACATCTATTTTTCATACCCCTTAGTGATAAGGGTTGTCCACCCTAAACATTTTTTTTTAAATTTTTTGGCCAAAATTTTTTGTTTTTATTTTTCTTTATTGTGGCATTAAAAAATACATACACCCCTAAATTTTTACTTTTTTATCACCAACCCCTATTTTTAATAGCCATTTTAGTAATTTAATCATGTTTCATCCCGCTCGATAACTGATCAATTATCGTCTTTTTTGTAGGAGTAGGGAAGGGTTTAGGCTAGGGGTAGGGGTTGGGTAGGAGTAGGGTAGGAGTAGGGTAGGAGTAGGATATGGGTAGGGTAGGGTAGGGGTAGGGTAGGGATAGGGTTTTTTTTTTTAATTTGTGGACAAATTTTTTTGTTATTATTTTTCTATAATGTGGCATTAAAAAATACATTCAACCCTAAATTTTTACCCTTTTATCACCAATCCCTATTTTTTAATAGCTATTTTAGTAATTTAATCATTTTTATGGCAAAACAACGTTTGCCGGGTAAGCTAGTATTTTATATTATTATAAAAAAAGACGTGTGGCACTCGGAGACAGCCGCGGTAAAGCTATTGCATAGCATTTTTTATCAACTTATGCAAATATAAACCTAACAAGGCCCGCGATAGAAGCTATGCAATAGCTTAATTTTCTAATTTTGACTTTTGTAATTAATTTTTTCTGTTATTTTGGCAGCGTTGCATGTCTTAACAATATATATGTCAGGTCATAAGTTCTGTTACACAATAAAAACTTTTGAATTTAGAATGCTGGCCACAAAAAAGTTTATTGAATTCGAATTTCGAATTTTTCATGAAAATGAAAATGAGTACATACTTTTTAGAATTTTCCTCATTTTTAAATATGGAGTGGACACTTAAAGAAGACCGTGTCGCGGTTATTGCGTTGCATCGTTGCGGTTACGCGCCAATTCAGATTTTCGACTTACTGAAAAATTTGAATCGCTCTGTTAGGACTCCAGCAGTGATAAAAGCTGTAAAGGCGCGAATTCAAAGAAATCCCATACGTAAGCAGAAACTGTTGGCCCTTCAGATGGGGTTAAGCAGGACCACGGTGAAAAGGGTGTTAAATGAAGACTTAGGGCTTAGGGCATATCGAAGAAAAACAGGACATCGTTTGGACGCTCGTTTAATGGACCTGAGACTGAAGAGATGCCGCGCTTTGTTGAAGCGGTACGCGAAAAAAAAGCATCGGGAAGTTCGTTTTTCGGATGAAAAAATTTTCACCGTGAAAGAGAGCTACAACAAACAAAATGATAAGGTGTACGCACACAGCAGTGAAGAAGCGAGCAACCGTATTCCGCGAGTCCAACGAGGTCATTTTCCATTCTCGCTCATGGTTTGGTTGGGAGTCTCTTATTGGGGCTTAACTGAGGTACAATTTTGTGAGAATGGCGTAAAAACGAATGCAGTTGTGTATCAAAATACAGTCCTCAAGAACCTTATGGAGCCCGTTTCTCATACCATGTTTAATAACAGGCACTGGGTATTCCAACAAGATTCTGCGCCAGCTCATAGAGCGAAAAGCACACAAGACTGGCTGGCGGCGCGTGAAATCGACTTCATCCGGCACGAAGACTGGCCCTCCTCCAGTCCAGATTTGAGTCCGTTAGATTACAAGATATGGCAACACTTGAAGGAAAAGGCCTACTCAAAGCCTCATCCTGATTTGGAGTCACTCAAGGCATCCTTGATTAAGGCAGCCGCCTATATTGACATGGACCTCGTTCGTGCTGCGATAGACGACTGGCCGCGCAGATTGAAGGCCTGTATTCAAAATCGCGGGGGTCATTTTGAATACACTTTATTACCATATGAATCTATGTTTTATTAAGTTCATTTTGCTATATAAATGGTTACATAAATAATGAACATGTCTAAATTATTTCATATTACACATGTGACAGAACTTATGACCTGACTAGGTACGAGTATATATCTAACTGGGAGTGCAATATAGCCGATTCCCACGCGGACAGAGACGCGAGCGGAGTGCTAGTGAAACCTAAACGATTAACAATTAAGTTTGATAACAAATTCCACGAATCACAGATAAATGAATAAAAATTTAGATAATGACAGTACCGTAAAAAAAAAACTTAATTTTTTAAACGAAAAAATAATAAATAACTTAACATTTATAAAAATCTAATTATGCCAAGAAACGGAGCGAATGGCGATGGCCACTGTAATTGCGTTAGTAACGCTTTCTGTTTGATAAAACTCCTAAGGGCGGGTAAATAACACCCATTTATTTTATTTACACCATCGACATCCATTTGGGGCATTTTGTTGCGTTTATTTTGTTGAGCACGCGATCTTTTGGGAGCGGACATTTTATTACTCCCGAGATAAATTAACGCTTATTTGTAGCCAGGTATGCACAATTTGTTCTGGCAACACCACCGATGTACAAAACTTTTTTAGGTAAAGTCAGCCGTTCGACCCTTTTGATACTGGCAGTGTGCATTCCACTACACTAGAAAATAAGTGCCTACCTAGGTCCTTTTTTTAATTTAGGACCAATAAACAACATGGAAGTGCTTATTACTTAATGTTATTAATACATACATACATACATATTATCACGCCTCCTTCCCGACGGGGTAGGCAGAGACCAAGGCCTTCCACTTACTACGATCCTGGCATACATCTTTCGCATCTTCCACATTCATCAATCTTTTCATGCATGCTCGTCGGTTTAGAGTACTCTTGACCTGACCTTTCTTCAGAACATCCCCGATTTGATCGTGATAGGTTCGTCTAGGCCTTCCTCTTCCAACGTTCCCTTTCACACTCGTCTTGTAGATCTGTCTAGTCATTCTTCTGTCATGTTATTAATCTTACTTATAATTTATTTATGAATGCGAAAAAACGATAACAAAGCTAAAGTTACCACAGCAATGATGAGTACAGGTATAATCACTAGCGTTTGGCTAGCGTAACAAACCTGAGCAATGTTCAAAATCTCAAAACTCTTGTTGCCCGAGACGACGATCGAACTCGGGACCCCGAGATCTTGGGTCAGTACCTACTTTTACCACTGGACCAAAGCTTCATATTATAAAACAAAGGAGGACTTTGTTTTATAATATGAAGTTTTGGTCCAGTGGTAAAAGTACTGACCCAAGACGATCACGACGTCTGTCTGACTGCAATAAACGCAATAAACATAAAAACTATTTTACGGATTCTCATGAGGTTTTCAGATAGGTTTAATATAAGCAATTTGTTATGTTTTTGTAGTTTTGTATTTAGCTAAAATAAAACGATAAGTGTAATAAAGCTGCCTGAGAGCTTTTAACCCTAAACCCTTTGAGATATTCAATATTACATTTTCCTCAAAATCCCGTGCAAAGCCGGGTTTGGTCGTTCACGCCAAAACCACTGAACTGATTTTGATAAAATTTGCAACAAAGATTGAATATATATTAGGAAAGGACCTATGCTGTCCAAAGTAACAGGTATTCCATGTGGATCGCGGGCAGAAACTAGTTTTATAAATAAAATCTGCCAATTTTTTTAAAAGTTTTCAGACATTCTGTGATTGTTGTTATGCAGTGGTCATGCTTGCACAACTAAAGTCGAAAAAACATACACCCGAACACCCTCTGAATTGAATGAATTCTTTTGAGGGTTATGTATATGTGTTTCGCATTTATTTGAAAGGAACCCTAAAAATCAAAACGCAAGCACCAGATACTTTCGAGTGATATTGCAATAGATGGGCTTGCAATAACATCGGCATCCGTATCGGAAATGAATTTCTGTTCTGCTTTATTGAATGAGCTCGTGATGAAATTCCAATGTTTCTGTTCGACACAAACACAGAACATTACATCAAAAAGACAAACTACATGTGGTATAATCAACATCAATATTATTAAAGTTATATAATTCGGGATTTATACCATGACCATGATAGCGCCATGATCACGGGAGAACGGCGCTTGCAACAATGCCGAAATATCGGAAACTCATCATAAATAAGGTACATGGTATAAATCCCGAATTAAATAACTCTACTGATAGTGACCATGAAAGTTTAAATCAGTATATCAATATTATTTTCTTTGTCTGGAACCATTCAAAGGGGTTTCATCCTCCCGGAACAACAAAAAATGATACTTTAACTCCATTAGGCCTTGGAATTGTTCCTAGAAACGGAGTGGAAATTAATGAACCAGATAGCTCTTACAATTTTAGGTTACAAGAGGTCCGTAGCCGTAGCTTTATATCTTCAATTGAATTTTGAACTGTTGTTTAAGACTTCTTAAGGTGATGTGGCCGCCTTAAGCAGATTTTTACATTTTATAAGTAGGTATCTCCTATAAAAATTATATAAGTAATTTACCAATGTAAATATCCCTGGCAGTCCAAATTAAATAAATAAAAAACTTGAGAGGTGCCAAGGGACACCTGGATGTAACGAAGTTCATTTTTAGTGAAGGAATTGTAATAAAATTTTATTTTAAATTTAATTAATTCTCTCTCTCTCTCCCTGTCCCTCTCCCTCCCTCCCACTCCCACCCTCCCTCCCTCCCTCCCTCTCTCCCTCTCCCTCTCCCTCTCCCTCTCCCTCTCCCTTGCCCACGCCGCACGGCTTACAACTAATAATATAGCAAAAAGTGTTGTTCAAAAAGTGTCGTTACAATTTTTTCTGTCTAGCCCCCTTTCGCAACGCACGTTAAGGATCTAAAAAATAAGACTGCGATCGATTCGATCCAATAAATAAGACTTCTATAAATTCTGAACTTAGCTCCTCCACTTTGATGACTTATTATGTTAAAAAGCAACATTATACAAGTTTCTTTTTTCTTTTTATAACCAACAATAAGGTTTCTCTATCGCAGGTACTGAAAGTTTTAACATTATTCCTATATGCTATGCTTCTTACATCTTAATGCTATAGATGTAGTTTTCATATTAGCTTAACGATTCTCTTTGTCAAGATTGATTCGACGGTGAGTCGTTTATGTCTGCATATAACTCAAGCCATTGTCAATATTAACTCTCTTTAATGATTATGTTCCGGTGGCTCCTAATGAAGTTCATTTATTATTAGGTAATGTTCCAAGGGCGGAATCATCGCCTTATCACGGGCATTACTGCTGGCTAGACATTACAGGGGGTACACCCCGGATATCCCTCCCAACCGGCTAATGTGTCCGGGTATTGAAATTACCACCTTTGAAATGTCACGCCAATATCACTTATCATGAGAGAACACACGTGAATTGAATTCCACGTGATCTGACTGATGATCACTGAGATATTGAAGAAATGATTGAAATTGTATCGATTAGGCGTCTGCGACTTTAGTAACTTTAAAACTGATTAGTCAAAAGAGAATTACAACAGTTAGTGGCCTGTCAAATTAACAAAATGTCAACAAAGTATTTAAATAAACCGGCCAAGTGCTAGTCGGACTCGTGCACGAAGGGTTGCGTACCAAAAAGGTCAAAAAAATGAGTTTGTTGTACAAGAGCCCCCTTTAAATATTTATTTTATTTTGTTTTTAGTATTTCTTGTTATTGCGGTAACAGAAATACATAATATTTGAAAATTTCAACGGTCTAGCTATCGCGGCTCTTGAGATACAGCCTGGTGACAGAGCGACGGACAGACGGACAGACGGACAGACAGCGAAGTCTTAGTAATAGGGTCCCATTTTTACCCTTTGGGTACGGAACCCTAAAAATATCGAATAAAAACCATGGAATCAACATTTTACCATTTAAACGTAACAAAAGACATCGTAATCCATCTGTTCTGTTAAAACTTGTGCGTTTATTAACATAACAAAATTTACCCGCTTAAATGGAAAACTCATATAATTTTTGGCAGTTGGAAAAAATATCGACAAAAATATATGTTATAGTCAAAAATAATTACCGGTTTTATAATTCTCTAAATTTGGTTTAAATGAAACAGCGACCACAACATAGCGGAACGAGTAAGCGAAGCGAGCGGTCTGCGAAGCGTCAAAGCTAAATTTAAACCATCGATCAATGGTTTCCACCTGTTAAAATTGGTTTGACGGTTACAGGTTTTGATTATGACATAATACAACAAATAATTTCTCCATGTCCGTCTATCGTAGGACTACTACTATCTTTCTGTCATATTTGCATTTAAAAATTAGTACTAGATGCCGCTTCACCAAAAGTCATTCATTTTAGCATTTAAAAATGTGAGTTTACAGATCGTTCAGTCCCCTTATTCACGTAACCAAATCGTATCACAATCGTAATTGAACGACAGGTTTTTGACAGTTCTAGTATGGGCTAAATGACAAAATCGTCCAATTCAACCACGATCGAACTGCGATTCAGTTACGCGAATTAGGCACCTGTTCCCTTGTACATTTTGTAAAAAAAAAACTATTGTTTGCCTTTTGTAATTTTAAAAAATAACTTTTATTACATGTAGCAAAAAGAGAATACAATTACTTTACGACTGTGTAGTCTCCAACTCCAACGAGCTCCTAACTTGTGCAATAAAAGAACTTGGTTTGTTATTATGTTTTTTGGCGACCCGATCAGAAAGTGGTAATAAAATCTAACGACGAAGGACCGGTCTTATCACGGGGGCACATTACACGGCTAATAGCAGCATGTAGCTACATGTCCGGGTGAGTATGGGCGGGCGGCGCAAATAAACGAATACTGCCAGCCGTAAATAACTAAAATAACCCGTAAAAGAAGTTAGCTTGTCACTACGTCGGTAAGATAAGTTTTAGGGACGAAAACACAGTGAATTACGTCCATTACGCTACTCGTATAGTGTTTATGAAAATACTTTTTTCTCGAATTTCCAGTAGGCACTTGACGATTTTCGGTGAATTCTTGTTCGGCATTGACTCAAAGTTAGAGACTCATTGAACATTTTTCACCGATGAATATTTTTGTAAAAGATAATTATCATAATTTTTTTAAGGCTTTCATATCATTCCACCTTTTGAAATGTTTGATATATTCAGATTTTTTTATCGGTATGGGACACATTAGAACACCTACATGTCTGGGTGAGTGTGGGCGGGCGGCGCAAATAAACGAATACGGCGGTATTCGTTACGGCGTTACGGCGTTACGGCGGCGCCAGCCGTAAGCGACTAAAATAACCCGTAAAAGATGTAAGCTTGTCACTACGTTGGTAAGATAAGTTTTAGGGACGTAAACACAGTGAATTACGTCTGTTACACTACTCGTAATGTGTGATGCATATTCTAAATGAATGCGGACGAATGCACAATACAAAATTTTCAGTCTTTATGGACATTTCTTCGAAGCCCTGGTATTTGTTTGTAATTTAGATTATTTACCGGAATTTTAAAATTATGAGATGTAAAATGAATGTATCTTTCAATTGGACAGGGTATAATAATTAAATACAATTTATTATTTTCTAATTAAACTAAAATAGAATATCATTAATATAATAAGTATCATCAATTAAAATTTTCTAATTTTAAAGTGATTAGGTCATTCTTAAAAGTAACTATCCTAACTATTTTCCAAATAAATTGCTTATCATTGTACCTTGTGATCGCACGTAGGCAATATTAGCACGTACAGACAAAAAAAATTACACAAGCAGATATATTTTAATTATTTAGGCTTCATTTGATTGAGCGATGAACGGATTCATTTGAGTTTATAAACATTCTGGGTATTTGAGATTAATTTGTGCTGAAATATTACAAGAGGCATTTTAATTTGGTCGTTGGTCGGCACGCCCTAAACAGTATTGCACTAATGTAAGAAGAAACAGAATACCCGCAAAATGTAGAATGTGTCTTTTAAAAAATTTAAAAACAACCTACTTGATTTTAGCATTGGCAGCCACGAATCGCGCTATTGGCATGGAGGCTTCACGACTGACTTCCTAATACAATAACAAACACAAGCAAGAAACTTAAGTATTAAATAAAAGAAAATTGGAATTGTCAGAAATGCATAATATAGTGGAACTTGGAATCTCCTTTTTTTTAAGACGTGAAACGTGAAATGATTATGCAGAAACAACGAGACTTTTCCTATTTTTGAACACAGTGCAATAGTTAGGCATACCTAAATATTTTAATATTTAGGTATATCACACTAAGGGCCGGTTTTTTGATCCGTAGTACAGTTTACTTTAACCATTTGTTAACCTGACTCGTGATGACGCCAATGAGGTTATATTATTATGAGAGTAACTCGTGATGACATTTAACCTATCCAACATAAAAATAATTAAAAATTAAATGTCGCAGTAATCGCTGAATACAAATTAGAAAAACTCATCGAATACAGAACTTATTTATTTGTCTATATTTATTGAGTTGATTATTATAATTAGTATTACTATTTAATTGTAATTTTATGGACACTGTCTAAAATAAACTGATTTTATTTTTTATTTATTTTTATTTATTTAGAACAAACAAACAACTTTTTTTTTAAGTCGGTTAAACATACTCAACTCACATTTACAGATTATTATCTAGAAAAGTAACTTCATGTACTTCATGTACCCATCACTTAATCGCAATTTTCTTTAACGTTTTTTATTCCTCATAAAACAATTCGCAGATGTTTCTAAACGATATTCAACATATTCTAGAATCATGTTACATCACAATTTTATTTGGTCGAATGCTTATTATCTACAAACTTACTTCATCGTTACTTCTTTTCATGTATTATGTATTTTATCGAAGTAATGTTAGTTTACAATTTTTTTACCCATAATTTTATTTCCACTTAAGTTTCAATATGCAGAATTGTTGAAACATCAAATTTTACTTCTCTAAAGTCCGTATTGCCAAACGATTTTTGTTACTAATATTATATTGCATACTTTATTAATAGACAATTTAATGCATAACTGATATAAATATGTAATAAAAATATTGATATAATAAATAAACTGTGTTAATCCTGACTTGCCGTGGTCTCCTCGCCGTGGTACTAGTCTGCCCGATACAAGAGTGTAATTCAAAAGCCGGAAGCGCGGAGGGAGAGCAGCCTCCGCCCAGCAAGCCGAAGCTGCGTAGGCGAACTTGGGTGACTGCGCCTTGTTACGCAAGGGCGAAGAGGCTGCTATTCCCGCAGCGCTGGAGACGAGGAAATCCTAATGCATGCTGCTTGTTTGCATGCCTGCATGCTTGCTGCATGCTTGCTGCATGCTTGCCTGCATGCATGCCTGCTTGCTTGCTTGCATGCATAAAGGACATTGAGGAAAAAATGCTATGGGAACCGTTACACATTGAAACATGTTTTTATGAATGGTTTTATCGATAACTTAATAATTCTATGAAACATTAGTTTAATATATCGTTATTCTGCTTAACAAAAC
This sequence comes from Anania crocealis, assembly GCA_949315895.1. Lineage (NCBI taxonomy): Eukaryota > Metazoa > Arthropoda > Insecta > Lepidoptera > Crambidae > Anania > Anania crocealis. Next base: position 6,780,227 of record OX438879.1, on the reverse strand, counting down.
AATTGCGAAACATTTTTTTTGTGAAATGTTATTCGATGTAAGGAAACGGCGATTATAAACTATTCGATAAATCAAGAAATAAAGATATTAACTTTCATAGAATAGTTTTCTGAGAAATGAAATTCGGTGTCAAAAAAGTATGTGTTTTGATAGATACCCACTTCATGAAAATGTATTCTTTTTGTAGGAACGCCCATGGTTTAGTGGTTTAAATAAAAATGACATAAAGGTTCCTAGAACATTTTTTTCCAAAGTCTAACATTTAGAAGATAGAAACTTCCAAAGTGGTAAAATGGGCGCCCCCCCCCCCCTCTAATTTTATAACTAAGCAAGTGCAAATTTTGAAAAAAATACATAATGTAGATCTTAACAAATTCTTTTAAAGAAAATTGATCTAACTCAAACTCGTAGTTTTTGTGATACAGCAAATTTTCAACAACCGCAAATATAACTTTGTCCTTCATACAAACACTACAATAAACATAGTTCTACAAAATATTGTGGTATTTAGGCTAAGTGGAAAAAAGTGGACCCCTAATTCAGTTAAGTTGGTACGGAAACCTCAGTGCGCATTTTATAATCGCACTTGGCCGCTTTATTTTTTATATTTAGGTTAATACTTTTGAGTCTCTCCTGGTACACTACACCGTCACAAAATATTTAGTCTACACATAATAATGATTATAGACACTTCGAATTTCGGGGTGGGGTCTACTGAATCTGCGTTTATCAAGTAAAACGCATCATTTTTTTGTACCCCAAAGGCGAAATCTGGATTAAATTTTAACTCGATTAGACATCTGTCGGAGTGGAATTATTAGGTAAGCGAGGCGCTGCGGAATTAAAAATTTACGCCAGAATTTACTTTGTTACCTAATTCATGTTTACTCCGTTATTTTGCGGGATAAACTTGAGTAGGTAGTGTCTTATGTATTAAAATTGATTTACACCGGCACAAAATGTAAAGTTTGTTGGTACATAAAAACCAAGAAGTCAAATTAAATTAAATGATAACACGAAATTACAATGGAACTGCGAAACATTCGGGAAGAGTTCATATAAAATATTTATTGTACTATTTTAGTTTACCACTACAGGCTGGATAAAACATGGGAAAAAGTTCAGTTCTTATAAAATAGTTTCAAAATCAAATCCAAGCACCCAATAATATTAAATGAAAACGAATATTATAATAAGCGCGCTTTGTAAAGAGTCAATACGCCAATACTAATTAGGGCGTTTTTTACAACGTCCACGTCGAGTGCAGTCAAGAGCGGTAATCATTAAAAATTATAGCCATCTCCTTCATTAATTAGCGTGCTACTTCTCATCTTTTGTTCTGCTTATCAGTGAAACTTATCAGTATGTGTACTTATGGATTGCTCGGAACAGATTTAATACGAGAACTACTATGAAGGTAACATATCTGTACTTACTTTAAAATATCATCGCAAGCGCATAAAGCCGCGGCCAATTTGAAATAATCCATGATTAAGTTTATAGACGTAACAAATAGTGTAGTATTACTTACTGAGATTTTTTTTACGTTTGTAATAAAACTTATGTAGGAAAACTGCATTACTGCATACTTTATACGATATTTTAAGCAATTAAATTGCAATTATAATATCAGTATTTAAACTTGAAAAATTATGTCTCAGGCGGGACTCGAACCGGTGAGGAGATACTGCATTTGAAAAGAACCAAAAAATTACATATTTTTTTTTATCAAGTTTAAGAAGGTCTAACATTGAAGATGAAATACTTTACCGATCCTAAAAATATAAAATAAAAGGATAATGTTTGGAGAAACTCGCCCAAGATTTTAAGTTAAAATTTTTATTTTATGTCATTTACAGAAAGAAAGAACCTAACCTAAACAGTGGAATCTTTTTATTCGGTATTTTAAAAAACTTACTACTCAAAATGATTTGACACCGCCAAGAAAATGCTAAAGAAATTAAATTAGCCCCAAGGGACAGCAGGGGTGTTTCTTGGGGAGCTATCCTTTCACCTCTTGCCCATATTTTACTGGCTCCCCCTACCTGTCGTAACGAGAATTAATGAAACCCGCTGGCCAGGGACTAATGGCAGTTTCAACATTCACTTACACGAAGATATAATCGAGTTAAATTATTCGAACCTTTTTGTACAAGCGTTGAACAAGTTAAAATAAATGTTCAACCTATAATCTGTTTATTTTCTTGTAAACATATAATAAGGAAAAGGAAGATGAATGATCTACCAATGTAGAGCTCAAACTGTTGACCTGAAGTTTGGCTCCGCAGTTCTTACTGCGATGGTTAATCGAAGTTACGGTGACTCAGTAGCAGCTAAGGTGCCACATTTAACTCAAAAACAATAAAAAAGGTCTACTAGTTGACCGATTAAGAAAATCAAGAAAATCTGAGTACCTTAATAGCAGACAAAACTTTTCTGACATTTGCTAAATTCGTTATAGGTAGGGCCGTACAAGACAACGTTTAGAAAAAAGTAGACTGGACACTGGTGCATATAGGATAAGTATATGCGCCATGTGAGGGTACAAAATTTTAGATATACATTTATACATTCCGAAAAAAAATATATATGAAGCAAAACATGTCTCTGCAGAATAGCATAGGACATTTATTTTGAAATTAAAAAAAAAGGTTGATTGTGACACCTTTTTTTTGCGCTACGGTGCGTAGTAAGATCAAAGACAGCACAGTGTAGCGCAGGTAAAGCAGTGTTAGTTAGCAGTAGGGGAACCAATATTTTATATTGCAATAAAAATTAAAATAACACTGCCAAGATGTTATACATAACGGTTAAATAACGTGTGCCCACGTTGGATACGAAAGAATGCCAGAATGAAATGCAGTTAACATTGATTCAATAAATACCAGAGGTAATTCCCTAAAATGATACTGTTTCAGTTTTTTTCAGTTTTTAGTTAGTAGTCCTCTTAAGGCGACTACTAGAGCTAATTGCTGCCCCCAATTGAGTTAATTTTTTTACTTCGAAACAAAATCAATCCTCAAAAAACTAGAACAGTGTCATTTTAACAAATTACCTCTAGTATTTACTATAACTAAGTTTATTCTGGCATTCTCATTGTACAATAGCGGACCCGACAGACGTTGTCCTGTCTAAACTATGAATATCGATTTAAAATTGGTATAATTAATTAAAAAATATTTCTGATACAAATTTATTTATTGACATTGCAAATACTAACCGCACTGGAAACTGTAACCGTTTGCAGCACGCATTCTGTCAATGTTATGTCAAACGCCATAATGCTACATTAAAAAAGTTTAAATTGTCAAAAGCGCTAAGGTTACATTACAAATAATTTAGTATGGTGATTAAGTTTATCAAAATTTTTTAAATTTCCGCGCAATTTTCTTATTTTTTCTTTCATAAGAACATTCTCCTGACAATAACAAACAAAACAAAAAAAGAATTAGCGAAATCGGTCCAGCCGTTCATGCGTGATGCGATGACCAAGGGAAATAGGGATTCATTTTTATAAATATAGATTATTGCTAGAAGCTGCCGCTTTTGGCGTTAGCGACAAATTCGACTTTATAAACAACTTAATTTTAATGAAATAGGGCTATTAAAGAATAACTATTTTAACTATCTATTTAGTATTATCTACCTTAGCTGATGAAGCTTATAATACTTTATTGTGAAGTACTTTGCTGCTGTAATTCTTCGTTTTTACGACGAAGTCACATTAATGCAAAAACAAATACTAACTTGTAAATATCTTAAATCAAATTTTATGAACATTACATTTTACATTAGTACCCGCATTATCAATTAAAACGAAATTCAACAAATAAATAAGTAATAAACCCGCTCCATTATTGTCAGTTAGACCGCAAATTGCGTTCTTCCCGAACTGGCTAATAGACACAATTATTATTGTGAGAATTCACAGATGTCAGCACTAACTTCGGAATCAACGCACAACGTCCTACATATGTCGAAACTTTCATAAGCCGAAAGTCAAGCCTCGGTATGCAAATATCTTCAAGTGAAATAACCCGCCGGGGAGATTTAGCAATCCACTCTAATATTACGGCCGTAAGGACGAGAATTGAATTTTCAGAGCTTTAAGAAGTGGATAGATAAGGGATATTTATACAAAATCTTATGAAACACGCCATAGAGAAAGATCTCGGGGCTACCCAGGGAAATAACAATAAAGTGAGGACATCGCGCCGCTCTGACAGTGTGAATGATTCGTCGAGCACATTTTTACAACACTGGGCACGGCAGTTCACCCTAATTCGTCACAGGGAATAAATGTTAGGTAACTGGCAATCAACAGAGCTCAGCTTAGCCTTCAAATTACAAAATAAAAAAATTATGTAACCTTTGAATGCATTGATAAGCATTCAAAGGTTTCTTGATAAAACGTTACCGTATAATTTTTAAATCAATTTCGTGTTGATGAACTAAGTTCAAGTTAGGGTTACAATAAATGGAAAAGTAAAACTTTCTGCGAATAAATCATACGTATCCTGAATCTTCACGAAACTTGTAATGGAAGCCGTGATTTGGGAGAAGGTATGTTACGCCTAACTTTGACTTTTCGAACTTGGGCATAAATAGGGTATCGGTGTCACCATGGTGTCACCCACCCTTGGTTTATAAATACTTGGATACTTTTTATAGCCGCTTATTATTCCCGCCACATTAATGTCACGAAGTTTCAAAGGCTTTCCGGACGACTGCAAAAAAATAAAAGACGGAATTACTCACAGATCTCTTTGTGGACAGGCAAAGGAACTCGGTTGTATTCTGCCAAGTCTTCGCCGGATTTCCAAAGATCGCATCACTAATCCGGCCTAATTCACTTCCATCAAGGTGTTCCGTTGAAAGGGAAATCCTCTATACCTACATATTTTATTAAAGATCAGAAGCCGAACACGGTGCAAAGCCAATAGACCATTGTAATATTCCGTAGACATTATAAAAAATACGTAAAGGTTTAAATGGGATTATACAGGGTGAAATTTTAACCACCTTCCAAATTTTAATATATCAATCTACGAGACAAGTAACAAATTACGTATTTTTTCTTTTGGTATAGCCCAGTACAAAAATGTAAAGATAAAGCACTTAGAAAATGTCCGACAAAAATCTAAAATTTTAGATACGGCCGCCTAGCAACACTTGTTTTACGCAATGCACATCACATTCATTCATTACGATACTAAACAAAGTTTTTGATTTTCCCTTTATACCTAAACAAGCCTAAAACTGTAAAAATGTAAAACTATATTGCGAAAAATATTTTCGGGTGAAAACTTGATCTACATTTTTTACTTCATAATAAAATTGGGCTCTAAATACGATACCGGACGCCTACAAAAATTTTGGAAAGTGGTTAATATTTCACCTGTATAGTACGGGTAAGATAAGTCACGCGGTTTCTAACTTATTGGGATAAGCACAATATATTTTAATTATTAATTACAAAATAAATGTACCTAATGCATACTTTATTTATCACGTATGTTCCCACATAATTTCCTACCACTGACTCACCCGATGTTACAATTTATAACCAACAAAAAAAATCGTCCGTGATTTGAAGGATATCTTTATTATTTTTTAATATGCCCGTCACATTTGAAATGGTTCTCGGCAAAAGCGCTGAAATAGTTCAATACATTACTTTTAGTTTAACACTATTACCTATATGTAAATACCAATGTAGATATTATGAACATTTATATCCTTTTTTTACTGAAAGATAAAAATTGTTGCCAGTCACATTCAAAATCAACACCCGGTCTCCGGTCAAGATTCGCACTTCCAAAGTGTTTTTTCCGCTATCAATTAAAGGCCGACCTTTCTAATCTCTTTCGACCCGACCCTTTCTTCCATAAACTTTACATAAAAACGGGTCAAATAAAATCCTTAATAAAATGAAACCAAGAAGTTTATAGGATCAACCGCTCGTGCCTCCTATACCACAGTAAGAAGATTAGGAAGCTTAATTCCAGGACCAAATGAAAGTATATAAGGCCGTCTTTGGTATTAGATAAATATGTATATAAGGCTCCGAAATGGATACCTGTGGTCTTGTGGGCCTGAGTATTTTAGGACAAATCCAGACTTTTATAGCACGGTAGTCTCAATCCGGAAATTATAAATTTGGCATTTTATACAACAACCATAAACTTCTAATTGATAATTGCTGAAAATTGGTCCGGTTCAAGTTTTCAAAAAACATTCTACCCCAAAAGCTTATTATTATAGTTGTAAGCCCAAGAGGTTTCTACATCTTTTAACGAGTGGAAAGGACATTTAAACCTTTTAAATAAACGTTAAAAAAATGCTTGTTTCAGGTCACGCGCAGAGTAGGGTTCTGAGTTGCACATCGCAAATATCGACTTACCTAACCAATATTATTGTTCAATTATTTCTCACCGTTATTTACAGGAACCTATTTAACGTAAGTTAATGTTTATCTAAAATATTTTTAACGCAAATATCTTTTTAAAAATGGTTAAACCGCTTCAATGTAAATAACGGACAAACAATATTAACGGCGCTCGAAAAGCCCCAATTACTTAATTCAACTTCACGTCGTTTTCGTTGATTGACAAGTTTTAATTTTTAAACTACGTACCTAAGTACATACCATAAACATCTTCATGCTTACGATTTACAAGCAAAATAAATTATTCTGATTCCGATACGTACAAACCGTACGTGACGTGTAACGAACGTGGCCGCGTGAAAAATTTGGAAACATGTGATTTCGTGATATTGTTATTATAATCACTACCGCAAGGGTATGGCTTATCGATTGACCTACTTAGGGCAGTCAAGACGCGTTTCATGTTCTCTGACACCCGTTCGGTTTCCTTTAGGCGACCAGAAGAACTTCTAATTCTGAAAAACTTTTTTTTTATATTTAAGTTTTTTTTCGTTATAATGCTAAGGACGTAAAGTTTTGCATGTAAGAACTGTAAGTCTGAATAAGTTCAATTCCAAGAAGACCATACCACAGTCGAAAAAGTTATCTAAGCATAACTGTTTTTATTTAATACATATGTATTTTAGTTGTGTTATTTTCGAAATCTCATTTAAGAACGAATCTCAAAAAGAAAAAAGAGAATGATCTCTTCTTTAACAGAGAAATCAATCATTTTACGAAAATGGTGACAGTTGCCTAATACCAAAATGTTGTGGTTGTTTAGTTATAATAGCACAATTAAAAGATGAATAGAAAATAGGAGATCGCTATGGAATACCAAATCACAATATCCATTATCCTCTTACTGTCAAATCTGAATAATGGATCGTATAAAGGGATCTAGCCCAATAACATACCTACATCGGGTTATTAAAAAAAGGAGATCACAATGCCGCTTAAGTCAAAACTATAGTCTGTTAACGACTTGATAATAGCATTTCAAAGTACTCTACTAAATTACAAATTAGCTGTTGCAAATTTATGCTAACTTTTAGGTTAATTTGTGTTGCGGCTTGTTTAAAATGACCACAGGCACTATATTAGTATTGCCTGCCGGACAAATACTAATATTTATTGTCTACTGACATAGTTCCACTTGGGAACATGTTTGATACTATATTTTAAAAATCCTTAATGTGCATTGCATTTCAAAATACGTACCTAATGCTGAAGGTTTTTCAGACAAAAAGTTCGGAAATCACGAAACCGGTCAGACACAAAATGAAAAAAATACCCAACCATGGTCGTTCTTTGTAATATCATTGATGGTCGTACAAAAAGTGTTGTGGGTAGCCTAGTAGATCTATCAGTCGAAACTTAAATCAAAGAATTGTATTTCCCAGAAAATATTGAGTAATGTACCTACTTGCATGTATGCAATGTGAGCACACCTCTAACTCAATATATAATACAATATGAGTGACGACAAGCAAGAGTGATCAAAAACTTATAACAACATATCCACAATAGACTTATATGTATTTATTTTATTTTATTTTAGGGTATGCAGAGAAGAAGAGTACTTAGACGTCATATCGGTTCGGTTCGCCTAAAATTTAAAGTCCTAATTTCGTTTGGCCGAAGCGTATTGGCTTATACTTATAACGTATAATTATTGTCTAGCCTAACAGTTGTTTTTGCACTATTTTGGTCTAAAAAAGAAAACCCTAATTTCAGTATTTCTAATATCGAATGCACTAATATGCAAACGCATCTGTTTTTTTGGCATTATGCTAAGTATTAAAAGCTATTTTTTTTTCTGAAAAAGTTAAAGAAGCGAATCTCTAACAAATTTAAAAGCGCGTAGGCGCGGAGGAGCATGGCGGCCCGCGGGCTGAGGAGCAGGTGGCTGATAGCGAGACAAGGGGCGAAGCCGGCCTTAAAGCCGAAGCTGCGGAGCTGAGCGTAAACCATCTGGGACGATTAGCACGCGTGGGACCGCCGGAGCTACGCAGCGCCAAGTCCAAGTCATGGAAGTCTGATTGCTTGAATGCATGCATAATTGCTTGTTTGCATGCATGTCTACTTACAATACTTGATAACATGCATGCTTGCTTGTTTGCATGCATACATGCTTCCTTCTTTGCAAGCATGCATGCATGCATGACTATATAAAAAATTAACTAAATAACTTTCTGCGAATGAAAATTTGGAACTGTAAATTTAGGAAATTATAATACGGCGATATATAGGTACTAAAGCGTAGGAAAAATAGGCTAAACAAGAATAGGAAAAGTGAAAACGTGCGAAAAAAATGTAGGCTAGAAGTTTACAACTTCGAAAATGTTGTTTACATTCAGTGATTTTTTACAACAGTCCCTAATTCTTGAAAATACTATTCTTTACACAGTTTTTACTGTCTTAGATGAGACTCTTACCCTCAACCTTGTGATTACGGGACGGGGGCGACTGTTTTTTGCTGCCACCCGTGAGGTAACAGTACAAGGTCTAATAATAATCGGCAAAATTGTTGATATAGATAATTTTTTAATCACGCAATATTTCGTAAGGGGCCATTAGGGTGCCCAAACACTTCTCATACAACAACTTCTGTCAAGGCCTGTATGGAAAAGTCAAATTTCAATGTCAATCTTCTACAACTTGCGTATATAGGTTGCGGCTTTGCCATATAGGGCGTCTTAAACGTGTCTATTTCTTCCAAATTGTTATAACGTATATGTATTATCTGTGGTATAACTATTGTAGGTCAACGTATTTAAAATTGTAATAGAGCCTTGAATAAATTCATAAACACAAACAAATATCTTTGGAGCTCAATGTTTAAAGCAGTCGCCTCGAAGGTTATGGGTTTGGGATCCACCTAAGGTAGGTAGACGAAGTTTTTATTCCAGGTTTTATTTGTGAAATTTAAATTCCCTCCAGTTATGGTTAAAATTAGCGCGTTTAACCACCCCAACAAACTCTTCAGCTTTACAATATTACTAGTAAAGATATAGGTATCAGTTACAGTTACAGATAATTTAAAACCTTATTTATGTCTCACGCCTAATTCGCACAGATAACCAAAAGATGTGACGCGAAACGCCGAACGACACCATCTCCGGTTACTAAAAGCAGGCAAACAGTTCTCCGTAGAGCTCCGTTAAAAGTCGCCGCGAGGATTAAACTCTACTGTGATGGGTTCTTAATGAGCCCCGACAAAAGGCTCTCTGCAGAAACAATATTTACGCACATTTATAATGAGGAGCAAGACTAGGGCGCTCTCGCCAACCTCTTTGCAATTCAACTTCGCATATTTAATTTTAATGTTTTTAATGTTCGTCCGTTGGGGGCGCATCCTTAGACTGGGCCAAAGTGATAAAAGGGAGCCCACATTCAAATTTAACTGTGTTTTTACTATTAAGCACTCACTGCTTTAGTTCGCGGGGTCTGTCATTTAGTACCTAGCATAAAAATAAGTCGCCTTACTCTAGCATTTTACGAGATAATTGTCTGTTTTAAAAGTTTTGAGCTATACTTACCTTTAATTTCTTGTTTGGTCTAATATTGTCGTGGCATGCAAACATGCACCTTTATTGCACCAGTGTGTGTATTTTATATTTTTCGTAAATAAACAGTCAATTATGTGTTTTATTTCTGCACATAAGGCTTTAGGAATCCTAGGATGCGCTTTTACATGAAACTAATATTTTTTCTAACCACTTCTTCAGGATGGTTATCCTGAAGAATCGGCTAGTGCCGAGAAGAAGCAGCGCAGGAAACCAGGTCACTATTGTCAGCCTCTTTTTGAATAAGTATATTATAAGAAAGTATACACGGTACATTGCATTGAAATGCAATGCAATTATTATGTATAACATCTTGGCAGTGTTATTTTATTTTTTTTACCAAAAATGTTTTTGTCAAAAATATTAAATATTGGTTTAGCTATTTATTTTGAAACACGCTGTGACGCGCACAGATGTAGCTGCGTAAAGTCCTTTGAACCGAGACCCCGTCGCAGCAAAATAATACGTCTGTATACGTCACAGCGTGTTACAAAATTAAAAGACTGAATCAAAATTAAATATCTTTCCTAAAAATAAATAACACTGCCACTGCTTTGTTTTCCAGGTGGTTCAAAAAGCGCCGTGTATAGGACGAGCTAGGACATTTGAATTCTATATGTTTTTATCGTTTAAATATTCATTAATTTACATAATGTGTTGTTTGTATTTCCATAGTTATTTTGTACCATACTAATAATGTTATGTTTTAGATATGTAGTGTTTACTATATGCAGGATGCAAATACACTTCGGTCCGACACGCTCTATTATCAGTGAAAGGTTTTCACAACACAATTATAAATATGCATTGAAAAATCGCACTATCGGATCATAATTTACTATGATGGGATTACTTTACCAGCAGGGTAGGCAAACTGGAAGTTCCTGATTCTAACAGTGCTAGATTAAGAACTGTTAGAATAAAAAAGAGCATCTAAAAACATAAGTAATGTTCACGTCGCTTCCTGATCTTTAAGATTAAAGTCGTCGTAAGTACTCGTATGTTGCCAATTCGCAACGAAACTTCCAGCTTGTCATAACGAATACCTCTTCAAAGTTAGAATAGAATAAGGACTTAATAATTATAGAATACTGACGTTTATTTGCGTTTAAAAAGAGTTTACCAATGGGTAAGCCATATGCAACGACGAACAGATAACCAAAAGAGAATAAAGGTCCTGATTAGTCCTGAACTGACCACGAACTGAGAGACGCGTGGGTAGGCCCTGATTAACATGGTATGAGATAGTCATTCTAAGCCAACAATGCAGTCTACTAGTTCATTGAGGAAACCGTTTACCGTTGGACAATTAGGAACAATAAGAAATTCGCGATTAGTCCAATTCGCTACTGGTCCAAAATAAAACGATATCCCAAATTAAACCAAGGTCATTTATTTGTATGCAAACACTTACGAATATCGTTATTTTAAAAAATAAAGGATTCTTTTATTGTGAGAACTATGATCTAGAAAGGATTAACGTTAAGTCACAACGATAAGCAAATATCACCTTATGTTTTGATGTCCTTATGATATTATGGCACCGAATTTGATATCGGTTTATGCATAAGGTGCTAAGGGTTGAACTTAACGACTGCCACCGCCAAGCTCATGTCGTTAACGTTCGAGTTTATCGCTCTCTGTTACTAGCAAGCGAGAGATCCTTTAAATTTATTATTTTTTTTTTATTTAGAAAGGCAAGGAGCCTTTTCTTATAACTTTTTTGGTACCATGTTACAACTTAGTCTTACGAATTGGTCATCGGACCGGATTTTATGCATATTTTTGTCTTATACAAGGTGTTAGGTAGTGTAGGTACTATGCCATATAGTATAGTACCAAGCGGAAGCTAGCCTATGTGACGCTGTTGACGACCATTTGGATCAGCGGTAGTTAACGCTGCTTCTGAGCCATGGGTCGCGGGTTCGATCCCCGCACAGTACAAATATTTGTGTGCATGAACATGTCTGTTTGTACTGGTCTGGGTGTTTTCTATGTATTATAAGTAGGTATTTACAAAAAAAAAAAAAAAAGTATATAAGTAAGTTTATCGGTTGTCTAGTACCCCATACGACAGGGTACTTAATAGTACCTTAATTTGGGACTAGATGGCTCTGTGTGGCCCAGTGTGGCATGTCTTAAATATTTATGTTAGTATATGCATAAAAATACCATAATAAAGTCACAAATTTGATATCATCAGCTAATAAGTAAGCAGAAGTACTAATGGAGTTTAAGTTGGCATTACGCGTTTGTATGAAGACAATTTTAAATAGAGACAAGTTAAAAGAAAAACCCGAAATAAGTATTTTGTAAAATAAATAAAGGTGATGAAAGTTTTAAAAATTCATTATAAATTTATTTAAGAGAAAATTAGTAAAGTTTTTTTTTTAAAATCAAGATAGGTGTATTTGTAGCTAATGTCTGCGACTTTGTTCAGTCAATAGCACGTCAACCTACCACACAACTTCAAATTTTCTGCCGTTGTCCGTACATATCACGTGGAACTAAGTTTAGTTACTCGTATTATAGCGATAAAATGGAGGTTATCTATCCGTTAAGTTAAACCGTTGAAAACTGTAATATAAATGTTGTACCTTATCATTACTCAAGTTCTTCTGGAATATGGGAAACACCTACCTGGATCTCCAGTATAGTCAGGAATTCTCGTAGCATGGGCAAACGCATTTTTTATGTGTTCCATTGCCTAAAAAATCAAAGTAATATTAATTATTACCCTTGGAACATACTTTAATAAATTAGAAGTTATGACAATAATCTTTTTTCTAGGAAATCATAATGCATATAATTATGCAAATAACTAAAAGTAGCCGAGCGCGTGCGCGTGTTGGCAGTGCTTCTACCGCGCAATGCAACACCTTACGATAAGCCCAGCCAAATTATCAGGATTGAACGAAGTATTCGTTGAGAATATCGACAAAGTGTTTCGAGACTGTTGAAAATGCAATCCCTGAAATATTTTTTTACGAATGGCTTAGGTGGGTTACGAACCCACAACATTGTTGTTTTGTCAACCTATTTGTATTTTGAATCCGCCTGAGTTTTGTCTTAACATAGCTGGTCAGAAATTTCATAATATAGCAGCGAATCACCGGACTATTCTCGATAAGTACAATTTCACGATTGGAGAGCGACATTAATATCATGATGCAATAAACTAAAGGATATCCATTGAAAAAAAGCGTCATGTATCATAGCACCATAGTACACTACTTTTTCACTGCATATGGCGAGAAGATACACTTAGGCAAAGTGGAGCTCTTTAGTGTGGGATTTACGAGTGACGACCACAACGACACCGTTGACATTTGATCAAACAAAATATAATAATTTTAAATCACAGCCTAAAATAGTTAAAGAAGAAGAAAAACACATTGTTTGTTTTTATTAACATTTATTTTGTACATACGTATCTACCTACAAAGAAGCTAATTATAAAATAATACCAAGTTATAACTAAGTATTCTTTGATCGGTTTAGCACAGATTCGCTAAAAGTAAAATTTGCGTTACGACGACAGATTCGCTTAAAGACAGAAATACAGTTTGTCAAAAAAGTGAATTTTAATGATAAAAAATATTTTTTTAAGACAAATAAATTCATAAATACCAAATGAATGTCAAAAACAATTAACATTGAAAAAATTTAATAAAACGGAATGTCAAAAATAAAAAAAACTATAAAAAACAAATTAACGTCATATACAGATGAAAAATGACGCTTATTAGCTTTCCTTCATTACCTTTTATAGAACACTTAATTGTTTCACGAAATTTGTTCATTGTGCTATTATAATTTGCTCTTCTCTCATCTTTCTGCTGTATTTAGATATAAAATATCGAGAATCTGCCATTTAAAGAATAAAGAATTTGTATTTATTTAAAATTATAAGTTTAATTTAGATAATAAGAAAAACAATACTTAGATTATCTTAGACTTAGCGAACCTGTCCTAAAGCGGAAAGAGGCTAAGTATTTATAGTAGTTAAAACTTATGTAATGATGAAATTCGCAAAGTTAGACCAGGTATCCATTAGACTCAAATAATCGTTATTCAAATATAACCTGATGTCTATTATATTCGTTTTTGTCTTTACAATAAAATTTGACAGAAATTGATAAAGAACGATTCTAAAATTTCAAATACATAATTTTCGTTAAGAAGTCTAATGTGTACCCAGCTTATAAAGAGATCGGAGTAGATGTAAACATCAAAACTATTTTATTAATCGAAGTGCTTTCTCTGAACAATATGTATATATTTAAAAAATCTAATACGTTATTCGGTAACTCGTCATTTTAACTATAAGTTAAGAAAATAAAACGCTAAGGTGTTACATATCAAAAGTAAAATCGCAATCTAAAAATATTGCCTATCAACAATAACTATTTAATTATATGTATTGGTGTTTCAATTGCACTGCATATCTTTTCTTTATCTGTTAATATATTTATATTTACTATTATTATGTAGACACTAAACACATAACAATAATATAGTAAGAGTCAAAGATATACATGAATATATCAATAATAATGTTAAAATCGCGCAACAAATAAGACGGCCTAAGCAATAATTTTTTGTTTAAAAAAACCGTTTTTCTAAATACTATCAGTTGCAACAGGTTAAAATATAAACGAAGTTATATTGTAAATTATCTAGTCAAAGTCGGTTCCTTAGGTAGCCGCACGATGCGGGAATGGTGTGTACAAATAAAGGGACAAATCCACAACGTGTTCTCATAGAGAAATATGGCATTACACTCTGTCATATTTGTCTATGATATCACGTGGTTATAACGTCTTAATCTTATAGATGTAGCTGAAAAAAAAAGACTAATGACAAACTGTTTATTAATTTCAAAGTAGCCATATTTACACATAGGAAATATATTTAAATATTTAATAAAATGACACAATACAGATAATAATTAAATAGTACAAAAAATATGTAAAACCTTACAAATTGTGTCAGCGTATGAAGTTAGTGTGGCCGGTACAAAAACATTTTTAAACATCGACACTAGATTATTTTGCTCACGATCATTATTTTGACATAACTACCTTAATAAATGTGTCAAAATATACAATTGAGATGCAATTACGATTCTATTGAGCCATTTGTAAATTAGCGGAATTGGGGCCCAGGTTTCGTGAGCCAAACACGATTGAACCTTCAGTTATTTGTTGTATATAAAAATAACTAGGTTTTCAGAAATCCAACGATGTGTTATGTTAAACAAACCGTCAATCCTTCATCGGCGTTGTCATCTTAGTCGACTCTGTTAATGTTAATATACAGGTTGTTCGCCGCATGTGCCATTAAGTATTTTCAGGGTACTGTTGGGCTCATTTCCTACCTTTCCGACCTTATACACTGGGTTCTTAGAGTCTTTATCATGGTGATACGCTTTTTTTTTGTAATACTCAAATCTAGAATTCAAGCCCCTAGTTTCAGCCTAGTCCCTGTGTTCGTATGGCCACACAATATACATATTAAAATACGAAAAGTAAATCCAAAATTTAAAATAACTAAAAAAAATAAAAAGCCTATCGCAATGACCATGACGATATTAGAAACAAGAGTCCAAAGGTGGAAAGGTAGTAAATGAAAAAAATACGGTTTACGTGACGAGCACCCTGTACAGTAATGTAGTCTCTAAAAAAGGGACAGCGCTAAAACGGGTGGATGCTTCAGAAAAAAATAAGCTTTAATTACAAGTGTCTTAAGGGACAAATACGATATTAAATCGCAATTCTTAAAACCCAAGCGCATAGACCTAATATTTCTCTAAAGCCCATTTAGTCTGAGCGCTGACCCCAATAGGCATCAGTATTTATAAAGAAAAAATTGTTCACTAAAAATTCTACTACAAACTATACAAATACTAATTATAATTATCTAGCGTGTCTTTTTGTGATGCATCTTGTGTTACAACTTTTATGTATGAACCAAGAAAATTGGTATCGTCTACATTCATTAGAACTTTAATAAAGTCTTTTTGTAAAGGCATTTTATTTTATTTGGTGTCTCATAAATAGTACCCACCTGCAGCCATGTCAGGCTATACATTTCTTTTATAAGCTGAGGGTCTAGTTTGAGCTTTATCACTTTTTAAACAAAATTATTTCTTTAAATTAGACATTAGTCATCATCCGGACTGTCGTACAAATTCAGGTTTAATTTAAATCGGTTTAAGGTAGAATACACACATTAGGCCCTTTCATAACACAATTAGAATAACAGTTCAGCTTATAATAGAAATGTAGGTAGGTATGGCTTGATTATAGGTCGTCGTGTGAGCATACTCTTGTAAACTACTCTAATCACATGCATAGGAATAATTGAGTCATCTACGCGGATTACTAACAACTTACTATATTTTGGATGACCATTCATGTTAACCATTATGTGATTATGTCATACAACTAGCGGCACGAATCTTGAGCGCCGAGTTAAAGATACGCCGAATTTAAGTCCGATTACGTAATACGTCAATATCATTAGTAAACACCCCTTTTGGGTTTTCTCTCTAACATTTAATCACATTCATAAATCTACACATTTAGTTTAATAATGATCATATTGAGTTATGTCAAACTGACATTGACAGTTTCCCATAAAAATCTGCGAGGTTTCAACTCGGACTTAAAAACTAAGCATATCAGTGGAGCGTCTCATACTATGATCGTTTAGTAAGAGCGAAGCGCAAAGCGTTTAGAGCAAGATCAAAGGACCATCGGACGTTGCTTACATTTTGAGTAACAATATTTGTTTTATATTACGTATTATAATATACTGTTGTTCACATATCTGTTTAACTTGTACTGGCTGCCAATTAACAAATGATACTGCCGAAAGTACAAAACACATATGTACCAACTTTTTTTAAAGGTTTGAGCCCTGATTTTTACGTTAATACATATTGTCAAAAGAAAATAAGAATCAAAAGTGACCGACAGTTTTCATCGTTAATTTTCGCCACACGCTTTAGAGTTTTTGACAAATTAATGCCAGGATACTCATCTTCATTCACAGAGCTACTTTATTACTTTTTGTTAGCAGCCAGACAAATTAGTGGGGTCGTAAGTTCTCGAAACACATTAACGCTTGGTGTGATTCAGGGTCAGCATACTGTGTAATAAAATCTGACCGTAAATTAACCGACGGCAAAAGTTAACTGGTATATGAACTTCAAAAGTATATTCTATAATAGCCTATAGTACACTTTATGTTACTCAGTAAATTAGTAACGTCTGAAGGCCTTCAATCAGCCAACGAGCGCTCAAGATCCGTGACAGGGATTGCACAGTTAACATTCAAATAAAATTATTATCTATAGTTTCTGGAAGTAAAACCATCACCGCGCAGGTTAAAACTACTTATCAATTAACTTTTCATGATTATAATATTTTTTATTCACTAGCAGAAGCTACCAACATCGCAGATACTTTAACTTATGTTCTCTGTAGCTCATTTCAAGAGCAGTCACTCGGTCAGTGAGAGCACCTGAAGGGTTCAATTCCCATTTAAGGCTGTCGTAAAAAAAACATACATCATGCACAATACTTACACGAGCACTTATGATTTTACTTCACAGAATATCTATTTAGCGTTCCATCAAAAATATTTTTAAAACAATTTACGACATTACAATTTTAACTTAGCACTATCACAGAGATTACACAAGTAATACGAACACTTTTGAAATAAAAAATATACACTGCACTAGTAATACATAAGTTTTTTTTTTAATTTTCAAATTATGCTTTAAATAATCACAACTATGTCAGCAGTAACATAAGAAGCACCCTTTAAATATCATCATCACTTAACAATAAAAGCGTCTACGTCTTATATAAAAAATAATAAATGCTCAATAAAAACAAAAGACAAAACATATCATAAATGTACAACACATTTTAATAAATAAAGAGCGAACGGTGACTCTAGCTCTAAAAGAAAGTCCTGGCAAACGAAACGACTACAAAGCGAAGCGTGCAACTGTCAAGCGCTCGGGAATAGAAACGAGGCCTCCTCAAACTTATATTTGACTCGCTCGCTCGCTCGCTCCACTCGGATGGTGCGAGCGAGACAGGGCGTAGTGAACGCTAGAGGTGGCCTTCGGACGGACGTGCGTCATACATACAAATATCGTGCCGCGTCTACTTAGCGAACACACGATATACTACGCTAGGTGCTCGGGACAGGGTGAACGAAGGGCGGGAAACACTAAAACGAAGCCATATAAAAACAACAAATCAAACGGAAAAAGTGCATCACGTCAAAATAGGAAAACGTACCTACGATTTTTTATCATTTTTTTATTTTTTTTTTCCATGTCTAAAATGCAATCTATGTTAAAGATTACAAGGGTGAGACCTGGAACGCTCCCACGGCCGACGGGCCGTTTGAGTGCTCCAGTGCTCAATACGAGTGTCGAGTTCCAGCTGACATGAATTACGCACTTTCAGCAAAGAAAAATATGTCAAAACACTACTAACATTTCGACTTGCGACTAGTGAAATCAACTCTACTTGACCATTTATCGATTAGTTGTTTTTTTTTATTCGTTATGAAACCTCGATTAGTTCGTCCACGAATGCACTATGTTTTAGTATTATACCCCTATCTATCTTCGACACCTTGTTATCGGTTACACACCAAATCAACCTTCGCGTTTTCATATAGCCTGTATATGAGAAGGAAAGTTCCGTACGCTTCATGAGTACGATTGCCAATAGTTACATACCCCTTGCGGCAACTACAATAGCGTGCTATGTAATCAATATTATACCTATTCAACTATGCACTAATTTAAAATGAATTCGCTTAAACTTCAGTAAAGATATTTAAGTCAAACAATATGCATGAATTTTGATGAAGTAGCTACTTATTCAGGGTATGAAAAATACTACGAAAACTACTATAAAAAACTAGAGGTATAAACATAATGGCGATCGTACCACATTAATATCGATATCAAAGTGTGTTACACATTGTGTTTAATAATTCCTACAAAATTTACCTTAAGTTAAGCCAATTCTATAAATTAAATTTTTAATTTTGAATTTTATTATTCGATGACAGGTATCTCCCGGCGAGTACTAATTTGTTTTACGATGTGATATGTGTCGATCGATCATTAAACGAGACGTGACCGTTCAATTTGGGCGCAAAATTGTATCGATTAAACAATTTGATTCACATGGAAAAACGGTTTTTGATCACGTTTCTCTTGTGAATTAAATGTTTCGATGGAATTATCATTCCTAATCATTAATTTCAACCTTATCAATTTGTCATAAGGTCCTAAAACCTTCATGCTGTAGTAATAAGGGTAAATATGGAAGACTGAATTGAGTTTGAACGCGTCACGTCCCTTCGGGAATGTTATGAGATGTCGTTGTGTTCGCCTGGCTGGTTGGACAATGGTACTAGAGTTGACATACTGAACAGCCACCGCGCGGAGCCTGGCCCTACTCCTCTGCGCCAGCGTCCTCACTTATTGTTTCACCCGCTCTTTCTTGGGAAATGTTTTGACCTGAAATACCAATGTTATTAATTTTGTGAATATACCATCGATATACAGTTAGTTAGTTAGTAACAGCCTATAATCGTCCCACTGCAGGGCACAGGCCTTCATCATTGAATTCAAGTTACCACAGCAATAATGGGTACTGGCATAATCACCACGCTTGTTTGCGGGTTGGTGATCACAAAACCCGAGCAATGTTCGAAAATTCGAAACTTTTTGTTGCCAGACCCGGGCATCGAACCGGGATCCCAAGATCTGGGTCCGGTATTTAAACCACTAGACCAACGGTGCGTATGTATATTTTTCTATATATTACCTACATCAATGGAATATGCCAATAAAAGTAATTTAAAAGGATACGCGCTACTGGAACAAGGCCTTTGCACGCGCACTTCACTTCGCTCATCAAGTAGGACGATTAAAATCAGTAAAATCAGTTTTATTTCTGCTAATAGGCCACAGGAGGCGCTTTTACCCATCCGAATATTTTAACCTGCCACTGCTTTGGAACAAAACTGGGCTAGTGCCGGGAATAAGCAGAGCAAGAAACTTAGTCACTATTGCCAGCATCTCTTTAAATAATGTTTTTAAAAATACACAGTGAGTGCGAGTTAATCATTAATAAAAGTAGACCTTTTTTGTAAAAATTACTTTAACATACGATTTAGTTTTTTTTTCTAATTATGAATTTATTTTTTCATAAACACATTTCCCAACTAATCTAAAACCTGGAAAATGGTCAGTTAATTCTATGTCTGGTACTGAAATTGACACTAGTCACACAAGAAATACATGAAGATGAGTCGCAGCATGCGGCCGCTTGTTCAAGAAGGTAAGTCTCACCATTAAGGAGCTTCTTCGGCAATTTGAGGGTCGGGAATGTAAGAGAATTATATAGAAAACAATGCCCTACAACCTTGAAAACAATCACACAGCTAGCCATTGAATGTAACTTTTTCTTGAAAAGTTCGAATTTAAGATAATGCTTATGGATTAGTGTAAAAAGTGGCCCTTTCCTGTAATATAGCCTGTTGATTTACTTTACTTTGCTATAATACAAAACCATTGCACGAAATACTCTACGTACCCTTTTTCGCTGATGAAAGTATGCACTTCTTGCAGCTTATGAAGAAAAAGGAGACACATTGGAATTTGGTGTGGAAGGCATGAGGTCCATCGTTTTACACACCCAGCCCGCTATGTCTACTTTCTCCGCGTCCGCTTTACGAATCCACTCGTGATTCTGAA
The DNA here is from genome assembly GCA_949315895.1 of Anania crocealis. Lineage (NCBI taxonomy): Eukaryota > Metazoa > Arthropoda > Insecta > Lepidoptera > Crambidae > Anania > Anania crocealis. The sequence continues at coordinate 6,759,424 of OX438879.1, read as the reverse complement.
AGAACAATATTTGCTGTCATTTATTGAATTGAATTATAATTACCTACTTGACAAAATAATTGTGACATTGCCTCTAACTATATTCGCAATTCTTTATTTGACCAAGCGATAATCTTTTATTTTACAACATCATGATACACAGAAAAGGTATATTTTGCTTGTAGTAATGGGTTTTAATCTTTTACTTGCAGATATTGACGAGTCTAATACAAAAGATGTCTCTAACACCCATATTAATAAACAAGTAAAAGTGATTACTTGACTGAAAGTAATTACTTAAGTGACAATAAGTATTCCTTAATCAAGTAATTACTAGAAGTGAGAACTATCAAAAGTTAGCATTCTAAGCCAAATAATATGACTATTAATGGTGACCCATTTCCTTCACTTATGCACTATACTAACTTTGAGATAGACTTTCTTAAAATTTTTATTGCAAAAATACGCATATAATGTTTTTGGTACAGCTGTTTTTTAGTAAAAACACGGACGGGATTGAATTCAGAATACTTTTAATGAATTGGTAATTATATTTATGGAGGTTATTAAATAAATTAGAAAGCTAAACAAATGGCAACCACTGCGCGCTGGTTATGTAGCGTAAGTAAGTAAAAGGGTGTGTCCACCAACCATCAAAGTCTTCAGGTCCGCTCTTTCGTCAGGGTTCTTCTTCAGGCAACGGTCGACGAAGTCTTTGAACTCGTCGGAGAATATGCCCGAAGGCAGCTTGGGTGGCGGCTCGTTCACGATGTAATCCAGCAATTCGAATATCGCCATAGGCCGAGGGGAGTTCGGCGCCTATAAAAAGGATTCCATTTTTATTTTATTCCTGGTGAAATTCATCAAATGATTTACGTTATTTCTAACTACTTATTCTTTAATTTTATTTTAGACTTGTTTTTAGAAGTAAGGCTTGTGGGGTAATTAAATAACAAACATCAATCCAAGATTTCGTATTTTTATATTCGTAACATAAGTAAGACTAAGATAGTATGAATACTTAGAAGAAAGATTATTTAAAATAACATACAGCCAAAGAATATGAACCTAACATTTTGCCCAATAGAGTTTGTTCGTAATTTGGTAATTTGATATATATAATTAGCTAATTGCTTAGCTCGGAGGATATTACTGTATTGTATTCACTGATACAAAAATAATTCAAGTTACCTAAACGTTAATCTTGGGTATATGTAACATAATAGGGTGAGCACAGGTAATGTTTTGTAATGTTCGTAAGTATACCTACCTACCCTATTGCCTATATTATTCAGTCAGTGATTGTATGTATTCATGCGTAAATTTCAGTACAGAAGTCTTATTATAATACTAGCTGTTGCCCGCGACTTCGTCCGCGTTTTTTATTTTATTGTGATCGCGATTTTATTTATTTATTTTGAAACATTTTACACTGATGCTTCGCTTCTATTGGTGGCAGCGTGATGTTAAATAGCCTTAAGCCTTCCTCAAAAAGGGACTATCCATCACAAAAAGATTTTTTCAATTCGAACCAGTACTTCCTGAGATTAGCGTTCAAACAAAAAACAAACTCTTCAGCTTTATAATATTAGTATAGATGAAAATAATAAATAATAAGGCTAAATCATCAACCTACCTGTCCAGGCGAATGATCTTCGTTCTGGCCCCCAAATATGGCGGCGAGCGTCTTCGCGTCGGGCGGCGGGATGGGATACATGCCGATTGCCATCTCTACCAGCGACAAGCCCAAGGACCAGATGTCCGACTGGACCGAGTAGTGCGTGCCTTGGAGCCTCTCCGGCTGAGGAACATACCATATTAATACCACTAATGTGTTTTGGTACCAAAGCCAGCCAAAGACAATTAAATAGTACCTACTACCTCTTCTTTACTAAGAGATAATACGAGTAGTTTTACTAAATATTCTTTCTTTTTTTTTTCAATTCATTTTCATCATAAGCCTATACAGAATGACTTTTTCATCATCGTCAATTTTTTTTAATAGGCGTTAAGTATCTTATTTGGAGCCCATTTATGAAGTAAATGCAGGTTAATTTTTCACCCGAAAATATTTTTGCGACATACATAGTTTTAAATTTTTACGGTCCTATGAAAAGGTATGGAGGGACAAACAACAACTTTTGAATAGTATTGTAATGAATGAATTGGATGCGTATCGCGTAAAAAAAAGTGTTGCAAGTGCCGAATCAAAATCTTTGGTTTTTTGGCGGACATTTTCTTTCTGCTTTATCCTAACATATTTTAAAAGACCTTTATTTTTTGTCTCGTAAATTTTGATGATTACTATTTCATCCTGAATATCAATCCACTGATGGACTCAGGCTTCTCTAAAGTTGATTTGCCGTAAACTCGATGCATGTAAGGCGGTCATGTGTTTTGGTACTAATGGATGCCAGCTTTAAATATAATAGCAACTAACTCTTCATTCTTACATTTTGTCGAAATTCATAATCACCATAACCTTATATCAGTCCACCGATCAACCCTCTCTAGAGGAAGGTTTTCCCATAATCGCGACGCTGGTAAGGCGGTCATGTGTTTTGTATCAATGGATGCCAACTTTAATACAATAGCACCTAAAGCAGCAGCGGCCATGCGGCTGTTCTTTGAATTAAAGGAGTGTATGAAACCCTTTCCGAGCGAAGCGTCGCGGCCGCATGCGTCGGTCGGAAAGGGTTTCATACACTCTTGGCCGCGTGGGCCGCAAGTGTCGCATGTCGCACGACGCAAGCCGCAAGCCGCATTGCTCCGAAGTCTACCTTAACTCTTCTTTCTAGCATTTTGTCTAAATTCATAATCACCATTAGCTTGCTTATATTAGTCCACTGATGGATACAGGCCATATTCGCCACGTTTAGGAGGCGGTTTAGAGACCGCAGATTAGAAAGAAACGCTGCAACCCGTTTCCTATGGTAGCTCTCCAGAAGTCGCCTTTTACGACACATATAGGAAAAGATATAAACAAATCTTTTTATGTGCCGGCAACAAACGACATATTGTAATGTTCGAATAGTGTTGTACATTTTGTAACGTTTGTATTTTTTTTTTATTTGTAAGATGTTTTATAAAGTAGAATTAGTTGCCTTGTATTTTTCCTGAATTATTTTTATTTATAGCATAAGAACTTTTACTATAAAAACTTTAGGCGATTACACTTTACACTTCCAATCTATCTAAGTAATAGCACACCCACCGACATATAGCTCCGTGTGCCAACAAATGAGTTGGCCATAGAGTCAATGAGCTGTCCAGAGACACCAAAGTCGCAGATCTTGATCTCGCCGTTGCTGTTCACGAGGATGTTCGAAGGTTTCACGTCACGGTGCATAATGGCGTGCTTGTCGCGCAGGTAGCTCAAGCCTTTGAGCACGGCAGATGTTATCGTGCCTGCGAGCGAAACACACAAGTCATGACATGACATGTCTTTGTGAAAACCACTTCAAGAGACAGGCATGAAATCTAATGCAGCTGGTAGTAGTGTATGGTATCAATGCATGGAACAGCTGAGACTACGGAACGGGTTTTTATTTACATTGTATTGGTCTATACTGTACTGATGAACTGATCAATGTAAACAAAAATCTGTCTGTCAATAATTAAAGGCACTGATTTGTTAAAAATCCGCAAGTAAAAAAAAACAACAAGTAACTCTTGAAGATTTAGTTGTCTAAAACTAAATAACTTGACTTTTTTTTATTACCTTGCTAATTATTAAAGTAAGCTACTTAAACTAATATTTCAATTTCAAGTTAACCTTTCACTGAATATCTCTTGAGAAATGATCTTATATACCTGACCAATATTAATGAGATAAGAGTTAAAACCATAATTATCATGAACTATATAATACCACTATAACCCAATAAAGCAGCTGTTCCATACTCATGTAAGTCTTTATATTTTTACACGAAAGTTTTATATAAAAATAGAAATAATAAAATATATAATAAATAATAAATAGAAAAACGTGCGTAGCGTATCGACAGTACGTGTAACTACATTTCTAAGAATATGAGCAATAATAAGATCTTCAGCACTACATAGGACGCTTACGCAAACATGTAATTACTGATAATATTAGAAATTAAAAAGTATATAACTTAGCGTGACAAGTTAGCGAAAGTGAGCGACGATCTTCTAATTGATAGCAAGCGAGAGCGAGATAGCCAAGCAGTATTGACGACGGTCGTAGTTGCCTAAAAACTCTTATTGTGATTAAAGCGAAACATTTTGCAGTAACATAAATTGAGCAGCAGCTTGCGAGACGCCAGCTTTCATTTTTGTTAGTACATTTTTAATAACAAAACCAAATTTTTAAAATTCAAAATATTGTAGTTTGGTAGTAGTATAGTAATTATTTTTAAGTTACGTTTACGAGTTACGTTTCGGTTACGCCACAAATGTGTCTAGCCTAAAGGAGGCCTTCAGTGGACGGAAAATGGCTGTTGATTGAAAACACTTCAACTAAAATTACATGAAAATAATCCAATCGCCAGCCAGTTAGTGACAGTAGAGTATAACATAAAAGTAGCTATATAGATAGTTCGCACTTATATTTTGCTAGCTGTTGTCCGCGACTTTTAACGAGTTGAATTTTGAATTAGAGACTCTTGCATTCCGCAACTATATTCTACTCTTCTAAACTCTAATTTACATCCGCTTAGCTTGGCTTGATAAGTAACAATCATCCAACTTTCGCATTTGTAACATTCTTAAAATTAGCAGATAAAAAATGCCTTTAAAACAAAATTCGTATTGCATAACAGCATTGAACATATTTATGCTGGATAAATATATTGTTATTATAAATCGCATGCATAGCTTCCCCGGCGTATCATACACGTTACATCGCGCGGTCGTAAACTTGTGCGAAGCAGTACGATATAATATAAAAGCTGAGCGGGAGGACCTTTTTGGCGTCGTCGTAGTTTTTAAGTTGTGATTTTGTTTTTTCTTTTTAATTTTGTTTTTTTGTGTTATGTGTTCTAAATTTGATGTCTGATGCCAAATAACTTAATTTTCTTTCATTATTTCTATAAAAGCCCTTTCCCAAGGTCTAAATTATCTTTGTACCGATTTTCATTAAAATCGTTCCGTAGTTCAGACGTGAAAACGTAACAGACAGACAGACAGACACACAGAGAGTTACTTATGCATTCACAATATAATTAGATAAGAACTCCTCAAAGTCTGAATACATAGTCTTCAATACTTGTGATACCTGTCACCTCTAACAGTACACACTTGGAAAGTCTAATACTCGTTTTGAACTTTCTCAGCGAACTATGGCTTAGGATTTATCTTGAAGACTTCGTACAAAAAAGATCTAACTTTAGACTTATCTAAAAGGATAAGCAAGCTGAAGCGGCGGTTGGCTGGTCACATCTTTCGCAGATAATTTAAATATTTATTATAATATTTATTAATAACCATCATTTACACCCGTATTTATAAACAAGTAAAAGTATGTAATAACTTAGGAGATTATTTGTATGCCTTAACCTAATGGTCAAATAATTTTGCATAGATTATAGGTATATTACATCATAAGTTACGACTTTCTTATGCAACAAGTACATACTTCTTTATAAATACGGGTGTATACGTATAAATATGTGTTACTTTCGCAAATTTCATACTGGCTTATGTCATTCACAATAGTCTGCATTCAGATATTCGCTATTAAGTATTTGACATATTCGCATTTGTAAAACTAGGTTTTGAAAATAAAAATGTTTTAAGAAACACAGGGCACATTATCACTTTCCGCAGAGCCTTAGTACTGCGATCAGAATATATTTCCAACTTGTCCATCAAAATTTTTTCATAGGTACCTACTAGGTTAGTCGAGATCACAATTATATCGGCAATAGCAAAATTAACAAAAATAAATAATTTTAAAATATAATAACATTAATAATATAAAATAAAATATTATATCTAAGGTAAGGGTTTAACAGAAAATAATAATATTAGACCTAGGTATTACAATTCCAATATTATAACAATATACCGCCCCCGTTTGGTCCAGTGGTTTAAATACCGTTCCAAGATCTCGGTTCCGATCCCCGTTTCGGGAAAGAAAAGTTTAGAAATTTTGAACCTTGCTCAGGTTTGTTATCACCAACCCGTAATTTGGCAAGCGTGGTGATTATGCCTGTACCATCATTGCTATGCTAACTTGAATTCAATGATGGAGGCTTTTGCCCTGCAGTGGGATGATTATAGGTTGTTACTTAAATGTAATATATACAATCCCTACAAATGGGTAGGCCTTCCCCATAGGTAATCAGTTAATACTTGAAAACAAACAAACAGAATATAATAATAAAAGTTTTAACATATACAAACAATAAGTAATTAAATGGATGTTTACTGGTATCTTCGTTTTATATTAATTATATATTTTTAGAAGAAGGAAATTGCAACAGGTTATTCTTAACATTCCTTGTTTTTTAAAGCAAAGTAGCCATTTTGGTTACTTTTGAGGCATATACATTATCTGAAATGCGAAAGATACAACTACTAGAAGTTACTTTTACAAATAATGCAATCATCCGCGGTCAATTAGTTGACGCTCTTAATTTGACAAACTGCGCACGATTTAAAAATATTTCGCACTCGCATTCGTATTCGCGAATATAAATGATAACTACGAGTATCACATAGACAGTCGCATTTCTTACATTTTAATACATTTATATTATCGAAAGCTGCTACTAGATGCGTATAAAAAAGAATATACGAAAACCATGAGTGGTGCAATATGTCCTGCACTTGACTACGGCGTGTGAATGGTGGGGATCATGCCTTGATATCACGTGACGAATATTCACATATCACCAATCGGCTAGCCGAGTAAAAGATCTCTTGCATATTATACGCCTACAGCGAGCACATTACGAAAAATGATAAAAGTATGTATAAAATAATATGCATCTCGTACACTGTCGCATAAGCGGATTATTAAAACAAAGAAGGCAAACTAGAAATAAGCAGGCAAAAAAATATATACGAATTAGGATAAGGCTGGAAATCGCAAGCAGTTCTAGAATCTAATATGTGTGAATAAAAAACATATAAAAAAATACCATAATTTTAAACAAACCTAGGATAGATTCAGGTATCCTGCCCGCTTTCTTGAGGATAAGATCTAGCGATCCGCCATCCATGTACTCCATACAAATGGATATTTCTCCGTCACTGTAAAATGCTCCATAGAAGCCTACAATGTGTGCGAAATTACACTCGTGAAGTACTTTCAGCTCCCTTATAATTTGTTTCTTAATAGCAGGCTTCACTTCTAGGTGTATAAGCTTCCGAGCCATTATCAGCCCTGTTGACTTGTGGCGAACCTTCATGACTACTCCGCCGTTGCCTTGACCTAAAAATAGTAAAAAACATCGCAGTTTGATACAGGCAGTTCAAAAGTTATACACAAAAACAAAATGCAGTATCGAGAGATCATACATATTTTAATAGATATCAATAATAATCGGACTGACTGATGGAAATGACTTAATAAATAGAAGAAAATCTTTGTGAAAATAAATATCAATATAAGGTCTAGTGAATGTTTTTTTCACAATACCAGCCACCAGGATAACAATAATTTTTATTTATTACCTAGTTCACCCAGTTTCTCGAAGTCATCATCGCTGAGCTCTCCAATCTTCTCTTTCTGACAGAGGAAGACTTCGATGCGGCGCCTTTGTGTGTCATCCATTTCAATCTGCTCCAGCCGTTCTGTCAAAGCCTCGATGCTTGTCTTAGACTTCCCGGCTAAGCCCTGCCGCCTAGAATTTGAAATAAATAATATAAGATATAATAATAAATGTGGACAACATCACATACCTTGTTCTGATTCCAATTTGAATAACTAATAAGGGTTAAAATATGAAATTGCCGATTTGTACTGAAAATCAAATTTGTTTATTTTTTAATTTTTAACAAATTTATTTACTCAAAATAGTTACCATTATTATCTATACATTGCTGCCATCTAATAGGAAGCCTAGAATCATTTATGCCTTTGTGATATAACTCTGAGAATCTAGACTGCACAAACTGTGTGAAAGCATTTTGTACTGCCTCCTGGGAAGAAAACTTCTTGTCACGTAGATAATGGTCCAAATCACAAAAAAAAATGGTAGTCCGTTGGAGCAAGGTCTGGCGAATACGGAGGATGTCAAATGGTTTCTAATTCGTTACATCGTTTGCAATGAACCATTGATTTAACCTGTTCCTGTAGGTTCTCCAATCTTGAATTTGATGGTCAAATCCGGATATAAGACCAAAAGGACTCTGAGAACCCATTTTTATTTTATTTTATTATTTGTGGGTAGAAATCCGCTAGTCGCCACTGTAACGTATTTAGAGTAAGGGGCACGAGTAATAAGACCGGTAGCCAAATTCACACTGATTTATTTCTATAAGGGAGCGGTGGACGCAGCCACGCGCTTATCTTAATCTACCTACATAACAGTTTCTAATTGCAGTTCCTGAAGGGTCAAAACGGTTTCTCGTGCTGTATGAGGTCTCGCGTTGTCATGGAGCAATAATGGTGAAGATCGATTCATGAGTCGGGGCTGTTTTACTGCTAGTTTTGCCAACTGTATATTTAGTTATACAGATTGGAGACATTAATTAAAACGCCCAAATTTCTTGTAGTGTTATATTGAGCCAAAAGATCTTCACATGGCAAGTGTCTGAGTCGGAATGAATGAGACAATGCAAATCAGTCATTAACATCGCTTAAGAGAATATAAAGACGTAATCCTCTTCGGAGTAGCATTGCTATCAATTTCTGTGAAGGTGTTGTGCGCCTGAACATCCTCCCGCCGTTGAAAGCACACTTTCAACATTTGAGATCCTCGGCCGTAGGTAGTGGGCAAAGACGAGTTAAAGCACGCCGCACGCAGCCTCGAACGGTGTTAACATCCGCTACTCTTGATACACTATCTGGTCCCGGGAAGAGACGAACGACGCGTCCCATGCGCCAGTTCAAGGGCGGCGCATTGTCTTCAGCTAGTAGTACCAGGTCTCCGACTTTAAGCAGGGCGGTATTACTGCGCCATTTCGTTCTTTGTTGAAGCTCAGCCAGGTACTCTTTACTCCATCTGTGCCAAAAGTGTTGCCTGATCCCTTCTAATCGTTGGTAGCGTTTCTTCAATGTATCGTTGTCGTGATCTTCTAGCGATGGCGTGGGCAGTGCGCTCAGTGGTCTGCCGATGATGAAGTGCCCTGGAGATAAGGAGAGGAGGTCGTTAGGACAGGTGGACATGGGACACAAGGGACGGCTATTAAGAATTGCCTCCACTTGCGCAAATAAAGTGGAAATCTCTTCAAAAGTTAAATTGCTATTTCCCATGACACGTTTTAAGTGCTGTTTGGCCGAACGGATACCAGATTCCCAGATCCCACCGAAATGAGGAGCGTATACAGGGATGAACTTAAAGGTTATGCCTTGTTGGCTTGCAAAATCACATAATGGTTCATTATTTTGTTTAATAAAATTGCCTATGTCTTTGGCTGCCGCCACAAAGTTGCGCCCGTTATCGCAAAAGATTTCCGCTGGCTTGCCTCTGCGGGAGATAAAACGTTTAAGGGTCATAATAAACGCATCTTTGGACAAATCACTTACGGCTTCCAAGTGAATGCACTTGTACCGTAGACATACAAAAAGACATAGATAACACTTAATTAAGCGACCTCCGCGACCCTTGCGATTAATAATTAAAAATGGTCCAGCAAAGTCCAGACCAACGGACAGGAATGGAAAATCAGGAGTTATGCGCTGACTAGGTAAGTTTCCCATCTTAGGACATAATGTTTTACCTCGCAGCCGTCGGCAGATAACGCAATTGTTGACGGTGCGTCTTGCAAGGTGACGCCCGTTGACTGGCCAAACTACTTCTCTAACGTTAGCTAGTAGCAACTGCGGGCCAGCGTGCATACCATTCACATGTTCCCTCTCAAAATATAATTTAGTTAACTTATGGTTTGCATGTAATAATATTGGATGTTTTTTCTCAAAGGAACAGGCAGATGCATCTATGCGTCCGCCGACTCTAATAATCTTATTATCTAAAAACGGTGAAAGCGATAAAATTTTAGTCTTATTGGGAAGCGATTTAGAGTTTAAAAGTAAATTATATTCAGTTGAGAAAGATTCTCGCTGCGCGATAACGCACAATGCATGAAATGACTCACGCAACTCCTCGACTGACAATATGCCTACTCGTTTGTTGTTTTTATTTTTTAGATTAAATATAAACCTTATTACGTAAGCTAAGGATCGTTGCAATCTATTTAATGATGAATATTTATCAAAATTAATGAAAGGATCGTTTATTATTGTAGTATGCACCTTGGTTTCAGGTAATAAGTGAGTATCCTTCAATTGTAAACAAGGCCAGTGTGATTCATCATATTTTAGATAACTAGGGCCGTGCCACCACAGACTTAAATCGATTAAATTCTTGGCATCTACGCCTCTGGATATTAAGTCAGCGGGATTTAGAGCTGTAGGTACATATCGCCATGACGATGACTTGGTTAATTCTAATATTTCGCTGGTGCGATTAGCCACGAACATTTTTAGCTTAGTTAGATCACTGTTTATCCAACTAAGAACAACACTTGAATCGCACCAATGTACTATTTTTCCGGGCTTATATCGTAAAGAATCTAAAACAAGTTTGCAAAGTTTAGCAGAAAGTAATGCTGCGCACAATTCGAGCCGTGGTATAGTTGTTGGTTTCAATGGGGCAACCTTAGACTTTGCGCACAGTAAGGAGATCTTGCTTTCGCCCTGAGCGTTTATAGATTTTAAATAGATACATGCTCCATAAGCATGCTCCGATGCGTCACTAAAAGAATGCAACTCAGTGTATTGATAATCTTCGCATAGAACCCACCTAGGTACTTGTAATTTTTTAAGATAGCTTAAGTTATCAGTGAATTTTAGCCAATCACCTTTTATTTCCTGGGTAACGGGTTGATCCCAGGCCATTTTTTGCTGCCAAAGCTTTTGTAATATTATTTTAGGCTGAATTACAACGGGACTTAAAATACCTAGGGGATCGAATATTTTGAATGAATTAGACATGATAAATCGCTTGGTTATTACGTCATGTTCATTGTTTAAAAAGTTTTTTATTGGAAAATGTAGCATGTCATTAGATGGAGTCCATCCTAGTCCAAGTGTGCTGGAGGACTCGCTTATAGTGAGGGTATCGTGTTCGTTTATATTTATGTTTTGAAATATGGTTGGAATGTTACTTTTATATTTTCTTAATTTAAAACAACCTGATTCGAGCGCTTTAGAGATCGCTTGTTGTATGTATGATAATTTAAGTTCACTATTAGCTCCAGTAATCAAGTCATCAACGTAGAAGTCCTTTTGGATGATGGTCTTTATGAGCTCATCATCCTGCTCCTCACCCAGCTCCCATAGACAGCGTGTGCTTAAATAACTAGCACTTGCGGTACCATAAGTGATAGTATTTAGTTTAAATATCTGGATAGGTTTGGACTCATCTTCTCTCCATAATATACGCTGCAGATCCCGGTTTTCTTCGGCTACTAGAACTTGACGGTACATTTTTTCAATATCGCCCGTTAATAGAAACTTATACTGCCTAGCCCGTATTAGAATGGAAAAGAGAGAATCCTGTATACTTGGACCCACCCTTAGTATGTCATTTAAGGAAAAGCCGGTTGAAGAGGGGGCCGATCCATCGAACACTACGCGTAATTTGGTCGATTCACTCTCTTGTTTAAATACTGCATGATGACATAAATAATAACAATGATCTGGCTTGTTGGTGGCCAGAGATAAATGACCCAACTCCGCGTATTCTTTAATGAAATTACTGTATTCGGACTTTAGCAATGGATTTTTTCTAAATCTTTTTTCTAAATAATTTAAACGCCTTTTAGCTAAATTAAATGTATCTCCCAGGCAATCAGGTTTGTCAACTAAGGGCAGCTTGACACAAAACCTACCTTCATTATTTCTACGCGTGTGAGTAACAAAGTGTTTTTCACTTTCCCTTTCTTCGTCACTCAACAAAGACTTTGTAGGTAATTCCTCTAAGTCCCAAAATTTTGTCAACATGTTATCTAATTTATTTTCTATCGGATCAGCTGGAGCAATGAGAGCATGGTTACAGTGAGTCTTATTTTTACCCAAACCTGATTTAAAGGAACCTGATATTATCCAACCAAGATTTGTACTTATTAATTTAGGATTTTGAGGGCCAAGAGAAAGTTGCTCGTTTCTTACAATGTCCCAGAATAAATCAGCTCCTATTAATAGATCTATAGGGGCTGGTTCATAGAATTTAGGATCAGCTAGTAGTGTATTTGTTGGTATTTTAATAGACTCGATGTTGACGGGATACTTTGGTAGACGCCCGGTCAATTCATCTAGGACTAGACATGAAAAAGATACGTTAAAATTGCTATTTAGAGAGTTCATTTGTATATTACAACTTTCAGTAATGTTGATTGAATTGTTAATATTATTACCTATTCCTATGACCTTTAGTGAATCAATGGGAATAGATTTTAGTGAGATTTTATCTTTTAAAGATTTAGAAACAAATGATGACTGGCTACCACAGTCTAATAGCGCACGAACCTTGACCTTTTGCTGGTTTAATGGATTCAGTACCTCAACTATAGCAGTACATAAAAGTATTTGATTTGAATTTTGTTTTGAAAAGTATGCACCAGATTCACTGGGTTCCATTGTGTCATAACTCGGGTCCTCCACGCTCACATGATTATTCACTAAGGATGCCGGTTGATGAATTAAACTATTATGCCTTGCATTACATTCGCGACACGGCCCCATTCGGCATTCACTCACCGGGTGACCCTGCCTAAGGCAATTTGAACAAAGACGATATTTAGACACATCGCTTAATCTTTCTTTGATATCCTTGCCCTTGAAAATAGGGCAATCATATATTTTATGATTGTCGTTACAAATGACACATGTATAATTATTTGACTTAAAAACTTTGTTTTGCGGTTTACTGTTCGAACTCGCAAATGATTTTACGTATGAAGTAGGGCTTTGTTTATTATTTGAACCTGAGCTATTACGCGCATTCATAGGTGGGGGCTTGGGAATGCTATTTTGCGTATCGTAAAACCTGTTTCTTGCAAGTGACTCCAATACATTCGCGCGATCAATAAGAAAGTTGAAAAACTGTTCCAAAGTGGTAGTATCGCCGCTTAAGCTACTACGGTGTTCTTCCCATTTGGCTAAAGTTGTACTATCTAACTTAGACGATAGCATATATATAATTAAGATGTCCCACTTGTCCGTGGGTTGACCTAAGCTGGCAAGGGCACGCAAATTCTTTGTGACGTGATCGACTATGAATCTAAGGGACCTTTCAGACTCGCGCGGAAGTGGCTTCACATTAAAAAGGGCATTTAGATGGTGATTGATTAATATGCGTTTATTATTATACCGATTGCATAATAATTTCCAAGCTTCATCGTAATTTAAGGATGACACTTCGAGATTGGAAATAACTCTGGCAGCATCACCTTCCAGGTATGAAATTAAATAATGAAATTTATGGATGGGTGAAATTCGTAAATTATTGTGAATTAAATTTTCAAAGGTGTCCCGGAATTCAAGCCATCGAAAATATGCACCGTCAAAATTTGATATCTGGATTTGAGGAAGTTTAAGACCATAATTATCCTGCGTATCTACACAAAAAGATGCATCATACATTGACGTACGCCTATTTTCACATTCTAGTTTTTTAGTAAAGTCTTCTAATAAAGTTTTAGCTGTAGCAATATTTATGATAATATCGCGCTCGATGTTGTCGCGTTCATTAATTTCATTAGCCATGTTATCTGGATTCAAAACCTCTATATCATTTTGCAAGTCATCCACCCTAACCGATAGTGCTTCGAATTTTGCAAGTTTAAGTTTTAATTCTGTTATTTGAATGTTTGTTAAGTCTTTACTATTTGCAATACTGTTTAGGTAATTTTTAAACTTAGTTATTTGTCCTTTAGCAGATGATCGCCTTGTTATTAATTTGCTTAAATCGGACTTATCTTCTGCGTTAGACATGCTTAAAAATAATTACGAAAAAAGGTAAAGAAAATTTAAGCTATTATAATAATGATAGGTAAAACGCTCACGCTCCTCGTTTCGATGACGCGCCGTCCAGGAACCAGTATCGCACAGCTGACTCCCGCTTGTGTGTAGGCATGAAATGGCTGCTAATTATCTACGCAGCTATTGGAATTACGCAGCGCAGCGTCAATTGCACCCTGAAAATTTCAGCAAAATACTCTAATTCTCGTTCTAAATAGATCGGACACTGTGATGAGGAGGTATTCACGAAAAAATCTAAGTTGAGTTCTTACTATGTTGGAAGATAATATTTAATGTTAAATTTCGTACTTTTAAACTGTTAATCTAATGTAGGTAATTAGTAGATATTAATTGAAATTCAAGAGAAATTCTAAGCAAATTATTTTTCTTTTATATTGAGGGTAGGTGTGAAGCACCCACGTATCGCATAATCGCAACAAATTTGATGAAATTCCACAATTATTCACTACAAATGGCTGCAAATTCTCAATATGTGAAATCCTGGAATGGGTTTAGTATGGGATGGTTAAGGAAGGACACTTATCTTTTCGCAGAACCGCCACGTGATATGGCACTTTCGCTGCACCACTGGTCTCGCTGGCCGGTGTAATTTTCGTTATTTGCAATTATTTCTTCTTTATTTCCCCTCATGGGCCACCATCATGTATATTTAGTTATACAGATTGGAGACATTAATTAAAACGCCCAAATTTCTTGTAGTGTTATATTGAGCCAAAAGATCTTCACATGGCAAGTGTCTGAGTCGGAATGAATGAGACAATGCAAATCAGTCATTAACATCGCTTAAGAGAATATAAAGACGTAATCCTCTTCGGAGTAGCATTGCTATCAATTTCTGTGAAGGTGTTGTGCGCCTGAACACCAACATTGTTCGGAGTTCGGCACAATAGACATCTGCCGTTATTGATTGACCAGATCGGAGAAAACTATAGTGAATAACACCATGCTGAGACCACCAAACAGTTACCATTACCTTTTTATTGGTAAGTTTTGCTTTAGGACACTGTTGTGGCGTTTGACCTGGGGTCAGCCATTGCATTTTTCTTTTACGGCTATCATAAAGAATCCACTTTTTATCACATGTCACAATTCGATTTAATATTCCTTCATTTCTATACCGATTCAACAAGGCAACACAAGTTTCAACACGCGTTTCTTTCTGCACATCAGTCAAATCATGAGGCACCCATTTTTCGTATTTTTTTATTTTATTGATTTGACGCAAATGAGTCAATATTGTGGGTAAGGTTAAGTTAAACCATGCCGCTAATTCCTGGGTAGTTTGACTAGGATCGGCTTCCACCATCTCTCTTAATTCAACGTTAATCACCTGTGTGGGCGGTCTTCCTCGTGGCTCGTTCTTCAAGTCAAAGTTTCCATCACGAAAGCGTTTAAACCAAAATCGCACGGTGCGTTCATTAGCAGATCTCTCTCCAAACGCAACATTGATATTGCGGGCTGTTTCTGTCGCGTTACTTCCGCGTTGGAACTCGTATTCAAAAATCACTCGAATTTTCGCAGTATCCATCTTTCTTGTCTAAGTTAAGTAACAAAAACAATTGAAAGTCGATATTCAAATGTTTCACATTTTTTAAAAGAAGAACATCATAGAAGCCATGTGAAAAAAGTTTCATTCGAAAACCTCCAACCATAAAGATTCTATGTCAATTCAAAGAACCTGTTACAATAAAACGGCAATTTCATATTTTAACCCCTAATATTTAAAGCACTCGTATTTTGGAAACCAGAAACAACGAAGGTACCACAAACACTTTTTTTCTACACTGACCCGTCCGGGAATCGAACACAGGACCTCGGAGAAGGCGACACCTTGAAAACCGGTGTGTAAAGCCACTCCGCCACGGAGGTCGTCTAATAATTTTCAAATTTTTTTTTTCTTGAAAACTACCATTGATGTAATTTTAGGCGTTAAAGTATGAAATTGCCGTTTTGTATGGACGAAGTCGAGAAAAGTCATTTTTCCATACTAACAATTTTTTAGTTTTTTGAAAGGTGAAACTTAGATGGTTATAAAGCTACGCATTATAGTATTTAAATTTCTAAAAATCAAAGTTTATAATACAAATATACTTATTACTAATTGAAGCAAGAAGGACAGCTGACACATTGTAAGAGGTCTTTTCAACGACTTCCTTTGAAGTAATAAGCACTAGTATTGCATTTTTTTTTAGTCAAAAGTTACTTTATTTAGTTTTTGATACAATACAAAAAGAATTACGTAATAATATGACTATACTTAAGAGCTATAAACAAAATAATGGGAAAATAATCGGCAATTTCATACTTTAACCCCTATATAAACTAGATACACAACCAGAGTTGAAATAGTGTTCCAATTAAAAGGTGCACTTGCAGTAAAACCTATATCAATTGAATTGATGGATACTCGTCACAGACATAATTTGGCTGGATTATAAAGTTGACACTTACTTTACGGCCAGTTCCAATAACCTATCTATCTTCAGTTTTGACATATCGGAGATAGAAAACAACTTTTGTCTTTGTTTCTCTGGACGGCAAAAACAGAGATAGAAACTGTATTATATCTCCGATATGCCAAAACTGAAGATAGATAGGTTATTGGGACCGGCCGTAAGTCAACATCAATCATTCAATCAAGGACAGTTTAAGAGGAAACACAAGGGCCGTTTTTCCATACAAACGTAGTCCCCTGTTTCCTCCCTGGATAAAGCCAGTAGAGCAATAATTTTTATTACAAAAATCCATGGCCACTATTAGCATGTTTCTATGTTTTCTGTTTTTTCATAAATTAATTAATAAAAAAGATATGAGCCCTCAAAAATCGAAAAAGATCGCCAGATTTTCCGCTGTGTTCAAACATCCAGAAAACAAATTTGGCTAAATTTTAGAAAAAAAAGAAAACATACGAACACGGCCAAAGCCTTTCTTTAATTTGCTTCCTTTCACCTGACACCGTGTAAATATGCACATGTTAACATCAGTCATAAATTATTTCATTTCGATAGTTTTACATTGACTTAAAAGGAATAATAAAGTTTATGGCATATTATAAAAGCCAGTGCCTATTTAATTTTTCTTTTTAAATAATATAGTAGTAAAAGTCTTAAAATAAATCATTCCTATGTTGAGGTGAGTAAGACAATACAGATTTACATCTATTAAAAGTTATAATTTTATAATTTTTTTTTTAATTTTTTTTTAATATCATTTATTTGGAACCCAAATATACACAAAACTTAGACATAAATTATTTCTAGGGTTTTACATAGTACATGATACATAAGAGTGTTCCCTGACCCGAAAACTAGTTGAAACTGTATTATCAGGGTCAGTGATTCCTCAGTAGATTAACATCAAACCATAGAATTTAATTGAACAAGTGGTGTAAGCTTACTTAATTTAACAACTATGTACTTATACATTATTTGCAGGTAGGTAGTGTAATTATTAGTTACGTTGTGTGTGTGTGTGTGTGTGTGTGTGTGTGTGTGTGTGTGTGTGTGTGTGTGTGTGTGTGTGTGTGTGTGTGTGTGTGTGTGTGTGTGTGAGAGTGTTGTGTGTGTTGCTCTATTTTAAAAGATTTTCGGTTTCGGTCGGCATTACCACAACATTTGAAGACTTATGTTCATGCTATGGGTACTAATGGATGTAAAAGGTACTTATAGCTGATTATAAATCTATTTAAGAGACCCTCAAGTCCTCGACATGGGACAGAAACATAGCTGAAGATAATAATTTTCGGCATTGCTTTAAAACTCTTTAAGATTTCATTCTGTACAATGAATAACACTTTAGTCTACATGTGAACAAAAAGATAAATCAAAATAAAATTCAAAACTTAATAAAACAGTCAAGAATCATTCAGTTTAATGTACTTAAGTGTTTGCATAGATTCAAGAAACCATTACTTAACATTCAGAGAAGTTTTACAGTATTTTTAGTAAAAAAGATGATGCACCCAACTGGACTCTCTCAACAATAGAGTAAAGTAATACCCTGGAAACTTAGAGATGTCCTACTTAGAGAGCTCACTGTAACAACTCTAAAGAGGCCTTGTTAAAAATAAATTGTAATTTTGTTGTTTTTACCTAACATCATATTTGTAGGTTTGGAGGGGTGGGGGGTTGTTGTTGATCTTCCCCCTTTTTTTCTCTCATACGAAGAAAACGCATACTTTTGGAGATATTTAGATAGAAAATTTCGAGGTTATGACTCAAAAATAGTACAATTTATGCATTTTTGGGGCGAATTTGGGTGTATTAAGGAAACCTTTCTTTTCTTTCATGTTAGAAATTATCATAACTCAATAACTTTTTTATTTCTCACCATAAAGTAATAAAAGGTCAGAATATACCACATTACTAAACTTTTTCCATAAAATTTTTTGATTGGTAAAGTATTACAAACTACTAACACTTTAAAAAAATATTTCTTTACTATTAAAACAACAAGTTTCCTAGCATTCTGACTTAGCATAATTATTTCGCAGAATAAAAATATGAGCATACAACTCACTTTAGTCATCTATTTACTCTTACAACTCCTTTTTCCCCATATAGATATAGAAATTAGAATTAACTAAATAAATAACTAAAGTTGTAAAGTCATGTCAAGGCAAGAGCAGGGAGGAGGCAAATATTTATTTTTCTTAGAATACAGACACAATAATAAATGGGCATTTCTCTACTATTTGGAAAGTCGTCCATACAAGACTCTCCTAAGCTCATTTTATAAGATATTGAGTTTTTTCTTAATAACATTAAAGGCAATAGTAATAAATTAAACAGGTAAATATATTAAAAAAGCCCACACATTTTCCTCTTGCTCTCTGAATTATCAACGATTTTATGCAAAAAGGTGACAGTGGTCTGTTATAATATATAACAATCAAATATTTAGGGAATGTTTTTATAAAGAAAACTAGTACTTTTGTTTATTTAAGTAATCAGTCTTTATTTCTCGTTTGCGTTCTTAAGATGGGCATTTCTCCACTAGTTGAAAAATCACTGTCCCAAGCTACTCGTATTTTAGGTAATAAATCCTAATTTGTTTTCATTTTTTCGTGTCAATAACGACATAATATTAGGTAATTCTTTGCACGCCACAGCTAACTTAGTAATTTGAGTATGTAATATTTGAATAAATTAACCTTAAACACCCAAAAAAACAGTACCCTGGTATGTCCCTTTTCCAGAATTACAAATATTTCTTGGAATATTTATTTTATGGTTCTTGATTACTGAATAATAAATATACAAATACTTCACAAAAACACTAAGCATCTTTATATATCCCAATTATATTTTTAGAATTCAATTTTGGGCAAAATATTGAAGTGCAAATGCTGTCCTCAAATTATCAAAACAGTCCTAACAGAGCGAAACATGTATGTTGTGATACAAAACGTAATCAAGATTAAATTCGTTCAATCTTGGAGCTAAGTCGGTAGTCATTGTATTTTTTGTGCTACGACTGTCTTTGCTAGCCAACCACGGGTCTCGGATGTGAGTGAAAACAGTCCCCTGGTAAGCATTTGATTTATTATTTTAAGAGTTTTTATTACAATAATTTGTTAAAAGAATGTATTCTCTAGTATGTAGCTACATGTGCATCGTTAATCTCATACGTTAAAATAGTTTTGTTTTATTAAGTATTCAAAGGAAAATGACAGTCCCCTGGTAAACAGTCCCCTGGTATTTCATAGTACAAGGGACTGTTCGCCTAGGTTTTGTCAAGTCAGGCTTGAACATTCTGGACTATTCCCAATATTACTATCTATTTCTTAAGTATTATCTCCAAATGCAACCTAACAAGAAACTACCTAAAACAAGAGAAGAAAAACGTAGGCAGATTTGGAAAGAGCATTGTTCTTAGTAAAAAAGTTATGAAAGAATAACAAAGACTTATGTATGGGGAAATACACGTGATTCTGAGAAACCTAAACCTGACACCATATGGAAGAAAGTTGGACACCATTAGAATTATCAAAAAAGTGCATTAGTTACAGCAAGAAGGAAAAATGATTCAAAAAATGCAAAAAGATACTTAATGAGAGTGGTGATTATGTCGGTAACTTGAATTAGACTAGGGAGACCTTTTCCCAGAAGTGGGACAATTATAGGCTGTTACTTTACTTTACTTAAATCTAAAGACTGACCTTAGTATCATACAATAGGTCTTAAAATATTGAACTAAGAAAGTGATTTAGCAAAGCCTTGATAAGGGAAGTCATTTTCATAAGTAAAATTTGTTTTAAGACTATGTATTAATTCGAAATAATTTAATATCTTAAGAATGTCAAGGAGAAATAAAGATTGATCACTTAAATAAACAAAAATACTTGTTTTTCTTTATAAAAATATTTCCCTTGATAAAAATAACAGTCCCCTGTCACTATTTTGCATAAAATTGTTGATAACTCAAAAAACAAGAGGAAAATGTGTGGGCTTTTTTAATAGATTTATTTAATTTTCTATTGTCTTTAATGTTATTCACAAAACTTCTCAATATTTAATAAAATTCGCTTAAGACAGGCTTGTATGGACAACTTTCCAAATAGTAGAGAAATTCCCAATAAGTAAGTAGTCCGTGCTTCTATGTTGACTTCATTGTCTTTTAGGTACATATTTAATTAAAGGTTGGGGTCATTAAAGGTTGGGGATATGCAGACACAGATATGCAGCAAGTTAATTTTTTCAAATATTACACACTCAAATTAGTCAGTTAGCAGTGGCGTGCCAAGAATATCTTAAATTATGTCGTTATGACACGAAAAAATTAAAGAAATTAGGATTTATTACCTAGAATTAGCTTGGGACAGCGATTTTTCAATTAGTGGAGAAAAGCCCAAATACATTAGTCTATGCTGCTCTAGATGTTATGTCGGGGAAAAAATATGTTTTTTAATTCGAGAATTACAGCATATCAATATGGAAAACAAAAAAATTTTCCCCACCAATGAGTGATTCATATACCTAACTATGTAGATAAAGCCAACTTAGAAGAGATAATTAGATGCGCACCTAATCTTCGGAGAACAATATACTTACTCTGTTGCTGCGGCCGTCTTCATCTGTGGTGTCATGTTCGACGGAGTAACCGCCGGCGCCGTGTCTATAGACCCTGGTGGTAGGGTGAGGTTGAGTTTGTTTTTCGACATTTTACTCATCTTGGATCACTTTATCAACGACATTTATTAAAATCAGTCTACTACTACTACGTAGGCAACAATGCAAATTATATGTTGCTCAGTAAATAGTAAAATAATACACACATTCGAAAAAAGACCCGCAAGCTAAATGAAACCAAGAATCTGAATGATTTTTCCCATGATATTTTTTGACAGATGAAAAAGCTGTCAAATCAAATCGCTAGTGATGTCAAGACAACGAAAAGATAATCACTCACTGACATAGAATTTTTACGCTTTCGATGTGATGTAAAGATTAAAATTAGACTAGATTAATCCTACGATTTTTGATTAATCGATTGTTTCTACCCTAAATAATCTAAACAACGATATCAATATCGATAGTATCAGCATTATCGATTAAATCGATAATATCGATATTCAATTTAGGTCAATACAATCAATTATAATTAATTCAAAGATTATAATTATTGCGTATTTTGATAATACTATTGATTAAATCGATACTAGAATCAGGTCAATACTGACAATTATATTGATTATTATGTAGCTATCGATTAATCTACAAATATTTTTAGATATAATCGTGATTCATATTACGTCTTCTTAGACATCTTCTGTACGATGGGGCAAAACATTATTAAAACCGTATTAAAAGCTATTTAAGTACCTATTTAACAAATCAACGACACACTCGCAGACATCATGACCAAAAGAGAAAGGGTAAGTGTTGGTTTCTTTTCACTTCACTTAGCCGTTTCTACTTACATCAATGTAACAAACACAGTCATGCAAAATGAAAATGTATTAAAGTAATTTCTAACCCTTTTTTCACTCACAAAACGGCATAGTAAAGTTGGTTAAGTGAAATGTAACATGACAGCAATACTATCTTGGACGATAGGTCAATTAAATCGATTGGATCTATTCAATCGATTATATCGATAGTATTGCTTCAAAACTTGATATCGATACTATCGATTATAATTGATTATATTGGGTCAAAATAGAAATCGATATAATCGATTATATCGATATCATCGATAGTACTATTGATTTTTAGATTATTTGGGCCCCATTTTGAACTATCTATTATAATCGATGCACAATCGATTATATGGCAACACTACTAGGTATGTAGATCTATTGTATGTACACTATCAGAGACGTTTGGGCACGCGTTTTGGTATCTTTTAAATAAATCGACAAATTTTTAATTCACATAATTATTTTCTTACCTTATTTGTCCTCTTTACCTACTTGATGCCCTACATACTCCCTGACTTAAAAAAACACGTGGGATAGGTACTAAGGAACAATAATAAGCAAACTTTTCTAAATGCCTTTTGCGACTTTTACCGGCGTTGATAATTTTTATTAAAGCAATCGAGCCTTTAATGCTATCGGTCTTTTTTAGGGTTCCGTTGCCAAATGGCAAAAACGGAACCCTTATAGATTCGTCAAGTCTGTCTATCTGTCTGTCCGTCCGTATGTCACAGCCACTTTATTCTGAAAGTATTAGCATGACACAGTTAAAACTTGGTAGGTAGGTGTATCCTGTTAACCACTTAACGATTCTCATACAAAAAATATAAAATAATGATATTTAATGGGGGCTTCCCATACATAAAACTAAAACAAAATTTATTTTTTTGACCTAAAACTATACATATGGGGGTATCTATGGATAGGTCTTCTAAAATGACAAAGAGGTTCCTAAAACCATTTTTAGGGTTCCGTACCCAAAGGGTAAAAACGGGACTAAGACTTCACTGTCAGTCCGTCTGTCTGTCGCACTGTCACCAGGCTGTATCTCAAGAGCCGCGATAGCTAGACAGTTGAAATTTTCACAAATTTTGTATTTCTGTTACCGCAATACCATCAAATACTAAAAACAAAATAAAATAAATATTTAAGGAGGGCTCCCATACAAAAAAAAAGGTTTTTTTGCCGTTTTGGTACGGAACCCTTCATGCGCGAATCCGACTCGCACTTGGCCGGTTTTATTTCCAAAAGTCTAACATTTGGAAGATAGACCCTTCCAAAGTGGTAAAATGAGTGTCCCCCCCCCCCTCTAACTTTTAAAATAAGCAAGTGAAAATTTTGGAAAAAATACATATTGTAGATCTTAACAAATATTTTCAACGAAAATTAGTTCGAACGAGGTCGAACTGGTAGTTTCGAAAATCTAGCACATTTTCAACAACAGCAAACATAAATTTGTCCTCCATACAAACACTATGAAAAACAAAGTTATTTTTGCAGTGATCAAAATATTGTGGTATTTTTGTTAAACTTGGTACGGAACCCTCAGTGCGCGAGTTCGACTCGCACTTGGCCGGTTTTTTTATTTTATCTTTTCCACAAGTTGGTGTCTAACGGCCCGCCGGTCTTATTATTCTATCTATCGCCATTTTTGACATTTCAGAGATAGGAAACAGTTTCTATCTCTGATTTTGCCATCCAGAGAAACAAAGACAGAAGAAGAAGTTGTTTTCTATCTCCGATATGCCAAAACTGAAGATAGATAATAATATATTATTAGGACCGGCCGTAAAGCACAATCTATGGTCAAGTGTGATTCCATGCAATTCCGTAATCTGGCGTCAAGTAATTTCTAAATATAACCATAGGGGAAAACTATAGAACTTCCTTGTCCGGCGCTGACTGATATTGATATTTTTCAAGCGTTGTGCATAGATTAGATGTAAGCTCGGGCATCAGTTTGACGGTGATCAGTGTGCTTACTAGATACGTAAGCATCCATTGTGGTACTTTTGTATTGAGTTAAAACACTGATTAACATATTTTATTACTGTAGGGTTTAGATTACATGAAAATAGCTTTGTTAGGAAATAACCAGTTTAATGTTTATAACATACACTCACGACATTTTATAAGCGTTAATAACACTAACCAGTATTTACAAGTTCCATATTTTCAACTTTATAATATTTATCTTCCTATCTAAGAATATGAATTCTATTACTAATAATGTATCATTATTAAAATTAAAATATTATCTAGCAGCATTAGATTTCATCTTTTCGGTTCTGTTTTACGAAATTAAATTAAGCTGATTTGCTATACAAGAAACTATGGTAAATTAGAAGTGCAAAAAAAGAACTGCTGATATATTATGTGTAAAGCACACAAATGTTTGATGTATACATGTTTGAAAATCCATCTAAACATTAAAACAACATAAATAATACAATCACAAAATAGGTTAACACACCAGTAGACTTGTTACAGTCAAATCATTCATTCATTCATAATACCGTTGAATCTCCCAGCTGAGTAGACAAGTCTTCACGAAATAACTAAGCTGATTTTAGTTTAGTCAAAAATGTATTTATACCAGGTTGATTTTTCTTTACTTCTGGTGTGTTCTTTTTCGAATCAATCTTGGGTTTGCTCTCTTTGTTCTCTGGTTTAGGTTTTTTCTTCTTATCACTTTTAGGGCTTTGTTTCTCACCTTCATTGACTACTTTCCTCTTTTTAATCTTTTTCTTTTCTGCATCTTCTGGCTCATTCAAGGGTTGTAGTAGAGGTGTCGGGTCGTTCATGATCATGGCCATTTTCCCGAAATAGTTCCATATAGCGTCAACGCATTTCTCTGGTTTTCCGCCGTCACTTGTTTCCCAGAGCAAGCCATATAATCTCGGCTTAATCTTTTCTGTAGGTTTCTTCATTTCAGATTCGAATTCATCTTCCAAGTACTTCAGTCTTGCTTTTTGCGTTTCAGGTGATAGGGACAACACATCGTCGTCGTCCATAGTTGCTTCCTGGGGATATGAAATTAAAACTGTAAGAATCATACAACAACCTTTTCCTTCCTTATCCTACTATTTTACTTTATATCTTTCAATATTATAAATGCAAAAGTTTGGATGGTCATTTGTAAGTCGCTCAAGGATGCCTTATCCTTAACACGGTCACCGTGCCGTGACACTCTAGGCAAAGGGAATACTAATACAAATATTGCTTTAAATGTTATGAAACTTATTTAGCCGACCTCCGTGGCGGAGTGGCGTGGCCGGTTTTCAAGGTGTCTCCTGCTCCGAGGTCCCGGGTTCGATTCCCAGACGGGTCATGTAGAAAAAATGTGTTTTTCTACATTTTGTCGGGTCTGGGTGATTGTGGTACCTTCGTTGTTTCTGGTTTCCTAAATACGAATGCTTTAAATAGTTATTCAAATTGGGATCAGAACAATGTATGTGATGTTGTCCACATTTTTTTTTCATTTTTTTTATTAGCTAGTTAGAGTAAAACGTATGAACAAATAGTCAAACATAAAAAAAAATTCTTATATTGTAGTATTCTGTATATTGTGCTTCATTAAAATAAATATAGGTATATAATGTATAGGTAATAGGTACCTATATGAAAGGAAAACTTAGCAAAATGATTGATCTAAAAATGCATAGCTCAAAAAATGGACAGCTCATATACAAGACTTTGCGTCAAAGCAAAATCTTGCACCCGATATTACTAGATTTGCTTAGCTCGTACGTAACACATTTTTTTCAGATCTAATGAAACAAACCGCGAATCGCGAGCTACCTCTGTAGGTGCTGCACGCCTTGAGTAACAAAGCACCGCGAGTAACACGACACCGTGAGTTAACCAGCGCCCCGAGCTAAACATCAGCACGAGCTACACATCATCGCGAGCTACACGGCACCGAGTTACACAGCACCGCGAGTTACACGGCACCGCGAGTTACCTAGCACCGCGAGCTATACATCACTGCAAGCGTCACATCATCGCGAGCTACACGGCACCGAGTTACACAGCACCGCGAGTTACCTAGCACCGCGAGCTATACATCACTGCAAGCGTCACATCATCGCGAGCTACACGGCACCGAGTTGCACAGCACCGCAAGTTACACAGCGAGCTACACACCTCGTCGCTGAGGTACCCGTGAGGTACGAACACGTCGTTGTCGACCTCGTACTCGTCGGCGTCGGAGTCGTCGCTGCCGCATGCGCTGCCGTCCACGCTCTCGCCGTCCGGTTCCTCTTCCCACTCCTCATCACTGTCCGCCTCGTAGTCCAGTTTCTGTAAATAATCGTTATAACATGTAAATATAAAATGTATAGGTCCTAATACAATATAACGGGAAAATAGTTAAGTTGTGTTTTTGTATGTTTGCAGCAAATAGACCGATTCATATTAAACCAGCTGTCCGTGCCGACTTTGCACAGATTTACCAACAAAGTAAAATCAAGCCAATGGTCTGTTTAAGAACTTGTTTATCTTTTGTTAGTTAGTTAGTTGGAGAGTTAGTTAGTTGAAGAGTTTCCTGCACTTAGCCTCTTAATTGTTTTTGTAAAATTATTTTTGGTTTCAAATAAATAAATAAATTAACAATATACAACTAGTATCTATTATTTAGTGTTTACCTGATCCTGGCCAAATGGTCGCCTTGGTTTGACAACAGTGCTTTTCTTCCTCCAAGTACCCCAGTATGGCGGCCGTCTGTTTTCTTCGAAGCTAAATAGTTTAGGCTTCAATTTGTCACGCACCGCTGGCTCGCATGTTATAATCTCACCGGCACCATCTGATGGAGGCAATTCATCCTCTGGAAAATCAAATAGATATTAGTATTATCTACCTTATGACATTACTTTGATAAAAGTGTTAACACAAATAAAACAACATACCAATAATCATGACGTCATCATCATCATTTTTGTCAGATAAGGGCCATGTTTTCCCACTAGACAAAGGCTTGTGGCCATCCTTTAAACTGTTCAAATATAAAACATCAGATTTCTGTTCTTCCATCAAACTGTCTAAGATTTCCTTCTTTTCATCATTCAAATTAACTCTTATTGTTGGAGCTAGCCTCATATCACTCTTAATGGCAAAACTGGATAAAACACTGCTTTTGCTGATAGGCCCCAATGTAGGCTGATCCTTCTCCGACTTTTGTTTAGGAACAAAGAAGTTAGCAAATGCTTCAGCAGCCTTTTTCTTTTTTAACTCTTGTTCTTGTTTTTCCAGTTCCAATGCCTCTTGTTTCTTACGTTTTTCCTCATCTCTTGCCTCTTTCTCTTTCTTTCTTTGCTCTTCTTTCTCTTCTCTCTCCTTTTTCTTTTGATCTTCTTTTTCCTCTTTTAGTTCTGTAAAATGAATACACATAATAATAGGTATATAAGCATGCCAGTAACTATTATACTGAAATATTTATTGTCCAGTCCAACTACTTATTTAAGTTAATTTATTAAAAGACATACATTGATAGTACAACGGCAGGTCAGTCTACCCAAAAAGTTATAGGTGATTGAATTGATTTTCAACTTTAAATCCAACAGGTAGAGATCAATATCAATTGAGAAAATTTTTCGTTTTGTGGTAGGTTGACGTGCTGTTGTCTGTAAATAATGTTTCATATAGTATGCCATACTTTCTCTATAGGTATCCTAGAAGTGATAGCTATAACTGCCCATATTTAAATCATATTCACATGCTAGGTAAAATAAGTGTGTTAGGAACACTGTACAAAATACAAAGTTTTTTTACTATAAATTACTAAGTAAATTTTTATTGAGGTTTCTTTGAAAGTTAAAGCATTTTCATAAATATACTGTAACTTTTGTCAGTAAAATATGTATGGCAAAAGATTTTTACAAAACATCTAGTTATATGAACTTGTTTTAATAATATTGACAGTTTTTTTAGTAAACAGCAGTAAACACATTTTCTATTATTCATAGCTGTTAGCATAGAAGAAGCAAAGGCAACATTCCCACCAATATAAACAGTCAATTTGTTCTTAATTTAAATCTTACATCAACAATATTTAAGCTTTAAGCTAACAAAAGGGATCCTAAGTAAAATACTAGGTAAATTATAAAAGTTATCAAGGGTACAAAAAAAGAACATTCTTCTCTTGATATCTTTCACAATAAACATAGTTCTTTATGCAGAACCCCCAATGACCTAAACATATATATTAGGGAGAAAATTGCAGTGCAAAGACAATAAAAAAAAGTGTTCCAATAGAACTTACTCTTTTCAAGTTCTCTCTGTCTGTCTTTTTCTTCTTTTTCTTTTCGTCTTTGTTCTTCTTTCTCCTCCTTTTCTCGGCGCTTAGCTTCCTCTTTTTCTTCCCTCTCTCGCTTTCTTTGCTCCTCTTTTTCTTGTTTTTGCTTTATTCTTTCTTCTTTCTCTTGTTGTCTTTTCTTTTCACGTTCTAGTTTCTCTTTTTCTTTTTCCTCTTTTTTCTTGGTAGATTCTAGCTTCTTTTGCAACTAAAAAGTATAAGCAAAATGGATGTAGCACAAATATAAAAAATTCTGCAGAAAGCATATTCCATAATATTATCACCTACATGTTACATTATACAGTAAAAATACCTTTTTTTTTACAATAGAAAACCAACAGCGTACATAGGTATAAAGTATGTAACATGTTACAATAGTTTGACATTAATATATGCATAGTTTAACATATTATTATACAATGCCTAATTGATTTAAAGCTAAACTACAAGAGTTACATTACCTAATTGATTTATGTCTAAAAGTTATTAAGACAGACTAGTGTTCTCGGAACTAAAATAATAATTCATAAACTTTGCAAGAACATCTTCACATTGGAGGTGTTTGTTTGGTCACCTCTTATAATACACCTAGGTTGGGAAGGGGTGTTGTCATTATATTTTTGTGCCAGCCCCACATAACACTGTAATCCATAAATAGTGTATAATGTATAAACATGATTTCACAGAATCAAGAATAGGATTGATAGTGTATTACTTTCCTTTTTACTAACAATGGCTTACATTATCTAGAATATTATGCTCGAGTTAAAATGTGTAATGGTGCACTAAACATTGCATGAAATGCAGCAACAGTAATATGTCCTCAATATTTAATCAAATGCATGAGTTACAAAGATAAACTCAGAAACAAATGCTAAAAATATAAAGGTTATGTTCACATGACAAAAAGTAAACTATTCAAGAATGGCATAATATTTGATCTTAGTGTATACCAGTCACACATAAGCTCTAATTAGAAATCGAAGACTCAGGAAAATTGGTATAACAAATAACAGTAGCGTAACAAAGAACTATACGAAAGAGTATAAGATGGCGCAATTCCCCTGTTTGTTTTTAGGATTATTTTTTATAGCCTCTTGAATGTAACAATGTAACAAAAAGAGATGGACCATAAAAAAGATCTGATGATGAAATGAGACCAGCTGTATACCAGGTGTAAGTAAGATGCAAAGGAGGAGGTAAGAGGTGGCCTCTGCCACACAAGCTGATACACAAGCTTGTGAATCAACAAATCTGTAAATATGACTATATAATATTTTTACCAAATGTTTTAAGAAGAATGTATAATGATTAAAATACGCAGTATCTCTATCTATACTAATAATATAAAGCTGAAGAGTTTGTTTGTTTGTTAAACATATGAAAGTACTGGTTTGAATTGAAAAAATATTTTTGTGTTGGATAGTCCATTTATCGAGGAAGGCTTTAGTTTTAGTCTATATAACATCATGCTGCAACCAATAGGAGCGAAGCATTAAATATGTTGAAAAAATAATAGTTATAATAACATTGACGCGGACGAAGTCGCGAGCAACAGCTAGTTCAGAATAAAAAAATATTGTATAAATGTCTGAGTTATGTGGTGCCTGCACATGAAAGGACCACCCCATCTCTACCTGTGGTTGATGTGAGAGGTGACTAAAGAGGTACTGCCGGAACAAGACGGGCAGCAGCCCTCCACTGACCAAACTGCGTTCGCCCCTGTTCATCATGCCAATGGCAATGGGGGCGGGCTATTGCTAGTGAATTTGCCACTAGAGGCGCTTCTGTTGCGTGAGGTCCAATAACATTCAATTTTCACTGGTTTTTGCAGGCTTTGTGACATAATTTCTATTATTTTAATTTACATGATGAACATTGAAAGCGGAATTAAGAAAAAGCGCAAAAATAGGCAGCCTCAAAAAGCAACTATTTTAGAAGTTTGTTTATTGATATGCAGATAGTTTTTTATTAATAATAAACTTAATTAGATTCCAGATTTGAAACTTTGTTTCGGTGCTGATCTTATAAAGTCGCCTTAGACTGCTATAACAGTGGCGCCAACTGGTGAGCAAAGAAACGGTAGTCCCCATTATGGTGCAGCAGTGGACTGAATTATGCTAGTGATGATGATGATATATTAAACACCAATTTTATTTGTGATTATGGTTTAGATTTTGATCTGTTAATTTCAAATTGAGACTTCAGTTTATTTTAAACATTCAAAAGGATTGAAACAATAGTATAGATTTCAATTCTCATTAACATATAATTTTAGTTAATTACGAATATAATTTTTATTTTTAACACACATGGAGATTTGAAACCAGAAACAAAAATAAGCTGCTTCTTTTTCTTGTCATGTAGTATCAAAGCATCTTAACCCTTCAATTGTATGTTATTCCAGACACAATTAAAATCAATTGTTATCGCGGTCTGATGATCCTGTAGGAGTTAAGCTGGTGTAGGAACTCTCTTAGTATAGGAGAGGTCCTACACCAGCTTAACTCATCTATATGTAAAAACCAAAAACATCTCAGGAAACAAATTTAATAAAACAATGATAAAGGTGTCTGTGGTACCTTCAATGTTTCTTATTTCCATTAAACAAGTGCTTCAATGGTTAACTAAATATAGGGTCAGAAAAATGTATGTGATGTTGTCCACATTAATTAATTAATTTATGATGAACTGTAACAGTAGGACTACCTATGCGCTTGTAGACTTTTTTTCCAGACACAAGTAAATTGAGGACAACTCCCCCCAAAAA
This sequence comes from Anania crocealis, assembly GCA_949315895.1. Lineage (NCBI taxonomy): Eukaryota > Metazoa > Arthropoda > Insecta > Lepidoptera > Crambidae > Anania > Anania crocealis. Next base: position 6,728,283 of record OX438879.1, on the reverse strand, counting down.
GTCTACAAGCGTCTAAGTAAGGTTGCATCTTACCTGTTTTGGTGTGAGGTTGGCAGATGAAGTTGAAACATTTAGGGATTCATCTATACTGGTAGTCACTGAAGAGCTTCTATTTTGTTTAGGGGTTGATGGATTAGAACAAATAGATTGGTCTAGAGAATTAGACTTTTCCAAGTTCTTTTGTTTTTCTTCAGTTTTAGCTTTATTTCTAGCACTGCGTTTAGGAGTTACAGGGCTCAGTTGACCTTCCTCTTCCACTTGGGAATTTTCTTGAGTTATCAGACTCTCGGGTGCGTCAACATCTTTTTTGCCTTGCTTTGATGGTGAAATCTCATCTTCTTCTTTTTCAGGTGCTAACATGGTTTTATTCTGTTCCTCCGTATCAGTATTTTCTATTTCACATTTCTCTTTAACCTCATCTAGGGTAACAGAATCAATAATTGGAATGTCTTTCTTTGTTTCAACCAAGTTATCAGATGGGTTAGAATCTTCCAAAACAACAACTTCAGTAGGATGATTTAATTCAGAAGTATTTTTGACTCTTTTCTTTAATGATCTGGCATTCCTTACAACTTTTTTGTTTGGTGTGGCCTTCCTTGATCTAGGAGATGACTTTACTTCATCATCAACATTTGTAAAATTTGTGTTTTTGTCACCACATTCTTGATCTTTGTCCTGTAATAAGGGTACATCAACATCCATGGATTCAATTTCATTTTTGTTACTATTTGATTGATTTTCGGTATTCAATGTATCAGAGTCACCATTTTTTTCATCTTTTAGAAGCTTTTTTGATGTATTCTTCTTCTTGGATTTTTGAAATTTCTTTTTCCACGCTGTATCCACTAACTTCACGAAAGGATTAACTGGCTTTTCTTCTTTAGAAGTGGCAGCACATTCTTCGTCACTAATAACAACGGTATTATCCGCCAAATCATTCTCTTTGCTTATCCTGCCGATTTTAGGAGCAGTTTCGGTATCCGCAGCTGAAAGTTTCCTCTTTCTAGTTTTAGGAGTGGTAGGCGACGTTGATACCTCACTAATGAGTTTGAAAGGAAGACGAGCTTGCTTTAATATTTTTTTGGAAGGTGTTACTTCGGTCTTTTCTGGCTTCTCTGGAGACTTGCTAGTTTTCATGATTATTTGTACTAAACAAGTATACACTCAAGATGCTCGAATGGCATAAAACACAAATAATATTTATTTCTAACACAAACAATTGGTAAAAGAAACTAATTACGAACAGAAAAACACATTTCAACAACCAATACAACACGACACGATGAACTTTTGACAGAACGCCGAAATCGCGGGAGTTTTTGACACTTAACGTTCGGAAAATGAGGAAACCGCCTTTTGTAAAATACTAAATCTATGGTAACTACTATACATGCTGCGTCTACATTGGGCTTACAGTGGCCACATTACAGATTGAAGTTCATCCTTTGATTATATAGTTCATTATAGTTCATCATCACATAGATTTAGTATCTAGTAGATCGACTGACAGCCCGATCATACGTGACCAGTTTTGATTTAACATTTTCAGACTATCGATAACAATTGCAGTTTGTCGTTTGGATAATTATGTTTACTGTAAAAAAAATAACAACAAAAATAACGCGTTTTTACGATGACGACTTTCTACGTTTTTACCTGTGAAATGAGCAATTTTCTAGATAATTTTTGTGGTTGACACCACAGGCACTCACTGAACATGTGACCGTTGTTAAAAAAAAAATTATTCACTCTAAATAATCTACGATGTAAGAAATAATTCCTCAATAATATGTTGAAGCTTATATCGCAGTTGTCACTGGGTGTCACTGCGTCAATCAAGACAGATCGCCAAATGAAAAGATTAGTTTTCTTTTTCTATCTTACTTGATTTCCATAAGAGGTTTTCTTCTATCTCGCAGGCTTTGTTCGTTTATTATATTATCCTACGTTTATGGTTCTAATGGTGTTTAAAACTTTACTTTATAAATACCTACCATTGGTTTTTAATAACAATTTATCAAGATGGTCTACAATGGAACGAAGATAATTCAGCCGAGTCTGCAATCGCCTTCTGTCTATTACCAGTAAGGATAGCAAATTAGTTGTAAAAAAATTTTAATTTAAAAGTCGTAGTGAAGAACTGAAGAATATTGTCTGTGGTTCATTCTAATAAAAACCTTGCTAAAAAGTTGGTTCAATTATACATAATTATAATACCCGGATAAACTTGTAAGTGAATAGTACTGTAATGTATTACTAAATTATAGAAGTACTCAGTTAAATGCAATGCAACGCAGCGGTAGTGGTTATTTAATTTTGTTCAGTGAACGCAGCAGTGTATCACTATGATAATTATTATTAATCTTTCTTTGTGATGCTGAACGCCATAAACGTAGAATATAATAGACGGACAAAGCCTGCGAGTTAGAAGAAAACCTCATATGGAAATCTAGCAAGATAGAAAAAGAAAACTAATCTTTTCGTTTTGTGATCAGTCTTATTTGACAGAGTGACATCCAGTGGCATCTGCGATATAAGCTTTAACATTTTATGGAAATATCTAGTACATCGTAGATTATCTAAAGTAAATACAATTTTATTTAACAATTGTCAGATGTTCTGTGAGTGCCTGTGGAGTCAACCACAAAAATAATCCAGAAAATTGCTCATTTCACAGGTAAATACGTATAAAAGTTGTCATCGTAAAAACGCGTTATTTTTGTTGAATTTGATCTTGTTGTTATGTTGTAAATATAAATTTATTTCAATCCGTTTGTTCCTTTTAATATTTTGTATTGATAAAGTTCTATGTATTGATTATTTACATTATTTTGGTGGATAATTAATTCATCGAAATATTTTGCATGTACGCTAGAGCTTGACTCAAATTTATCGATACTATTGTCGACATTTATCTTGAATGTTTTCGGAGAAATTTGATGTGCACCCGCCCGGTAAAGCTGTAACGGCCTTCTGCCACAGCATAGGTCCATTAAAAAAAAAATTGATGTGTTTTTACGTTTAGCGTCTCAAATGAGTGTCAACTTAACAATTTGAAGAAGGAAACTGTAAGGAATCACATAACTAAGATAATCTTATTAAAGGTCTATAATCAGGGATTGAATCATCAAAATGTTAATGTTTGTTCAGATTTTCTTAACTTGTTCTTTTTTAATTACTGCCATTGATGAGCTCACACGGCACAGCAGATGACACGGGAAAATCTTATGAAGAAATAAATAAATAAAACTAAATAATAATGTTTTTTTTTTTAGTTATAAATTTAAACTATTTATTTTTAAATCATATGTAAAAAATATACTTACCGGGAACATTTACCTGCCCATTATTATAGTTGTAAGAAGTGAGGGCGATTAGGTATGCCGCAAAGTAGGTGCATAATCTCGAGATAAAAACAGTGTGACAGTAAACATTATTTTCCAAACGACGAACTGCAATTATTATCGATAGTCTAAAAATGTTTAAGGTACGTCACTAGTTAATACACACATTGACATATCGAAACTGGTCACGCATTATCGGGCTGTCGCCTGTCAGTCGACCTACTTGTATCCTAAATCAATGCTGAACGCTCTCTAAACACGGATGTCGTCCGTGTCGTCGTTCGTTCGTCGTCTCATGCTAAGCAGCTACTAAACACTTCCTTTCCAAACAATGAGGATCGCAAAATTATTACTACTACACTTGTTATTTTACAATAACGGTTAAGCAATGCATTCTGTGGGTGCAAAGCTGTTTGCTTTTCAAATATCTAATCATGATCACCCATTATAGTCATCACCTATATAAATAAGGCAGCTTCACCGGGCAGATTTCGGCGAGTGCGTTGCCTGCTATGGTACCTTGAGCGCGGGCCGACTATTATGTGGCTCGTCTGCGCAAGGGCCCGTAGCGGTCAGGATCGTATTATGCTTGCTAAGTAATCAGCCATCGTGTCTCCTTCCTTAAGCTTTTATAGGACAGCTTCAACCGGAAAAGTTTTGGCGAGTGGTTTAGGCCATACCATATTAGACGGCACGTTAGGGACGAGTGAACGAGCTTGTAAGTATAGATGCACGAGGTAGTGCTAAAGATGGCCATGACGTGGCTGGAACTGTACACTAGAGACAAACCGGATTGGGCCGCAGTTGTTGGGCTCCTTTCTAGTAATAGATTGGACCCTATGATTCTAGGGACCGATTAAGACGTGGTTTCACTCAAGCGCGCCTAACGCCTCCACTAGTAGAAGCTTACACAGGCTGGGGTGAGGAATCACGGATATCAGTCAACTTACGCCATTTAGAACTCGATGACGTAATGTCCCCTCACTGTAAGCTGAATCATCAAACATCCAAACCACGAACCAAACCACATAATATACCTATTCAGTGAACAGGCTTTTCGTCTTCGTCACCTCTTTCGTTTGGCATATATCTTCGCCCTGATTAAATAAGTTTTATTAACTACCTATAACTACAATAATATAACCACGGAATAGTCGAAGAGGTTCCTTTTTAACTGATTTGTTGATAAAACCTATTTCACTTATGAAAGTTGTCAAAATAAGTTACGATTTCAAATCTGTGGTTAGACAAATTAAAATCTGTAAACAATAATTTTCAGTAATATATCAGTGATTACTTGATCAGTGATTATAATTGTACTCTCATGCAACATCGACAAAGGTCATAATGTCGAGATCTAAATGGGAATACAGGGATGTGTCAGTATTACTACAAGCTATCCGAAACTTTTTGTTAGGAAGAAAACATACTCTTCATCCACGATTTCCTTGGAAGGTCGCTGCGAGGAGTATACCACCTCCTGATATACCTAGAGGACCTGAATACAAATACTCCAACCAGTACTACCATCAGAGGAATCCTTTTGAATCTGTAAAGCCACCAGTGGTGGCACCAGTGGCTGTAGGAACCAAACATGGGAAAATGAAACCTGAGAGCGTTAGTTTTTAGTAGATAATCAATCAACATGTAGGTGTTATTATTCTAAGATGTAGGTATAGTAATTAGCACGAATACATCATGCATACATGATGTTTACACTACTTTTTACACTCTTCCCAAATTATTGCACTTACGTGCCCGCGACAAAATTGCCAATACGTCAATAAAAAAATGATACATTATTCACGCATTATTACCTACGCAATTTTTTTTAGATTTTCCTCTTCGTTTTATATTGTGATGTCGACTATCGTTAATTCTTTATTAGTTTTGTTGCCTGCCCTTTTAAGGTGAGCCTCCCCGGTCTCCCAACGCCTGGCGCGCCGTGGTGGTGGGATGGACACACCTACTTCGAGTGCGGCCCATCGCCTGAACCGGAGGCTCGGTCTCCATGCCCGCCGTTGCCCACCAAGACATCGCCTTGTAATCCGTCACCGTGCGACCAGCCAACTGGGCCTCCATGTCCTTTGTCACCTGACAAGATGCCGAAGCACTAACGAAGTGAAAAATAATAAATAGAATCACTTTTATGGACCTTATCTACGCTTTTTGTATAACTCAACCACAGATTAGGTACCTGTAGTCATAGAAAGCTGACCCCGATTTTATTTAACTTGTCCATTCTTATAAATTTAACTTCCTTCATGTTTCAGATTGATCTGATATACGGTCTCTTTCTACGTTTAAATAAAATTGTACTGTCATGAGAAGAGTATTTGGTTCTTCTGTCTGATGTCAGCAGTATTTAATTTAGTACCTACTTGCTGCAAACTATGCTTGCAACTTACCTTACATTGTTAATTCAAGCAAGATGGCCGCTGCTGCAAAATGGCGGTACCCTTTTTTTTTCATTGCTTCCAAATGAAAGGGCTTGACTCGTTAATTTATAAATTGAGGAGTCAGCAGGACAGCAACAAAAACTTGTTATAGTGAGGCATTAAATATAGAATGAGAAATATGAAGTAACGAAATAAAATTAACAACTTTAAATTGCTAAAGCAATAAGTATAACCTTAGATTAAAACGGAAAGAGGTTTTAACATTTATAATTCGTTGGAGCTGAAGTAGGAAAAATTATCGAAAATAAATAACAATTTCCTTATTCCTATGCAAATCGCAATAGCAGAACTAGGTATGTGCTCTTTTTAAGTTACTATTGTTTATCTAGTCAGTGGTACGGAAGCTTTAGTAATGGTTTTCTATGTACGGAACCCTTTGTGCGCGTGTCCGACTCGCACTTGGACGGTTTTTTAGTTATTTATTATAGGTAATGAAAATGATTAGGTAGGTTGTAGGTACATAGAAACTTTACTTATATCAAAAAACGAACCTTGTGTAAATTGATACTAATAATGCTTCAATTAAAAAAAAAATTAAGGAATTGTATTTTCTATTTGGTCCCTCCCGTAATATTTCATTTAAACCGTCATAAAATATACTCGTAGACATCGAATTATAAAAGTAATGCAGTCGTTTAAAAGTATGAATTTTTCCATGTCCAAATATGGTCTAATCCAATAATCCAACTGAGCAATGAACACACACCGTGACAGATTACTAAGTTGAACTGAAAACTTTACGGACCATGACTATTTTGCAGTTGCCCATAAATATACCATAATATATAAGGTAGGTACCTTAAAAAATAGAGAGTGTGTGGTGTGAAGCAAACGGTCACGTTCAAAATCACTTGGTAGATATTTTATTATTGGGCTAGTTCGACAGTGTGTTAATATATTTAACAGTTCTGTGATAATTAAATATGCGTCGCTCGCTTCAAAAGTCCTACGGCATGTTCTCTAGATTGTCGTTAACGAACAGTTAACAACTTTATCTACTTGTATACCTGCTTACCATATTTTTGTCTATTTAAATTTAATTCACCTATTTTACAAACTGTCCGGGCGTTTACTCAATTTAATTATACTTTTATGAAGAGGATTTAAATTTTAATATTGTTAATATATGCCTTCATTATTTGACCTACTTGTTTAATGTCTCGTGTAAAAAAAAACTACTTTATTTATGGTTGTTACGTAAGTTGCACATTGAAAAGGTAAATCTAAAATCAGAGCCTAATGCCTAATGAACTACAAAATCACAAATATAATTACTTACCTATTCATACACGTGGTTTCTAAATATAGTTTTTAGATAGTGCGCAGTAGCAGTCTTATCACTAAACAACCCTAAAACTGTAGATCTATTTTTACCCGACTACGGCAATGCCAACAGAAAGGACTATGATTTCAGCAGTCTAAATGTACATCGTGCAATTTTAACCACCTGTAAAACGAAGCCTACGTTATTGGACCATTATGTTTAACATCATGGCAGTGTTAGGTATTTTTTTTTTTATTGAAAATAATTTTTGAAAAATTGTATTTTTTGATTCAGATTTTTAATTTTGTAACACGCTGTGACGCGCCCACATGTATTATTTTGCTACGGCGGGGTCTCGGTTGAATGGACCTTACACAGCTACATCTGTGGGCGTCACAGCGTGTTTCAAAATAAATAGCTGAACCGATATTCAATATTTAAAAAAAAAAATTCGATAAAAAAAAAACATTGCCAAGATATTATACATAATGGTTATGTCGCAGGGATTTTGTCAAAAAGGTGATATTATAATGTCACGGGATCTTTTCAGTGATATTATAATAAGTCTAGGTTAGGTTAGGTTAGCGATTATAATGTCACCAGTGAAATTATAATATCAACAGTACATAACGTGGGCTTCGTTTTACAGGTGGTAAAATAGCACGGTGTATATGTATGTAGGTATTTATGTGGTTTCTCCACATTTACGGCTAAACTACTGAGCGGATTTTGGTAAATTAAGTATCAATCAATTCCTTATTAATTTTAGTCCGGGTAACATAGCCTACCTTTTGCTAAAAAAGACTACTTATATGACGAATGCTACAAAAATATACATTAAATCATAACGGGTAACAAATGAAATAAGACAAAAATTTGAGTACAAAAAAAAAGACGTGTGGCACTCGGAGACTGCCGCGGTAAAGCTATTGCATAGCATTTTTTATCAACTTATGCAATTTTAAAACTAAAAAGTATCACCGCTGTGCCGGTCGGAGTGGGGGGGGTGTTAGGTTATTTTCGTTACGGAATTTCTGGATTCGGTCTCCACGCTTAAGGCCTGCGATAGAAGCTATACAATAGCTTAATTTTATAATTTTATGTATTTTTTAATTTTGACTTTTGTAATTTGTAATTATATTTTTCTGTTATTTTGGCAGATATGGTTACCATAGGCAACCATACTGTCAAAATCCTTATTTTCTTCTAAATTCTTTTAAATTTCGGATATTTAAAATTGTTCGATCGTGCCTCGCCCCGAGTGTGTGGGTGTGGGTGTTAGATTATTTTCGTTACGGAATTTCTGGATTCGGTCTCCACGCTCAAGGCCCGCGATAGAAGCTATGCAATAGCTTAAAAATGTTTAAACAATACAATAAATAGGATGTATCCTGTATACATCCTATGACTATGAAATCATTGGCATTTTTCCCATTGTTCCCTTAAAGAAAGTCGGGAAAGTAGAAAAACATGCGAGTGTACTTATAGCAAAGGGTGGCCATTTGTTTTACTAAGAATCTGAGATAGACACAAAGTTTTATCTTGTCAAAGTATTATTCAAATTACTAAATAAGCGTGCTACCAACTATAAGATTAGATTAGCTACCTTTGCAAACTGCAGGGTGGGTGGAATGGGCGCGTTATAAGTAATTAATTACCTATCACACTATAATCGAGTAAAGATCGAAGCAATACAAACACTGATTGACACCGTCAAGTTTAATTTTAGCTCACTATTGTATTAAATGTGTAGCCAATAGCCCCTATGATTCCCTCATTTTGCTATAAGAGTGACATTTCAGCAGATTAGTCCTTAATTTAAAAAAATCAGTTTCACTTTAGTATTTTATAAAGTTTTTACTCAAGTGAATAAGTGAATGCTTGATAAGTCTTGTATCAAGCATTATTGACAATTCTGTGGTCAAGTGGACACTGATTTTCGAGAGTTCACCAGGCTAGATGCCCGGACGTACTCGTAGAATACATCTATATTTTTTCGTGACTGGGTGTTTGGGGTACATTCGTTGTTTCTTCTATCAAAGTCCTTTAATATCTGCTAATGGATCACAAAAATGTATGCAATGTTGTCAACATTAATCAAATAAGTAAAGTAAAGTAACGGTTAATCATCATCCCACTGCAAAGCAAATGCCTCCATCATTGAATTCTAGTTGTCACAGCATTACCACGCTTGCAAAATCCGAGCTATGTTCGGAAATTCGAAACTCTTACTGCCCGACCCGGGAATCGAACCCAGCACCCCGATATCTTGGCCGGTTACACCACTAGACCAACGGGGAGTAAAAAACGTACCGTATGCAAATAATTTATGTACACATAACTTACTACAGGATGACTTTTTTTTTTATAGGCGTTGATTATCGTTTCTAAAGCCCATTTATGAAGTCAAAAGTAAAATCAAGTTTTTACCCAAAACTATTTTTAGCAACATAGTTTTCAATTTTTACGGGCCTAAGGGAAAATCAAAACTCATGGATAGCATCGTAATGAATGAATGGATGCGCATCGCGTAGAAAAAGTGTTGCTATAATAGGAGGCCGTATCAAATGTTTTAGATTTTTGGCGGACATTTTCTAAGTGCTTTAACTTGACATTTTTGTACTGGGCTATACCAAAAGAGAAAATACGTCATTTGTGTATTGTCTCATAGATTGCTATATTAAAATTTGGAAGGCGGTAAAAATTTCATCCTGTATAAAGTTAAATGCGACAAAACAATCACCTTTTACTTTTTACAATGTAGGTACATAAGTTTGAACACCTGGGAGTGGCCGGCTAACAATGGGGATCAGAAAACATGTAACATTTTATCTAGTAATCTACTTAGGTATATTTGACCCAAGGGATTCAATAATAAAAGCTAGCTTTACCTCTAGCAACTTAGCAATTCTAGCTAGGGTGCGGTCACCAGACAAACAGTCGCACGCAGCTAATAAGTGGGTAAAAGTATTAGGTATTATTACTATCTAGCCCAAGCAATTCAATTTAGTATACAGGGTGTTAGGAAAATAGTATAACAAGCCTAAATAAGCTTATCTTAAAAGATCGAAGCAATGAAAACACTAAGTGACACCTTCAAGTTTGATTTCAACTCTATATAACAAGCATTATTAAATATTAAATATTTTTCAGATATGCCACACTGCAATGGGCCACACAGAGCCATCTAGTCCCAAATTAAGCTACTAGTAAGTAGTTTGTCGTATGGGGTATTAGACAACCGATAAACTTACTTATATATTTTTTTTTTGTAAATATATATTTATAATACATAGAAACCACCCAGACCAGTACAAACAGACATGTTCATGCACACAAATATTTGTACTGTGCGGGGATCGAACCCGCGACCCATGGCTCAGAAGCAGCGTTTACTACCACTGATCCAAATAGTCGTCATTGACGACGCCGTGGTCAAGTGGACACTGATTTTCAAGAGGTCGAGGAGCCATGTTCCCGGGTATGCATAAGTATAGTGAAACAAATAGTATAGTGAAGTCAGAAATTTGAAATAATCATTTTTGAAAAAAATATTTTCTCACAAATCGGCGTCTCAATTTTTTAGTTTGTATGAAAATAAAGAAAATTAAAATGATGACGTCAAATTCCGGACTTCACTATAGTATTTATATGCATCTGTTTTTCAAGGCTTGTTATACCATTTACCTAACACCCCGTATAAGTACTTTAATACAGATAGAATCAACTTAATTGAATTGTGTGCGTCTAAATATAATAAGGAGAGTTACCAAATTTAGCTATGAGTAGTTATGGCACCCCTAATGAAACAAAACGAAAATTGTAATAAGATTTAAGTACTCCTTATATTTACCTATACAATCAAAATTTATAAAGTTATACCAAATGAAAGATTGAACGTCTGTAATTTTTTATTAAAAATTGTGTTGTTAACTGTGATATGACGTCATATTCTTATTAATTCTTTGCAATATTAAGGATCGACCTTAGTGGCGTGCAACTGGAGAGGCCTATGTCCAACAGTGAACTGAGATAGGCTGATGATGGTGACGATGACAATTATTCTTCTCTGCATACATAAAAAATATTGAAATATTGTTAACACAAATAGGTATTTGAAAATCGATTTATGTTGTTGAACTTTTGAAATTTTATGTCATATTGTTCGAGATCAGTAACATTGTACAAAATAATTACTTACGCGCACTTAAGTACAAAGTGCGTGAACGGTTGGTGCTCTCAATAAAAGAGAATAGCACCCCTTCCCTGTCTATGGAATCATAACAAGCGACTATGTGGTTCTGCTTATCTGCTAGAAGACCATGGGCAGGTCTAACGGCCTGTTGGTCTAGTGGTTTAAGTACCGGGCAAAGACCTCGAGGTCCCGGTTTCGCCCCCGGACAAAAAGTTTCGAATTTTCATACATTGCTCAGGTTTATGATCACTGATCACCAACCCGTAGTTGGCAAGCGTGGTGATTACGCCAGTACCCATCACCTGCCTGTGGTAGCTTGAATTCAATGATGGAGGCCTTTTCCCTGCAGTGGAATGATAATTACCTAACCGTTACTTTACTTTTTTAACCTGCCCACCCCAGCGATTATTTCAAAATACTGTTTATGTGCCTGTGTCTAATGTACAAGATAGGTACTGATTATGATATCAAATGATTTAAGTTCATAGTTGTTCATAGAACAACCCACATTGTACAAATATAAAAAATAGTCGTCTCAGCAACAATTGACGTTTAACTATACTACATATCATATCTCCGTATAATCTATATATACGCTACTAGCTGACCCTGCGAACGTCGTATCGCCTCAGTATAATATCCCTATGGTATAATTTAATTTGATTTTGACGTCTTAATTGTCATTGTCACCAAATATGGCGTTTACTTTACCAAGTCTTAAAGAGTCAAGAAACAAATAATTAGCAATTAAATTATATTGCCATAAAAAATTGAAATGTAAGCTATCCTATCTTTCAAGTTGGATCAAACTGCACACGGTGTGCAAATTTGATTAAAATTGGTTAAGTAGTTTAGGAATCCATCGCGGACAAACAACGTGACACGTAATTTATATATATAAGCTATAAGCATGTCTCCGTACAATCGACCGCACAAATCGCAAAAAAACATTGTTACAAAGGCGCTTCATGCTAGTAATGCTAGTATCGTATCGATCGAAGCATTCGAAACGAACCGAGGAATATTTTAAAAAGATGCGCTTGTAAATTAGGATGCAACTCGCTAAAGAGTCTCTCTAGGATCGTTCAACGTTGATAGGGCTAATCAGAGAAGGCGCGGGAGAGGCGCTCCGTCATCGTTCGGCGCATGATCGAGCGGGCCCGGCCGCCAAGTGTGTGTGCCAAGCCAACCGCGCGCCAGTGCCTCTGAGAACTCGGCCCACGGCATACGGCACGCGCGGCTCTTGGCGCCCTGCTTGCACTCGGCGCACAATAATGACTGACAACACCCCCCGCACTAATCGCCTGACTAACCAACCCGTGTAAAGGGTCCGGACCCTCGACACAGTATGGCAGGATCCACTGTCTTAAGCGACTCATAGTGATAAAACATAAAACATCGTGAATTTGACTTTATTTTACGTGAACTACCTACTTGATTTACAACCAAAAATGAGACACGACAGCGATGCCTCAGCTCTGGCTGAGAGAGTAGCCGCATTCAAAAGCGACCCCGAAAAGCTACGGGAGGCGACAGAATTTGTTGACCAACTCATAGACCAAGCTAAGAAAGAGGCTGAACTTAAACAAAAAGAGAAAGACAGAAGTAAATTCGTAAGTATCAATGTATATTTAACAACGTAAGGAAAACGGAATTGATAGGGCGGTAAGTGTTAACGGAGGCGTAGTGCTGATGTAGATTGCAAACTCGGCTTCTTCGAATAGCAAACTATAACAAATTAAAGTCGTTTCTTTAGAAACCAAAATTAAAATCAAATTTAACTAACTGCATGCTAATCATCTCCAATACATTGTATATTAGATGATATAATCCATTTCATCCATTTACATATTCATGCAGCGTAATCAATACGCAACGCGTTCCTTTCACGTCACGAGTAGGTTTATAATCGAATTGCTTATAGGTATTATTCAAATTTCTAAACGCAATAAATAAACTCAAACGCAACACAGCTTTTGAAATGATTTTTTAATTATCTAATCAATCTCTTCTCAAACAAATACTGCGCGTTTACGGCTACTTGTTTATTGAGAGCGGGATGATAATCTCTAACGTTTTTATCAGTTCCATTTATAAGCCGATAATGTTTTGATGAAACTATATTGATGTTCCTGAGCGAGAGATTACCCTCGGCCGTCAGTTACTCACTCACATGTATCTGATAAACTATGAATATGTGTTTGATCGATTGTCAATTTGTAACAAGTCAAGTCAATATAAGTAGGTACCGAATACCGATAGTGATTTCCAGTAGGTAGTATGTTTTGGCTCAGCGGACACAAAATCATTGGCTTGCAACTTGGAAATGGCTAATGAACTTTGCAATCACATTTTAGGATTTTTCTACCTACTTATACTCACTAGATCGGCTACAGCTATACGTATACAACTTAAAATAAAATAAACATGTATTTATTTAATTAATCCTTGCTTCTCGTGTTGCCCCACGTGTTCTTCCTTATTGAATAGTTAAATTGGTTTGATTTCCTCCTTTTTTCCTGACGTGATGGCGTGACTATTAGTCATTTTTTCAACGAATCCTAATCGCCGACTTTGTTATACTATTTTCGCAAACTATCATTAGGTGGTACCTACCTAGTGTATTCTGTGAAAACATATAACAATGCAATTTCTATTAATGACAGAAAGAAACAATGCAATTTTTCGTCGGCGTTCTGTGGAGCATCATCTGTTTTATTGGCAATAATAAATTATAAAATATATATTTTCTAAATTCCTAAAGCGGCTACGAGGTAATAACTACGTTATTAGCTGGGAAGTATCTACTAACTGGGATTGCAGCACAGGGCCCCGTGGGAACAAGAGAAAAATGCATAACCTGAATTATCGCAAATCACCTGCAAATTTGAAAATTTTGTTTTAAATTAAATATTGAATTTTACGAATTATTTATCAATTTTTATTTTAGGTAATAGGTCAGAGGGTGAAGAATTAAGTATTTGCCCACACACTCCTGATCCGTCCCAGGTTACATAAACTTCAATACTAATCAGTTCTTACTACATTATTACTATATTTCACTTACTTAGGTGAGTAGCTAGGTATACTTATTAATCAAGGTACCGTAAAAGTGAAATGATCAAGGAGGTCGTGGACATTACCAATCATTTTTATTATTAATTCATTGCTAGCTTCTGCAAGACAATAATTATAAACATTAGTTTGGCTGTAGTAAAGAAAATTAGTGATATCCATTTTCTTTATTGCAGGAACCACAAGACGCTGCTGCAGGTAAGTCTGCTTCTAGAACATTTTTTTTATTACGGCAGTAGAAAATAATTTTACAATGAACATGGTCGTCATTTGTTCAAAGAAGAACTAAAACTTGGTTGAGGAGTTTGGAGTTTGGATGTGATATGGTAAGGTAATAATGTCTGAAACCACTTAGGTACTTTGGGCCCATTTAATTTTCATTTCAATGAGGTTCTGAATAGTCATTGCCTGTTTACAAAGTTGAAAGGATTATGTTATCAATTTTCCTTCCTGTAACACAGAAAGACTTGAAGTTTCTAGCAACAGAGATTTACAACAAAGATAAAATTAGCAGATATCTATTTCGAGCAGAGACAGAATATTTAAAAAAAAATTTCCTTAATGGAATTTTTTATGCTGCGATTTACTTACTACTACGTACTTAAGTGGTTACTTATTTAGGTACTAACTGACTTTCAATGGACTTTGTAATTTTTCTTTTCCAATCTGCAAGAATCCAGAAGGATGAAAAACTTTGTACGAATAAACAATAATTCACAAACACGAACCCAGAACAAAAAGAAATCTGAAAAATACAACAAGGCAACTCCGTAGCAAGCCTTATTAAAAATAAAATAAATCCCTACAGGTATTAAGTACAAGATATTAAAGGTTCTTGGAACTCCGGATTCTAAGGAGATACTAATAAAAAGTCAGTTAATAATAAAGATAACGAAATGAAAAGTGCAGGAAAAACATTTTAATTATCTTAGAGACTAGAGTATTTTAATTATGTTAGCGACATCGTCCAAGCGCTATTAATTACACGTTAAAAACATTCAGTATAGGTACCTACTTAGATGGGAATTCTTGTTGCATTTCATTTCATAAAACGAGGTGAGGTTAAAAAGTAATCTACTTAGAATGGATATTATTATAAATTCTTCTTTGTTATCCATTGTAAATAGAATACATTTAACTTTCATTGTGTCTTCCCCCAACACAAAGCGTAAATTTTAATCGTTGATGACACTAATTGACCACTGCCTCGAAATATAAGTATGTATTCTAATTGCAGGGGATTACAGTGACAATAAATAAATAAAATTGAATAAATAAATGTGGACAACATCACATACATTGTCCTGATCCCAATTTGAATAACTATTACCAGAATTATATAAACCAGAAACAACGAAGGTACCACAAA
Source organism: Anania crocealis (assembly GCA_949315895.1). NCBI lineage: Eukaryota > Metazoa > Arthropoda > Insecta > Lepidoptera > Crambidae > Anania > Anania crocealis. The sequence continues at coordinate 6,712,577 of OX438879.1, read as the reverse complement.
CACCCAGACCCGAGAAAATGTAGAAAAACTCATTTTTTCTACATTGACCCGTCCGGGAATGGAACCCGGGACCTCGGAGCAGGCGACACCTCGAAAACCGGTGTGTACGCCACTTCGCCACGGAGGTCGTCGTAACAATAAATCCATATTAATTAATTTCTTATATTTAGGTAGACTACTTTCAGTTACCCTCGTAGTTTTTATTGGACCACTACTTGTTACATAGGTACTCATATGTACAAAAAATATACTTATACAGAATGACTTTTTCATCATCTTCAAAAATATTTATAGGCGTTGAGTATCGTGTTTAGAGCCCAATTATGATGTTAAAAAACGTAGTTCAAGTTTTCACCCGAACATATTTTTCGCAACACAGTTTTAAATTTTTACAGTCCTAAGCCAGTTAATGAAGGGTAAATCATGCGCAATAAAGTGTTGCTTAATAATTTTAGATTTTTGCCGGACATTTTCTAAGTGCTCTATCTTGACATTTTTGTACTGGGCAGGGCGAAAAGAAAAAAACTCGTTATTTGTTTTTTGGGGCCTAGATAGTTATAAATATCAAAAAGAAACGGACCGACTTCCTTAGAACCTAGGGCCTAAGGTGTAACACAGTGAAAGTAGTGTTATTTGAAAGATAGTATGAAATTAAAGGATTCCTGAGAATTTGGAAAAAATTGTCAGTCCGTGATCTGAGATATAAAATATTATGAAAAATTGAGGTTAAGAATAGCTTATACCGAAATAGTTAACTTTTACAAAGAATAGCGTATTAAATCATTTATTTTAAAAGTAATGGAGCACTTTATATAATACAGATAAGTGTATTTATGTCACTAGATAGTTTGTGACCACATTAGATAAAAGTATTCCAAAAGCAGAAAAAGAGCACACTCAAAATGCAGCGAAGAAAACAAAGCAAACGAGTCGAGTGACATTTTTTTTCTTTCTCCTGTCAATGTCATTTTTTTTACGGCTTCGGCACCAAAGTGTTTAAGTATATGAATAATCGATTACAGTTATTCATTAAAAAAACAAGGTTGACAACATCTATTTTAAGATGATTTCTGTGTTTTATGCATGGGATGTTATTAATATTATATATTTTAATTGCAGTGAAACGATTAAGTAATGAATCAAACAACGTGATCGATTTGTGATGTTCGATTCATTTTATTCGTTAACAGTAACTTCTAACGTTGTTTTCTTTTTTCCTAGACTGTGGATAAAGCTGATATTATGTATTTATCTTAACTATTTAAGAAGTGTTTGAATGAACAATATTTTATCTTGTTACATTTTGGCCCACTATGGTCCGTCACCTTTGGAACGTGCTTAAAATTTTATCCTATATTATCTTAATAATCTTTCTAATAAGTACCTACTACCTATTATAAACGCAAAGTTTGAATGGATGTATGTTACTCAATCACTCTAAAACGGATCTGATCGAACGAATATAGGCTGGAATAGCAAATAAGCTACTTTATATATGTATATACAAAGTTCTATTCTGTGGGATAGTTTAAAATATATTAGCTGTTGTCTCGCGTACGAAGTTGCGAAAAAAAGCTAATTTTATTATTACAATCAATAAATAATACCTATTTTTATTTTGTAATAACCTGTGAAGTACACAATGCAAATACAACATCTTATGTAACTACATTTAATGTGTATTCTTACACACATTTATCTATTAAACCTTATCACCTGAACCGGACATCTGAACTAGATTATATCGCAGTGACTCAGTGCACTCATAAGCCTCCGGTAAAAATAGTAACAAAAATGTATTATCTTAGCATGTAAAATAGGTAAACTCATCACACTTGATTACCTTAATGATAAATCAAGACCGAGCAAGCTCGTCGAAAGGAAAACGAATTATTCTCAACAATGGTAACTCACCTTCATTACTATGCTGCAGCTGGCTACAATTGCTGTCCATTATTATTCGGAAAGCACTATAAGGACACGGGCAAGATACTCAAAGCGGGCAAGTGAAAGCCAGTATTATAAGAAGGTTAGAACGGATTCGTTATTTCTGTGTAATGAATCACTTAATTCATTATTATCAGCCTCGTCAGTCGACTTCTGGACTACTCCATATTCTTGACACAGGACTCTCTGAAAATAGTACTAATAAATAACCGCTACGCTTGGCAGCAGTTTGGCCGTCGGAGTTTGGCCAATGACATGGTGAAGGATGGTGAATGGTGCTTAAGGTTCGTACTAGTCAAATTGGGTTTTAGTGATCTCCTAACTAACCTCCGAACCTTTACCTTTGACTTTCAGCAGCTCATCAACATGAGATAATAACTACCGCAGACGCGAACACATGAAATAGGTCTATAATAAAAATGATACATGTAATACGCGTGCCCATAAAATTTGAGGTTAGCCTTCGATTTGATTAGTATCTAATCGAAGGCTACCTCATTAATCATCATCAGATCCTGAGTATGTGACATTGCGATCACTAAAAACTATCTAAAACACATTTTATAAGTTGGTCAATCTAACGACATCTTTAACATGATTTATACTCGTAGCATAGTAACCCTACTTGCGGTAATAGTACCTATTCCTTTTAATTTCGTTAAAATTAGTGATACCGTAATTATGTCCACGTATCCACAAAAAAACCCTTTATTGAGCTGAGACATGTTCTGTGCTTAAAACCTTTAAACTAGGGTTGTACCGACTAGTCGCCGACTAGTCGGCCATATTTGTAGTCGGCGACTAGTCGGCGACTAGTCGGCTGAAACGGCCTGTTTTTTCTCGTATTAATACGTGTGGGTAACACTGAAAATGTTTACAACTGGCCAGTTAGAAACATTGCTAATGAAAACTTTTTTTTAATTTTAATTTTAGAACTATAACTCTTGTTACACGTGAAAATGAACCTAACGCGAGAAAGTTTTCGGTAATTTATTAATGATTTATTATACGAGTAACTTTCGTTGTGGGCTTACTCAACAACAAAGCTATGATAGGCTGCGATTAGCATTTCTTAATAAAGCCCCATCTCATGCCACTATTTACAATTAGATAAAATTAGCAGATATCTATTTCGAGCAGAGACAGAATATTTAAAAAAAAATTTCCTTAATGGAATTTTTTATGCTGCGATTTACTTACTACTACGTACTTAAGTGGTTACTTATTTAGGTACTAACTGACTTTCAATGGACTTTGTAATTTTTCTTTTCCAATCTGCAAGAATCCAGAAGGATGAAAAACTTTGTACGAATAAACAATAATTCACAAACACGAACCCAGAACAAAAAGAAATCTGAAAAATACAACAAGGCAACTCCGTAGCAAGCCTTATTAAAAATAAAATAAATCCCTACAGGTATTAAGTACAAGATATTAAAGGTTCTTGGAACTCCGGATTCTAAGGAGATACTAATAAAAAGTCAGTTAATAATAAAGATAACGAAATGAAAAGTGCAGGAAAAACATTTTAATTATCTTAGAGACTAGAGTATTTTAATTATGTTAGCGACATCGTCCAAGCGCTATTAATTACACGTTAAAAACATTCAGTATAGGTACCTACTTAGATGGGAATTCTTGTTGCATTTCATTTCATAAAACGAGGTGAGGTTAAAAAGTAATCTACTTAGAATGGATATTATTATAAATTCTTCTTTGTTATCCATTGTAAATAGAATACATTTAACTTTCATTGTGTCTTCCCCCAACACAAAGCGTAAATTTTAATCGTTGATGACACTAATTGACCACTGCCTCGAAATATAAGTATGTATTCTAATTGCAGGGGATTACAGTGACAATAAATAAATAAAATTGAATAAATAAATGTGGACAACATCACATACATTGTCCTGATCCCAATTTGAATAACTATTACCAGAATTATATAAACCAGAAACAACGAAGGTACCACAAACACCCAGACCCGAGAAAATGTAGAAAAACTCATTTTTTCTACATTGACCCGTCCGGGAATGGAACCCGGGACCTCGGAGCAGGCGACACCTCGAAAACCGGTGTGTACGCCACTTCGCCACGGAGGTCGTCGTAACAATAAATCCATATTAATTAATTTCTTATATTTAGGTAGACTACTTTCAGTTACCCTCGTAGTTTTTATTGGACCACTACTTGTTACATAGGTACTCATATGTACAAAAAATATACTTATACAGAATGACTTTTTCATCATCTTCAAAAATATTTATAGGCGTTGAGTATCGTGTTTAGAGCCCAATTATGATGTTAAAAAACGTAGTTCAAGTTTTCACCCGAACATATTTTTCGCAACACAGTTTTAAATTTTTACAGTCCTAAGCCAGTTAATGAAGGGTAAATCATGCGCAATAAAGTGTTGCTTAATAATTTTAGATTTTTGCCGGACATTTTCTAAGTGCTCTATCTTGACATTTTTGTACTGGGCAGGGCGAAAAGAAAAAAACTCGTTATTTGTTTTTTGGGGCCTAGATAGTTATAAATATCAAAAAGAAACGGACCGACTTCCTTAGAACCTAGGGCCTAAGGTGTAACACAGTGAAAGTAGTGTTATTTGAAAGATAGTATGAAATTAAAGGATTCCTGAGAATTTGGAAAAAATTGTCAGTCCGTGATCTGAGATATAAAATATTATGAAAAATTGAGGTTAAGAATAGCTTATACCGAAATAGTTAACTTTTACAAAGAATAGCGTATTAAATCATTTATTTTAAAAGTAATGGAGCACTTTATATAATACAGATAAGTGTATTTATGTCACTAGATAGTTTGTGACCACATTAGATAAAAGTATTCCAAAAGCAGAAAAAGAGCACACTCAAAATGCAGCGAAGAAAACAAAGCAAACGAGTCGAGTGACATTTTTTTTCTTTCTCCTGTCAATGTCATTTTTTTTACGGCTTCGGCACCAAAGTGTTTAAGTATATGAATAATCGATTACAGTTATTCATTAAAAAAACAAGGTTGACAACATCTATTTTAAGATGATTTCTGTGTTTTATGCATGGGATGTTATTAATATTATATATTTTAATTGCAGTGAAACGATTAAGTAATGAATCAAACAACGTGATCGATTTGTGATGTTCGATTCATTTTATTCGTTAACAGTAACTTCTAACGTTGTTTTCTTTTTTCCTAGACTGTGGATAAAGCTGATATTATGTATTTATCTTAACTATTTAAGAAGTGTTTGAATGAACAATATTTTATCTTGTTACATTTTGGCCCACTATGGTCCGTCACCTTTGGAACGTGCTTAAAATTTTATCCTATATTATCTTAATAATCTTTCTAATAAGTACCTACTACCTATTATAAACGCAAAGTTTGAATGGATGTATGTTACTCAATCACTCTAAAACGGATCTGATCGAACGAATATAGGCTGGAATAGCAAATAAGCTACTTTATATATGTATATACAAAGTTCTATTCTGTGGGATAGTTTAAAATATATTAGCTGTTGTCTCGCGTACGAAGTTGCGAAAAAAAGCTAATTTTATTATTACAATCAATAAATAATACCTATTTTTATTTTGTAATAACCTGTGAAGTACACAATGCAAATACAACATCTTATGTAACTACATTTAATGTGTATTCTTACACACATTTATCTATTAAACCTTATCACCTGAACCGGACATCTGAACTAGATTATATCGCAGTGACTCAGTGCACTCATAAGCCTCCGGTAAAAATAGTAACAAAAATGTATTATCTTAGCATGTAAAATAGGTAAACTCATCACACTTGATTACCTTAATGATAAATCAAGACCGAGCAAGCTCGTCGAAAGGAAAACGAATTATTCTCAACAATGGTAACTCACCTTCATTACTATGCTGCAGCTGGCTACAATTGCTGTCCATTATTATTCGGAAAGCACTATAAGGACACGGGCAAGATACTCAAAGCGGGCAAGTGAAAGCCAGTATTATAAGAAGGTTAGAACGGATTCGTTATTTCTGTGTAATGAATCACTTAATTCATTATTATCAGCCTCGTCAGTCGACTTCTGGACTACTCCATATTCTTGACACAGGACTCTCTGAAAATAGTACTAATAAATAACCGCTACGCTTGGCAGCAGTTTGGCCGTCGGAGTTTGGCCAATGACATGGTGAAGGATGGTGAATGGTGCTTAAGGTTCGTACTAGTCAAATTGGGTTTTAGTGATCTCCTAACTAACCTCCGAACCTTTACCTTTGACTTTCAGCAGCTCATCAACATGAGATAATAACTACCGCAGACGCGAACACATGAAATAGGTCTATAATAAAAATGATACATGTAATACGCGTGCCCATAAAATTTGAGGTTAGCCTTCGATTTGATTAGTATCTAATCGAAGGCTACCTCATTAATCATCATCAGATCCTGAGTATGTGACATTGCGATCACTAAAAACTATCTAAAACACATTTTATAAGTTGGTCAATCTAACGACATCTTTAACATGATTTATACTCGTAGCATAGTAACCCTACTTGCGGTAATAGTACCTATTCCTTTTAATTTCGTTAAAATTAGTGATACCGTAATTATGTCCACGTATCCACAAAAAAACCCTTTATTGAGCTGAGACATGTTCTGTGCTTAAAACCTTTAAACTAGGGTTGTACCGACTAGTCGCCGACTAGTCGGCCATATTTGTAGTCGGCGACTAGTCGGCGACTAGTCGGCTGAAACGGCCTGTTTTTTCTCGTATTAATACGTGTGGGTAACACTGAAAATGTTTACAACTGGCCAGTTAGAAACATTGCTAATGAAAACTTTTTTTTAATTTTAATTTTAGAACTATAACTCTTGTTACACGTGAAAATGAACCTAACGCGAGAAAGTTTTCGGTAATTTATTAATGATTTATTATACGAGTAACTTTCGTTGTGGGCTTACTCAACAACAAAGCTATGATAGGCTGCGATTAGCATTTCTTAATAAAGCCCCATCTCATGCCACTATTTACAATTGGTTTAACGAGTTTAAGCGTGGACGTATGGACGACCAGAAACACCTTCGCATGGAGTTGTGTCGCCAAATGTTAGATAAGTTCAACGGCAGTGACTCAAATGCTGTATTTGACATCGTCACAGGTGATGAAAGCTGGCTATATTGCTACGAACCCGAAACCAAGAGACAATCAGCTCAGTGGGTGTTTCCTTTCGAGGATCGGCCAACTAAGGTAAAGAAAGAAAGAAGTCAAGGAAAAAAGATGATTGCCCCATTCTTTGGTCGGAAAGGTCATTTCGCGACAGTTGTGCTACAAGATGAGGGACAGTTACTGCAAACTGGTATGTCAATCGCTGTTTGCCTGTTGTCTTGGAAAAACTTCGACAGCAGCGCCCTCTAAGCAGGATTCTCCTTCACCACGACAATGCTTAAGCGCACTCCGCAAAACGGACTGTTGAATATTGACCTGGCGCCCTGCGACTTTAATTTATTCCCAAGAACTAAAGATAAAATTCGAGGTATTCGCTTTACGAGCCCTGAAGATGCGGTGAGAGCCTACGAAAATGCCATAGAAGGGACCCCCTAAGGAAGAATGGGCCCACTGCTTTTCTCAGTGGTTCCATCGAATGCGACGATGTGTAGAGAGGAACGGAGATTCCTTCGAAAAACAATAAAAGTATTGGCAACTTTCTACATTCAGCCGTTTTTCATTTTCTAAACATTTTCAGTGTTACCTAGGTATACCTAAAAATTGATGAAATTGAAATCTTAACTGTTATTATTTATTATTAGAAATACGAAATCTATTTTACAATGTACTTTCAGTGAAATTTAGAACATGTTAGGAAATTACGAACCATTCGTTCAATACATTAACTAATTGGGCTTAGATCCAGACATTAAACAAGTAACAAAAAAAATGCAACTCACAAAATTGGCTATAATTAAGCTTACAACTTACATATTGGAATACTACTCCTTGAACTAATAATAATGAATTAGAACTTAGTACCAGATATAAAAAATTATAAAAAACTTCTTAATGTGACAACAGAAAGTAAAAATAAATAAAAATTCTACTACACTACAAACGAAGAATTAAGATGACAATAAGATAAAAGTAGGCACTTATCATAAAAAATGGCAATACAGTGTAATTAGAGCATGTTACTCTAATTATTATAACCTAAAGCAATAATCGGCTTAGCCGACTAGTCGGCCATTTCGTAGCTGACTAGTCGGCTAGTCGGCTAGTCGGCCAAAGTGATAGTCGGCCCATCTCTACTTTAAACTAAAACTATATCTATACTAATATTATAAAGCTGTAGAGTTTGTTTGTTTGTTTGAACGCGCTAATCTCAGGAAGTACTGGGTCGAATTGAAAAATTATTTTTGGTTAGTCCATTTATCGAGGAAGGCTTTAGGCTATATGTATAACATCACGCTGCGACCAATAGGAGCGAAGCATCAGTGAAAATTGTTGCATAAATAATCGCGATCATAATAACATAAATTGACCCGTACGAAGTCCCGGGCAACAGCTAGTTTCAAATAAACTTAAATCGGACTTGACAAAGAATCTCAGAATCAAAAAACGGTTTTCGCACATAGTGAGCACGTGGTAGCTACCAAGAAAGAGTTTTTTTACCACTTTGTTGGCGTAATTGTTATACATTATTTAATAGTCGAAAGATCTGCTAATGCAACATAACAACTTAAACAGATAAGTAGCAGAAAGCCAATAACAGGTTCGCGCAATTAACCAGCCAGCCAATAATAAACGCCAGCTTTCTAGTCAGGCAATCGAGGGTCAGACCCTCTCGGATAACTATATCCGATAGTAGACAAATAGATCACTATAGAAAGACAGATAGACATAGCGCGAAACTATAAGGGACTCGTTGACTAACTACGGAACCCTTTAACTAGCGGATTGAGAACCTTTTCCTTTTTGAAGTGAATTAAAAATTAAACTCGGAGGGAATAATTTAACTTAGTTAACAATTCTCGAAGATCTCAAGGTAAAGTTAGTTAGAAATCTATATTGCAACAGCGTAATTATCAAGATTCTAAAATAAAATTTGTTTTTCAGGGTAGTAGAGTGGATTATTTTTAGAAGGTTTTGAAACATTGTTTTTTTGTTGGTCCAGTATCTGGTAATCGCAGCGGACATGGCGAAACTATAACAGTACTTGTTGACTTAGGAATCTTTAAAATAGTACGATTAGAGCAACTTATCTTTTTAAAAAATATACCATTTATATCATGTTTAAAAATATACCAACTCACTCCTCGAACCAGTTGTTAATCAGCATCCCACATAACGAGCGCACGTATGGCGGCGGAAATCCTTCATCTCCGCGCGGCGATTGTTTCCCGAGTCACTAATAAATAAAAACAACTAAGTACATGTACAATGGAGAAATACGAGGAAAAATCACGTTAATGAACAACTGTGTCTAACAATGCGGCGGCGTAAATCGTTTTATAACTCGAGTCCAATGTATCCGTACAAGTAACATAATTCCGACAGTGGAACCTCATTCAAAGTAAGACTGCGTTTCCAGGGAGCTGGGCGAAGTGAAGACTAACACAATGTATTGACCAATCACAGTTCTTGATACCTGTGTTGCAGTGCCTGATTAGCCCATGAGCAAAAAAAGTTGCTGGGGCTGTCGTCTTAGAAATAGCAGAAAAATCTTTTTTTACACGCGACTTCAAATTGTCCTCACCAAATGAACTCCTATTAAGAGACAGTAAACACACCGAGAAGTTCGTATTGAATTGTGAAAGTCACACATCTAAATAGCTGAAAAATAATTATCTTTTTTTTTAAAACCATTAATAGTTTATCTCTAGATTTGTAGTTAAGGAGTGGAGGGGGGGGTCTACGAGCACTGTGTTTGGTCAATTTGCGGTCCATGGTCTACTTCTGTTGAAATTCAGGCTTAGATGTTTTAGTTGTTTATCATATTTTAACTTGGTAGGAACATTTATATTTCATACCATTATATTATATTTTATTCATACCATTTAAAAATTTTCTTGCTGCTACAATGTCAATAAGCTTTTTGATTCAAGACTTAGAATAGTTCGACTTCTCGTTAGGCGTACCACGGAATACCGCCAGAAGCAGATGGACAGCAGCAGCTTATTCTCTTCTCTCCACTAATAGTTCAACTAGGATTTTCAATTCACCTGCGGCGGTCGATGATAGTTAAATCCTCCTGATAGAGAGGACTATATCCAGTACTAGCTGTTGCCCGCGACTTCGTACCCGTCAATTTCTGTTATTATGATTGCGATTACTTTTGCAACATTTTTCACTGATGCTTCGCTCCTATTGGTCGCAGAGTGATGTTATATAGCCTAAAGCCTTCCTCGATAAATGGAATATCCAACACAAATCGAACCAGAACAAGAATTTTTCAAATCGAACCAGTACTTCCTGAGATTAGCGCGTTCAAACAAACAAACAAACAAACTCTTCAGCTTTATAATATTAGTATAGATAGGGCAGTAATGTGGGTTAATGATGATTATAATCAAATGTACTTAGTTAGATAATTGAGTTTCTTGACTATTATACAAACCTTATAATCTCTTATATTTAACAACACCATGATCAAGCCTTACACACACTGATATTCAAATGTCCGCCCCATATGAGCCCATGATTGACCCATCGTGGGTTGATGAATATAAAGAACTAGCTGTTGCCCGCGACTTCGTCCGCGTCAATTTCTGTTATTATGATCGCGATTTTTGCAACATTTTTCACTGATACTTCACTCCTATTGGTCGCAGCGTGATGTTATATAGCCTAAAGCCTTCCTCGATAAACGGACTACCCAACACAAAAATATTTTTTCAATTCGAACCAGTACTTCCTGAGATTAAACAAACAAACTCTTCAGTTTTATAATATTTGTATAGATATTAAGGGTTAAATATGAAATTGCCGTTTTATTGTACTAGGTTTTTTGAATTGACATAGAATCTTCATGATTTGAGGTTTTCGAATGAAACTTTTTTCACATGGTTTCTATGATGTTCTTCTTTTAAAAAATGTGAAACATTTGAATATCGACTTTCAATTGTTTTTGTTATTTAACTTAGACAAGAAAGATGGATGATGATGTGAAAGAGTGATGGAAACTTCGACTTGAAGAACGAGCCACGAGGAAGACCGCCCACACAGGTGATTAACGATGAATTAAGAGAGATGGTGGAAGCCGATCCTAGTCAAACTACCCAGGAATTAGCGGCATGGTTTAACGTAACCTTACCCACAATATTGACTCATTTGCGTCAAATCAATAAAATAAAAAAATACGAAAAATGGGTGCCTCATGATTTGACTGATGTGCAGAAAGAAACGCGTGTTGAAACTTGTGTTGCCTTGTTGAATCGGTACAGAAATGAAGGAATAATAAATCGAATTGTGACATGTGATGAATAATGGATTCTTTATGAGAACCGTAAAAGAAAAATGCAATGGCTGACCCCAGGTCAAACGCCACAACAGTGTCCTAAAGCAAAACTTACCAATAAAAAGGTAATGGTAACTGTTTGGTGGTCTCAGCATGGTGTTATTCACTATAGTTTTCTCCGATCTTGTCAATCAATAACGGCAGATGTCTATTGTGCCGAACTCCGAACAATGTTGGCAAAACTAGCAGTAAAACAGCCCCGACTCATGAATCGATCTTCACCATTATTGCTCCATGATAACGCGAGACCTTTTTGACCCTTCAGGAACTGCAATTAGAAACCATTCGACATCCTCCGTATTCGCCAGACCTTACTACAACGGACTACCATTTTTTTCGTGATTTGGACAATAAATTATCTACGTGACAAGAAGTTTTCTTCCCAGGAGGCAGTACAAAATGCTTTCACACAGTTTGTGCAGTCTAGATCCTCAGAGTTCTATCACAAAGGCATAAATGACCTTCCTATTAGATGGCAGCAATGTATAGATGATGATTAAATAAATTTGTTAAAAATTAAATATAAACAATTTTGATTTTCAGTACATATCGGCAATTTCTTAGGTACTTTAACCCCTATTAAATAGTTTAAAAAACTGTAACCCGACTACGAAAATTCAATGATTTCAAAGACACCCTGTATATTTTCTATATTGTTTAAACATTTTGTACTCAGAATTTTGTCTTTTTTCAATTGTTACCCCTATTTTTATATATTTTTCTAGTTATGACTGAAAACATTTTTTATTTTTCATTTTTCAATGTAGCCCAATATACTGTTGTAGCATTCACAATTAGCTTTTTTTTAACAAAACGCAGCCTATTACCCGAACTGTAATAAGGAATCGATTGATATCTCATTCACCAAAATCAGCTAAGTAGTTATGCCGCAAAAGTGGAAGCCACATGAATACATAAATACATAGACTGCTGTATTCATTACCCTTTCTGCTGGCTTTCTCTTAGTCAGGCAAAAACTATATTTCCTTCCAGGTATATTGTCTCGTTTCTGAGTGTTACTCTCGTTTTTTTATCTCCACAAAACAATATGTATTACTGCTACTTACTTTAGGTTCAGAATAACATAATTATGTGATGTCCTCTTTTACTTATTCATTTATTTATTCATAATAATTTCATCTGACACATTTAGCAGAAAATCAGGTTCGACCCTATTCAGGTTTCATGAGCTCAAATCAGCATGTCTGAGATGAGCAATAACAGATTGAAAATGGCATCGTGTTTTTCCTTGAAGAATGATGGATGCAACTGTCGAATGTAAAACGAATGAGAAAGATGCAGTGGTTAATTTAAACATGTTTTTTGAAATGGTACTATTACGGCTTGCATTTGATTACATAATTAACATGTGTGCTGTTGATGGGTGAACTATAGCGGTACGTATACCCATCAATAGCATATATACATAATATTATGTTTGGGTTTGGACGTATGGTGGCTGTCATTCACAGCTTGGAGCGTTTTATTGGATTGAAACTTCGATAGATTGAAATTTCTTTCTATGTTGCGACCGGTATTGTTCGTTTTTAAAGGACTGGAAAAATTGAGTATGTTCCATAGTGATATTTAATCCCTTAACACCCAGGAGGCACTCCGGTGCCGCGATAACAATTGATTTCAATTGTGTCTGGAATAACTCACGATGAAGGGATTAAATTAGTATAGTCAAACTCCTTTCTTAATTATTTTCTATATAATTTTAAACACTATTATATAATGGCGTTCGCCTATAAAGTTTCAGTATAATTTGAAAAAATAATAATTTCGGCAGTGAAATAATATTTATTTAGTTTTGTTTGACTAAAGTAATTATTGCTATCTTAACTACCGCATCACACGGAGAATTTCATCATCAGAAATATGTAGTCACTTCTGTATGCTTTGTTAAGTTGAAGCCCGCGTAACAAAAGAAAATAACCAATTTACATAGGTCAAAAAAAGTCGCTCGTATCTATTGATGACATGGTTGGTTCCGGATTGAGACCTAAGCTGTTCCTCGCCTATTCGGCGGCGATATAGCGATTCACTTATCGAGAATAAATAAGGAGCAGATTCTTGGATCAAGGAAAATATAGATAGCTTGTCCTTACCCGTGTCATTACACTATAACTACTACATTACCTAGTAAAATATCGTACTCGTTTAAGTGTAGGAAGGAGGTACATAGTATTTCGCAAGTTACATACTCTTTGGTATTCCGTATTAATGAAAAATTTTCTGTCAAAAACAATATCAGTTTCAATATCTGTCAAATTTCCTTTCTCAGTAGGTACCTACCTAGAAAAATAATAATTGTGTATGGTAAGTAGGTACTACAACGAAACACAATGCTCGGCGTCATACTCATAATTCCCTGCCGTTAACAGTAATGGCTGTTATTTTTAACTTCTTATTACCGAACCGAACGCGTATGAAACAAAGATAATGCAATAGGTAAGGCCACCCACAATACGTACTAACATTCGTATAGGCATGAAACACATTACATTTAGAGTAGACATAGCTACGAAACGCATTACTCATATTAATAGCTCTTTGGAGTCTCTTGGATGAGACAATTTTTATGAAATTCTGAAACGTAAAAGTAAGATTGATTATTCAAATGCGACGAACGATGCCTCTCACTTACTCGCCACAAGCTACTTACGAGTACATCTAGTTATTTATTCCCCAAATCTTTATAATATTATAAATCTTACTAATCTTTCTAATGAGTTAATTGATACGGGGTTTATACCATGTACCTTAGTTATTATGAGTTTCCGATATTTCGGCACTGTTGTAAGCGCCATGATCACGGGAGAACTGGATACATGGTATAAACCCCGTATCAATTAACTCTAGTGATAGTGACCATGGAAGTTTAAAACAGTATATTAATCTTTCATATCCAACAAACAAATATGTCAGTATATTAATTCATAAATGCGAAAGTTTAATTTTTTTCAATCGCGCTAAAACGGCTTTGCGTCTAAAGAAATATGATGGCACGGGATAGATTTTTATTGGAAAAAGTACAGGCAGAGACAAGAGTACCCGTCGGTGAAAGCAGGAAACAGCTACTATTAAAAATGCGATAATGATTGTCTCTCTGAGCCAGCTTTTTCACGATTACACAGCTGAACTTTTTTACCGATCAGATGAACTTGGATATAAAGATGGTTTGAAACAGGAAATAGATTTTATCCCGGTGATGAGCTAAAAACGATTGAAGGTTAACGTTTATATAGTGTAACACAACAATTTGTCAATTTAGTATAGACATTTGAAGGGCAATTTATTTCATATACTTGCACTTGGATTATGAAAATGTTGTTATACATTTTAAGACGAATAAAATCTAGCAAACCCGCGCTTGCTCCATCATACCTACTATGGTTTATCCATTCAAGATATCCAGGTTTGTTTTGATATTATGAATGAAGTCTTCAAATGTCACACATTCTTTTAACTATTTGTCGCAATCACGTGACATGACACCAAGTCCCGCACACGGTATCTAAGGTATCACGTGGTATCACTTCACTTTATTACAGACTAGCTTTTGCCCGTGACTTCGTCCGCGTGAAGTAGTTATTATTGTTTTTTTTTTTAAATTAAATAACATCATACCCCTTTCTTAAAGTCGGTTATAAACCCTAGCTAGCATATATCCTCCCCCAATGTATCGTACAAAATTTTATCAAAATCGGTTCAGTGGTTTTTTAATTTATTCATTACAAACATACACACACACACAAAAATACAAATCTTTCCTCTTTATAATATTAGTGTAGATGTAGATGTAGACAAGATTTAAACTTATTTGCCTCCTTTTCACTTCTACGGTTAATATCCTGAAACATCTTCGATCGCAGTCACTCTAGCTATTTATCATGAGCATATTAGCATTTCACTCAGTCACGATAAGAATCTTTGTTTACGGCTCAGATGTAAAACGAGTGACTTCAGGGCAAGTGTCTGACCTTCGGCATCAAAGATAGTTCCTCTGCTATTGTTGTTTAAAATAAAACATTCCTTGTTTCTATGTGTGAAGGGATTTTATCGTTTTACACGTAGGTATCTTCAACCAAATGTCATGAAACTTGAGAAAATTACACATCTTATTAGTAAAGTAAGTTAAAGTACTGAACGTACTTTAGTGTATTTTAGTGCTCTGGAGCAAAAAAAAAACATATTTCTTAGTGTATTACAGACTGACAGGTTTTCAATAATTTTAACAGCGTTTTTGGGTACGAGATATCCGAAATTCGAGATGAATGCATCATATAGCTACATCTCATCCAAATGACGCCCACTGCTGCCTTTGATCTCCACTTTACGTGTTCTTTGATCTTCACAACAATCGGTCCTACGCCACATGCATCTTAGTTGGACACCTAAACACAAATCGTTATCCAATGCACCGCAGTCGCTATTCAGCCTTTCTGCCCCATCGGCCACCATTTTTTACTACTTTCTATGTGTCCCGTCCACTGTTATCTCAGCTACGCGATTTTTCGAGCGATGTCGGTTACCTCAGTTCTTCTACGGATTTCTTTATTTCCGATTTTATCACGCAGGGAAATACCAGGCATAATTGCTCTCCCCATTTCCCGTTGTGCGATCTTTAACCTTCTTATGAGTCCTAATATAAAGCGACCACATTTCAGTTCCATTAGTCATCACCACGGTTACACTGCATTGGTCAACAACTTTCGTCTTAAAACAATGAGGTAATTTGGACGCGAAGATTTTTCGTAGCTTCCCGAACGCTACTCATCCGAGTTGAGTGTAGAACTAGATTTATTCAAAAATGACATTTCAAAATCTCCACGATTAAAATAAAGGGTTATGCACAATGATATTTAAAAAGTATAGATAGGTTATGCCCTTACAAAACTATCGAAATATATGTGCCGCTTGCGAACAACTGCACACATGCGTAATTCTTATTTTGTCCTTGTCATACTCGTGAAAAGAACAATTACTTTCTCTTTCATGGATTTGAAAAGACGTCACAATTGTGACGCTTTAGGTACGCATATTGAGAGCGCATGTAACGTATCTATTACTTTTTAAATATCATTGGTTATGCAATAACCTTACGTCACCTGAAATTGAAATATTGTTATTGTTTTACATCTTAAGTAGGTATTATTACAGTGCCATTTATCCATCACTATACGAAGTAGGTAATACAATATTTGAAATTTCATTAAATTCATAATAATGATGAAATTATTGAACAATAACTTCCAAAATCTTGTAGTTTGGTCTGAAGTTATTCCTTCTAAAAGATTTCCGCTACTAATAAAAAATAATCCATCATGAAAATGTAAGTTATTCCTTCTTAAAGATTTTCGCAACTAATAAAATAATGTAGTTCAAGTCTTATTAGTTACATATACATTTTTGTTAACATCTTTTCTTATATTATCTGTGGTTCAGTATTCAGCTTATTTAGTAGCAATCCTCAGACATAGTGATGTATCTACTAACAATAAACGATCAAACATCATTAGGCAACGTATTATACGAGTTTTCCAAAATCAATGACAGTTAAACCTTTTCATTCAAGCCAATTTGTAGAAAAAAAAGTAAAACTTCAAAAAAGAAACACTCTGTTTATTAGCGTATTACATGTAAAACTTTAGTAAATACAGGCTACGTAGACTCTCTTAAACAGTTGTACCTATTTAACACCATCAAATACCTTACCAAACAAGCAAATATTTGTGTTTGGCTAAGCTCATAAATCAATTCTCAGTGCATGTAGATATTACCAACAGCAAACATGGCTCTGAATATCAAGGGGTAAAATAAGGGAGAATTTGAATAGGTATGTCTAGCTGGGGTACGAGTGCCCAAATCGATCGGCCCACCCTTCACCGGACGGTCCCAGGGAGCACTAATCACAAACAAAATAATGTTGCACCCTTCGATCTTAATCCGAAATTTCTGATTTTTTCCTCTAGTTTAAAATAAGTTAAGATATTAATAAAGCAAATTAATTAGCTACATCAAGATGTATTGTCGAATTAGAATAACAATAAAGCCTCCCAATGAGATATATAAAAAATATACATTTAAAAAACATACATACATAGTTATAGTTACAGGTTGTCTCTCAGTTCGGCGTGCTAATGGCAAAAGCCTCCTCCAACGCTCTCCATTGTTGTCTGTCTTGAGCGACCCTTCTCCAGTTTGGCCCTGTCAGTTTTAACTCGTCCTCCCCACCTTGCATTTTGTCTTCCTCGACTTCTCTTTCCATCCCTTGGGTACCATTCTGTGATACTCTTACTCCGCTTTCCCATTTTATCACGCAACATAAGCGCCAGGACAGGGTGGAATTATAATAATACAAATATTACAAATAAAAACCTCTAATTTAAAACTCGCTGCTGCCTGCAACTACGCACGCGTGGAACTCGATACGATCCCTCATAGCTTATTTTTTCCTGGGATAAAAAGTAGTCTCTATTATATGGTAATAAAAAGGTCCTATTCCAGCCTATAATATTATATCTCGTTACCACATCTAGATCTGATTAGCCGTTTAGGCGTAAAGATTATAATATTAGTAAGATAATGTATTTCAAAGAAATGCCACATAATTTAACAAATATGGCCACCTTTTTTATATTTTAAAACTTTTTTCATTTGTAATGTAAATACGACATAAAAATACAGATAACTCGCATCGTTTTAATATTTCAGACATTGGTTTCAGATTGAAAGTTTTTTGTGTTCAACTTCTCTGCGGGTCAACAATATCTTCAGTTGTAGGTTGAAACAACACACAAGGGGCCTTCCCGCAGGAATAAAACGGGGATTACTGATTACGAGCTAAAAGAATGTGCCTCCTATTGCAGATTTCACAAAACATTTTTAACCTATTTTGTTACCTACTCAAAAATGATGAAGAAGATTAAAGTTTATTTCTATGGAGGAACCATCGATTATGGAAGATAAAACTGTAGGAATACTGTCTATAAAACGAAAAGTGTTTAATAATTAATACTTAGTCAATTAGAGTAGTTAGGTAGGCGTAAGGCGTAAAGGCCGACGAAGATATCCGTCAAGGCATTAATACTTCATTGCCCATTTCAGAGATAGACCCTTGAATACAATTTACTCCACCTTTGGTAAATTAAGTAAATTATAGTAATTTTAGTAAAATAATTTCGAAAAATATGTATATTCTAATGTAATTAATAAGTATAACGATTTCTTAACCATCCTCTTTTTTCGTTTGATTTTAACCTTTGAGGATAATCTGGCGTCGAAGTCACTGGCAGAAAAAGGTTAAAAAAATTAGTTTAATAAAACTAAAAAAACACGCTTTTATAGCGAATCGAACTAATAAAGTAGAAAATAACTAATTACTTCAAAATAAAATTATAATAAAATTTAAATTATTAGGAAAATAATTCAATTCAGAGTAAAAAACGACGTAAAAACCTATGAAATTGCCGTTCTGCAGTACTGGCCATTTCAAATCAAAATAATTTTAGTTTGGCTAAGAATTCTAATTTCCAATTTATTTTATTTTAAAAACATAGCATTATTTTTCTAAAAGTAGTCATTTGTTTATTGATTAGTGTTACATTTTCATCGCATTTCAATCTTTTTCGTCATCATGGATACGTTAAAAATTCGAGTAAATGGAATATGAGTACCTACCGTCAACAACTTTTACGGAGCTAACGCTACAAACCAACGCACCACCTGTTATTGGTTTGCTCGCTTCCGTTCTGGAAATTTCGACCTGAAAAATGAACCTCGCGGTCGTCCGAAGACTTTGGTCGACAATGACGAATTAAAGGCGATTGTGGAAGCTGATGATACAATTGGCCAGGTAAAAAAGCTTGACAAATGGGTGCCCCACGAACTCAATGATCGCCAGCGCGAATTACGCGTCGAGACGTGCCTTGCACTGCACACAAATGAAGGAATTTTGAACCGCTTTGTTCCCTGCGATGAAAAATGGATTCTGTTTGATAACAGCAAACGCTCAGCAAGTTGGTTACATCCTGGTTCAGCACCTAAACAATGCCCTAAACGAAAACTTACCCCTAGAAAAGTGATGGTCACAGTTTGGTGGTCTAGCGCGCCGGTGTGATTCATCACAGCTTCTTACCAAACGGGATGAGCATTACTGCAGATGTGTACTGCATTGGTCAATCGCTCGTCTCCGCTGCTCCTGCACGACAACGCGCGACCTCATATTGCACAGCAGACGGTCTCCAAAGTTGCAAGAACTAGGGCTGGAAGCTTTCCGTCATCCGCCCTACTCACCAGATCTTGCACCTACACCCTACTACTTTTTCCAGAATTTGGATAACTTCTTGGCGGGAAAAAAATTCAATACCCGAGAGGCAATACCAAATGCCTTTGAAGAATTTGTTGCCTCCCGTCCAGCTGATTTCTTTAAGAAGGGCATCAATCAACTGCCTCTGCGTTGGCAAAGATGCATAGATTGCATGATTACTTCTATTAATACAAGTAAAAAATACATGTAAATAAATCGTTTAAATTTTTTCATACAAAACGGCAATTTCATAGGTAAAGACTAATAGTTGGACCAGGGAGATGGCGACCTTAATAGAGATGGATGGATTGCGTCAGAAAATACACGTATGATAAAAAACCGGCCAAGTGCGAGTCGGACTCACGCACGAAGGGTTCTGTACCATTGACTAGGTAAACCTGTTACCATTTATTGATATCGAGAAAAAAAGGCTAAAAAATCGCGTTTGTTGTATGGGAGCCCCTTTAAATATTTATTTTATTTGGTTTTTAGTATATGTTAACACCTCTACCTAAATACTTCTTTGTTTCAATACAAGCAATAAGTAGTAATAACATATTTTTGTTTGTTTCGTCCTATCAGGCACTGAGGCTAAAAAGGAAAATTGATCGATACTTTATATACATGATAGCTTGAGCTGCGGAGTTTTAAAAGCTTGACGGAACCAAACGGGCACTAATGTTTGGCCGATAGATAATTCATCGATTCCACGCACTTAAGGTACACACAGCTAGGTGACCGGTCAACGAGACATCAGGATGGCCGGTCACCCTTAAATGTTATTATTCTGCTAAAATGTAATGGCACTAATTAGCTACTTATTGGAACCAAAAAGAAACGATTGGGCAACCATTATTAGTCATAATTTCAACGATAAATACGTCTAGTGACCGGCCATCCTGACGCTAACTCTTTCCCGTTTGTTGGTTCTTCCTTGCGTAGCCCTTCAGCTTGAGTGAATTTGGTTTTTCTACGAATATCCTCTCGGATCTAATTACTCAAAGAAACGCCCTCTTCAAAGCCTGTTGGGTGACTATCAGCTTATTTAGGAGGCCAACAGTCAAGGATCACATTTCAATGTGTATGTAGACTATCAGTCGCATCACATATTATTTAATCAAGATTATTTTTGCAAACCTAAAGATGCTCTAGTGATCGATATTGGGACGTGAAAATGTCTTGTAGTTTCCCGAACCAACAGACCTGTGTTTGTCCTGCCAAAACTTTGTTTAAGTTGAACCTAATAATACAGATAGGTATACCGTTCCTACATACACGTCAGCAATTAGGCTGATTGTAAGTTCAAAGCTTAGTAAATATTATACTCCATTAGGCCCTTAAGTTATTAAGGAACGAAGAGCATTACGAGAGTAAAGAGAAAATAATCTGCAAAATGGTTGTACTGTGTGTTGTCGGCACATATAAAGAATACGAGTAGCTCGTTTCTTCCTGAGCGTCGTATCTAGTTATCGTAGCAAATCAACCTACCACAAAATGACAAATTTTCTGTTGAATGCATACGAGGACAACCTTCACTGATGATTTAATCATAAAATATATTTTTTCGATTTCGATGTTATTTGTTAATGTAAGAGCTTACTGCTTTTTTCGTATTACTTTGCTCTCGCAAAACATCCTGACAATTTTTTGAGCAAGAAGTCTATCCGTTATTTACCCATATTTTCTAAGTTTGCAAGTATCCGCTGAGATATTTACTTAACCTATTAACTTATTATACCCTTCAAGGAAAATCCCAAGCACTTGAGTAAATAACCGTGTATGTACTCAAGTGCCGACTCCTCCAAGCTCTTTGAAGCTCCGGGCTTTTGAGAGGCGCCGACCTCTCAGCTTCACTCGAATTTTGATATGAAACTTTCTTAATACAAGTTAAGGTAGAATTTTCTCGGAAACTTAAATGGATATAACAAAACATTCAACTTCGCCAGCGAGGTTTCATCGGAGTATATGTAGGTAGGTACGACAGCCATTTTCGGTTCAGGTGTAACTTACACGCTGTGTTTTAGACTTTAACGACTCACAAACATAATTAAACAACATTCGCAAAACCGCTGCATAATTATTTCTACAGCGAAACATAACGGAACACTTTGGACCTTATTTCCATGAGGAAGAGTCGTAAATTATCGTTTCTTCTATTCAATGATATGGCTAAGCTGCGGCCATAATTTATAGCTCGGATCGCACTGTAGCATAATACACTTAACTATGCTAACGTAGGGTCAGTTATGTAGGTATATTATTTTATGCCTGCCTGCCCCTTTTGTGTGGTGTTCATTATACTCGTAACAATCTGTTATGATCGTGGAAAACGCAGCTGAGAAGCTCTGTATCCAAACTTATTGATAATTCAGATTTTGCTAATAAATAGGATCTTAAACGTTCGTGTTACATCTACACTAATGTATGTGTATGTTTGTGTGTGTATGTTTGTAATGAATAAACTCAAAAACCACTGAACTGATTTTGATGAAATTTTGTACGACGGTGGATTAGAC
Organism: Anania crocealis; assembly: GCA_949315895.1. NCBI lineage: Eukaryota > Metazoa > Arthropoda > Insecta > Lepidoptera > Crambidae > Anania > Anania crocealis. The sequence continues at coordinate 6,690,294 of OX438879.1, read as the reverse complement.
CTTGGGGAAGGATGTACTTTTCAACCGGATCTATTAAAAAAATACCAAAAATAACTAAATCACGCGGACGAAGTTGCGGGCAAAAGCTAGTATTTTTATATTTCTACTTTACACTAAAGTATCTATTTAATGAAATGTTCTAGTGTAAATTAAACTGATACACAAAAACTTCACTAAAGTGAAACTAATTACTATTCATTACGAGTATGTAAGTTACAATAATAATGAACCAAGTTAGTGAATTCAGTACACCCACCATGAGTTAACAATGATCAGAGTCGCTATCGTCGGCGTAAAAAATATGTATGAAAAAATTTACAGTGCCTCTAGCGGTCACTTGAGAAACTAAAATCGCTACCATGAGTCAACAAATAAAAACCTATCGAGATCTAATCGTAAGCGACTAACGTTTTGCAGCAGTTGCTCTATGAAATCGGTACCATGAGTCACAAATTTGACAAATGCCATCGACAAACACATTAACGACTGTAGGGAAGTGACTCACTAGCTAAATATGGCGTGAAAAGGTCATTTATATAATAAAATACTCTATTTTAAGAGTAATAGGTTTGAAAAAAAAAAGTGTCGACAAGAAGATATTGGCATTAAATATGTTTACGGCTGCTGCATATCAAGATTGACGTTGCATATTAGTGCTCATTTAATGAGTTAGCTTAGTCAGACAAAATCTCCAAAGGAAAAATCTGTTTGACATGTTATTTCACAACATCACATTCTTCTAATCCAGCAGTTCAACTAAACCACATAAAATTAAATATTTATTCATAAAACTAGCTTACCGGCAGTCTGAACATCAAAGTCTGAAACATTTTTCTCAACTATAATAATAACATAAATCCACCATAAACTAGGATTGCAAGTTTGTAACGCACTGGTTCTCATTTAATATGAAAACAATTAATAAAACTAGTTAGGAAACTAATAAAACGAACATTATTAGATCATCCAAACAACAAAATCTATCACATTAACAAAATAATAACCAAATATAAATCAAAAGTTATCAAAATGTTTAGTTATATTCACTGCTTTGCGACATTTAAAATAAGTCGGATTATTTTCGTATCGAGTATTGTATATTCTTCATCTCAGCTATACTGCGTAAGTCTATTGTACTCTGTCCTTTTAATACAGCTACATTAGGTGTGAAGTTAGGCACGCTACGTAACCTATCGAGCTATCGCTTGCGACTCATAAGAACTCATGGTACGTATTCAATCAAAAAATATTCGATGCCCGTTACATCGTTAGAGACAGTAGCTACGTAATGTAAGTTTTCGATATCAACTCATGGTAGCGCTACAGTAGCAAAAAAATAACCGTAGCCGAAGTAATCGTGTCGTAGCACTTGCAGCGCATGTTGAAAACCTGAAACTGTTGCTCGCGGTACAAAGCCGTATGTGCGAACTACGAGCTATGAATAACAGTGTCAAGAAAAACGAACATTACTACGTAGTCACTTTTCGGTTAAGGTGATTGATGTTATCGATAAAGAATCAAAGAGCAAAGCGTAAAATAACTATACAATTAATACAATGTACGAACTACTTGGCTGCTCCATTAAGTTATAAAATACGCTCATGATTAATAGGTAGCACAGATAAGGTAATAGTATAATAGGAACGCAGTAGGTAGGTAGTACTAATAATACTCGTGTTATGATAGGTATAGTCTATTTTTAAAATAAAACCTAAAACGTGCTTCTTTTTTCAGCTTATTTAAAGCGTATAATCACAGACATGTATAGGCCTAGATGCCACAAATGCACTCATTTCTATAAAAACCGCGCGTGCCGAAATTTGCGTTCACTGCTTGCTTCAATGAACAGGTATGCAGCAATGTAATTTAAACATGTAGTATGCACACAGGTACATGTATTTACATAGTAATAGACACAAATAAGATAAAATAATTGTTTTTTAAATAAAATACGCACATTTCAATAACAAGCGCGGTCAAAAGTTGAACATGTTCAACCTATTTTTGACACGCGCACTGTACACTTGGGGCATCTAGCCTATCAATATCTGTGCGTATTATATATAATACACTTAGCTACTAGTGCTACTACGGTCTACGGACTTTGCTACGAGTATTTTCTTAGATTAGCAAGTAAATGTTTCAACATTAAAATGATGTTCTGTTTTATGAGGCACAATTCTATGCCGTGGTTTTATTTTATCGTATTTTAGCATTATAATCACATTTTAGGTCATTAAAAGTTTTTATTATTATTAAAAAAAACTAATATTTTTACAAATCACTGTACGTGCAAATTCTATTTTGATTATTTATTTAATAAGGAAATTAAGGAAAAATGGACCACTCAAAGTACCTACTTAATCTACGCGAACAAATGCGGGCACCAACAATACCTACACAGTAGATATCAAATGTCCAACCCAATCCAAGAGATTAGTTCAGACCTTTAAAAAACAAGAAAAAAAATTTGGAATAAAATAGAATAATCCTATTTAATTATCTGATTCCCAATAAAACATAACAATTATTTAAATTTATCTATCATTAAAAAATTCAAACATACCCTTACTAATTAAATATTATAAATGCAAGTAACTCTGTCTGTCTGCTGAACGCTAAAACTGGACTGAATTTAAATGAAATGGAGATAAACTACTACAGGCTACTTTTTTAGCGTACCGTTCCCGTTGTACAATTTCTGACGCGTAGCAGGCCCGTATATTTTGACATTACTACCTTAATAAATTTGTCAAAATATACAATTGAGATGCAATTGCGATTCTATTGAGCCATTTGTAAATTAGCGGAATTGGGGCCCAGGGCTTTTGCAAGCAATAAGCAAGACAGTTAAGTTTTATCCTCAATATTTTTATATTGTTACAGGCAACCTGAAGCGGCGCCTGGGCCGGGCACGGGGCTTTGTGCTGCGCGTTTTCGACGCGCTGTGCAACTGTACGCAGACGGCCGCCACCGCTGCCCGCACCACCGCAAGGAACAACCCCTTCACCAAACGTTAAACCGACCGGACCGAAGGACTTGCGATCTTTAACTGACCCAGAATGACTTTAAAAAGTTTTATATCACACTATAATTCAAAAGAGTATTCGTTCTAAACATTTTATTTAAACGATTAAAAAAGGTTTAATTAGACGCGCGTTTTACGCGACGGTTTTTTTTATGGTTTCACTTAAACTTGAAAAAAAGTTTGACCCATATGGTAAGAAATAGGGCTAACAGCCTTAAAAAAACATAAACGTTTTTCCAAGTAATAAATCTGACATAAAGTGTAAAGTTACAACGTCTATCATCCCTGAATCTCTCTCTAAGGACGGATAAAAAAAGGTATAGATGAAACTATACCTTTTAAAAAACGCCAATCACCATATAACCCGTGCATATAACATCTTGGAGAGGCGAATGTCAGACGTTTCTGATAACACAGATCGAACTCAAAGAGCTAATCAGTTTATGTAGTACGTACCTACATTGCAAGCCGTTCCTATTTCCTACCTATAAGGTCTTCCAATACCTACTGTCAGGTAACTGATCGCTAGATATTTACTTACTTTAAACTATATTCTCAATTAACATCACAAACTTCTACGATTGCTAAGAAAAACCGTATGGTAGCTTCCTTGTTTAATTTTTTTTTACATTCACTGAATTGTATTCAAGCTAGGCCTTCACTCTTTACCAAATTTTTTCCATATTCTGACTGACTTCTGACCATTATTGATGTAGTATCTTGACTCTAAAGACTCAATGTAAAGATATTACACAAAAAAAACCCTAAAAAAGGGTTGCAACTGAAAAAAAACATTAATTTTGACGTTTTGTTGTAGGCTGGCGAAAAGCTGACTGGACCTTATCAAAAACGCCACAAAAAGTGATCACATGGCCTCATATTTCAACAAAATTCGATCTAATGTTCAGTCATTCATTATTAATGCCCGTGATGTCCGAATCATTTGGTCCTACCATTTCCATCATTGAGTAGTCAGTCACACGAACCAAATTCATTCTTACAATAATAGAAAACCCTCATTCTGAACAAAAGATTTTTCCGTGGAATTACTCACTATCAGAGCCCGAATATTAGGAATCATTCTTTTCTTAATCCGATTACGATTCCTGTAAAATACATACATCTGTCGTTTCTTGGTAGATAAGTAATACCAAAAGGGCACAGAATTACTAAAAAGCTTTATCGTATATACCGTATATACTTTCGGAGCACGATATTAGGTATAATCGAATTCTACACGGACTTAGAATACGATATCTAAAAAGTGCATATACTTTGTAATTTATGACTTATCAAATCATTATTTTACATTGCGCCGATTGCGCGGCAGTTTCACAGTAGTAGGTTGGTATAAACGACCCAGTTGGTGTATTGGTTCGATTCCCTACCGGTTCAATTTAAAAACGATCTTTATAAATTGCCTTTGGTTTGGGAGAGGCAGGTTACTCACATTCATGGAGGAACGGCTTCCGTTGCAAAGAGGTCGTTAAAACAATTCTCGTCAAAGGCGTGTAAGGCGAAGAAGTGGTAGGTCTGAATCATGCTTATTGCGTGAGTTTCAATCATAACACTTACTTAACTATGGTTTTTCTAATACTATACATAAATATGACTTACCTACTTCATAACGTGACCCTTACTCGGCAGACGAAACATACTTGCACACACCAATAACAATTGATGTAGCTACCCAGTCACGGTCCAAAATTAGTGTTTTTGCTAAGTAAATTATTATAATAATAGTAAATTAGTCTTTTAGTCTAAATATAAATCCTAGACTTGCTGCATCTTGGATCATGGCACGTATATCAGACTAGGAACGGGACAAACCGCATAGGATTTTAAGATTCTGAACCTCTCCTGCACTACTAGCAGCGCAATTACAAAACTTCCAATTTCAACATGGCCAAATGTTAAATTAAAGATTTGATCTTCACGTCTTACTTTTTCTGCACTGATTTCACAAGTGGAAGCAGTAGCATTTATTAATGATTTTTACCAACCTTTAAACAATTTGAACAATAATTAACTCTTTAAAGCTATTCGGGTCTAGTCTAGCCTCAGCCTCAGTAAGGTCATGAACAGCTGTGTTCTGTATTCGTATACAAACGCCCAAATTGAGAAGATGTACAGAAGGGAAAATTTGATAGAGCACACTAGTTTCACAATTTTTGATTAATGTAACCCATATTTATACAAGTACCTACATACGAGTATATCAGCAGGAATCCCACAACATAGTACCTACTATATCTATCTACACCCTCTCAATAAATTAGTGTCTTCCCTAAATTAGTACTACCCTTATCATGGTGTTATGTGATCGGTGTGACGACGCTTATAGAATAAGATTATGTATTTAGCAATACTTAGTAGAAAAAGTTCTATCTGAATACTTAAAACATTGTATGACTGTCCAATACTATGCCTTTCCGAAAATTTATGTTTGCTTTTAAACTCGTATGAGTTTATACTTTATTTTCTATATTACGCACCGAGTTTACGAGTGCGTTTCTTTACTCTCCTATTAGAGACACTTTTCTAACATTTCTATTGTATAATCATAACTAAATTAGTAATACAGTAAACATTTATTTAAGTCTATATAGTTGTTAAGTATAGTTTATTTATAATTTATTTAAAGCGGCTTGGCACAAAACAACAATCATGCTCAAAACCTGACGTTTCTTTAACAGAATCAATATTTACAAATTAATGTTTCTTATCAACATCTTTTCTAATTAACTTAAAATGTTAGCATATATCTTACATATTACTAAGACCCATGAAAGAATCTAGTGATAGGTTTTGTTCTTTTAAAGAAAATAAAACAGAGCTTGGAATTGGATAAATTTGTATGAATGTATTGGTGTTTATAAAAATACGCGAATAATATAACAACATTAAGGACATTTAAGGAATATATATTTTTCAGTGGCTAAAAGTAAATACTTATTATACCTATAAAACTAAAATAAGATGAATCTATGTTTGAAATAAATGTTCAATGTGATATCCTGCCTATTATAACCTTCACTTCCGGTGTGTTTTCTCTTTTATTAAAGTGGTTTTGTAAACATATTTCTTTTGTTTTATTAGCCGATTGAAACGCAAAAACATGCCTCCAAACCACCTACAGATAGGAGCCGTCTGTTGAATCACCCGATATCGGTCGAAGAAATAAGAGGGTTTTCTGTATAAATAAAGATTAACAAAAATAACTATAAGTTAGATATAAAAAGAAGAAGGAAGTAATAGATCTTTTTACCAAAATTTTACAAGCAAAACGAGTGAAATAATATATGCCACCAATTTTGGAAACTCAAAAGTGGTGGCTTATCCAGACTGTTTTGACAGAAAAGATCTTAGAAAACTGATATCTTACCTATTTCTTTGTTTTGGTCTAAACAACTATAGTAGAATAACGACTCTTAAGATAATTATTTTACTTTACATAATGTATGTGTATCACAACTAAGTGTATCAATAATAAAAAGTACCCTTATTTTTTATCGATTGTTGTAGACTACTCTGTACGAGTAGTAGGTACTTACCTACTACTCGTACAGAGTGAATTAGTAGTTTCACACGTACCTTCACGTCGTCACGTAATCGTTACATAATTTTAGTACCTACCTTAGGCCACACCTTGGCTTAAGCCAAAGCAAACATATTGAAAGCATGAAATCAACGAAAAGTAGAGCTGAGTGCTATTAAATTGAACCAAAATCAATTTGGATAGCAATGATTGTCAACATAATAAAAACTTGCTAACTCTTGCTAATATGAAAGCCGCATAAGAAGAAGTGTTCTCATTTACTTTCCGTTTGATTTTTGTAGTAAAAAACGTAGGTACCTATACTCGGCACTCTGATTTTTACAGCTAGCTCGGCGGTGAGGGAAAAACTTAGAAATTCAGATAGCATCAGATCTCAACTCAAAAGTAACGTTGGTGGATCTTCTGTTTATATGCAGATTTTTTGATTTGTTGTTTATATAGGTAACCGTACGTGAAATATTTTTTAAATCACTTATGTAACAGATTTTTGCGTATCGTAAAATACAGCCCGTATTTGTACTGTTCTTCTATCAATACAGTTCTTTTTCTTTTTCATGCAAAGCGTAACAGCTTGGTTGTTATGAAGAATAAAAAAGGTTGTGTTTGTTGGAACACCAAGATTGTCTTTTACAGCCCGCTGTTGAATGCGTCTCCAGACGGTGGTAGCGGGCTTCGGCCCGTGGCCTGTTGTGGCCGTTCGCACTGGAGGGCGCGACGGCGGAGTTGGCGTTGGGGCGTCAGCCTCGTGACGGATGGTAGTCGCTCGCTTCCCAGTATGGTTTGAGCTATGTTGGGCGGCGAGTGGGCATGAGACGTTGGCGGCCCCTTGCAACGACATGCACTGTCGTTGCAAAGGGTGGCTACGGTTCGGGTCGGCGAGGTTGCTTGCGGACCCGACCCGAAGTCGTAGATGAGGGAGGACGAGAAGGCATACACCGAACTCAACTTCCCCCTTCTAGCAGGCTAGTGGGCGTTGGGCCGGGGGGCTCAACGCTCGCATTGCACAGCTTGCCAGACTGGGGGTGATTCCTTGTGTACAGGATCACCCATACTTTATGCTTGAGGCCCGGCATAGGCCGTACGTAGGCGGTGCATGGAAGGCATCCTAAGGGAAACCCATACACCTCCAACATACGTTGCAAGGTACACCGTAGGTCTTTTTAGTGGGTATGCTTTTTGGGCACCGACAAGAGAGTCCCACATAACCTACTGCTTCAGGGGCAGTATGCGTAATGCATTTTTTCCTGCGTACACAAAAAAAAAGGCACTTCCCGAGTCTATTTCGGCAACGCGATGGACCTAGTTTGAGGCAAGGAAAAGAACATGGGATAGTTTTATTATCCCAAAAATTAGAGCGTGCAGGTTTGTATGGAGAAAATATAACTTAAAAGAACTTTTCGTTGGAAATAAAGTTTTGGAAATAGTTGACCAGTCAATAAGCGGATTTAAGATTTCAAGGGTTGTTAACAGCGTTGCTATTTAACTTATCCATATTTTATTTTTGCTTCATGATAGGGAACTGTCTGTATAAGTATAAATTCCGTATTAAGGTAAAAAACTATATGTGTTGGTACCAATAGGTGACGCACTTGTAAACCTTGACATTTTTAAAAATATACTAAAATTTACAATTTGCTGTCATAACTGACTAACATTTAGGATGTTTTACTATGAGGTCAGCTTTAGGTGACTGTTAGTATGGTTGGTATGGTATAGTATAGTAGTAACTATTGGTACATTCACCCTATTTCTGAGTATTTCTGACTAATTAGTCATCCCTTTAGGGAGTTAAAATAAGTTTCCCAAATTACCTACTATTCTAACACGAAATCGCGGGAAAAAGCTAGTTCTGAATAAAATTATAATCAAAGAATTAACTTCGTGACTCACAGGCGCATAATTTAAAGAAACTTACTGACGAAGCCGAAATTTAATTATGACGAGAAATACGCCCGCCCCAAAATCACTGGTAAAATACCGGTGTTTATAAAAGTACTACTCTGCGGGTTGGCTAATAGTGTATTGGAACCAACGACCTCAGCGAGCAACCGGACTACGATTCTTGTGATTTGGCTGGTGTGATAGTGATTGCGACCTGTTCATCGCCTAATAAATTATTTTAAGCAGTCGACGGTGTTTTTAACCAAATCCCGGACCCCACGTTCGTAACACAATACGACGGACTGCACCAAATTTGATAAATATTTTTCGTTATTAAGTATTGTAATGAAGAAGGTTTGTTTGTATGGAAGAAAATGTTTGATAATAGAATGGAAAAAAAAGTTTTAGTGAAAAGTGTATAAAAGTCATTTAATAGCATCACCTTCATTGGTAAACCCGTGATAAGCGGGTAAGTACAGCTAATGCGTAAAAAAAAATACGTAGCTAGAAACTGTCGAGTGTGTTTTCGGATAAAGTTAAGGAGACTCAGAAGAAAGGTCGGTAAGGAATCATCTATCGTATAAAGACCATCAGTTTGGTTCAGATATCAGTAAATCAGGTTTATTAGGGTCGCTCGATCGGTTCGGGGGGCGGGCGCAGGGCGGCCCCCGTTTGTACTTTCGCCTCCTTAACTCAAGCGAGCGAACCCGAAATCTCATTTCCAACAGTCCATAATCCGAATCTATCTCTTCTGTAATACATAACGAGATTCATGAAGGCATTGAAAATCAATATTATGTTTTTGTTTTTCAAGTAACTAGGTAGTTCATTTCATATCCTGACTTACTATGATGACAGGAGGTTTAAGCCGACAACCTTACATTTCAAAAAATTAGAAAAACACCACAAAATTTTAGATTTTTGGTGCTTTATCTTGACACTTAGGTAAGTAGAAACTGGGCTATACCAAAACAAAAAAATACATCATTTGTTTTTTGTCTCCCATATTCTTAGATTTTTGTTTTCAAATTTGGTTGGTAAAATTTATTCGTCCGTGGATGGTAGGTAATTAAAATTTCAAAGACTGCTAAAATCATTACCCTTCTTGTTGGCTTTGCCGTATAGGCGGGTAGCAAGCCGAAACCAGCCTATGTATATGCGTTAACTTAAGCATATACATAGTAAGTATATTGGTGAAGTCAGAAATTTGATGACATATTTTTTTATTTTATATTCATACAAACTAAAATTCTTAGATTCCGATTTGTATGAAAATATATTTTTCAAAAATGATATCATTTTTCTGTCTTCACCATACTATTATTATGTTAACATAGGCTTTCGGCTTGCTATACCATTTACAGTTACTGAACACGCTGCATAATATGGCCTTATTTCCGTAAGTCGTTCGTTACTCGAATCCCAATATGGATTTGATACCATTTATATGACTTTTTGCCGGCGGAACATTAAATAACGATCGGATCGATCGTCGTTTCGTAAGCTTATGTCATTTCATACATTTTTAATGCATGCGTCCAGCGTATTTATAAGCTTGACCTTATAGCAACTTGTTTAAGGCCGCTAACTATAATTAAACCCTTTGCAATGAACGCCCCTGAGCGCAAACTTCATTTATTACATAACGAAAATAGATTCAACATCAAACTGCCTCGTTTTAGAATGGCCCTACAACAATTAGGCTTTTATAATAAAATACAGATTTTTATTAAAACTGATTTATTTTATTTTACACTTATTTTCTATGCTTTTTGTAGTGGTGAGGCGATCGGTCTCGGTCCCTCTTCTTTTTCTTGCCTTTCCTCTTCTTGTCGATGTCGCGTTTCTTCACTGGTGTGCGTTTCCTTTTTTCCCTCTTTGGAGAATCGGAATCGGAATCGCTACTGTACCGCCGACGACTCGACTTATGCTTATGCTTTTTATCCGATTCAGATAGAGAGCTTAGTGAATCATAGCTGCTATGCCTCTTTTTATTCTTTTTTCTTCTATGAGACTTCTCACTGCTTGAAGAATCTCTCCTAGATTTCTCCCTGCTATGAACCCCCGTAGAATTACCATCAACAGACTGTGATGAATTATTACTTTTAGCCTTATCTACCCTGTAATCTTTAACACTCAAATCCTGTGACGGTTTACTGGACGAAGCCTCACCTTGAGATTTTGCGGAGTAATGGTCTGATGAATTTTGGGAGAGCTTTTCAGATCTTTTGTATTCTTCAAACGAATCGGCATCTGCAAAAACAGATTAATTAGGTGATTACTTAGACATTTTTGGATACAATAAATATGCAAGAGTCGTTTCTTGTATATAATATATTATTATTGGATTTAGAAGTCAACTTAAAACATAGCTGACTTCAAGTAATGAATCTTGAATAGTACGAGGGCGGGTCAATAAGTCCGTGACTTTTGGAATAAAACACAGATTTTTTGATAAACAAATCATTTTATTTTTCAACGTAGTCTCCCTTGAGCTCTTTACACTTTGTCCAACGCTTCTCCAATTTTTTTATCCCTTCCAAAAAATATGATTTATAAGCCTCAAAATAGGCCTTTGTTTGCGAGATGACTTCATCATTGGAGTCAAATCTTTTTCCACCAAGCCATTTCTTCAGGTTTGGGAACAAAAAGTAGTCACTCGGAGCCAAATCTGGAGAATAGGGTGGATGAGGGAGCAATTCATAGCCCAATTCATGGATTTTTGCCATGGCAACTGCACATGTGTGCACCCTTGCATTGTCTTGGTGGAAAAGAACTTTTTTCTTGGCCAAATGAGGTCGGTTTTTTTTCAAATCGTCATTGAAGCGGTCCAATAAGTTGGCATAATATTCCCCATTGATTGTTCTTCCCTTTTGAAGGTAGTCAATGTGGATTATCCCACGTGCATCCCAAAAAACAGTCGCCATAACTTTATTGGCTGACAAACCCACCTTTGCCTTCTTAGGCGCCGATTCACCCTTAGAAACCCACTGTTTTGACTGTTGTTTGGTCTCTGGTGTGTTGTGATGGATCCATGTTTCGTCCACGGTTACAAAACGGCGCAAAAACTCCTCCATATTGCGATTAAACAACGCCAAACCTTCCTGTGAAGTTGTTACACGATTGCGTTTGTGGTCGACTGTGAGCAAACGCGGCACCCATCTTGCGGAAAGCTTTCTCATGCCCAATTGATCTTTTAAAATTGAAACCACTGAGCCATGCGAGATCCCTACGGCTTCCACAATCTCTTGCACTTTCAATCTTCGGTCGGCCAACACCATATCGTGAATTTTTTCGATTGTTTCGGGTGTAGAGACCTCAACTGGGCGTCCAGGACGTTCGGCATCTTCAGTGCTTTTACGGCCACAACGAAATTCAGTAAACCACTTTTTTACCATTGAAATCGATGGTGCAGAGTCCCCATAGTATTTATCAAGCTTAGCCTTGGTCTCGGTAATGGTTTTTTTTCGCAAAAAATAATGCTTAATAAGCACACGAAATTCACCTTTTTCCATTTTTTCCTCAAATTACTGGGTAGTCTGATAAAAATAGCTGTCAAACACAAACTAACTGACGCAGCAAGTTCAAATTTTGATAGGAATCAACTGACAGATACCTGTTGACAGGAGTAGTGTTGCTTTTTCAGTAAAGAGGTCAGAAATTCAAAAAGTCACGGACTTATTGACCCGCCCTCGTATTTGCCAAAAACACTTTATTCTAAACTTGTGTCATGTATCAGTATTACATTTTTATAGAAATTACAAGTACATTTTAACAGTACATACTTATGACTTTAGACTCCTTGTTGAACTCTGCTGCAGTGACAGGTTGCATCATAAATTCACTGAGGCTCACTGTCTCTTTTTTAATAGTGATGTCAACCATTACTCGTCCATTGTCTTCATCAAGACTGACAACCTAGAAAAATAGATTTTCTCATGAATAATATTTATAAATCACATAGCGAATCTGCAATATTACAAGCTTATCTAATTTTGATAATAAGTTCTTATTTTATGAATTACCTTTCCATAATAACCATTGTATTTTCCAGTTGTAATTTTAACAAAGGAGTTTTTTACGATTGTTAATTCATCACCTCTTTCATTTACAGACACCTTTTTTTGCTTATCCGTAACAACTTTATCAGCACCCAAACCTAAACCTTTTGGGCGGAGTTGAGGTTGTTTGTATTTGGCCCTGAAAAATAATTTTATACACATACAGACTTTATTTTTACAAGAACTAAAACAACCTTCATGTAAAACAACAACTACAGAGCTTAGATTTGAGATTTGGGTTTTGAAGCTAGATTAAAAGTTGCTAGGAATTTGGCTCCTCTGTAGAAATAAAGAATAAAATGGTTTACATTTGATTTTAGCTAATAGGTTTTAATCAGATGTTAGATTTAAAACATGAACCATTTCAAATACACAGGGTTATAAATATTTATTTTAGGCAGAAATAAATCTGTCTTTTTATTTTGAAAAATCATTAATAGTATATTATGTGCTCATCATGACAAGATCCCAACCTCTTACCATTTTTACCACTAAAATTATAAAAATAAAATATTAACATAGGTACTATAAATTTTAATAATAACACTTACTGCTCCTTGCCTGGTGTCCAACCCATTCCTCGGAGCATGGCCAAACCAAATTCTTGAATTGGTACATCTTCATAATCTTCGAGGGTGGCCTTAAATTTATCGAAAATATTATACACAATCACACAATACAGCATTAGCAGGGCCATACTACATATGGACAGGCAGAGAAGGCTACTGAAGTAGTAATGCTGAGTGCTGACAAAATTCAAAAGGAAAGCTTTCCTAAACCTATCCGTTGGTCGGAAATCCTATGCACTGTCTTGAGTAGCTTACTTAGCTAACCAACGGTCTTGAAATCTGCATAGTGAACCCATGCAGATATATGTATGCATTTTAAGGAGTTATGTTAAAAACAAATATATTACAGAATCAAAGTAAATTTAATAAATACTCTTTTATTTGAGACAATTTTTTTCACTAATCTGTGGTTATGAAAATTGACAGAAAGTCCAATAAGTAATGATAACTTTATTGCAAGTTTGGTTAACTGCAGAATAACTATTTTAAGTACTACAGAGCCAATCCTGTTGCTCCTCAATCAAGTACACTTTATAATAAGATGATAAGACCTAACAAGTACCTCTTTTTGCACTTCTACAGAGGATTTTTTTGAAACTGGAAGTGTGAGTTCAGTTGTTCCTATTTTAACATCCTTCTTAGTATCTTCCAACAGCTCCCTGACTACCATTTGGTCTAAAGACTCATTTTCTATTTTGATTAGAGGCACAGGACATGTCGGCTTATTTTGATCATCTGGTTCATTCAGAGCGTTTTCTACTTCATCAGCTATTTGCTTCAATCTTTCAGCTGTGACTAGAGTGTTAGGTTTCATAGGAATAACCAAAGGTGCAGTTTCTTTGACTTCTTCACCTCTGAAAATTTTATCAGATATTTATAATAAAAAAAAAAAATTTAATGTTAGTAATTAAAAATTTACGAACCCAACTATTTTTATAGATTTTTCTTCCATGCATTCTATGAAATCTTTTTTCTCTTCAGCTACAGCCTTCTCCACTTTCTTGGTTTTCATAAAACCAAAAGATATTTTCTTTCCTTCCATGACTATTGTTTGTGTCTTACAAACGAAGAAAATAAAAAGCACTAAACATCAACACTGTAATTTAGGGTTAGGTAAGATCACATCTTGAAACTTCGTGGCAAAACATAATCAATATTTACAAAAACATTCAACGTCTAGCAAACGAACACAAACTAACAAATGCGAACAATATCTGTCTGTGAATACGAATTGCGAAACACTGAACAAATTGATTGATTGATGATGCTAATCACAATCAAACAATGCACTACCTCAGTGCCGTAGTATAGTTATTTTACTCTTTGCCTCAGTTTAAGTAAAGCCAACTCATAAAAAAAAAAAGTAAAGTCAACTCAAATGCCAAGCCATTATTAATTATAGTCCATAGTGCGTGGGACTTTTCTAGCCACGACAAAGTGCATGGAATTTATCTAGCCCCGACAAAGTGCGTGGGATTTTGTAAAATAAAATGAGTATAGATAGTGTTCTGTGCGTGCTGTACCTATTTTATAAGTATTATAATACAGATTTTAAAAAAAAAAGTTTAACGGCCTCGGATACTTGTCCATACAGCCAATTCTTTAGTAATATTGTCTTTATTTTGCATTAAAACGTTGATGTAAGACGTTTTAATGCTTCGATAAAGTTTTTGGAGTCGAAAGATTGACGGAATGTAGAGAAGTCCCTAAGAAAGAGGTGAACTGTTCGCGTTCCCGCGCAAAATTTACGGTCCACTTTTCTTGGTTACGACCCATACACCATGTTATTTCACCGAACTGTATATTGTTCACTCGCACGATACTTTGTTTTGCAAAATAACTCCACTTTGACGACCCAAAAATCACTATAAACAATAAAATTGGATTATTTTTTTTATACATAGCTGTACATATTAATCATTTCAATTATATAAAATAGATATATAAAGTTAAAAACATCAAATTAATCCAGTCACAAAAATTACACCTAACTTTAAAAGACGTCTTTACAAGGTTACGTAATTTTTCATTATCGAAAGTGGACAAATCGAAATCGACAGACTAAAAATATTTCAAAATCGGAGTAATGTAATATAAATGTTAAAAAATAATGATTTAATGAGCTTTGGTTGATGCTAAAAATTGCAATTATTAATAGTTTACGAAAAATTTTTAAATTTATTACATTCCATATGCGATAAAAAAAAACTAATTGATTTTCATGATTGTTCCAATTATTATTCTGATAATGATCACGATACTGACGTCTCACTGTTAAATCTTAATATATCTGATTTTCGTTTTATTTTATTCGCCATCCATAACTGTTTTTTTTTCGTTTGATAAGTCGAGTCAGTCCCATCACTAGGCACTTCAGTTTGACAGGTGTCATTCAAATCAAGCTATAGGACTATAGCCCATAACTATAGCCCATGAACCTACAAATTCGTGCTATAGCCATGGCTATAGACACTGAACAAGTAATTACTACGTTTTAAGAAGCGGGACTCCCATACTACAAGTTTATTGACAGTTGTAAAAAAGACGACGAGTACACACACAAAAGAAAAAACTGTTAGTGTTGTAACGATAGTGCTTTCGTAAATTTTGACAATACACTATTCATTATTAAATAATAGATACATTTTAAATCGATACTATAAAACGAGATAAATTAAAGGAGTATACATTTGAGGGTATTCGGTATTCATTGGACAGGTTCCGCTTCTAACTGTCGCGTTATACGCACGTATCGCTCCGCTGCTTCCGCCGTACCCGTTGTCTCGCTCAGTCGAGAGTTCTCATTTTATGGTTACAGGATAACGTGGTTTGCCCGCGGCTAAATCGGTGGAAACCTAACGGTGCCAACTAAGCCGGTTTAGTTAAACGCTTTAAAGCGGTTCTGTTCTTAGGGAGCAACAAGCAGCGCCTCTTTTAAGGCACTGAAAGTTTCCCTCTGCTGCCGGTACGCTGGGGGAGTACCTTGGCCCCTGGAGAGTCTGGTTGAGAGAGCGAGGTGTTCCTCCTCGCTTTTGAGGGACTAGGAGAACTCCCGTCAGCCACTGCCGGGCGTGTCCCCCCTTCCTCTCCTGCGTTTCCATCCCTGAGGGAGCATATCCCGCGTTCGCCCGGGCCCTCCCGAAGCTACGTTGGGCGTAGGCGACACACCCTACTTTGTAGTTTACCTACTTAGTAGTACACCGATACACATTTGTCTTTACAAACTTAGTTATTTGCTCCACCTTCCCCTTACTTTTTATTGTATCCTACCTAACCCAAAGGTTGTCTGGAAGAAATCGCTCTTAGCGATAAGGCCGCCTATATTGTACATCTTTTTATAAGCATTTGATTGTAATTACCTTGTTTGGTGTGCAATAAAGAATATTCTATCTATCTATTGTATCAACTCGCCCCAGACCTGTACTACACCCGCAGGGAAGGGAGGTACACATAGTGTACACCTCCGAGTTTCTAGCCGGTTCTTCTCGGAGGTTTCGACTTGTGTACCGGTAGTAGAGTCACGTTAACACGGAACCCGCCGTAATGGCGGACCAATCCCTGCTGGGGGAACTTTTTAAACAGGATAGTCCCCTCTCCCCCGCCCTGCCTCGCTCGGAGGAGCCGGAGGAGGCAGCGCCCTCCGCGCACCCACCGCCTTCCCGCCCCTCCGCGCCCTCAACTCCGTCCCACTTGCGCTCGCCGCTCCCGCTGGCACAGCCAAACACGCTCTCGCCCTCGGAGGATCACCAACATGCGCAGTCATGCCCCCCTCTCCCGCCCCAGTTGCTGAAATGGAGTGCGACTCTCCGGAATCGGACACCACCTCATCTTCTTCCACCGATGATGAATTCATCACGGTAAAACGCGCAAAGCGCGCGCGCAAATAGCGCAAAACCCCGCCCCCACCGCGCCCGGCTAAGGTCGTTAAGACCCAAAAGAAGCCTTAACCGACGGGCGCCTCTCAACCATCTGGGACTAAGGCCACCACCCCTCTAAGGCCCCTCAGGCGAGGAAGGTGCCGCCTATCTACGTACAGGACAAATCGTCCTGGAACGTTATCAGTGCAAAATCGCGTTTTCGCACGCGAAAACATGTGCCGTAGGCATCAAGGTCGTAGTACCTACCTCGGGAGATCATCGCTCCCATACCACATTCCTCGACGGGAGGAATCATCCTCCTATCAAGGTTATCATAACTATCCCTCCCGGAGGAAAGGGAACTGTGGGTAATCATCCGCGGGCTCCCGAAGGAATTAGACAATCCTTCAAGACCTGCAAGGCCAGGGTTGTCTAGCCAGGCAGGTACACCGCCTCTATAAGGGTCGCAGCTGCGAACCTTTAGACCTGGTTCAGGTAGTCCTGGATCACTCGGCAGAGGGCAAGGCCGTCTTCAATGTGAAGACGATCTGCGCCATCCGCGGCCTCAAAATTGAACTCCCACGAAAGAAGGGGTTCCCTGGGCAGTGCCATCGCTGCTAATTATGTGGCGTAGCTTGTAAAGGGTGGCCACGGATCGGGTCGGCGAGGTTGCTTGCGGACCCGACCCGAAGTCGTAGATGGGGGAGGACGAGAAGGCATACGCCGAACTCAACTTCCCCCTCTAGCAGGCTAGTGGGCGTTGGGCTGGGGGGCTCAACGCTCGCATTGCACAGCTTGCCAGACTGGGGGTGGTTCCTGGTGTACAGGATTACCCATATTTTATGCCTGAGGCCCAGCATAGGCCGTACGTAGGCGGTGCATAGAAGGCATCCTAAGGGAAGCCCATACACTGTCAACATACGTTGCAAGGTACACCGCAGATCTTTTTAGTGGGTATGCTTTTTGGGCACTTTTGGAGTCCCACATAACCTACTACTGCCCCTGAAGTAGTAGGTATGCGTAATGCATTTTTTCCTGCGTAAACAAAAAAAAAAAAGGTTAATTTGATACTTAGTCCACCTATTCCTAGTATTGTCTAATACTCGATCCAAGTACCTATTCCACCTAATTCAGTAGTTTCGTTCGGGTAGTAATTTGTCAGACTAGACGTCGACTAGTGCTAATCAACGTAGAAACAGGTTTTTTTGGGTAGAAATTAGAAGTGAGCAAGATGACAAAATGCAGAAATAAAAATAATAATTTTATCATGTCTTTTTTGTATGACATTTGCAAAGGTAAAATAGATTCCATTGAACTCTTGTCGCTCTTCATGAATTTTAATTGTCCATCCTATCGTACTCGACACACCTCCTCCACTCTCTTCCATGTGCCTTTCTCCCGTACCAATTATGCTAAGAACTCCGTTATGTGCCGTATACTAGGGCTGTATAATAAATTATTTTCTGCGGTCGATCCTTTTCATTTGAGCAAAAATGTTTTTAAAAAAAAAATTTTGGACCTCCTTGAGGTGTAACATTAATTAATTAACCGATGTGTGGTGAATGTATACACGAATGTTTACATTGTTACATTTTTAGATTTACTACACAAAACTATATTACACACACATTCTCTCATACACTCACACACACACACACAAACACACACACACACACACACACACACACACACACACACACACACACACACACGCACACGCATACACACAAATGCAGAGCACACAGTACAACCGTAGCGCGCTTCTTAACTTTAAGATTGTTAATAATAAAGTAAATCCGTTATTGGCTATTGCTAAAATGTAAAACAATGTATTTTTAAAAGCTGTGGATTTTGTTAAATAAAAATAAATAAATAAATAAATAAATGAATCATGTTTTCGAACGTTATCTACATACAAATAAGACATAAATTTAATTTATTCCACAACACTACGCATGCACCTTTTCCTCTAGCATCTAGTCTTGCACTTATCTATGGAATCTAAGTTGATGGTGTTAAAGTCGAAAATCGTTAAATAGAGAGCAATACTAGGTGTGCATGATAGACTGCGTATGTATGCGAATTAGGGTCGAAAAACGTATAATTTCTAAAAATACTAAGTGGTTTAGAAAATAAGAATATATGCCGCCTTATAATCTAAAATACCTATTGCGTGGATCTGTTCTAGTAAATACGTTTCATCTCTACAAAGAAAGATGAGGGTGAAAAAATTCAAGTGACATTATTGACATTAATAAATTTTTATAAGATTTTATCTAGTCTGAATATAATTAAGACGACAGGATTCGAATGACTTAATGTAATCACAATCACAGATAAACAAGGCGCAATTTATGTTCCAAATTATGATTAAAATACTTTATTGTGAGTTGGTTGACAAGATTAACATGATTCGATTTTGATCACTAAATTATTCAATCGCAATCATGACATGATCCCATTTTTAATGCTGGCATTCTGGCAAGCCTTCTGAATGCCATAATTGGTTTAGAAAAAAAAACGTCACCTTACGTCGCCGTTCCCATACAATTTGTTTTTTCTTCCTAGTTTCGCAAGGCTGCTCATGGCTGGCTATAGCAGGTTTTTTTTCTTTAATATGTTTAACGGCCTCGGATACTTGTCCATACAGCCAATTCTTTAGTAATATTGTCTTTATTTTTCATTAAAACGTTGAATGAAGACGTTTTAATGCTTCGATGGAGTTTTTGGAGACAGTCGAAAGATTGAAGGAATGTAGAGAAGTCCCCAAGAAAGAGGTGAACTGTTCGCGTTCCCGCGCAAAATTCACGGTTCACTTTTCTTGGTTACGATCCGTACACCATGTTATTTCACCGAACTGTATATTTTTCACTCGCACGAAACTTTGTTTCGCAAAATAACACCACTTTTACGACCCAAAAATCACTAAAAATAATAAAAATTCGATAAAATAAAAACGGACTCCAAACGTATCTCACGAACTCCCGCTAAAAACGGGTGGTTTTTGGATAGTATAGCAGGCTATCGCCAACCAATTGACAGATAAGTTGACAACAAACGCCAAAAAGCGGCATAGGCCAGAGCTAAACTGCCTAGCCAAAGCTACCTATCTACCCAATGAATGAAACAAAACTGCCAACCAAGTACTATAAACTATGTCATGCCAAGAGATGCCAAGAGGAGTGATTACTTGTTCAGTGATGATTGCCAAATACCAACTTTTTTTTTGTTCCTTTCGGAAACGGCTAAGGTCTAAGACTATGCTGCCATATATAATATCATAAATACGCACTTACAAACTTACAATTAATAATAAATTTATTCAGTACCACAACAAAATTTTGCAATAATTAAAATAAACAACACTTTATAACACATGGTACTAAATAGGTATCTACTCAGCATATGTCGCGGCTTAAGGATGCCACAACGCTAGTCTTCCGCAGATACCTAGATTCTAGAGGGAACTGCCACGCGCAGCAAATGGAAACAAACATATTATAATTTAAGTAAATTAAGTAAGGAGCATAAACAATCCGTGACATTTTTAAATACAGGAAAAATGCATAAAATAAATTTCAACTTATCTATACTAATATTATAAAGCTGAAGAGTTTGTTTGTTTGTTTGTTTGAACGCGCTAATCTCAGGAAGTACTGGTTCGATTTGAAAAAATATTTTTGTGTTGGATAGTCCATTTATCGAGGAAGGCTTTAGGCTATATAACATTACGCTGCGACCAATACGAGCGAAACATCAGTGAAAAATATTGCAAAAATAATCGAATTCTTATTAACAGAAATTGACGCAGACGACGTCGCGGGAAACAGCTAGTCCCTTATAAGCAAAATGTTCTACCTGCTGTGACTGATGATTTCTTGAATCAATGTCTCTGGCTTTAACTTTGTTTTTGTAAATTTAATAAATGCACAGTGCACAGTGTGGTACATAATATGTTTAAGGGTGGCGGGATATAGTTCCAACATTTCGTCGCAGAGTAACGAAAGCTCCCACGAAATGCAGCTGTTCTGTGAGTTGGACAACCGAGACGAATCGCAGTTCTAATTCGATTGGAGAAAAACAACTTATCATACAAATATGAAGGTGATTTTGATTGTACCAATCCAAATAGAAGACAGACATAATGAAGTGAGCGTCGCGACTGCATATTAATAAGATTGCTTTGATTAAGAAACGGAGTGACATGGGCCCTATGAGGAATGGCAAAACAAAATCGTGCACACGAATTTTGGACACGCTGAATTATCTTCTTCGTGTAACCAAAGAGACACTCACCTATTACTGTATCAGCATAGTTAAGCATTATCTTATCTGTAGTTAAGCTTACAAAGTATAAAAGTTTCACAAAGTTTGATTCTCATATCAACATCTAAGAAGTTTCCAACTTGATACAGTACCCTAAGCCTATAGTAGCAATTTTTCACCGTTTCTAGAACATGATAATGAAACAGCAACCTATCATCCATAAGGACCCCTAGATTTCGGGCTTTCGTCGCTCGTTCGATACACAGATCTCCTATCTTGAATGCAGGATTGAATTCATTTATGCTGTTTATCTGAAAGGTGGAACCAAGAACTAAGAACTTAGATTTAAAAGGGTTTAGAACCAAACAATTTTTTTGGGTCCATCTCGCAATTACCTGTAAGTCGGCATTAATTTTTTCCACGGCATTTAATGTTTCGTTAGCTTTGAAAGATAAGTGTATCTGCATCCGCATACAAGTGGTAGTTACAGTTCTCGATACAAGTAATTACATCTGCACTATACAACAGAAATAAAATCGGACCTACGTAGTTTCGAACCCTGTGGAACACCTCGACTCAGGGGAGAAGAATCTGAATATGATTTAGTCCCATCTTCGCCAACCATCTCCACTCGCTGAGATCTCCCACAAAGGAAGCTGGCAAACCACTTTAACGTGGTAGGTACAATCGAAACCATAAAAAGATAGTTTGGATAGTAACAAATTGTGATTTAAGGTATGGAACGCACGAGAGAAGTCCAGAAGATATCGTCTGACATCTGACATATCTGCTGACAAGATATCGTCAACAACGTCCAACAAGGCCGTGGCTGTGCTATAGCCAGACCTGAATCCATTGTTTTTGGGGCAACAAATTGTTTGCATTTTTGATAAAAAAAGGAAGAATACTAATAGGTCTAAGATCTTGAAGTTCACTAGGGGTTGTCTTTTTGGGAATTGGTTTGACGAAAGCCTCCTTCCAGATATCAGGGAAAATGCCAGTTTGAATTGACATATTTATCAGCGACGTTATAGCTTTAAGTGTCCGTGGCAATGTCAATAGTATCATGCCGCGGGTGATTCCATCCAAACCTAAAGCATTACTTGAAATATTTGCATTTGTTTTTAAGATGTATGACTCATCAACTGTATGCAGGCTAAACGATGAAGAATAATTGAACCTATGATACTCGAAATAAATCAAATCTGATATGTTAACGTTATCACTAATAGGAATATTGAGGAAATGGCTATTTATAACATTAGGGTTTCCAATATGAGATGGTATTGACGTTTGTTTATTTTTAAAATCGACTAAATACCTTTTCATATTATTCCGCAATTGTTTTGAATTTTTAGACTGTTGATTAATATTTTGTCGGAAAAATGCTGCCCTTTCAGTAAAAAGGGCCATTTACGATAGACTTTAGTTCCTTGTAATATTTGACGTCGGAATCTTGTTTTGTAAGACGGCATTTATTATTATGGGCTTCGTCCCAAAGATTTATCATCTGCTTGACAGTAGGGATATCCAGGGGTAACTTTGCTTTTTTTTTTACAAATAATGGGCTTGCTCTTGACTACATACTTAACTATTGCTAAAAATTACGAAACAAAGTCCATCTTTCTCTTTTCGTTTCCCGCGCAACAACACCAAGTACCTACCAACAGGTGAACAATGTTCACCTCATAAAATTAGGATGTTCACCTGTTGGTAGGTGAACACTTTTTCAACTTGTCCCCCAAACAAGATGGTTCTCTTAATAATCTGTGAAGATGGTTCTCCTTTCTTTTAGTCACTTTAATACTTATTCTTATTGGCAGTTACCACTAACCATAGGTAGGACTATGCTGTGGAAGCCTATAAGTACAGAATAGAAAAATGCGCAGCAATGAATGAGCCGATGATATAATGGCCAGCTTGTATTATACGTTACAAGAAGGCTTAGAGCATATAATCAAAGCAAGAAGGGTTAGTAAAGTTTAATATTTCTGGCAACTGGCAATAAAAGTAAACCAAAGACAAATGCTTTCTACAAACATACAAACAAAACACAATCGTAGTAGATTTTTATTTTGACAGTGACGTGTTGGTAAAAATTCAAAAACAAAATACAAAAAACATGACGCAAAATCTGAAATTATGATTTAAAAATTATTGGGTACCTAGACTTTCGTAAGATAATACATTAAAATATAAAATTCTCGTGTACATCATTGCCTAGGCAAGTCATACTTGTGAGTACAAACAAACCCGTGATTGTATTTGCGAAGATGGTTCCAAGC
Organism: Anania crocealis; assembly: GCA_949315895.1. Lineage (NCBI taxonomy): Eukaryota > Metazoa > Arthropoda > Insecta > Lepidoptera > Crambidae > Anania > Anania crocealis. The sequence goes on along the minus strand of OX438879.1, from coordinate 6,666,788 downwards.
TCTGATCCGATGGAACAAGTCAGCATTATTCACACTGATAATTATTTTTCAGAAGCATCAAATGGACGGGTCCAATATAGAGAACAGTGACTCCGATTCAGGAGAAAGCTGGTCCTTAGTAGAGAACATTCCATCTTATGGAGACGATGTTCCGGAATTCCCGGAAAGTGCTCCTACAAATGATCAGTAAGTTTAGTTATAACAGCTATTTTGCTATTACCTAGTTCTTAGCTCATTTACCCTTTATCATTACTTAGTATTATTTTAGCTAATAACAAATTGACCTTGAACAAATAGGGCACAAAAAGTCACTCTACACCATTTACTAATCATCAACCTTGAACCTTTTATATAATTATTCATGTTATCAGATGTTATTCAATCTTATTATTAACCCTTTGATGATTGGATATTCCAGACAAATAAAATCAATTGTTATCGTACCAACCGGTTGTCTCTTGGGGTTCAAAGCGTTAATGATAATACAAAAGCCATTTCAAGAATTAGAACAGCAATAATTCACACTAAACTTCTTTAATGCCTCGATCGTGAGTTATTCCAGACACAATTAAAATCAATTGTTATCGCGGCATGCGCGTGCCTCCTGGGGGTTGAGGGATTAAACAAATGTTTGCTCAATCAAATGATCACAAAAGTAAAATGTAGGTACAATAAGGCTGCCTTCACAATGCTGATTTTGTGCATAATAATGATTTTTAAATTATGATTATAATTTTAATTAATGATTTCATTTTTTTTTAAAGTTTTTTTTTTGTTACAGTGGTATGACAGATGCCAATATAGAAAAAGATGAAGACACTGATGGTATATCCATTATTAGTGATAGCGATCCTGAACCATCTATGTCCTTTGAACATAAATACAACAGCAATATTAATGACTCCCCTCACCTCCTCCCTCAGTATGTCACAATACATCCTCCAGATCCCAGCAATAATGAGCTTCATGAGTCTATGAGAAATAAAGATGATTTTCTTGGTGATAATGCCAAGCATAAAACATATGTACACAGAAGAAATAAAAGATTGAGTACAGTCCTAAACATTATTGTTTTGGGAAGTGTGATAACTGCTGCAGGTGTTGCGATTGGCCATATGTGGGGAGCCAAAAATGATTGTGCAATAAACACTACACCATCTGTGAACAAAATACTGTCAAGCCTCTACAGGCTTCAAGAAGAAAATGCTTATTTGCGAAGTAAGTTAAAAGAGTTAACTATGGTTAATGATTTACAGCCAGGAAAGTCTAGTACTGAAAACGCACAGAACAAATGTAAGAAAGTCTTTGAAGACTCACTTAACAACATTTCAGGAAAACCAACTAAATGTGTTGACAATAATGATGATAACCCAAGATTTTTAGGTATCCATATGATTGACTCAGAGAATGGAAAAGATTTCTTAAAAGATATTGACAAACTAAAGCAAGTCTACAAGCAAAACAGAAGTTGGTTAGATGAGGAAGTAAACAAGAGACTTCATGATGAGCAAATGTCAATTAAAAGAATAAAAAAAGATTTAAAATATGCTAAAAATAAGTTGACAAAAGAGTATTCTGAAGTGGAACATTTCGGAAATGTTTTAGAACCTATTATTGAATCAACTATTGATACATTGGCTGCAGAAAAAGTATCTATACCTATAAATGCTGATGAAAGTATTAATACCGCATCTGATAGAAAGGTAAGCTATGCAGATTCACTGAAATCTCAACAGAAACCCAAGGAAGGACATAACAACGAATTTGTTTTTGTTGGCAATAACATCAAAACTTTTAACAAGAAAAGACAAAATATTAAAGATGTGGACAATTTGTCTGGTCTCTCAGTGAGTGAAGATGAATTGAAAAAAGATGACCGATACATTGGGAACACACACAAACAAGGAAGAAAGAAACATGACAGACAAAAGTTACTCAAGAAACAGAAGAGGAAGAATAAGTATGAACAGTGGGAAATGAAAGGTGGTTATTTGAAGGACTTTGATGATATTACTGTATCATTATCCAATGAAAATGAATATATATTGAAAAGCTCTGTAAATTTTCTACCAAATAATCACATAAATCAATATATTGAAATAGACACAAGTTCTGGTAAACAGGATTCTACAATCAAACCAATTGTTGAAAAGAGCTATAAAAGCAGTGGTAAAAATAGAGAAAAAGATAGTGCTTGGTATGAAAAACGAGCTATGTTTAGGAATGAAGCTAGAAAGAAACTGGAAAATGAATTATTTGGTGAAACTAATATAACTCCCAATAATGCTGGATGGTATTTCCGTCGCATGCAGCGGCGAGAACAGTGCCGCGCCAAAGGGGATAACTCTACTTATAGAAAGCTTGCTAAACGCAATATGAACTTTAAAACGAAACATTAAATGCATTTATAAAGTACTCCTTTGGGGTTTAGTACAGTTGTAATGTTGCATTTAGGATTGAGTTGCGCAAGAGTGCCAGGAGGAGGGCTCCCTTGAGGGGATAACTAGCAGATGTATAAGTAGCAAAAAGGAACATTCTGAAAACCCTGCAATAAAAGGAAGCTATATATCAATATTATAAATCATAAGTCACAGTAGGAATGTATTGTTTAATATACATAGCTTCTACATGTTTCATCTATTTAGATACTAAATGTTTATCCTAACTTAATTTTTACTATAATGGTATATCAATTTCTTCATTTTAAATGTATTTTTTTTCATAAAATAAGATAGTACCTACTTAGACACTAAATGGTTAAGCAATGTAAGTAATGGCTTTTATAAATACCAAAATATACTTTCACGATATGCGGCCCAGTAACCAAAACAATCTTTATTGATTGGGATATTTGGTGAAAACTACCAGTGATGTATGATGTTATGGACCTAACAGTGTCCTCACAAGACCAGTAAGGTCAGGCTCAATTAGATTGTGAAAATGCCTCATTTTTTCTTGCCTTTTCGACTTTCACTACTTATTAATGCACTATTAGTATAGAATACTATTTTGAAATTTTAATAAATTGTTACAATAAATAAAACACATACATAGAGATACATGACTTTTATTAAAATATACTTAATATAAAAATCCTTAAATGTAACATAAATCAAATCATTTCATCGGAGTAATGTTCTTAATATAATAATAGTAATTTGTGCCTACCAATTGCATTAATCGGTTAACACCTATCGGCGTTTCTTATTCATCGCCAATTGCTCCACTGAAGACAAGGTTGATTGCGGCATTCACATCACCTGTAAGTTTAAAAAACTTACATAGTAAAAAGGATTTGTATAAGTTGCGCCGAACATAGTGATTACTTGCTCAGTGGCACCGAATACAAAGTCGCTATGAACTCGCTTTGTGTAAATTTTTGTGACAGAACAAAATTCGGTAACAACGAAAAATTATGAATGGTACCTATTTATTATAATTTCGGGGGTTATTCCCAGTTACGGAAGAGTTAACGATCGGGATATTCGAATAAATAATGAAGGAAATTTATCAATTTAATTTAGAATAGCAATAATTTAATTTTGAATAACAATGGACATTGTAATTTTGCTAATTAAATTTTTAACAGAAATAATAATGTAATTTTGAAAATCGATTGACATTGTGTAATACAATCCAGCTGCATATGCTATTTAGGTACTGGGTGTATATTTACTTATAATTGAAATTTAAAGAATATGTAAATAAAATTATTCCAATTGACATACTAGGATGATGATGATTTGATTGGTTTTTCTTTTTTGTTTGAGCAAGTGTTAACATTATTGAAGCAATTTTATTAATTTACTGATATATGAATTTATTGTTACTTTCATGATAATTAATTACTTATATAATATAACCTACATATAAATTTGCATGCCAACTAAATAAGGCAGAACCTTGTTGAATCTAGAACTCATTGTTTTCCATCTCAATGTACCACACACATAGATTTAATATACTGACAACTTTGTTGTGCAAATAAATGTTTGACTTTGACTTTGACTTATTTGAATGACTGATGACTTTGATTTGATCTATTTACTTGAAATACCTAATTTATTTCACAAAAGTAGAAATTGGTAGATATTTCGGTTCTTATTTACCTGAGCATATAAGCAAGGCCCGAACATTTAGAGCGTCGTCTACTAATCCCATCTCATGCATGTGTTGCAGTTGCGACACAAAGTTATCATCCCTGGTTGCTGGACTTTGGGATGATGATGCTGGAAAAAAGTTTTTACTTTCTTTTAAATGTAATATCTATGTGACATCCTAAAAAGGGAACAGGAGGTGCTGTTATTGGACACATAATTAAAAATTACAAACATTTGTCTATTTACGATCGGGGAAGGTTGATCGGTGCATGTACAGTTAAAGTAAAGTCTACCTTTCATAACTAACAATACAATCAAGAAATTTTGTATTTGTTGATAAGCTGTTGTTCTATACAGCAAAAATACTTATAGTTTTCAGGCACGATGATTGCCGTTGATTTGTTTTTTGGCACTAACTGAAGTGGTGGATTATTTCGACTTTTGGCCATTAAAAATGTTTGTAAGAATATATATATCAACCCTATTTTTCTTATTTGGTAGTGGAATTTGCTTATCAAGATCAAGATTAATTACCAAGATTTAAAAAAAAAACTTGAAATCGGTCAAACGCGTTAAAATTAAACGTTGTCAAACATGAAATAAACATAAGCGTCGAAATAGTAACCCTCTATTACTTTTTTGATTTTCATAATAACATTGTTGATGACAACAATGATGGCAGTGTTATAAAGACTCAATTTCTGTACCCGCTGTGCTTTGATCCATTGGCGTACCAGCAGAATTTCTAGTTGTGCCCGCTCGGTTTATAGCCTCTGATATCGCCTCGCTAAACATTTCCGGCGTGATCATCGATCGGCTAGTACCTACAAGATTAAACAAAGTAAATTATTGAGACAAATATATCAAAAGATAAGCCATGGAGTTTAAAAAAAATGCCATTGGCCCATCATCACTACTAAATTAGTATTGAACTCGACCCACCGGCCGGTCGTCGCCTGCAGCTGATGTCCCAATAGTTGGACATGAGGCAGTTTTAGTGTCGGTCGCGGTAGTCCGAACGAAGCCGTGGGCCGCCGTCATCAGATGTAGCAGACTTTCGTTCGTGTAGTAGTTACCTGAGGCAGTCGTGGTGCCGGCCTCTGTGGTACGAAAGTAGTCGTCGGCTGTTGCGAACTCTTCATTAGATTGTGTCTATGCTTTAAATTGACTTTCTAAAAAACTAACTATGTATTGATTGCCATTCAAAATTTTAAAAAAATCGCGTGTTCCTCTGTGGCCAGACCACAGTTTAGTACACAGATAGTCCGAAATAAAATCTACCTAAACTCTACCTTCATCGGTATATAAATATATTTTTAGTACCTCAACAGATAACTTTTTAATTAACAATTTATGTGGTCCGGCTGCGAAGCATTGCTCTCTCTCTGGCCGCGCCCACCTCAAATTAAATAAAGTATAATGAACTTTTAAGAAACCAATATCTGGAAAAATCTACCTAAAGAGTACCTTGCATTAGACAAGTATGGTCCATTAAACCCCTTTAGTTAAGGAGTTATTGGTCGTAGCATGTGGTCCGGCTATAAGGTATACTCTGCAGCCAGTAAATTTCGCAATATTTAATATGAACCATCCATAAATCCATTTAAATAATAGTACCTCTTCTCTACTCTTCGTTGATACTTTTTTTTCTCAAGAAACTATGCATTTTGATTAATTAACCTTTAAAGTATGTGGCGCGGCTAGGGAGGATTACTTTTAGCAAATATAACGAAATATGGTTATATTTGCTAAAAGTAATCCTCCCTAGCCGCGCCACTGGTACGAAAGCAGTCGTCGGCCGCCGTCATCAGCTGTAGCAAATGTGCGTTCGTGTAGTTACCTGAGGCAGTCTTAGTGCCGGCCTCTCTGGTACAAAAGCAGTCGTCGGCCGCCGTCATCAGCTGTAGCAGATGTGCGTTCGTGTAGTTACCTGAGGCAGTCTTAGTGCCGGCCTCTCTGGTACAAAAGCAGTCGTCGGCCGCCGTCATCAGCTGTAGCAGATGTGTGTTCGTGTAGTTACCTGAGGCTGTAGGCGTGCCGGCCTCAGTGGCAGACTCGGTGGTTCGAGCGGAATCGTCTGCCGCCGCCATCAGACGCAGCAAACTGTCCTGCGCGGCCCCGCTTCTGCTATGAGACCCCGACACTGCTTCTGTAGCCGCCTGCGCACGTCAAAAGTGTACAAATAAGCTCCATCCAGTAAATTTAAGCACAACATTCAGTAAATTTCAAGCATATCAAATCAAATCTACCTGCAAAGCAGCAGCTAACTGTTCTTGTGTAATAGGATTTCTTTCTGCTCCTTCTTCCGTTTCTTCCTCATCAGCATCATCATCTTCTGAGAGGGCTTCCAGGGAGTATGCAAATCCAGAAGTTGGCACTGCAAATAAGAAAGCAAATAACTGTGTCTATTTCATCTGATAATGTGCTTATATGTGTGATAAATATTATGTGTAGTAATTAGTTTCAATATTCTTAATTGTTCTATCACACTTACAATAAAGCAAGTCAGGATAGAATATATTATGCAAATTACTCTGCTCTAATTGTTAGGTTTAGTTAAAATTGTTTTAACTGTACTGTACAATTACATACACCCTGACTTGCTTTGTAAAAATCAATTAGGATAATATTGCGAGCCTAACCATCAGTAGAGGAGGCAGGAATAGAGCTCGAGCGCGCAAGGCGTATGAGCGTTCTTAACGCGTTGGGAAGGTCAGGGTGGACAGTGGCGCCACGTCTCATTGAAAGCACGTTATAACCAAGGGCCAAAAGAATCTCCACTTCGTGTAAGATGGATATTGTTGTACAATCTTCAGCCAGTGATGGCACATGCTCTATAATCTCCGCCATAGCAGTTTCATCATTGAGCAGCTGAAAGAAACAATCAAAATATATTAAACCAGAATGGAAAACTGTGTCAATTAAATGTGATTGTAATTTAATTGGCAGGGAGAAGTCCCCCTACATTTATAAAATCTATGTAAGATTAATCCCAATATGCATACCTAAACAGGCAAAGAAAGAGGCTGATGTTGGTTTCAAAGAGAAATGTTGCCTTCTTTACTCTTAGTCCTTCAAAGGTTAACTTTAGGGGTATTTAGATATAAGGTATACATTTAATTAATCTTAGAGAGAAATTTTATACTTCCTCATGATGGACTTTAGGCTCTTCAACTGCAAGCCTCATTGACTTCAATGCAGCTTTTTCCAGCTATTACTCTTCCTAACCTGAGGACATCTAACAAAGGGGTGTGCTCAGAAAAGCTTGATAGGGTATGCAGTACCTGACTTAAAAAAACTTATTTATAAGAGTAATGCTGAGATCGGATTTTTATTTAGTTAGACAGTAGGCAGGGTATACGTGCTTTTGGCATGTATGTTACGCAAACAACTAGTCTCACACATGGTTACTCCAGTAGTACTTGTGAACTTTGGCTCGTAAATATGTTATCATCATTCATAAATAAATAAGAAATGTTATAAATAAATTACACACTTGCATGGCCCGAGTCCATCCAGGAGCGTTAGGCGTGCAACCTAGGAAACTGAGGGATGTGATCAATTGCAGTAGGTCTGCATATGTCGGAGGAGCTGGAGGGGGTGGCTTCAACTTCTTCTTCATAAGCACATGTACCATGTCACCATTCTTCACTCCACTGTCCAGAAGGGTAGCATCATCTTTTAATATTTTACCATGATGTATAAGCTCTGCAAAATAAAATTATGATATGCTTAGTAATAATGGTGGCATGCATATTGAATTAAAATTGAAATATAGCACATAACTAAAACTGTTTCTAGTGTAAATTGCCAATGGAAAATAAAAGGCTTTTTTTAAGCTATTGCATAGCTTCTATCGCGGGCCTTGAGCGCGGGGACCGAATCCAGAAATTCCGTAACGAAAAAACCTCACGCTCCCCACTCCGACGGGCACGGAGGTGTGGCTTGAAGGCCGTGCATCGTCTAACGTCGTTTCAGTTCGGCAGTCTTCGACACGGCGTTGTGTGCGTGCGATTAAACGTATTGTACGACTCTACGAAACTCGCACGAATCGAGACGAGCTGCTCCGAAATCGGACGAATACATAAGTAGCTGTTTATGAGAAAGTATATAGGTGTATAGGTATTTATGTACAACAGTGAATAGCTGTACTTGTAAAATTTGTGTATAAAGTGTTTTGAATATGAATGAACAAAGTGCATTTATTCATCGCACTTTACTGGAGTACACTGAAGAAGGGTCGAAAATACTTGGTACAAATGGTAATAAATTTCCACTTATCTTGGCTGGCGATTTCAACATTAACTTCGCTGATAAAAAATCAGAACGGTTGACAACTTTTCTATCAAAAACATTGAATTTGAAAATGAATAATGATCCACAAGAGTCCACAACAAAATATGGGACCACCATTGACGCGGTATTTTCTAGGTATTTAGAGGATATTAAGTCGCAAACTTATGTTTCTTATTTCAGTTATCATAAACCTATAGTTTCAATGATAAATATTCCTGAATAACCAACAGCTACTGTAACATAATAAAACCCACATGTATTATAAAATAATAAAAATATTTTAAACAATATATATTTTTATTTATTTAATAAAAGAAAATTTTGTTTTCTTATCGGTCACCACGCTCAAAAAGTGTAACTTGCATTAATATCAAAGAAAAAGAAATACTGCATAAATAAAATAAATAAATAATTATAATTGCATAAGTTGATACAAAATGCTATGCAATAGCTTTACCGCGGCAGTCCCCGAGTGCCACACGTCTTTTTTTATTATTTAATTTTATTTTTATTTATTTAGTCATGTTAAAACAAAACTGTTAATGAAGAGCATGTTAAACAGTGATATTTTGGTCAAATTAATCTGTATAACAACTATAAAGCCCTGAGTGTTACTTTCAAAGCTTTTTTTTTAAATCCCTAACACTTTACAAATGAAATTTTTATGCATAATAACATATGCAAGTCCTTCCGGCAGATAACTCTATATCTACCTAAGAAATTCCTGTACCCATCATTGATATGGTAATTTGATTTCAATGATTGAGGTTTTTTTTTTATCTAAAACACTTTATTACCTTGGACAAATAAACCACTGGACGTGCAATGACAGGCAATTTCGCTTGTGTGCCCCCTTGGCAACGAAGCGGGCTTTTTAGCCTCACTTACATGTGACGTCTTGTCAGTAGGGTTTCAGAGCTCGGTGAGAAACATGTCGAGAAAAATGGGTAAATGTGCCGTATTTTTGTGTAAAAATTATAGCGGCAAGACAAAAAATATTTCTTTTCATCCGTAAGTAACTTTTTATCCAAATATAGCTGCAAATTTTTCTTAAAATAGTGAAATGCGTTTTTCTAGAGAAAAGTTACATTGCCATTTAAAAAAGTAGTGGTCAGCTACAACAAAATCAAAAAGATGACGTATACTTCATTTGGTAGGATTATCATACGTTCATCATTCGTTCCCTTGTAATGGATTGGGACGTAGACTCTAAATGATACACAAATCTTCCGTGGAGTCAGTTCTTTATTTACCAATGATGGCTAGCCTTATATACTACTTAACAGTACGTGACAAGAGAGGCAAGCGTGACTATTTTCAAGGAAGATATTGTTTTAATTCAATATCACGTCCCATAGGTACGTGATACAATTTGTCATCACATACCACACCTCCCTTGAAATGTTCAGGCATCCCTCCCTTGAAAGAAAAAATTTTATTTGATAAAAAAAACTTAGCGCTATTCTTATAAACTACAAATTCCTTAGTATTTTAACATCATATTTATAACCTAAGTAAATTATCTAAATCTAACGAATAATTATCGTACGTATACATAGATCGTTTTTTTTTTAAACCTAATTACTAGGTACATTACATATTTTCCCAAAAACTAACTCATATTAGGTAGTTACCTACTCCAAAAAAATTTTTTTTTGTATTTATTAGATACTCTTAAGTCATTTTATTTACGCCTTGTGTTACCACTTGTCGGTAATAAATGATAAATAATCATTATACAAATATAACACGTAATCAGTCAACTTCGGCATTACCGACACACAAGTTATGTCATAATCACAGTAATTCCTAATTTTTAACCAAGTTTTGGGCCAAATTTTATATATAACTTTTATTGAACCCATTTTTAAACAACTTCGACAATATAATGTCTTTTACATAATTCTATCAGGTCTCCTATCGTTGCGTCTCGGCGCGCCTCCGTTAGTAGAGATTCCTGATTTTAATAACTATCAAAGTCATTACATATTAGCACTTTTTGCTTTATTTATTCTCATTTTAAAAGTTTGATATAAACAAATATCTAAACTTACATCACTTTGTGATTTTTCAAATAATAACAACAAACAACTCTTGGTTGCCTATATAGTCAATAGGAAGCTCCTAATATTCGCTTCTAGAAATATGGGTTTAAAATTCATGGCTCGTTTCTTTGAACGAGTTACAACTCCCACAAAATTAATATTTTTAACGAAATATCCGATTTCGATATTTAAGTATATATAACTTTAATAAGTTAGGCACATTAACACACACTTTAACAAATTATGGTACATATTTACCTTTCAAGGTAATTCACTTATTTGGGCCTATCATCGGTCCCTTATACTTAATACACATTTAAAAGATACAGATTATTTATTTACTGTCGAGTTTTACATTTGACTACGACATTTTATTCCTTAACCACTTGCTATCATTTCGAAATGCATAGCCTAATTAACTGTACCTTGTACCATTGTTATTTCAAATATCGTAACATACATAACGAGTCCCCTTTTAAGATCCTAGATCTCCAACCGTTTCCATAGAGAATTCTCGATTACACTATGATTCAACTGAAGGATTTGACTACGTATTATACTACTCGTGTGTATTCTACCTTTTATCATTTCTCTTTGAGATACCTTACTTTACAAATACCCATATTATCAAATCGTCACAAACGAAAAATTCGGCTACGAAACCAATAGAATACTATTATGTTAATTATGTTTCGAGACAGCCGCGAAAAGAAAGAAAATAATTACAATCCCGAGTACAATAAATTATGTATTAATTAACGCGAATTGCGACGAGTCAGCAAGGTCTGGGCCGTGCATATTATAATAACTCAACAAATTTCAGGGTCACTGTCAGTGCAGCAATAGTTTCACGTCATTCTAAATTATAAGAGTGTGCATTTTACAGTCGACACAATATTTGCAATTCTGCAGCATCTATTCCTTCTTTTACATAAGTCTAAATATATGTATTACATCAATAAGTTTATTAACATTTTAAAAATATGATTTCTTTAAAAAAATACCAATTTCTGTATCATAAAATATCAAACAGATTATGATCCAATTTTAAAAAAGTATTGTTTTCCATCCAACAAAATTAATTGGTAGCGTACACAAAAGTAAAACATAAAAACCACATGAGTACCTAATGTAAAATAAAACGGAACAATGAAAACCTAAAGCATTCAAAATGCTTTATTCGCAACTATATTAATCACAGTTATGTACTTACTAATAAATTAGGTAAGTAGGTACATTAAAATTTTAAGTGGTTGGACCCATCTAATCATACTATAATTTTACCCTATTAAATTAAAATATTATAATAAAAATCAAAGTAAAAACCTAAAAAACCATCTTTCCGGTGTCTTCATTCGATCCTCCGGCATGATACACCCGGCACCAACTCTTCCTCCATCACGACACCAACAACTCCCGACAGCCAGCTTAGCTTGATATCCATCTGGCTCCAACAACACCCAGCAGCCAGGCACCGTCATTATCTTCTTAGTACAATTTTAATATTCGCCTTCTTGTTTAAAAAAAAAATTGTCTCTGAAACTTAGACTGTTCACTTGACTTTGAAAAAATAAAAAACTTATTTCTGATATTACTTAAATGCACAGCACTGCCCAAAAGGCAGCACTGTCACGGTCGCCATGTAATGGATTCGGACGTAGACTCTAAATGATACACAAGTCTTCCGTGGAGTCAGTTCTTTATTTACCAATGATGGCTAGCCTTATATACTACTTAACAGTACGTGACAAGAGAGGCAAGCGTGACTATTTTCAAGGAAGATATTGTTTTAATTCAATATCACGTCCCATAGGTACGTGATACAATTTGTCATCACATACCACACCCTAGTCAATTTAGTTTTAACTGTGCTTGACTAATAAATTTATAGTATAAATACTTTTGAAATAAAATGATAAATCTGTAAAATGATTAACTCTAGAGTAGATTAAAGTACCTAATCTTAAAAATACAACAGTTTGCTTTAAAATTTTAAACTTCATATTTTATTAAAATACATCCTATTAATGTAATTTCAGATTTCCTGTAGATCCATTAAGTAAAACAAAGTGGGTCAAAGCCGTCCGAAGAGAGGCAAAATGGATCCCTACAAAACACCACCAAATATGTGGTATCCATTTTACACCAGAGTGTTTTAATGCTAACGCAAAAAATCATAAGCGACTATTCGTACTGTAATTTCTGTTTTGGTAATAAAAATAAAAAGACAAATCTTTCCTTGAATAGTGTTTGGTTGGACAGTTTGTGACGTACTAAATTAATGTTAAAATAATTGTGAGACTAGGTCGCAACGTAAGCTAAAACTAGAGTTGAATGTACGATGGCTGGCCCGTACAGACCATTATGACCCTTTGGTAATGGTCTTTTCCCTTATTTATTCAAACACCTGAATTGGGTGTAACTACGAGGGCGGGTCAATAAGTCCGTGACTTTTTGAATTTCTGACCTCTTTACTGAAAAAGCAACACTACTCCTGTCAACAGGTATCTGTCAGTTGATTCCTATCAAAATTTGAACTTGCTGCGTCAGTTAGTTTGTGTTTGACAGCTATTTTTATCAGACTACCCAGTAATTTGAGGAAAAAATGGAAAAAGGTAAATTTCGTGTGCTTATTAAGCATTATTTTTTGCGAAAAAAAACCATTACCGAGACCAAGGCTAAGCTTGATAAATACTAAAGGGACTCTGCACCATCGATTTCAATAGTAAAAAAGTGGTTTACTGAATTTCGTTGTGGCCGTAAAAGCACTGAAGATGCCGAACGTCCTGGACGCCCAGTTGAGGTCTCTACACCCGAAACAATCGAAAAAATTCACGATATGGTGTTGGCCGACCGAAGATTGAAAGTGCAAGAGATTGTGGAAGCCGTAGGGATCTCGTATGGCTCAGTGGTTTCAATTTTAAAAGATCAATTGGGCATGAGAAAGCTTTCCGCAAGATGGGTGCCGCGTTTGCTCACAGTCGACCACAAACGCAATCGTGTAACAACTTCACAGGAAGGTTTGGCGTTGTTTAATCGCAATATGGAGGAGTTTTTGCGCCGTTTTGTAACCGTGGACGAAACATGGATCCATCACAACACACCAGAGACCAAACAACAGTCAAAACAGTGGGTTTCTAAGGGTGAATCGGCGCCAAAGAAGGCCAAGGTGGGTTTGTCAGCCAATAAAGTTATGGCGACTGTTTTTTGGGATGCACGTGGGATAATCCACATTGACTACCTTCAAAAGGGAAGAACAATCAATGGGGAATATTATGCCAACTTATTGGACCGCTTCAATGACGATTTGAAAAAAAGCCGACCTCATTTGGCCAAGAAAAAAGTTCTTTTCCACCAAGACAATGCAAGGGTGCACACATGTGCAGTTGCCATGGCAAAAATCCATGAATTGGGCTATGAATTGCTCCCTCATCCACCCTATTCTCCAGATTTGGCTCCGAGTGACTACTTTTTGTTCCCAAACCTGAAGAAATGGCTTGGTGGAAAAAGATTTGACTCCAATGATGAAGTCATCTCGCAAACAAAGGCCTATTTTGAGGACCTCGACAAATCATATTTTTTGGAAGGGATAAAAAAATTGGAGAAGCATTGGACAAAGTGTATAGAGCTCAAGGGAGACTACGTTGAAAAATAAAATGATTTATTTATCAAAAAATCTGTGTTTTATTCCAAAAGTCACGGACTTATTGACCCGCCCTCATATAACAGTTAAGTGTACTGTCAATTATATAAACATTTGTATCCTTAAAGTAGATTTATGTTGAACTTTTTTAATGTACCTTACATTACCGACTTGTATTTTCATTTACTTGAAACGACGGGCAATAAAAACTCTTTGTAGGTACTCGAATGCCAATTTCGCTTTTTACCCTTGCTTGTAATCGTTCTTGCTTGTCATTTGACAAAGAATTCTAAAATAATGGCTAAGTGTAATATCTAGATATCTGTTTGTTATTAAATGTGTAAATAAATACTTACCCAACGACGCAGATGGAACATTTGCTTTGTTTTCTGCTTCTGATTTGAGACGATCGACAGTGTTGTCCAAGCTAAAGTTTTCAAGTTTGTGCCGATTGATGGGTCCTGGTTTAATCTTGATGCCCAGAAATAAGCAAGTTGCTGCTTCCATTATTGATTCTCTCGATTCCTATTTTATGTTTCAAAGGGCTGCGGACGTTAATAGTCCTGCTCGAACTACAAATTACAATACAATTTATTTACTACAAAATCAAAATTTGGGCGTCACTGTGAATGACAGAGGACTGACAGATGTCATGAATGTTTTTTTTTTCGTATAAATTTCACGACTTTGGACGAGTCCATACAGCCTAGTCTTTAGTAATAATGTCAATTTATAATATTAGGGGTTAAAGTATGAAATTGCCGTTTTGTATGGACGAAATCGAGAAAAGTTATTTTTCCATACTAACAATTTTTGAACCTGAACTTTTTGCGATGCAATTAAAGGTAAAAGTTAGATGGTTATAAAGCTACGCATTATAGTGTTTAAATTTCTGAAAATCAAAGTATATAATACAAATATACTAAATTGAAGCAAGAAGGTCAGCTGACACATTGTAAGGGATCTTTTTAACGACTTCCTTTGAAGTAATAGGCACTAGTATTGCATTTTTTTTAGTCAAAAGTTACTTTATTTAGTTTTTGATACAATACAAAAAGAATTACGCAAGAATATGACTATACTTAAGAGCTATAAACTAAATAAAAAGTGGGAAAATAATCGGCAATTTCATACTTTAACCCCTATTATATATATGTACAATTTCATAAATACTTACATAGACTTATTTGCCCAACTTCACCTAAACCTAAACTAACCTAAGTCATTGCAATGTATGGGTGGTTTATACATTTCAATGATTACAGGAGTTTTACGCGAGAACGTGGATCAGAGTCAAAATAGAAAGTCAAAAGGCGCTCGCCTTTTCTTGTTTCTCACTTTTATTTGATTTATCCTACTCACTGACACATTATTATAACAATGCCACCATTTTATAACAATAAATGCCGTTTAGGATAATTTCACAAAATTACAAAACAAAGTCCATCTTTCTCTTCTCATTTCCCGCGCAAAAAAAACAATATCGTTTTCATAGACTTAGTACTTGTTTTGTTTCTTTCTAAACCGGCTAAATTCTAAAACGCAAAATTCACTGTCATGCATGCATGCAGCACATAGCACAGATTTCTTTTCATTTCAATGAGTCAGGTTATTTTTTGTATTTAATTGATTAAAAGTGACTGATCTAATGACATGACGGTATGGTGTCAGACTTTAGCTGGTTCCGAAACAAACAAAAAAAAAGTGACAAGACTTCAGACGTACTTGTAATTAAAAAAAAAACTTGAGACGTCACGTACGTCATCCCATTCCATTTGATTCCATGTTTTGTCACGAAAATATCCACATTATTCTATATTCGGTAACAAAAGTTTATAATGACCTCGGAGAAATGGTTAATATGAGCAATCAGACGAAACTCCAGGATATATCTCTAACTATTTTACAATCAACATCTTGACAAGGTAATAAAATGTCTTGAAAAAATGAAGAACGGATGTAACGACATAACAGAGGCTAAAGTTGCTGAACGCAACGAGAAAGCCAAAAAACTATATCGGTAAGATAAGATACTAAAAAAAATATTCTTATTATCTTTCAATTCAATATGTTTCTGTACCACTAACCTCGTAGGTAACATACCTCAACTAAAAGATCACACACATGTTTTACTCACTTATTTCAAAATGTTTTCAGCTATGTGACGGACGTAGCGAGACGTATCAGTGAACGGACCAGCACCTGCCAATCTATTCCTGACCTTTTCTCTACAGACTTAGAAGTTCAAAGGCAGAAACTCAGGGACAACTGTGAAAAACTTATTTTTCTAGACCCTGTTGGGTTAGGGAAAAAATGCTTAGAGCTCCTTTGGCGTAAAGTGTACTATGACACCGTGTGCACAGCTAAAAAGTTACGAGAAACAGACAATGAAAATGACAGCTATCTTTTCACTCACATTATTTGTGGGATAGGACATTTCCATCACTTTATTACTCGGATACAATCTGAGTTAAAGGTTAACTTTAAGGGTTTAGATTACCCAATGTTGCAGCAAGATGAAGAGGGTGATGAAATAAATGTCACACCTATTGAAGATGTATTGCAGTTTGGTTTTTCTGCTCTCCATTCAAGCTTGATATATCTGGGGGACTTGAGTCGCTATCAAGTGGAGATTTTCCAGTCCCTAGATCCATCAATAGCGGCTCGTTACTACCTTCAGGCTGCACATACGGACTTATCATCTGGTATGCCATTTAATCAGCTAGGAAATTTATATATGGATAAAAACTACAACTTGGATTCAGTCTGTTATTACATTCAATGCCTTAGTTGTGAAACACCATTTGAGGGAGCGATGGGCAATTTGACAAAGATTTTTGAAAAAAATAATCAATTTACTGATGTATTCCAAAACTCTGATTCTTTATTACAAGCAGAACATATTCAAATCACGATTGCAAACTTTCTTGCCCTTGTTGAAATATGGTATCTTGGCAAAACTGACACTAACATCCCACAAAGATGTAATACAATTGCTCATCAACTTAAAATTTGTATGGACTTCACTAAAACACCATTTCCAGATATTGATAAGAATCATGTTGAGTACACCCAAGCTATTGAAGAAGAATGTGTCAACCCAACTTATTTAAACCCTAATCTGGTGCATAAAATGGTGCAAATATGCTTATTCACCATGACAAAAATGGTTGAATCAGATGAAGTTAAAGCATTTGCTTGCAAAGCATTTACATTGGCATTACTTTCACAACTCCTACAAAAGTTACTGAAACAAGTAAAATACCTGGGGTTAAAAAATCCTGCAAGTAAATACAGAGGGAGGGTAATTCCTATTGAAGAATCAGAAATTAAATTGGTAGAGGATAAAGCAGAATCTATTAAGGAAAGTGAAGATGTTCTTAAAACTCCAGACACAAATGGGAACATAGACAGTGAAGAACTTCATTTAAAAGAAGTAGCTTCAGGTGGTGATGGAGATCCAGAAATATTGCAAAATGGTGAAAAAACCAAGAAACTCTCAAAAAGGCGTCGAAGGCGCCGTTTGGCTTCATCTGAGAGTTCTGACATGAGTAATGCAGAAACAGAGAGCAGTGAAATTGAAACTGATGAATCTTCTTCTGAAGAAGAACTTTCTGATTCATCATATGCATCTGATGATGACTCCAAAAGTGATGCCTCTGACAGTGAGGGCTCTGATACAGTAGTAATAATAGATAAGCAGAATGGAGATACCGATAATGAATCCACAAATAAAAATGTTGAAACCAATGGAATCACAGATACTGCAAACCATTATTTAAAAAATAATATTGAAAATGATGAAAAAGATATTGAACTGAATGAAATTGGAATACAAAATTTCCTACTTGGTGATAACTTCTTGCCAAGCATTAAATTGTTACAAGATTGGCTATATACAGAAAAGGATCTGATTCTCTCATGTGGTGATAGTGGAGAATCCCTTTTTCAATGTGTAGTAGACTTGCTTAACATTTTTACTTTTTACTTTAACCCTAAAAACAATACAAGTGGAAACAAAAGCAAGATATTGAATTATGCCAAACATATTGCCAATAAACTTAAACTTGAACATAAAAGTATACCTCTGCCCGAAGATGTGAACTTGAGAGGGGCAAATATTTGCAAATTTGACAAAAATGCAGCAGAGTGGCAATCTCTGGATAGATACAGACCATCACAGTATGATGAGAACATCATAAGGATTCTAAATTTTATAGATTTTGGAAGCCATATTGCAAATATTGTACCAAGAATCAGGTTTAACAGATCTATGAAAATATTTTACTTAAAAAAGCTTCACTCTCCTAAAGTACACTCTAAAGGAAATCACAAGAAGAGCCGGGAGTGGCACAATACCAAGAAACATCATGTAAGTGAATTTTTTTTAATTCTCTAGTAATTCATTTTTTTTTATCGAGGTATTTCATCAACTAACTTGATACATATGTTAGCAAAAGGGTTCTAAAGGTTTCCCAAATGTAATGTTAAGACAATACCCAGCAAAGCAATCATATTGTATTATACATATTAAATAATTATTATGCAAGTTACTGTTGGGGACAGCCCAGCATTCTATTTTTACCCGAGTACCATTGGCTATCTTTTGTTAAAAAAAAGCTACATGGCCAATTCTGAAACAACGTACTGGGGTACTTTGAAAAAAAAATTGCATTTATTACGAGTGGGGTATCAAATGAAAGAAGACAAAATTCTGAGTACAGAAATGATTAAACAATATGTCAAATATTCAGGGTGACTTTGATAATCATTGCATTTTCGTAGTTGGTAAACAGTTTTTCAAACTATTCAAACTTTTCAATCAGTTCAGTCCTGCTCCTTAATATTATATTGAACCCATCCTTGAGCATCTGCCAACATTGTTGCAACTGCAGAATCTGGGCAATCCCAGCAGCATGTTGTTGTATAGGACACGTCAATCGTTGGTTGTTTTCCATGTATTTCACACTATGTGATCCAAGTAAAACATAAGTATTAAACTGCAGGCTTACTCTTGACAAGTTCGAATTACGATCAAAATCGAATCGACGTCGAGAATCAGTGATTTGATACTCTGAAAAGTGAACCTAAACCTTTGAGTCGATTGTGATTACGTTATCAACCGAAAATGTTTAACGGATCGCCATTTTAGATCGATCTTGACTTGATTTTGATTTCGATTCGATTGAGTTTGTTCAGATTTTGGCTAGGTCGAATCGAGTACGAACTTAAATCAAATTCAAGAGTAAGGGGGCTGGTCACCCTGAATTGTACAAACCGGTCGGCTGTTTAATCTCAGACCTGATCCATATGACTATTGATTTCTATAGTGTATGGAATCACCCACATACAAGGGGTTTATGATTAATACCGGGCATGATCTCGGGTCTCAGGTTCGATTCCCGGGTCGGGCAACAAAAAAAGTTTCGAATTTTCGAACGTTGCTCGGGTTTGTGATCACCAACCCTCAATTGGCAAGCGTGGTGATTAAGCCAGTACCCATCATTGCTGTGGTAACTTGAATTCAATGATGGAGGCCTTTTCCCTGCAGTGGGAGAGTCCCTGTTACTTAAGGGGTTTATGTGGATCTGTGTTCTAGGAGGGTTCGAGCGGGCTGCTGCGTCGCCTCGGCCGCCTGTGGCTCACTGCGCAGGTGAGGGACCTAGAGCGAAGTGGCCGCGAAACAACCGACGCTCCCCCACTACTAGCACTCGACTCTGCGGCGCTGACCCAACACTTGCGTCGCGTGAAGCAGCTTCTGCGCGCACGCACCTTCGTTCTACTCGTCCCGACAGTCGGTTAGTACGAAATTCATTAGTGTAACAACAGTTTAGGTATAAGGCATAGATATATGAAATTTTAACCACCTTCCAAATTTTAATATATCAATCTACGAGACGAAAAACAAATGACGTATCTTTTCTTTTGGTATAGCTCAGTATAAAAATGTCAAGATAAAGCACTTCGAAACTGTCCGCCAAAAATCTAAAATTTTTGATACGACCGCCTAGCAATACTTTTTTTACGCAATGCACATCACATTCATTCATTACGATACTAATCATAAGTTTTTGATTTTCCCTTTATACCCAAACAGGCCTAAAACTGTAAACATTTTAATCTATATTAAATCTAATATTTAAGACGACCTCCGTGGCGGAGTGGCATACACACCGGTTCTCAAGGTGTCGCCTGCTCCGAGGTCCCGGGTTCGATTCCCGGACGGGCCAATGTAGAAAAAATGAGTTTTTTCTACATTTTCTCGGGTATGGGTGTTTGTGGTACCTTCGTTGTTTCTGGTTTCCAAAATACGAATGCTTTAAATAGTTATTCAAATTGGGATCAAAACAATGTATGTGTTGTTGTCCACATTTATTATTTATTTTATTTTTATTTTATATTGCGAAAAATATCTTCGGGTGATAACTTGATTTGCATTTTTTACTTTCAATTCAATTCAATTCAAATAATTTAATGCATTCCATAATGTTATAAAGGTGTTACAAGTTTTTAAATATAGTTTCATTATAGACCCTGTTCGGGCACAGCAATATAAATGTTAGTAGACAGAGAAGATGGCGCCATATAACTTATAACTTCATAAATGGGCTCTCAACACGATACTGAACGCCTACAAACATTTTTGAAAGTGGTAAAAATTTCATCCTGTATGCATATTAAGAACTAGATGCACAGTCGGATACAAATATGACACCTAAAACTGTCCTCGATTGTATGATTGACATTGATTTTTTGTGTCAACTTTATAAACTGGCCAAATTATGTCATTCATAAGCAACAGTATGGATATTAATATTGTATCTATCCGACTGACATAGGTTAAACTAAAAGTTGAATATGTCAACTGTCACTTTAAGTTTTCACTTGCCGCTGACTGAGTATCTAGTCTTTTAAATCACATCAATACTATTAGGTTTAGCTCCTTTCCCATAAAACTAGCTTATTCAATTAACCTGTTTACTTAATTCATTTTATTGCTGTTTCAGTTAACCATTTAGTAAATTATAACCTCAGAACATTTATGAACGATTGATCATAATCATAAAATCTTTTTTGTGGAACAACTGGTGAACATAGGGGTTATACAAATGATACGAGTACTTAGAACTAGCCGTGTCCTGCCACAAGGGCGTACAATATTTCGAAGTAACAAAATTGCAATAAAATAAGTTTTGCCTTAAAATATACAGCTTGCACATGCGAGTCAATATTATAGCTAATTAGTTTCGTCCGTCATAAATTCATTAATGGAATAAATCAATTCATTATTTACTTATTTATTTAAAAGAATGTCTCGTATGGATTTTGGTATTCGGTTAAAAATACGAAGAGCATTACAAAATATACTCTTGCTGAATAAGCTAGATCTGGCCCGAATCGAACACGGTTTATCATTATGGTGAGCTCGTGTCCTAAACTCAAACTTGTCTAGGTTAGATTTTATAAAAATTGCACAGTCAAAATATATAAACAGGGAAATGTTACAATATTTTTACTAGTAAAATATGGCTGACACGACTTATCTGATTTCAAACGATACATAGATCGAACGCAGCGTTTTTGAGCTCTAAATACCATTTCTCTGTCGGTACAATTATCCCAAAAAATTAAACCATATCTTAGTGTCGATGCTACATAGCTATAATAGGCCGTCAAAACTGCAGATTCGTTAACTATAGACTACAGTCTATAAAGAGCAAATGAAAACTGTCTTAGCTTTTTGCAGATATGATGTGATGTAGTACTCGTAATTCATTCATGTAAAAACAACGGCAGGTCTACCCAAAAAGTTATAGGTCATTGAATAGATTTCAACTTTAAGTCCAACAAGTACAGATCAATATCAATTGAGGAAATGTCTTAGAAATGTCTAAACGACTTATTGTATTTGAAACATGTGTGCGTAGTACCAAACAATGATCATACAGATTACGTAGATTACAAAAGACTGACGTCTGAACTGAAAGGAGAACTGAGGTGTAATTTTAAACATGCCAGTTAAACAGTAAATGTCTTTTTGATTGTCTTTTTGATTGTCTTTTACATTACTATCATTTTCGCTTTTTGTGTACAACCTTATGAAAGCAAAAAGGATACCATAATTAATTTTCAACTGAAAGGGCCATCTTTTTTAACTTACTTCAAAATTCACAAAGGTTTACAATTTTTCAGGCACTTTGATATTTTTCTGCCAAAACCACCTTACAAATTATTTATAGGCAGGAATAATATCACTTCTTTATCAGGCTGTTGCCCAGCTTAGAAATTTTGAGTAAAATCAGCTGTACGGGCATAGATTTATTGAGACGGTTATAATTATTTGATCAAGTATGTATATGGTGTTCTTTTGAACCTAAATTTTTAATAAATTAAAAAGTAAAGTAACAGCCTATAACACTACAATAATCTCAGTACAGTTTGAAGGCCTCCATCATTGAATTCATGTTACCACAGCAATAATGGGTACAGGCATAATCACCATTCTTGTCAAATGTGGGTTGGTAATCATCACAAACGGGAACGAAGCCAGGACCCTGAGATCTCGGCCCTGTATTCAAACCACAAGCCAGAGTAAGGCGTTTTAATATGAGCCTATTTTAATTTATAATTGTCGCCCGGTGCCAACATCCATATTGAGTGTTATTTTTTTTTATTTTAGTTCTGCAAGAGCTTGACGAGCTGAAGCGGGATCAGAGCGCGGCTCGCGACGCCATCCGCTGGCTGGAACTGCAACTACGCACCGGCTCGCGCTGCCTGCGCGCGCAACGACCCGGTCAAACGCGGCCTCTGTCACAACTCAACCTCCCACTAACGCGCAAGGCGCCCACGCACGTACACAACTTCATAAAGATACTCGAGTTCTGCAACCACTTCATCGGCGACGACAAGAACCAAGGCGGCCACGGCGATCCCGAGAACACCGCGCCGACCAAATCAGCCCCCCTACTCGTCCTACTCGTCGGTGACGAGCTCGCCCACGCGGAAGACTACGAGGAGTTCAGCCTGACCGGCGCCGCACGAGCGGCCGGAATCTCCATCGAAAACATCGTAGACTTCTACACGAAATGGCGTCAGACAGTACATAAAAATGGCAAAAAGAGATGAGAGAACCCTTAACGATCTAAGGTCTCGACAGTGCCGAAAGGAAAGACGACTCTTCACTTTCGAAACAAACTGACATCCCATTCAGAGGATATCGATTGGCATTATTGGGTGTTATGCTGTTGACGAGCGGGCGACAGCACACTATGAATAACGTGTTCGTTTTATTTTATTTTTACAGGATGGGCAGATGAGACACGTTTCTATCCCATATAAACTTGTTCGGAATAAAATGTTTAGGTATTAAATTACTCTTCATTATCATTCTAATCATCTTCCCTTTTCTTTTTTCTATGAATCATGTATCATTCTTCTCATAATCATGGTGTAATAGTCTCATCTTAGTTCATGAATTAGAGACATTGTCATTTCATTTCATTATTCAATTAATCTAATCAATTTAATCTTTGCATAATGACGACGTTTGTTACAAATAAGTATGTATTTTGGGTTCATGTTTGATTTCTATTATCTAAAGATTAATTTTCTATCCTTGAAATAAAGATGTTCACAAAAAAGATGTTTTATTTCAACAAAACCACTACTGCTCAACTGCTATATAAGTAGAATCCACAGGGTTAAGTTTAACAAGAGATTCACAAATATATATTTTAAATTCACTGTATTTCACTATTTAAACTTAAAAAATTATGTCTCAGGCGGGACTCGAACCTGCATCTGCTCGCATGCCCGCCTGACACATAATTTTTCGTTGCTTAAATATCATTTAAAGTATTTAAATAGCTGTTTTATCATGGTTTCATCTTAACCGACTGTCTGCAAAGAAGTCTCTTACGGGTGTTAAGGGTGCAAACTCCTAACATTTGATAAAACAACGCTGGCTTACAGCGATAAGAATATATAATACGCTTGAAAAATTGACGCCTATGACGTAGTGTCTCGGTGGCTAAATGGTAAAGCGCCGCGCCCGGCATGCGAGGAGATGCGGGTTCGAGTCCCGCCTGAGACATAATTTTTCAATTTTATATACTGATATTATAATTGCAATTGAATTGCTTAATTATCATATAAAGTATTCACTGTTTAGTTCAATCCACTAAAACTAGACTAAAAATTTAAAATATTTATACGAAGATATAAACCAAATCGCAATCCGCGGCTCCGCTAACTGGCTGCTCAGCCGATGATCGCCATGCTCCTGTGACCAAGTGTCTCGACCCCAAACGGCTCAAATATAGTGTAATACTAGATGTCCATCCTGGCTTTGAACGGGTTTACTAATGAAGATAAATGATAATGCAAGCAAATGGTCTGTTTATCTATTAATGACTATGTTGTGACCATACATTTTTCACGTGGATATTTCCAAAAGTTTTATTCCATACAAAATAATTTCTCCTGATATTTTTTATCATCCAATTTGGTGCAATTAAATGTTATTATTATAGATAATCTCCTTCAATATAAAAACGCCACGTGCCACTCTTAGCAGAATACTCTATGGGGGATCCATTTCGTTTTCAAGAATATGGTACTACAGCAGGTCCTGGTACTTGCGACCAAGGTTATTATTTAGAAGGCCTAATGATACCTATATTTGGTACGATCTTACTAATGCTGCTTTCGCCCGTTGATTTAGAAAAAGAATACTGTTACTACTGTTAAAACTGTCAATCAATTATAAGAGCTATTTGTAATACTACATGATATTACTGAACCATTACTGCAGAACAAGTAATCACTATGTTTGTGAATACTTTTAGATGACACATTATGCACAGCAATAGCACATTAAAATGTTTATTTTTTATACTTTATTTGATATTTTAGCAATTAAATTGCAATTATAATATCAGTATATAAAATTGAAAAATTATGTCTCAGGCGGGACTCGAACCCGCATCTCCTCGCGTTCGAGTCCCGCCTGAGACATAATTTTTCAAGTTTATATACTGATGTTTATTTTTATACTAATTGTTAAGTCACATAATATTCCGATTTAAGGGTAACAAATTATTGCTTAATATAAATTTGTGTTAAGTTATTATGACTGATACTAAAGGAAAATAAATAAAATTCACAGTATGTATTTCACTCTATATATTTATTATGATTATCTATTGCGTATTGATCAAATACTACTTAAATAAAAAAATAAGTTATGTAACAAACATAATATACACATGCAAATACAAACCATAGCCGAAATGAGCACATAAAAATATTTTAAAGAATTTCCGAGAGTTGCCTTACCTACTAGGTCTTCTTAAAACTAATAATATGCATGATTGAATACCAATGTATCAAATAATATAGGTATCGGAAACCTTACTTAAAATATGTGCATAAAATTACGTAACAACTTAATATTAAGTAATGCTTTTCTGATTTGTGTTCTTAAGTCACATGTTCTTATAAAATAAACTCAAAAATGAGATGTAAGATAATAAGTACTTATATTACAATATTAACATAACCACACAGTCATAATTTTTGCTGCAAAGGTTAATTAAAAACTCTTTAAGTTTTAACTTACATTATGATTCAATACAATAATGTACAAAATATACATTACCTTTTAACAATCTTTCAACAGTCTTATACTTTAGATATTCCTATACAGTATTGCACTTAATAGATTGAGAGTAATATGAATGTCATTACAATAACATAGCTTCTTAAGATTAATGCTAGCTGAAAAGACATATATTTAATAAAACTGGCAGACTTCTATTAAATCTCATAGTACATTTATTAACAAAATGTCTGAAGCCAGCTCTACACATCATTGTTAACTCTGTACATTATGCCATCTGTGGCATAACTTTCAATACTATAAAAAACATCAGCTAGCAACCTACTAATTGTATAAGCTGCTGTACAGTTGACCGATCCAATAAACATAGGTCAAAATCAAATGTTTGAGTAGTCACTTCATATCTTCCAGTTTCTGCTATGAGGTTTACGACTCGTTCCAGATCTTCATTATTATTGATTGTCATAATTCGTTTCTGTAAATCTCTTAGCTGTCCCATATATTCAGGAGACAAGTCTCCAGGCTCAGCATCTTCGCCTAGGCTACTTGAAACTCCATTGTCTTGTACTTTGGTCTCAACAGACATAGAACCACTACTCTCTCCTCTTTCTGGGTCATTGTTAGGAGGTGCTATGTCAGAAATCTTAGCAATTTTTCTATTCTCTGCATCTTCTTCCTCTGCAGCTTTCCGTTTGCGCCTTTTTTCTTCACGTTTCGAGGACTTGTCTTTGTGCTTCTTTGACTTTTCTTTTTGAGGCACAGGTGCTTCTACCACAACTTCTGGCTCAACTTCAGGTTCAGGATCCAGTTCTGGCTCGGGTGACGGTTCACGTTTCAGTGGCTCTGGTGAAGGATTTTCAACTTTAATCTTAGATTCCTCATCATCAGCCATTAATGAGCTCTCAGAATCAGAATGACTACTATTTAAATCTTCGATCCCCAGGTTTGATACTTTAGCCAGCCCACTTTTTGAACTGCATTGAGATGCTGTGTCAATAGATATTGGAGATCCTGGTTCAGGTATAAGACGTTCTTTAGGTATAGGTGTTTCCCTGCGCTCTACTACTTCAGGTTTTTCTGTGATAATTTCTCTATTCTTGTCGTGTTTATGTTTTTTCTCCTTACTTGACTCTTTATGTTTTTCCTTTGATTCATCGCGCTTTTTATCTTTTTTCTTATGTTTGTGTTTTCCAGATTCTCCTTTTTCTTTTGATTTTTGATGTTCTGGTCTATCTAGATTTTCTGATGGTGGTGTCTTTCTAAGATTTTCAATGGAAAACTTGTTGATAGGCTTTTCAGGTTTTGGTGGTTTTTCTTTAAGTGGAGGTGATTCTTTTATTTGTTCCTTCTCTTTAGGAACATCTCTTGGTTTTGTTATTTCTTTTACAATTTCTTTTGGTGGCGCCTCAAAAGTTAATTTTGGCGAATCTTTATTTTTATGGCTTTCTTTTTCTTTTTTATGCTCTCTTTTTTCTTTCCTTTCCTTATCCCTATCATGACTTTTTTTCTCTTTCTTCTTTTTCTCTTTAATATCTTTTTCTACTTTGACATCTGATGACTTTTCTTCAACTTTTTGCTTCTTTTGTTCTGCACTATCAGATATATGTTTTGAAGTTTTATAATCGTCTTTAAAACTGGTTGCGCTACTAGAACGTGGAGGAGGACTAGCTGCTTTTCTTATAGGGCTAATGCAACGCTTTTTAGAAATTTCTGGTGATGGAGGCCTTTCATTTGGTCTTTTTGCAATCTTCATCTCTTTCAGTTTATCCTGGTCTTTTGAATGACTTTTCACTTTATAAGATTTTACTTTATCTTTATCTTCTTTGATCTTTGATTTTTCTGACTTGATTTCTTTATGCTCATGCTTAGATTTCTTGTCTGAGCTAGACCGTTCTTTGTCTTTTTTATCTGATTTAGGTAAAGTGACATTTGTTTCAATTTTCTTGGGATCTGGTGATACTTTAGGTGGCTTTAAAATTGGCGGACCAAAAAGTTTCTCAAAACCACTAGTTCTATGGGGTAAATCATCTTTGTGTTCTTTTGACTTGTGTTTTTTTGGATTTTCCGAAGACAGTTTTGGTTTGCTAGTGAGCTGTTGTTTCTCTTCAGTAAAAGAGTCCCTGCTTCTGCTTTCTTGATCAGGATTTGTATAAAAGGCATTGTTACTAATAGGAAACCCTCCACCTTTTAACAATTTCTTTTTGAATTCATCATTGGGATTTTGAAAAATATAACGATCTTTTAAGAACCCACTTTGTTGTAAAGTAAAATCATAGGTAAATTTTATTTTCTTCGGCTCATCTTTATTTTTTAAGTATATTTCTATAGGAAATATAAAACCTGCATATCCTGATTCCTTAATAGAGAATGGTGGTTCCTTTACAACTGAAATAAAGAAAATAAAACATATTAAAGTGTTATACCCAAACATAACCACAGCACTGATCACACATCAGTACCAGATTTGATGAGACTTAGAATATACTTTACTGCTATTGCAATTTTTAAATATTTTTTAAATATTGAATGAAAATAAATACTTAAGACTAAATGAAATTAATAAAATGAGAAACATTTAACAAAATCTTGTTATGATTTTAAGCACAACAATTAGAACAAACAAATTACCTCTTCTGGGTTTCGGAAATGTTTCATGAAGATGAAATACCACTTTTTCTACAAAGTGACTAATATCAGCTCCTTCTTGCCCGCGTACAAAAACTTCCCAGTCATGAGTAAATCCTTCAGGTGTCTTTTTGGATCGTAATGAAGCTTCGTGACCAATTTCAAAATTTACTTTTATCGCCGACATTCTTGTTCCGAATTAGCTGAACTGCACAGTCTAAGTACGTAATATTTACATCTCAAAATGTTCGATTATAGTGGTTGGCAAAAATCTAACTTCTATCAGCGCGAAAGCACATATAACCGAACAGAACAATATTAGAACAATTTAAGCACATGAAAGTTCGTGTCACACAGATTTTTTTATTTATAACACTGATTTAGTATATCAAATGAAATTAATCTTTTAGCGCCCTTGTTATTTTGGTCCGCCATATTCTGATTCTAACCATCGACAACTTTTATTTTTAAATTATGCCATAGTACGCTAAAGCATTAAAGCAAATAGAAAGAAAAGCGCTGAGAAAAAAACTGTCACAATCACATTTTTTTTTATTGTTTAACGGCCTCGGATACTTGTCCATACAGCCAATTCTTTAGTATTATTGTCTTTATTTTGCATTAAAACGTTGATGTTAGACGTTTTAATGCTTCGATGGAATTTTTGGAGACAGTCGAAAGATTGAAGGAATGCAGTGAAGTCCCCAAGAAAGAGGTGAACTGTTCGCGTTCCCGCGCAAAATTCACGGTCCACTTTTCTTGGTTACGACCCATACACTATGTTATTTCACCGAACTGTATATTGTTCACTCGCACGACACTTTGTTTCGCAAAATAACACCACTTTTACGACCCAAAAATCACTATAAACAATAAAAATTCGAAAAAATAAATGGACTCCAAACGTATCTTACGAACTCCCGCCAAAAACTCCTCGTCACAATCACTATAGTAACCATAGACATATAAAGTAACTAGTATTTGCTGCGAAAATGTTTGAGCTTAATATTTATTTGATTTTAAAATACGATAAAAATACCTGACGCAACTGTCTTTCTTTAAATAGACTAACCCTTACCTTGTCTGATTCGACGTACCGCGTAAAACTCCATTGGTCATTATTGTAATGTGTGGCCACCATACTCATTTTTCGGATTTAGACTCAAACATGACCCTGCAAAGGCTCAGCAATATAATAATATACGATGTCATACGACGTATTCATTAGGAATGATGAATTTACACTAATGACTAGGCAGCATGGTCTCAGACCTTAGTTGGCTACGGAAGAAACAAAAACTTAAGAAATAGTCTGTAAAATATCAAAAAGTGGCCGTCATAAAAGTGGAAAGATTTTAAAAATCATAAACGTAGAATATAATAGACGGACAAAGCCTGCGAGATAGAAGAAAACCTCGGAAATCTAGCAAGATAGAAAAAGAAAACAAATCTTTTCGTTTCGTGACCTGTCGTATTTGACAGAGTGACATCCAGTGGCATATGCGATTTATGGTTCAACATTTTATGTAATTATCTAGTACATCGTAGATTATCTAAAGTAAATACAGTTTTATCTAACAATGGTCACCATGTTCTGTGAGTGCCTGTGGAGTCAACCACAAAAATAATCCAGAAAATTGCTCATTTCACAGGTAAATACGTAGAAAGTCGTCATCGTATAAACGTGTTATTTTTGTTGAATTTGATCTTGTTGTTAAGTTGTAAATATATAATTATTACAATCCACTTGTTCATTTTAATATTTTGTATAGATAAAGTTCTATGTATTGATTATTTACATTATTTTGGTGGATATATAATTTATCGAAATATTTTACATGTACGCTAGAGCTTGACTCAAATTTATCGATACTATTGTCGACATTTATCTTGAATGTTTCCGGAGAAATTTGATGTTATTTTACGTTTAGCGTCTCAAATGAATGTAAATGTTTATTCAGATTTTGTTTACTGGACTCCAAACGTATCTTACGAACTCCCGCCAAAAACTCCTCGTCACAATCACTATAGTAACCATAGACATATAAAGTAACTAGTATTTGCTGCGAAAATGTTTGAGCTTAATATTTATTTGATTTTAAAATACGATAAAAATACCTGACGCAACTGTCTTTCTTTAAATAGACTAACCCTTACCTTGTCTGATTCGACGTACCGCGTAAAACTCCATTGGTCATTATTGTAATGTGTGGCCACCATACTCATTTTTCGGATTTAGACTCAAACATGACCCTGCAAAGGCTCAGCAATATAATAATATACGATGTCATACGACGTATTCATTAGGAATGATGAATTTACACTAATGACTAGGCAGCATGGTCTCAGACCTTAGTTGGCTACGGAAGAAACAAAAACTTAAGAAATAGTCTGTAAAATATCAAAAAGTGGCCGTCATAAAAGTGGAAAGATTTTAAAAATCATAAACGTAGAATATAATAGACGGACAAAGCCTGCGAGATAGAAGAAAACCTCGGAAATCTAGCAAGATAGAAAAAGAAAACAAATCTTTTCGTTTCGTGACCTGTCGTATTTGACAGAGTGACATCCAGTGGCATATGCGATTTATGGTTCAACATTTTATGTAATTATCTAGTACATCGTAGATTATCTAAAGTAAATACAGTTTTATCTAACAATGGTCACCATGTTCTGTGAGTGCCTGTGGAGTCAACCACAAAAATAATCCAGAAAATTGCTCATTTCACAGGTAAATACGTAGAAAGTCGTCATCGTATAAACGTGTTATTTTTGTTGAATTTGATCTTGTTGTTAAGTTGTAAATATATAATTATTACAATCCACTTGTTCATTTTAATATTTTGTATAGATAAAGTTCTATGTATTGATTATTTACATTATTTTGGTGGATATATAATTTATCGAAATATTTTACATGTACGCTAGAGCTTGACTCAAATTTATCGATACTATTGTCGACATTTATCTTGAATGTTTCCGGAGAAATTTGATGTTATTTTACGTTTAGCGTCTCAAATGAATGTAAATGTTTATTCAGATTTTGTTTACTTGTTCTTATTCACTTACTTCCATTGATAAGCTCACACGGCACAGCAGATGACAAGGGAAAATCTTTTGAAGAAAGAAATAAAGAAACTAATTAACAATGGCTGTTTTTTTTTTTTATTAATTAAGACTGTTTATTTTTTAATTATACGTAAAAAATATACTCACCGGGCACATTTATCTGCCCACTATTATAGTTGTAAGAAGTGAGGGCGGTTAGGTATGCCGCAAAGTAGGTGCATAATCTCGAGATAAAAACAGTGTGACAGTAAACATTATTTTCCAAACGACAAACTGCAATTATTATCGATAGTCTAAAAATGTTAAAGGTACGTCACTAGTAAACACACATTGACAAATCAAAACTGGTCACGCATTATCGGGCTGTCAGTGGATCTACTTGTATCCTATATCTATGTTAAAAATGTGCCACATAATTTTAGATTAACATTTTGATACATACAAATCTATGTTTTGATATAAGTTTTTTTTTAAATGGCTCGCACGCCTTGTGCATTTGCCACGACGGAGTTTAAAGTTAGGGAAACGATTATTGAAAAAAGGTAGGAAATGGAAAAAAAACAGTTTCGGATCAGGTTAGTAGGAATAACAGTGTAATATTTTAATATATAAACTTATAATTTAATATTATTACTTGAAATAAATACAGATAGCATATTATAGACGTCATATGAGTTCATATATAATAAGGAAACAACTGAAGTAGGAAGAGGAATACGGATCCCTCCGTTTCATTTGTAGTCTAAACATAAAACTCAATAAAAAGCGTATCCAACAGGCAAAAAATAATAATTTATTAACAGTACCTACAATATAAAAATAAAGAAATAGATAAAAACAAACATATTTTCAACAAAAATCAACTGCAGATTTCAGCTTCAGTATCAAAGTAATAGGTAAAAATTTAATAAACACGACGTACTGTGGGGAGAAAAAATAATAACCGCAATATTTATATCGTTCCCACGTTCGTCTGTAATTTGCTGTTTTATGCAGGCGGCTTAGACTATTATTCTAAGGCAGGTGGACACTTTTTCAACTTGACTACAAACAAGATGGTTCTCCTTGTCTTCTAGTTTCCATGGTGACGATAAAACTGACACCAACCCAGCAGTTTTGAGCGGGAAGAAACGAAAATTGAAAGATGGACTTTGTTTTTTAATTTTTGTAAAATTATCCTAAGCGGCATTTATTGTAACGAAGTGGTGGCATTGTTATAATAATGTTACAGTGAGTAGGATAAATCAAATAAAAGTGAGAAATAGGAGCCTATTTGTCTCGGATCCACGTTCTCGCGTAAAACTTCTGTGATCCTTGAAATGTATAAACCACCCATATATTTCAATGAGGTAGGTTAGTTTAGGTTAAGTTATTATTTGCAAATAAGTATTTAGGATATTTATGTATTTATTCAGATTGTAAAATTCCTACTCATGACATGGCAGCATGGTCTCAGGCCTTTGCTGGTTCCCGGAACTGTCAGTCAACTGTTCTGTGCTGTCAACTGACTGACACACTCACCCACCTATCCATATTTCATACGGCTTAGCCAACAAATGTACTCTGTGGGCATAACCTTAAACCTACCTACCACCTTAATATATTGAGATTACTTCTAAACTAGTTACATACTCTTTGACCACTACCTTCTATTTTACTTTTTGATTACTGACGGACGACCGAGCGAGCTATCGGCTATCGCATCTCAAAGGAAAGTTATTCTTTTACTCCAAGTGTAAATTGCAATATAAGGTATAATTATGTCTGGTTTAATGGCAGCGATACTTCAGCCGTTGAGGTATGATAATCGTCGTTCGGCAATGGCAATGGGCCTAACCTTTTACTGGTACCTACCTATCACATTTACAAACGAATGTATGATTTCAGGTTTATTCGGCAAGGTTTACATGTTACATCTAGTATAACAATGAATACAAGTTTAGTGAAACCCGATTGCTTTTCGCTATCTTCAATTAGAACGAAAGTTCGTTGTTACTTTCCTCGTCCTAATGAGGTAAGAAGAGTTCGTCGTCATGGCTGGAATTTTAGAATGTCGACTCCAAATGGACGCAGAATAATTATGCGAAGGATGCTTAAAGGTAGACATGTTCTCAGTCACTAAATATATATTAATTTGTTTATTAGAATAGTAAAGATATGTGTAATTGTCAAATAAAATAAACTGATTTCAACAATTTTTAATCCTTTTATTTGTTCTAAGCAATATCTAACTTTAAAAAAAATTATTACAAAGCTTTATACTTAACTTCTAACCTCATTGAACTGTAAAAAAACCTCATGACTACTTTATCTATAACACTACAGTTGTGGTGGATGACCATATTGACCATTACAAGAAATTGGTATGTTTGAGCATGATATTCAATTAAAAGTGATGTCCCCCCCCCCCCTCATTGGTACTTATCATTTATTAAACCAGGTATGTTTTCACTATGTATAATGAATTTTATATTAAAAAGTCGTTTTTTAATACTTTTATTTTTAAAACCCACCATCATATTCGCTAACATTAAATGTAGGGCTTACAACAATGCATCTGGCTATCAGTTAAACAAATATTTTTGTTGTGAATCTTCAGAGTTAGTAGGAGATTTAGCTGGCTTTAATAGATTGGAAACTTCAGAGACAACTAATGTTGTCAATTTTATAATAGCCAAATGGGCAGCCAGTTGTAAAACCAGGGCTCCAAACCCTTTATACAAGCCTGCCACACCTTCTCTGGCAACCGTTGTGTGGTAACAATCCATGAAGCCCTCATATCCAGTCAAGATAGGTGTCACTGATGTGCCAGTGTCCAAATTATCAATAATGGTTCTTGTACCCTGTAAGTTTGGAAATTAGTAATTTTTACTGAATTTAAACAAAAAAAAAACACATGGATATCAATACAATTTATATTTTTATGTCTTACTTGTATATGCAGTCTATTAATGATTGTTTCCACAGGATAAAATAAGATCTCCATTGTTATAAAGGAGAATATATTGGCCTTCAAATTGATATCTTCAATGAATGGGTTTGGCGAACTCCTGTTATAGTTCATGTTGTATGAGTCACTCAATTCATGTTTGTTTCTTTGCTGGAAACGGATGACCTTTACAGTTATACTCCTTAGTAGTACACTGAAAGAAAAAAATAATTTACAACCCTCAATTTAAAAATGTCAGTACAAATTCAAAACTATATATATAATATAAAATCTTTATTTATACCTATAAGATATGATTACTATGATAAAAGCAATTTTTCATTATAATTGTTATAATAAACTTTAACAAGCAGCAAGGTTCTAGTCACATTTTATACAACTAAATGCTTCCTTACTGTGCCAGATATTTAGATACTCCCAGTGCAGCTGTGGGTAACACTATAGCCCATATAGGCAACATCCTCCCTCTACTCGGTGTTCCCCACTCTAGGATACGGACAAAGCCTTCCCTGAAAACGTCCAGCAAGGCTGGTTTGTCACTGGCGATGTCACTTTGTACAGTCTCTACAAGACTTGCAGAATAGAATGGTGTGATGATAGCCAAACTTGCACTGAAATAATGAATACAAATAAACTTTCTAAAGCATGTTTTGTTTTATTTTTCCTAATATGTATTCTGTATATTATGGTATACTTACCATGTTTTAGACAAATAAAGATATCTATTTTTTGTTATTTTTAATGCAAATAAAAATATCAGGAACATTTTTATTAATTAGTATCAAACATTTCCATGAGAACTTACCATTTTAAAGTTATGTGTTGAAGAAATTTCAACACCGAATTGCATTTGTCTATGTCCCTGGCAAACAGAAGTTTATGTTATTTTTAAACTTAAAACTTTATTTTTTGCAAATAATAATAATAATAATAAGCCCCCTAAAGTCCAACCTTTCGTCCGTGCTTGACCATCTAAGCCACGTGGGGGGCGGACACTCGCAATTAAGCTACTATGCGAGTGACCAACAAGGCAAGGGCAAACCCATCAGTATGGAGTTAAGAAGTAAACGTGTACGTATATTGCCGCTGCCCGGGGGCTATCGCCGGGGCACATCTGGAGCCGACGCTGGATGTCACAGCCTGCGAACCGTTGGTGGCGAGGAGCTGAACAGGCGGGCCCTCGTTGGGAATAAACCCGAAGATATTACAGCCGACCAAACAGAGGAGACATCATCAATAAGTAACAGTCTGATTCCATCATTAGTGACAAGTAACTCATCATATAGATGTTCTCCCTCTCCCTCATCAAGTAGTAGCATGCAGTTGGAGGATGTTGTGCAGACGACGATATTAGTCAATGATCCTGCACCCACCGTCAACAGCAAAAAATCACCTAGGAGATGGAGTCCTGAAATGAATGAATTTATCCTACGTGAATATCTTAAAATTACCAAATTAGACACGGATATAAAATCATACCTTTTACCATTACACCATAGTTTTGTCGATAAGTTCCCAAGTATGATAGATATAAGTAGGCAAAGAATCGGTGATCAACGACGAGCAATAATTTAAAAGAAGTTACTATCACAGGCGACTATAAATAAAATCTATAATGAGGTAAAAGCTGAACTACAAAACAACGTAACACCAGTCACAATTGAACATAATATCTCACCGGCAGTATCCACACATAACACCAGAAACACGAACACTCCACAAGTGCGAATGAGGTGGACAAAGGAGCAAAATGAGACGATTATGAGAGCATATTACAAAATAACACATCTAGTGACAACCATTACAGCTTACAGACAACCACTATACCAGACTTTCATCAACACTTTTCCACATCTTGCACACCTAACAGAACAAAGAATAGCTGATCAAAGGAGGCTTATTTTAATAAATAGGTATATTGATAGAGAAAGGCTCGAAACAATAAAAAACGAGGTTGCTGAGGAATTAAGACTAGAAAAAAATGCGACACAAAATGATGATGCTTATTATAATTTACTACAAAACACATTCACACATTCTGACACATTACCTATCACTCAACACACACATACACAACAATCACTGAAGGAACATACACTACCGATGGAGACTGAAGAAAATTTAGGAAACGAACTAGCAGCGCAACTAAAAGAAACACTAGAGCGATATGCAGTAGTAAACCCAGAAAGTAGGCCACGATTACCTAGACTAAGAGAAAAAAAAAACTTGTACAAACTTGTTAATTTATTTAATACAGATATCCTCCCTAAATTTTTAGATGACAATTTAAATATACTGTCAATTCACACACTAATATATTGCACTGCAGTTGTGATAAGTGAACGTTTAGGTTACAAAATACATCACAATACAGACACATACAAAAATAAGTTGTATCCTGATAAAAAACCATGGCAAATAAGGCTAGAAGGTGATATCGCAGCATTAAGGGCTGACATAGGAAGATTAAGCCAATACATCATTAATAACAACATATCAAAAAAACTAGTTCGGCAAGTTCAAACAATAATGCGCAATAATAAAGTACACTCATCACACGAAGGTAATAACACTACACCACAAGACGTCTTAGACACTCTTAAGCAAAAACTAGCTCTTAAATCACATAGATTAGCCCGATGTTTAAAAGCACTTCAAAGAAAAACAGATAACAAACTGTTTACCTCAAGCGAAAAAAGTTTTTACAGACAATTAGGAAGAAACACTAATGGTAGCACCGAAGATGAAAAAGCGGTACCAGAGAGAAACGATCTCAAGAATTACTGGGCAGAATTATGGGAAAAGCAAGAATATCACAATGAAGATGCAAAGTGGATTAAAGAAGAGGAAAGGTATGCTAATATAGAAGAAATGGGTTTCACAGACATAACAACAGAAGATATCGGAAAAGTTACAAGTAAAATGAAAAATTGGAAAGCAGCCGGAGTAGATTGGGTACAAAATTTTTGGTATAAAAAGCTGATAAGCCTACATCAAGTACTAGCTATAAAGTGCACAGAAATAATTAAAGGTGAAACTCAACTACCCGATTTTGCTACTATGGGCATGACCTATATGATACCAAAAAGCAGAGACACCAGTAACCCATCAAAATACAGACCGATAACGTGTTTGCCCACCTTGTATAAACTAATAACCTCTTGCTTAGCAAACAAAATAAACTCACACGTAGAAACACATAATATACTGGCAGAAGAACAAAAAGGTTGCAGGCAGGGCCATAAGGGGTGTAAAGAACAGCTTATTATTGATTCAACTATTCTAAAGCATGCAAACAAAAAAAATAGACATCTACATCTAACATATATAGACTATAGGAAAGCCTATGATAGTATACCTCACTCTTGGTTAGTAAGAATCTTGCAAATATATAAAATTAACCCTACAATAATCACATTTCTGGAGGATGCCATGACTAGATGGAAAACATTTTTGTCTCTCTCAACTGCAAGGACTAAAATAACTACAGAAGAAATCCAAGTCAGAAATGGCATTTTCCAGGGTGACTCTTTGAGTCCCTTATGGTTTTGCCTCGCACTCAATCCTCTCTCCAATCTACTAAACAACTCGAAAAATGGATACAAACTTACAAATGATGCTACAGTATCTCATCTATTATACATGGATGATATCAAGTTGTATGGTAAATCTTCTAAGGACATGAAAAGCTTACTGGAAATCACATCAAACTTTAGCAAAGACATACGTATGTCATTTGGCTTGGATAAGTGCAAAACACTGCATATACATAAGGGAAAGATACTGAATGGAGACTATGGTTTAAATAATGAAATAAATATTAAATCTATGGACTTAAACGATACATACAAATATTTAGGCAATAAACAAAATAAAAATGTAAACCATACTCAAATAAAACAAGAATTAAAAACAGAATATCTAAGGAGAGTGAACATAATCTGTAAAAAATACTTATATTCGAAAAAATTATTTAAAGCTTTAAATACGTTTGCTGTGCCTGTGCTCACCTACTCGTTCGCAGTTATTAGATGGACAAATACTGACATATCTAACTTGCAAATAAAAACCAGAACAACTTTGACTAAACACAAATACCTGCACCCAAAATCTGCTGTTGAAAGAATGACTATAAAAAGGGATAAAGGAGGCAGGGGACTTATAGACTTAAAAGTTTTATGGGAAAATCAGGTGGATAGCCTCAGACATTTTTTCTACAGCAAAACCAATAGCACCATACATAAAGCCATAGTAGAACTAGATGATAACCCCACACCTCTTAACTTAAGACAGCCTAATGTAGAATTCAACTCCAAACAAAGCAGAGAAAAAGAAATGTTTGACTCATGGCATAGGAAACAACTACATGGCAGACATATTCAAGATTTAGAACAACCTGATATTGATTCCGAAGCATCTAATAAATGGCTAAAGCTAGGCTACTTGTACCCAGAAACCGAAGGTTTTCTGATATCTATCCAAGACCAAGTAGTCAACACAAAAAACTACAGAAAACATATCATAAAAGATGCAAGTGCTTTAGATGACAGGTGCAGAAAATGTCATAGGAACCCAGAAACAATCCAACATATAATTAACGCTTGCCCAGTATTAACTCAAAACGATTATACACACCGGCATAACCAGATTACACATTACGTCCATCAAAAACTCGCTATTAAACACAAGTTATTACCACCAAAAGTAGAGCCGTATTATGAATACACACCCAAAGCCGTTTTAGAGAGCCCCAATTATAAAATGTATTTCGACAGAGCCAACTTAACCGACAAAACAATTCACTACAATAGACCAGATATTACTTTAGTTGACAAAACTCACAAAATTGCATATTTAGTAGACGTAGCTGTGCCCAATACTCACAACATTAAAAAAACAATATCAGACAAGGTACATAAGTATTCAGAATTAAAGGAAGAAATAATTAGGATCTGGAACTTAAATAAAGTATACATTGTACCACTTGTGATTTCTAGCACTGGGGTAGTAGCAAAACACTTACACCATAGTATCAAACTCCTGGACTTACCATATCACACTTACATCACTATGCAAAAAGCAGCCATTTTAAACACCTGTCGAATAGTGAGACGATTTCTTCAGGATGAGCCTGCTATAACGGAACGAACGAACCAAACCTAGCATAAAAACTGGGATCATTTACTTGGCACAGCCCGTAAATGATTTCATAAACATTACCGGCCTTTGTGCTGAGATAAACAAAAGAACAAGTAATAATAATAAATATTTTAAGACATGCCTCACTGGGCCACAAAAAGCCATCTAGTCCCAAATTAAGCTACTATTAAGTACCCTGTCGTATGGGGTACTAGACAACCGATAAACTTACTTATATACTTTTTTTTTTTGTAAATACATACTTATAATACATAGAAAACACCCAGACCAGTACAAACAGACATGTTCATGCAGACAAATATTTGTACTGTGTGGGGATCGAACCCGCGACCCATGGGTCAGAAGCAGCGTTAACTACCGCTGATCCAAATGTTGATAATAATATGTGCAAAATCTTACTAAACCTACTTGGGCCATCCAGTCCCCTTAGCTACAACGTCTTCCACGGCTAAATTAAGCCCTTTAACAATGCATGTTGAACCAATCCCTTTCCACAAAGTTGTGACTTCTTGCCGTCTGTGCAGCCTTACCACAACTGGGAGCAAAGTATATGGAACTATGTGAAAACTCTTAAGACTGTTGTGGACCTGAAAGTATTACATTCACTCAATACAAGCTTGTGCTGGAAAGAAGTGCCACAATTTTATTTTCAACCCTTCGATTGTATGTTATTCTAGACACAAATAAAATCAATTGCTATTGCGACCACTGGCGGTCTTATGATCCTGTAAGTGTGAAAGAATTGTACATATTCAACATACCTGGCATTGTCTCCTCAGAACAATGAATGGATGACTTAACAAGTTCTCTGTGACTAAACTTGCAACACTTATTGCTGTTGTGACATAAGCATTATTATCTGAAATAGTTATAATATAAATAATGTTATGTTAAATTTGTCAATTTATTATATTTCTTCATACCTACTGGAAGTTAGTTATGCTATAGTTGAAAATGTATAAATTTTGTTTTAAGGAGACACCAAAATGCTTACTTACACCCGCCCCTCTGACCCAAATTTGTAAAATAATACAATTAAAAGAAACAATACATAATTAAATTATGTAAGATACACTCCCCAGTGCTAGTTTTCCACAAAATATAACCTTACCTTCATCTGGTACATCATCCATTACCAAAGGAGGGCCTTGATACTCCTCAGTTACTGGTGTTTGGTAGCCGTACATTTGCTGATAGCGGGTATCATACAAATCATTTGTTTCTCTATTAGGATCCAATCCAAATGGCCTATTAAAAGATCTGTGGTCTCCAAAACCAGCCATATTCATTTAACTATTTACTACCACATATTATTTACAGTAACAAGCAAACTCCGACTAAGAATACACTACGTCCTTAAAATAATAACACTATTATTCTAAGACTACGTCTGAAATCGTAGTAGGTAAAATTAAAAAGTAATTAGGTAAAAATGTAAGAACATAAAATATAACGATTTGTTCTCAATGTTTATATTATGAGACGAGCTGCTGATGTTTTGAACAAATGAATTTCAAAAAAATAATCTAATCATCACTTTAAAAGTATGACACGCCCAATTGAGTTGAATTAAATTCTTAGAAAATATTAATCAGAAACATACTGACGAAAAATGACATAATATTTTTTTTATCAAACTTTCACCTCCCAGGACTTGTCAATTTGCCACGAATGCACTTAGCTATGAAAACGATTATTTAAATATTACCTTGTTCGGTTATTTAGATAATTGGTATTATTTTAAACTGATGAAATGAAATTGAAAACGAAACATTTAGGTAGGATGAAAATTATGAGAGATTGTAGTATTCTATTTGATACAAAGTGTATCAAATATTATTGAAATTGTAAACTGTTTGATTGATTCAATTTAAAATGAGTAAAGCTTAGAGACATCCACATCTTGGCAAATAAGGTTTTAATTTTTATACCTCACACAAATTGTACTGTTTCATTTTTAGTGAGTATTTTTGTAAGCAAGCAAGACCACAATCCTTACTTTGTTTGGTAATTCAGGAGCGAATTTAAACAAATCGAGCGGTTTGGACTACTATTCTATTACGTTGTCGTAAGTGTAACCAATTAATGGTAATCATTCATTACTGCTGCATAACAAGTTAATAAAAAAGTAATTAAAGTATGGGTACAATACTGTATTTATCAAGTCTAAAGTAGGTATTTATAGTATTTATATTGTTATTTGCCAAGCGTGCATTATTATTTTGTCAGATGTCGAATAATTTTAGGTATAAAATAATAATGTTAGGTTTCTAGGTACAAACTTCATGTTCAGTCTATCTTGGTCTTGGTCTATCTTGCAGCTTGCTTCATTTGTCTATCTCACTCACTTACTTAGCTCACTCACTCACTCAACAACATACATACAACGTACGGTCTGGCTGGGCCTGGGTTTATCTGTTGGACGGCGCAAAGCGCAATCGCAGACGCGAAGTAAAATACCCAGGTCAAGACGCATGTTCAAAAAGATTTTACACAGCCAACTAACGAACCAGCAGCGAGTGAATATCGATTATAAAATAGAACAAAAGTTTGGTGACCTCAAAAATGACGCTTAAATTTATAGTTGATGTATGATTTTCGGAGTTTCAACCATGATACGGAGGGCTTTGCTGTGTTTGACGACCTTGTGCATATACAGTTAGTGTCATGTATAGTTAAAAATGTATCATTGGTGTGTGGTGTTATGTTCTGGATGGTATATTTATCACTGTGACTGTGGTTGCAGGGGTGTGGGCGCAGGGCGAGTGCACAGACTTCCGTGGGCGGGTGATATCCCACGGGCTGCACTACGTTCCAGGGCCAGACACCTGCACACTCTGCGTCTGCGATAATGGCATCCCAAAGGTTTGCAAAGCGGTGTTGTGCTCTCCACCTCAGGTAAGATCACTTGACTCAATATGACTACATTTGTTAGTGGTTTATGTATTGTAGGATTTTGTACCTGTTACAGTAATTAAATTTACATTCAGAATTGAAAATAAAATGGACCAGGTAGGCTTTTATTGGGTTTTGTAAACCATTTCCATACATTGAATGAAATTGTTTATAACCAATTGTATTCCAATGTAAGGTATTGTCACTAAGGCGTAAAAAAGTTTAATTTGTTCACCCATTATAAAACATCTTGCTTGCTGAGCTTTAAAATCGAATCTCAAATCGAAAAGAAAACTAATCCATAATTATTATAATTACATACTCATAGTGTGCATAGTATGGAATTCTTGCTGGCTCTTGATGGCTTATGGTATTATCAGATAAATTCATCTGCCGCGTTGTGGTCTCGAGTCCTTTTTTTTTATTGCATAGCTTAAAGTTAGAGGAGGTGAGTGAGAGTAGAATGTTTTATTTGTTAACTTATAATAATAATATTTTAAGACATGCCACACTGGGCCACACAGAGCCATCTAGTCCCAAATTAAGCTACTATTAAGTACCCTGTCGTATGGGGTACTAGACAACCAATAAACTTACTTATATACTATTTTTTTTTGTAAGTACATACTTATAATACATAGAAAACTTCCAGAC
Source organism: Anania crocealis (assembly GCA_949315895.1). Taxonomy (NCBI): domain Eukaryota; kingdom Metazoa; phylum Arthropoda; class Insecta; order Lepidoptera; family Crambidae; genus Anania; species Anania crocealis. Next base: position 6,623,731 of record OX438879.1, on the reverse strand, counting down.
CAGTACAAACAGACATGTTCATGCACACAAATATTTGTACTGTGCGGGGATCGAACCCGCAACCCATGGCTCAGAAGCAGTGTTTGCTACCGCCGATCCAAATGGTCATCTTAATTACTTACTTATGTTGTAGTGCCTCAGGTCAAGGTAAAGGTATTAGAGTATTATAATAATGGTTAAGGCCTAGTGCAAAAGTAGCCAAACCAACACTTGACCCGTTTGTAGTTTTTTTAAAGTTATTCTTTCCATATTAAATTGACAGCTATTTTAAATTTAATAGTTTTGAGCATACAAAACTAAAAAACATAACTTAGGCCATTTAAAATTAAATATATCACTTTTAGAATACTTACTAGCTAAACAATTAGGGTACAGATATGAAAAATTAGGGTTTTCATTTCAGGCCAAAGCAATAAAAGGCTCAGTTCTACAGGAATGAATATGTTACCTCAGTATTGGCAAGTCACCAACTTAAATAGGTGGTTTAGACTCCTGTAAAAATCCAATCCTCAATCTCACAAAAAGACTCATCTACCATAACACTTAGTTCTGTGTATCATATTGCTATACAAATTACCGTTTTGTTTCTTATAAGGACTGTCGATCTTTCCGCGTGGGTCACACTTGCTGCGAGTTCATCTGCCTTGACGATGTAGTGAAACCATCTGAGGGTGCGGAAGCCAATGTTCGGGTGGCGGCGGGCGGGGCGGCCGGCGTCGTCCTGCTAACGGTCGCGTTGGTCGTGTACCGCGTCCGCAAACAGAAACGCCGTCGCCCACCACATACAGATGACCAGCGCAGTCTCACTAGCATTGGGTAAGGAATTAAGTTACAAAGTAGATCCGGTTCCATGTTGTGCTGGAACAAAATTAGATTAGCTTCACCACTTTTGCTATGGGTGTCTCTAGAGAGGACTAAAAGAGAACCACTAAAAAAAAACAGCTCATTCATAGTCATTGTCTATGAAACTATCATTGCCGAAGAGCAGATACTTGATTTTTGAGATAAACACACATGCACGGGCATTTTGAATACTTGCCTGGCTTAAAAACATCTCTATAATAACCTGGCTATTTTGTTTATATTGGATAAATGTCCTTGAATAAACCCATCATCTCTAATTACGACATAACTTATTTTAACAGATACATAAGCGGCAGCATGGGTTACATGGGCGGCACGTGCGAGACTGCCCTAGCGGCTTGGAAGCCACCGGGTAACTACATGCCGCGTGGCGAAGCGCCGCCGCCCTACGATGAAGCCGTCGCGCAATGCCGCCCTGAACAAGTCAGGTATTGTAACGAGTTATTAATGTATTCTTAAAGCCATGACTTTTCCTAACTTTAAGCATAAATGAATTCGAGAACGGAAGATTTTATTTCGTTATTATAATTAAATTAGTTAACATGATGTCACATTATACTAGCTAATGAAATACATTATAATTCTCATTGATTTGTACCAGTACAAAAAAATCTGAAATTTGCCTGATATTAATTTAATTACCAAATTAGATCATGTGACCGACAAAACATTAGATTATACGGTAAACGGACACGGCAACGCACGGTAAAAGCACCGAACGCGTTTTTACAATGAAGAAAAGAAATATTTTTATCACATTATTTTTATTTTGAATGCTTTGAAAATTCGTAACGTATATGTATTGAGTTTAGTAGACTTACTATGTCTATTAGATATAATATAAATAATTAAAAACTGTTTTCTGCTTTGTAGTTCAATTTGCTATCAAAAAGTGTTTTTTAGTTTTTAAACGATATTTTACCACAAATCCGATAAACAAATCTGTCCTATCACCTCGACTTATATGCTTAAGGGATTACTGAGATAAGGGATTAATATGTGACACACATATTATACACAGATGCTATATTTTTGCATTCTTATCAACTATATATTTTTTTAGTTTTTATATTTAATATAGCACTAATTGGCATGTACTTAGGTTGACAAAAATAATAAAATTTCGTCAAAGAAAAACTCAACAAAGTGACTCTTTGAATAGATAAATAAAGAAACATAGACAACATCACATACATACAAGTAAGCCACTATTAAATAAAACACTTCCCGTCCGGCAATCGCATCCAGGACCACCACGGAGGTCATAAAATTACTCAATAGTTAGGTACTGATCTAATTCTGCGAATATTATTTACACCGCGATTATTATTTATATTCTCAGAATATTATTTACGATGGTAGAATGTTTGGTCCCATAAAAAATATCTATCCCAAAAAGTAAAAGTGCGCGGACGCCATTCCAAAACTATATGTCCCGCCCACTACCACTTAAGCTCCGCAATTCTACTAGCGATGTCGGTTTTCTCCTACGGATTTCCTCATGTCTGATTCCATCACGCAAGGAAATACCAAGCATTGCTCTCTCCATTGCCCGATGTGCTACCTTGAGCCTTCTTATGATACCCATATTAAGAGGAAACACAAGAGCCGTTTTTCCATACAAACGTAGTCCTCGGTTTCCTCCCTGGATAATGCCAGTAGTGAGTAGAGCAATATAATTTTTATTACAAAAATCTATGGCCACTATTGGCACGTTTCTATGTTTTCCTTTTTTTCATAAATCTTCTTATAAGATCTTAATCAGTCAGGTGCGCGTCGCGACTAAACGCGGTCGTGTCGAAATCGTTCTGTGCGTGCGCCGTGCGGCGGTGATTCACAGTGTTAGGTGAATTAAGTGCAATTGTTGAAAGTGAAAATGTTGAGAGCATATTTATACTGGGTGATTTTAATGCGCATCCACATGAACTATTTTTTAATGAGTTGACTAATTTTTGTTCTGACCAGAGCTGGATGTGTGCTGATATAGAGAAACTTGGTTTGCAGTCTAACGTGTACACCTATGTTAGCGCGGCACACGGGTGCAGGCGATGGTTGGACCACTGTGTTGTCTCAAACTCGGCTTGGCAAACCGTTGTCGAAGTAGGGGTTATAGAAGACGTTTTTGTGTCTGATCATTTACCCCTGATAATTAAATGTGACTTAAGAATTGTTAGGCCTAAATTGATGGCACGCGACTTGCATCCTAGTTCAGTAATATGGGGGGAAAGAGATCAGCAGCAAATATCCGAGTATCAAAAACTATGTCACAGTAAACTACGTGAGATTGATTTCCCTTCAGAGTTAACGGGATGCAGTCGCAAGTTATGCAGTTTGGATGAACACAGGCGGGTGTTAAACCGGTTGTATGACAACATTGTCCATGCCTTGAGTGACGCGGCTATCAAAACTAAGAAAAAGCCTTGTAACAATAAACCAAGTAAAAACAAACACCTCTGTGGCTGGAACAAACATGTTCGAGAGGCGCATCGGGTGGCCAGGCTTAACTTTAAGTTATGGGTGTCATGTGATAGGCCACCATCTGGGAGGATCTATGATAAAATGAACGAATCCCGAAAAATTTTCAAAAGTCGTTTGAAATGGTGTCAACGAAATCAAGAACAACTGAAAATGGACACACTAGCGCAGCATAGATTAAATAAAAATTTTAAACAGTTTTGGAAGGCTACCAAGAGATGTGATGTTAGGCCTGGCCTCCCGGTGAGTGTAGGTGGGGAAAGCGAGTCGGTGCATATTGCAAATAATTTTGCGCAACACTTCAAAGTGCATTCCCCACTAAGACCATCAGTCTCAGTAAATAATGCAATGGCCGGATGTCAGGGGGATATGCCGCTGGTGCGCGTTACTGCAAGGCAGGTTAGAGAGGCGCTAAAAAGAATGACCGGCGGTAAATCTCCCGGTCATGACGGTATTAGTGTAGAACACCTGAGGCATGCGGGGTCTCACTTGCCGAGAGTGTTGGCCCTGTTCTTTTCTTTGTGCATAAATCACTCTTATTTACCACATGAACTTATAAAGACCATCGTAGTGCCCATCGTAAAGGACAGGACTGGTGATATCTCTGGCGAGGGGAACTACCGCCCAATATCACTAGCAACAACAATTGCTAAGGTGTTGGACAGTGTGCTTGACTCGGAACTAGGCAAATATGCAAACATACATGACGCGCAGTTTGGGTTCCGATCAGGACTTTCTACTGAGAGCGCAATCCTGAGTCTAAAGCACACTGTCCAATACTACACAAATCGCAAGACGCCGGTGTACGCCTGCTTCCTTGACCTCTCCAAGGCCTTTGACCTAGTGTCCTATGAAGTACTTTGGAGAAAGTTAGCGGGTAGGGGTGTACCGGCGGAATTGCTGGAAATTTTCAGGTTTTGGTATTCCAACCAAACCAATTTTGTAAGGTGGGATGACTCCCTTTCGGAAGCGTATGTGCTGGAGTGCGGGGTGAGACAGGGGGGGTTGACGTCTCCCAAGCTCTTCAACATGTACGTAAACGACCTCATCGTGGAGCTGAGCAGCATGCACGTCGGATGTCGCATAGACGGCGTTAGCATTAATAATATAAGTTACGCGGACGATATGGTGCTGCTGAGCCCGACGGTGGGTGGCCTAAGAGAAATGTTAAAGGTGTGTGAGACGTATGCTGCTGAGCATGGGCTCACATACAATGTCAAAAAAACAGAATACATGGTTTTTGAGGCCGCTGGTAAATGTCACAATATTGCAGATAATATTATTACCCTTAATGGCTTGAGCGTGAAACGTGTCACTAAATTTAAATACCTGGGACATATCATTACCGGTGACCTCAAAGACGATGCAGACATTGAAAGGGAGCGTAGGGCTTTGGCGGTAAGAGGTAACATGTTGGCTCGCAGGTTTTCCCGTTGTACAAACCAGGTAAAGGTTTCGCTTTTTAAAGCATACTGTCAGAGCATGTACACGGGGAACCTTTGGGTCGCGTATACCAAAAGATCTCTTGAGGCCCTGCGTGTCCAATACAATAATATATTCAGAATGCTGTTGAGACTGCCCCGTTTTTGTAGTGCATCTGGGATGTTTGCGGATTATCAAACAGACGGGTTTAATGCCATAATACGCAAAAAGTCGGCATCCCTTATTACCAGGGTGCGAGCCAGTCACAACAGCATTCTGAGAACCATAGCGGACAGATACACATCGCCGCTGTGGAAATGTCTTATGCAGAGACTGATCACGGGGCCTTACCCACCTCCGTGATAGGCCGTCTGCGCTTATTCTTTTTATAGTGTGTGTTAAACAAAACTAACTAACCTTAGATTAAGTTATTTTTTGTATTACTAACCCACATATGGATTAAGTTATCCGAAATAAACAATTTATTATATTATATTATATTATTAATATATAAAAATTTCGTGTCACGTTGTTTGTCCGCGATGGACTCCTAAACTACTTAACCGATTTTAATTAAATTTTGCACAATGTGTGCAGTTTGATCCAACTTGAAAGATAGGATAGTTTATAACTCAATTTATGGTCGTATTATTTTTTATTGCACATTATTTGTTTATGGCAAGGTAATTTGGTAAAGAAAAACGCCATGTTTGATGATAATGACATTTAAGACGTCAAAATCAATTTACATTATTCTGAGGCGATACGAAGTTCGCGGGGTTAACTAGTAAGATATATGTATATAAATTACGTGTCACGTTGTTTGTCCGCGATGGACTCCTAAACTACTTAACCGATTTTAATCTAATTTGCACACCGTGTGCAGTTTGATCTAACTTAAAAGATAGGATAGCTAACATCTCAATTTATAGCCGCAATATCAATTAATTGCAAATTATTTGTTTTTAATTTACCAAACTGTGAGTTATAAACATACGCCATATTTGAAAAGAATGACAACAAGACGTCAAAATCAAATTAAATTATACTGAGGCGATATGAGTTCGTAGGGTCAGCTAGTATCAAGCAAAGATTAATGATTTCTTTAAAATGCTGCTTGCTTGTACTATTGTGCCACTAAAATAACTTACGAAATAAATAACCTACATATTTTTTTCTAAGGAACCTATTACCGACATTGTAATTGAGACAACTATTAGGCCTAAAAAAAAATAACTTTAAAATAAACTTACGTAGGTACATGTACTTGTTTTGGCTTTAAAAATGTTTCTTATAATTCATTTAACTATCGTTACTATTTTTGGATGTTCTTTTCGCAACAACTACTTAATTGCCAAATAATCAAAAGCAAAACAATTGTTCGATCGCCAGAAACTACGGAACCGTCACTGCAAATATTCAAATAATGTGGGAGGAGCTAGATTTGGCCCATATCGCCCGACACACACCCCTTTCTCCTAGTTACGTAATCTGATTGGCGCGGACACAAGTGCTACAATTCTTGAACTTTCATTTGCGTAAGCGCCGACAGTCCACGTGGACTGAACAAAGATTGGCCGTTTGCAGTTTTGCAGACTATCAACTTTGATTCTTCGCAGTATGATGATGGAAATGGTTACTAAATAATTTATTTAAGTTTTTTTGTGTAAAATTATCTATCTACGATTTACCATGTTCTATTGATTCGTCGTTGATGTTGTGGACAAGAAAAATGATACCGTACCAAAAGATATGAATGTTTTTGTAAAAGGTGCAGTTTAGGAAGAAACTGGATTAACTTCAAGGATGTATACGATTAACTTTATCTATGTTTTGAGCGATATTTACTAGGTATCATTATTCTACTAATCAATAGGTAGAAAATAATGGTTAATCTATTCGTGACTCTGCAGTTTTGATCTTCGAATTCAGTTTATTGATCATTTTTAGGGCTGTGACCTAAATGTTTTAACAAAAACTTTTACTTTTTTTGTTCTATAACTATAAGATTTCCAGTTATTACAGGTCAAAAGTTTAGTTATCACCGAATGTATCGTCCGCTTAAAAGTTACTGCTTATTTTCAATACACGTTGTATAAATTACGTGTGACGTTGTTTGTCCGCGATGGACTCCTAAATTACTTTACCGATTTTAATCAAATTTGCACACCGTGTGCAGTTTGATCCAATTTGATAGATAGGATAGCTTACGTCTCAATTTATAGTCGCAATATTATTTTATTGCAAATTATTTGTTTTATGAATTAACAAACTGTGAGTTCCAAACGATCTAACAGATGGCGATGTGAGGTAATTGAGTAAGTATCCAATAGATGGCGCTATGTTAAAAGGCCAAGATGGCGGTGTAAAGTATGACTCCCATGCGATAATTTTGAATTTCATAAATTCCACGCGTATGCGTAGTACTAAGTCGCGGGCTACAGCTAGTTAATTAATAAAAAGCGCCCCGCTGGTCTAGTGGTTTAAATACCGGGCCAAGATCTCGGGGTCCCAGGTTGGATCCCTGGGTCGGGAACAAAAAGTTTCAAACGTTGCTCGGGTTTGTGTACACCAACCCACCCATATTTGGCAATCGTGGTATTATGCCAGCACCCATCGTTGCTGTGGTAACTTGAATTCAATGATGGAGGCCTTTTCCTTGCAGTGGGATGATTAAAGCTGTTATTTTTTTTTTACTTTTTAATTAATAAAAGAGATATGAGCCTTCAAATAATTAAAAAATTCGCCAGATATTCCGCTGTGTTAAATTTGGCTAAATTTTAGAAAAAAATATATATATTAGGGGTTAAAGTATGAAATTGCCGTTTTGTATGGACCAAATCGAGAAAAGTCATTTTTCCATACTAACAATTTTTTAGTTTTTTTAAAAACGCCTGACCCGTTTTCGATGCAATTAAAGGTGAAAGTTAGATGGTTATAAAGCTACGCATTATAGTATTTAAATTTCTGAAAATCAAAGTATATAATACAAATATACTTAATTGAAGCAAGAAGGTCAGCTGACACATTGTAAGGGGTCTTTTCAACGACTTTCTTTGAAGTAGTGCCTATTGCATTTTTTTTTAGTCAAAAGTTACTTTATTTAGTTTTTGATACAATACAAAAAGAATTACGCAATAATACGACTATACTTAAGAGCTATAATAAAAATAAAAAGTGGGAAAATAATCGGCAATTTCATACTTTAACCCCTATTATGTACGAACACTGCCAAAGTCTTCCATTAATTTTTAATGAAAAAAGTATTTAAATCGGTCTAGTTTTCGAAAAGGAATCGGGGGTCTACGAAACGTTGATTTTGTGTGCTTTTAGTAAGTATTTTCTGTCCAAGATGCAGTTGTCTCTATCACGCACTACACGGGAAGGCGTTCGGGCACTGCGCGACAGCAAAAGATTTGACAAATACCTATTTTTCAATTCTCTCGCCCTTATTTTTTCCTCTTAAGCATCTACGTTTCAGTTCCATAGGTCATCACTAGCAACACGCACTGGTCAAAGACTTTCGTCTTGAGACATTGAGCTAATGGACGCGAAATATTTCGAAGCTTCCCGGACGCTATCGTGTTAAATTAGACGAGTGATCTCTTTCTCGATTCAAGGAATCGTATTTTAGCGATCAGATAGCCGATTTTAATCAAATTTTGGACACTGTGTGCAGTTTGATCCAACTTGAAAGATAGGACAGTTAATAACTCAATTTATAGTCGCATTGTATAATATTATTGGAAAATATTTGTTCATAATTAATAAACTGTGAGTTCCATAACATTCTAACAGATGGCGGTGTAATGTAATTTGGTAAAGTAAACAAGTAAAGTCATGTTTGATGACAATGGCATTTATAACATCAAAATCATAATAATTCTATGGCGATAGCATAGACTTAATATCTTAAGCGATACGAAGTTCGCGGGGTCAGCTAGTAAAGCCATAATTCGATTGCGAGGACCTGTTATTAGCTTTCTGATACTTGTCTGTTAATGTTTTTATGTTTCATTAGCTGTTGGTCTTCCAAATATTTCGCTCAAGGAAAACAAACACCAACATTTCACCGTATACCGTAGGTATATAAAGTGGTCGTAATGTCGCTAGTAACAGACGTTAAACTTTATTTTTCCATGTTTAGGATGGGCAACGAAACACCCTACCACCGCACCTACCCGGCCACAATGGAGGCGATGACGCGGCCCGACGAGCCAATGCCTTGCGCGGGCCACGCGTACGTCAACATGCCGCGCCCTGTACAACAGGTACTCCTGCAACAGGTATTGGCAGATGATAACGTTAATAAGTGTTAGGATTATCAGTGTTTCTCGACCTTAAAATCACTGTTCGGGCTTAAGTAGTTTTTTTATTTATTACACAAACTAAATGGCCAATGTTAGAGAGTAAACGCTGCTGCCCGACTTCTTTAGGCAGTACTCCTTAATAGTCGCTTCTTACGACACCATACCCATGCCACCTAAGAACTCAAAAGTGTGGTGCTATTGTATTACTGGCCTTCGTCTCTTGGCTCAGACGGGATGTATATTTATTATTTGTACAAAGATACAGTATCATCCACAGAACATGGAAAAAGGTTAGAAAGGCGATGTGAGCGGGGCAGGCGCGCCATAGAGGTTATGAGCAAATGCCTGTAAGTGAGCGCTGTAATTGGATTCTTTTGACGTCGCGCGACCCTAGTGGTCGCGCGAAGTCAAAAGAATCAAGAAAAAGTTTGCTTGATTGGCGTTCTTTGAACTTGTTTATGTGTAGTGGGGCGCAACCGGCGACATCGGTTTTCGTAAAAATGGCGCATTACAGCCTTTATAACCTATTTCCATGTTCTGTGGTATCATCGGTACACACGTGCTGGGATTCGAAGTCACCACGGATGTTGAGCAAAACGCTTCCAGTGGTATATGCATGTACTTATAAAGAAAAAGGACGTACTATGTAAGTGAATGTGCTTCCTTAGAAAAAAAAAACTGCCGAATTTTACGAAAGACGAGGAAATTATAATATAGAACAAACACATTCACAAAAAAATTATTGTCGGGAACACCTAAAAATATTTCTTGACTCACCTTATTACAATCACAAGTTATGATATATAAACGACCTATATTTATTTTAAGCCTTAATAGCAGGCAATTGGGCTTACAATCGGCAAATAATAGTAGTAATAATCAATCCACGCACGCAAGTCTCCACGAGTACGTCAGTGTGGTGCAGTAATCATATTTAACATCTTTTATTTGAATTGAAAACATTTTTTTTACTGCCACTGTAAAAAGATTTAGATATTAGAATAAAATTATAAGTCTACAATAAGGTTACAATATGACTAATATGCACTTTACAAAGTACGAATCTTTCATGTTTTACGAAATTTTTGGTCAAACATTCATAAGTAGGCAAGTGCACTGTCGGGTTATATGCCGCCTTACCACTTTTAAACGAAAATAGCTTGCAGTACTACACAAAAACAGACGTCACTTTAAGCAAGAGGCGACGCGAGCTGCAAGCGATTTTGCTCTTAAGAGAACTACTAGAGCTAAGCGCTGCCCCCAATTGATTTAATTTTGTTACTTCTACACAAAATTTATTCTCAATAAACTAGAACAGTATCATTTTAGCAAATCATCTCTAGTATTGTGTGTCTATATATGGTGGTCAGGCGCCAAAGACCTCGATAGTACATCTTGAACAATATAAAGACAACGTCATCCTTGACACCCGCATCACACTTTCACAGAATACAGTTTTGTTAGTGCATTTTATCATAGTATATTTGTTTGTGTCAGATGGCGAACACTCAAACGTGTTACAACGCACCGCTTCTGCAGCCGGCTCACGCACCGGAACCGCCGCCGCCGCACCATCCCCTCGCCGCTGGCGGTAAACTAACTTACTACATAATGCGCGAACCTTGTTTACTACGCAATAAAAATTAGATTTGCGAACTGTTATGGGGTCCCAACATAAAAAACGAGTAGAAGTAGTAAGTAGGCGGGCCCCGCGTATCAAACATACGCCACGCATGCCGGATCTCATGTTTCCACCCCCTTTTACGCGCTTCAGACGGTGACAGTTGCTAAAACGTGTTAGACGTTATGCTATTCAGACAAAATCTTCAAATTGACCTGCACAGTATTATAGTGCAAAAACACATGCACTAAAAATAATTTATCTAAACGAGGCGTCACATACCATCGGAATCGTTATTATCTCGTTATTTTAATAGAAATTATAAATTTTGCGGATAATAACAGCCCAAAAAAAGTACAACCTAAAACCATTCCACTGCTCATAGAGATAAGGTCGAAACTATATTTTGGTAATTACTTATTTTTGTAATATTTCGAAACGCTACTCATTCAGGGATGTGGTAAAATATCGATAAGTTAGTTATCGATACTTATAATTAATATGACACATTAAAAAACTACAACTTATAAAAAATATTGAAAGATTGCTTGTTTTTATGTAACTTATAGATGTAAATAAAAATTCCAAAAAAAATAGTAATCTCTGAAAGTACTAAGTTACAAAAGGTTATTGAATAGGTCTTTGTTACATCGTGTATCAAATTAAAATGGCTTACAGTGAGAGTCTTTTGCTATCGTTTCCTGCCCTAAATTTTTTTTGTTTTGTAGTGTTTTTCTTTTGTGTTTCGTATACAATAATAACTTGTTTAAATAAGCTAAAATACGTACTTTATAATTACTTGATAATACTTATTTGAGGTTCCGTAAAGTTCCATACATAGAAGAAAAATGGATTGAAGCAATTTGTAGCCAAAATAGGTATCCTGGAAAAACCAGCACAAATAAATACAGATTTTTCGTAAACACGCGTTTATCTTCCCGCATAGTGAACTTTACTTTTAAGTACTTTTAACCCTTTATTCTGGGCTAAAGTTTTTTTAAATTTATAGCCTAGAGGAAGGAAGTCATTAATAAATTTTATATTATTTAAAATATGTTACTTAAGATGTAATAATTAAGAAGATAAGAGAGTAAACATAACGCTGTCTCTCTTATGTTCTTAAAAAATGTCGACACTAACAAGTGTCGATATTACTCGATATTCTTGTGATTATCGTAACTATCCCACCCCTAGTTATTAATGGTTTTCAAGTAGCATCTATCGTCGCGTAGCGGAACTATTTGATAGTGAATAAGAGGCATCTAGTGTCGGGTAGCAGAACTATCTGACAGTGAAAGGTAACCAATTGCTACAAGACGTTCTTGGTGTGCGTGATAATGTGATATAATCACAAATGTGTTAGTTTGGTTACACTGGTTTTCATACAAATAGGAGTGGATGCTACTTCTATCGTTTTTTATGTTCTGTGGGGTCCCTTGTAGAGCGAGTCTGAAAAACAACTTTTTTTTCAGTGATTGGTTTTCCAAGTGCGATCAGACTGACGGGCTCTCTAGGCGCCATCAGCAATCGTGGACTACTCAGCGTGGTGACCCGCGAGCCGGATCACGAGCGACCTCACAACGTTCCCGGCTTCTACACAAACAACGGAAACCTGCACACTTCGCTGTGAGTTACCATTTGATTCATAATACCGGTTAACGATCTTCTAGTTTACTTAGTCACAATAAGTGCCATGGGGGTCACAGGTGACATCCAAACAATAAAATGTTAATCTATATATAAAAGAAAGTCGTGTTAGTTACACCACTTATAAGCCGAGAACGATAGGACCGATTTTTACAATTTTGGTTTTATTGAATTTGTCTTGGGTCAGGATAATAATAAAGGATAATAAGTGTTAAAAACATAGGAAAGTTAACGTACAATAACTAACTTATAAACTGTATTTCTTCATGCAAAGGACATATTTTTTTACTATTAAGCTTGGTACTAAAATCAAAACTCCATGAACTTGGCACTGATATATAATAGGTAAAAGAATAAGACCTCCGTTTTTTATTTATTCACTAAAAATACAAATGTGTTTTAGGCTCATTTATAGCAACATTATTATAGATAGCAGCGATTTAAAAAAGAAACCTGAACGTCAAGAAATGTATTCAAGATGCTATGCATCTGCTGTGCGATTCATCAAAATCATCAATCACAGGCGCGGGAACCGTACCTACTTTAATAACTGTTTCTAAACTATCCAAAAATCTGTAGAAAACTGTGATTAATAAATAAAAACTGTCTACAGCTTTGTCTTATTTTCCAAACCCAAATAAACCAAAACATGTGAAATGATTTTGATCGTCGTTTTTTTACTTTCTGTTTCTCTCGGAAGTGGCTAAAGTCTGAGACCATGCTGCCAAGTTATTATTGATTTCAGTCATTCGATAATATCATGAAAGTCCATTTTTCTCTTTTCCCGTGCAAAAAACCTTTCAAAATTCATGTTTGTCAGCTGAAAGCCGTCAGTTGCCATCAAATAATTGTCATTAGGCCAAGTTAAACTCTTAACTTTAGTTCGGAATCCCATACAGCTTAGGTTAATACATTATTATTTATTAATATAATGGAGGTCTTTAAAAATCCTAAAGTTATGCAGTTAAGTTGTATATAAACTGTGTAATGTCATTATCATCAATTAATTTTGATTATTTTTTTAACGTAAATTTTACGATGTTTCTAATACTTATTATCCTATTCCCGACAAAAATATGTATGTCACTGTAAAATTGTAAACTTTGTCATTTCATTATTGGACGTCGATGGATTACTTACAATCTAACCTAACCTAACCCACCGTTAATTTATAATCACACACATTGTTTTGTAAACTGAAATATCTCAATATTACGGTGATAATGAAGATTAGAAGAGGACTTTGACCTCACAATTTTACGGTGACATCATACTTAAGAAGATTGATTTAGGACTTTGACTTTACAGCCATCGCACGATCCCCCGTATATCGACAGCGGTGGACACAAGCATACTGGAGGCTTGTTTCTCCCGCGGCGACCGCTCCCTCCACGGTGAGGTGCGTCGCTCGTTCCACCGCGCCGACCGCGACCGCGACCGCGAACGCGAACGCGAACGCGACGCACGCACAGAGACCGGCCGCAGTATGCCGAGGAACTTGAATTTGGCTGATAGAGAACGCCTGCAGGAACCGCCGCTGCTCGATCAGTAAGTGTTACCATGTGTGTAATGTAACTTTCTTTAGTTGTGCAGAGAACGCCTTCAGGAACCGCCGCTGCTCGATCAGTAAGTTACCATGTGTATCATGATACTTTCTTTAGTTGTGCAGAGAACGCCTTCAGGAACCGCCGCTGCTCGATCAGTAAGTTACCATGTGTATCATGATACTTTCTTTAGTTGTGCAGAGAACGCCTTCAGGAACCGCCGCTGCTCGATCAGTAAGTTACCATGTGTATCATGATACTTTCTTTAGTTGTGCAGAGAACGCCTTCAGGAACCGCCGCTCAATCAGTAAGTTTTCCCATTTAGTAGTAGGTATATTATAGAAATACTTTCTTTAGTTATACAGAAAACGCCTTTACGAACCGACGCTGCTATAGTGCTATCGGTTTCAATACCGGGCCAAGTTCTCAGGGTATATTGCTCGGGATTGTGATCACTAACACCCGCATTTGGCAAGCGCGTAACTTGAATTCAATGATGGAGGCCTTTGCCCTGCAGTGGGATGATTATAGGGCGTTACTTTAGTTCCCATTTAACAACCCCGGCTAGTGGTTTTCGAGGTTGTCACCTGTTCCGAAGTCCTGGTCCCTATTCCCGGACGAGCGAACGTAAGAAAAATAGCGTTTTTCTGTTTTACCTTCGTTGATTTTAATTTCTATAAAAAAATCTTTGAATAGCTACTTTATCTGGGATTAGAAAAATCCACTTATAAAAATAATAATTAAATAGTATGTAATTTTGTGACAAAAAATGCAAAAGCACTCAATAATCATTCATCCATTCATCATCATCATCATCACAGTCTATATCAATCCATTGCTGGCTGTAGGCCTCGCCAAAGGGAGAATATTGAATTCTTTAATTCAATTAGTACCCTTATTATGTCATTTTTCCTTTCACCCCACGACTTCCGTGGCGGAGTGGCGTACACACCGGTTTTCAAAGTGTCGCCTGCTCTGAGGTCTCGGGTTCGATTCCCGGACGAGTCAAAGTAGAAAAAAGGTGTTTTTATACATTTTCTCGGGTCTGGGTGTTTGTGGTATTCAAATTGAGATCAGGGCAATGTACGTGATGTTCACTTTTTTTTCAACTCTTGTTTGTTTCAAAATCACAATCCAATCCAATCAGCAGTCCACTGCTGGAAATAGGCCAAGAAGGATTTTGCAATAGTCGCTATTCTGCGTAGCATGCCACGTAGGCAGGTTAACTATCAGTTTTGCCAATGATGGAGAGCCAAATACCTGCCGTCCTCTTCTAGCAGTAATACTTTAGTCTCCTCTTCCAAAACCTTTAGACCCTTGAATATAAGCTACAGCGAAAGTAGATGTCTTAAAATTTGCTAGTTGTGTTTCTATTTTAGTTTTTATTTTGTGTCTATGATCAGTGGCGGCGCAAGGCATAAACTTAATGTGGGCGAGGTATATTTCGCGAGGCCCTTTTGATAATATGGGCAAGCACTTTGCGAGGTCCCCTGATTGGTATAATTAATTTTATGACATAATTTATCAGAAATATCTTGTATTTCATTCACATTTAAGCCAAAGAGTGAAACATCTCTCAGTCGATAAATAATTACAATGTATTTTTATGTACTTTTGAGCATACCATACTTTTTCAAATTTATTACAACTGTGAGGCGCAAGGAACCGTGCACCGTGGCGTAAGCCGTGAGCGGTGTGTTCTACCGCCCACGGCTTACGCCACCTCTGTCTATGATTTTGCAATGCAGCCATTCTCACAACCTATATGTAGATAGGCGAATACCGGTGCTCTGTTAAACAATCACAATCTATTTGCTCTGTGAACCACTTAGTTTACCCACATTATATTTGCAAAGCGTATTCTGTTATTTTATTTATCCTTGTGTGTACTTTATACTGATTTACTTTGTTGCGAATTTTGATTTGGTTCTGGAGATGCGAATTCAATTCTTAGCGTACGTATGATCAAATGTGTTGACAACGTATGCATGCGATTACAACATGGCAAATGAATTTCAGCCAGAGAGACTACAAACTGAAATAAAATGGCTGCAGTTGATCAAATTTTTGTACTTTCTTAGTGTAGTATTTTGGGTTGCATGCACTTGATGAATTATTTGTTTCATGTTGGTCATTTTCCAATCACGGGACTATGGAGTCCCGGACCTTTGGAAGGCATACGAGGGGCCGAAGCCAACTTGCAGAGGCCCGTTAGACAACATTTATCTAAATGATCTAATGTGTTTCACTTTTAAGTTACACATTTTATATGGAGTTTTCTTATTTTTTACAAGGTATATTATTTTTGCAACATGGCGAAAGAATTTCAGCCAGAGAGATTACAACCTGAAACAAAATGGCTGCTGTTGATCAAATTTTTGTACCTTCTCGGTGTGGTATTTTGTGTTGCATGCACTTGATTAATTATTTGTTTTATTATTTTTGTTTGTTTTTAATTATAAAATCATCGTTTTTAAATTTTTAGTTACACTATTTTCTATGGAGTTTGTCTTCTTTTTTTACAAGTATATTATTATTTCATCATGGCGAAAGAATTTCAGCCAGAGAGATTACAACCTGAAACAAAATGGCTGCTTTTTATCAAATTTTTGTACTTTCTCGGTGTAGTATTTTGTGTTGCATGCACTTGATGAATTGTTTGTTTTATTATTTTTGCTTGTTTTTAATTATAACATCATTTTTTTCACTTTTATGTAACAACATTTTGTATGGAGTTTTTTTTTCTTTTTATAAGCATAATATTATTTTTGCATCATGGCGAAAAAAAATCAGCCAGAGTGAATACAATCCGAACCAAAAAGGCTGCTGTTGATCTATATTTTTGTATTCTCTCTGGGTACTATTGTGTTGTACTTGCTTTTTTTTGCATGTTTTTTTTATTAAAACATCAATGTTTTTACATGTACAGTTTTTGTTAATTTATTTTTATTGCTTTTGTTTAAGATTATTTCAAATGATGCTTTTTCTGTTTACTTAAGCATATTTTTGAGTTTGTGTCTGTATTTGCTAGTCGCCGGTTTTTTTTTTACATTTATTAATATCTGTTTGTCAATATTTAAGTTAATATTGTGTTTTAGATAAATATTGTGTATATTATTTGGTACAAATGGCTTGTGCTTGGCGTTTCTAAGTAATGTATCTTCAAATATAACTTTTATACTACTGTCTGAGAGATTTATCGGTGAAGGATTACTGGATATTTCTAGTTATTAAAATGATCATTTGATTACATGAATTTATTTTTAATTACTGTTTAAATAAATACGATTAAACGAGTGATTCAGTGCGCTTACCTCGACAAGCTGTCGTCGTAATACATGCGTCATGAAATAAAAATAAAAATTTGAAACCCACGATCGTCAGTTCACGTTTACATAGACAGATTCAGTTCAACTGATTCACGGGCACGGCAAATATAAATAATATATTCTCAGTTAAATATACTTTTGTTATTTATTAAAAATGCTGGTTGCTGAGCTACATAACTAGCATAATATGCCTATCTCTTAAAGATGACTAGCCGTTACCTGCGACTTCGTACGCTTGGGGTATTAAACTAAATAAGATCTCACGGGAACCATTAATTTTTTCGAGATAAATGTAACCCTTTGTGTAATTCCAGCCTTCAATTTGCCAAATTTTGTCGATATTTGTTAAGCCGCTCTAGCGTTAAGTAACATTTCAATTTATTCCGAAGTTTCGTTTATATTTGCTATCTATTAAGTTAGGAGCCTATGACGAATTATTTTTTATTCCTTAGTTTATTAAAGTATTACATACTGACATATGCAATGAAAAATAACCGAATTTTTTAAAGAAAATTTTAATTATCAATGCTAAAGGTAAGGTAAACTCTAGATCCTTCTAGTGTAATTTTGCTATGGCATTTTAATGGCGCGGCGAATTACAAAATAGAATCTTTAAATGACTATTTTTTTCCCTGGCATCAGATTTCAATGAAACAAAGCCTATAATATTTTAATAAAAATAATATCTTAGTTAATCTGTGTGTTAATCGCGCTTCTATACACGCTAAACTTCGAAAGTACATCACGGATTTTGCAAACCGTGCTGTATTGTGTTCTTCTTTGTGTTATGTTACTCTTTTCATACTGTCCACACTCACTATTTGATAATTTTATGAAATATACAGACACGCGAATTCTATTTCTTTATAATATTTATAGATACATTATTTATATCGGCTGTAAGTCTGCTGTGCCTTTGCTTTATATCAATGAGTATCGCTACTTTTTTTTTTGTTTGTTTGTTCCTTTCGGAAACGGCAAAGGTCTGAGACTATGCTGCCATGTCATTATTAGGAATTCTACATTCTTAATGAATACATAAAATATCATAAAAACTTACTTTCATATAATAACCTGAGTATTGCTACATCCAATTCTATCCAACTTCGACTTGCCATCATCATATAGACATTTAGGCTTCTCCATAATATGATTGTGCTATAATCGCAACGCTTGCCTGGCGTATCGTCCGTCAGTCCGTCTGTCTGGACCAGACTGTGTACGAACGAGAACACGTAGTCGTCCCTTGAGGCTGTGAAAAAAATCAGACTTCTAAGTAAAGTAAAGAAAATAAGGCCGTTTATGCCGATATATTTCGACACGATCAAGGGAACAAAAATTTGTCACATATAATTACTGACTTAGAACTATGAAATTTGGCTAGTAATACCGTTTTACAGTACAAATAAGTATAGGAAAAAAATTAAACTACCTTTTCTTTTCTTTTATTTTAGTTTAAATTTTTTTCTGTGGTAAAGCACAGAGTTTTTGTTTTCATTATTAAAATATTGAAAATGCTGTGTTCGCCTATAATTATTGGTATATAATAATTTTTGTTTGTGTAAGAAATTATTTATTATTTTGAATGTTTTTATATAAATGCTGTTGGTGTTCCTTATTCAATCCGGGTGTCGCGATAACAATTGATTGTAATTGTGTCTGAAATAACCGAGCGTCGAAGGGTTAAGAACGTCTATCAATAATCGAGTTTAATCAACGCTATGCACGATCGTATTACGTACCTACATGTTTGTACAGAAATCCTCTGGACTCGGCATCTCGCAAATGTTCAGGTGCGTTATTTGTCTTCGCTATTATTCTTATCGTTGGTTAATTGTCGCAGATCGCTCGTACGGATTGCGGGCGGCCGATCCCGCGCCCACAGCGAGGAACAGAACGTGGGCGCCTCGCCGCCGCCTCTACCGCACATGGATATCCCGGCCACCGCGCCCGCTGCGCTATCGTTGAACGTGACCGCGACCCCGCCGGCGCCGCCACTGCATTCCACACTACCGCTCACTATAGACAAGGTACTGTTTATTATTTACTTGCGGACCCCGCGAACTTCGTTTCGCCTCGGAATAGTATTTAATTTTGACGTCTTAAATGTCATTGTTGTCAAATATGGCGTGGTTGGAAAAAAATTTAAAGAAATACATTTAATTGATCTATTTTTGATGTTAACTTTCCAATGTTTTTAACACTTATTTTCCTATTCCTGACCAAGACAAATTTATAGATGCGATAGTGTATCATCTACACACATATACATGATTGGTTTAATATTTTTATAAAAATTAAGAATAATACTATTGTAACCTTAGAATAATAACACCTAGAAACCGAATTAAAGCGACCGCAAGCTGTCAGTACTCAACGTCACGCTAAGTCAAACACAACTCGCGAAAAATAATTTAAAATGACTGCACTATGAAGAAGTGTTCTAGCATATCAGAGAAACAAAAAGAAAGTGATAAAGTTTCAATTCACAGGTAAGTACTTACATTTTATACATTTTCTGTACGTAAATCGAATTAAAACAAATAATTTGAAACACAAAACCTATCAACATCAGTGTTGCTAGTTGTGGGAAAAAAATTGCACACAGTTTGTTTAGTTGGTTTTTAATATTGAGAAAAATATTGAATTTGCCATAACAGCTATATAATACTGTTTAGACTAAATGTTGGTATTATTAATTCTATGAAAATAATTTCTTAATGTGAATTTATACAATCATACAGGCGTTTAAATTTAAACATATTGAACGGTGGCATTCGTCAGTAGATTAATAAATATGTAATATACTTATGAATGTAATCATATTTTCTTATGTATTTAAAGATCATACTAAACACATGGCAAATCGTCGTATAACAAAACAACACGTTTTCCCATTTTTTGTGGGTAAACGCCCGATGATGGTAACACTGAAGCCATATAGAAGAGCGTAGATTTATTCAGCTTACGCACACAAGGATAATTGGTTCAGACGCGGCTTCTAGGTGTTGTTATTCTAAGATTATAACACAAAATGTTTCAGACTTTGGAATTCGCTCAAACAGCACGTAAAAATATCTACAAATTCATGCACTTGAATCATTGCTACTACGGTAGTTTGCGTGAGAGGTGCTTTTTTCAACAAGTTGGTCCTGGCTATAAACAGCGCCAACATAATTCATTCTGAATATACAGGTGTTAGGTAAAGGCTTAGATTGTATGTAACACAAAATGGCGAAAGAATTTCAGCCAGAGAGATTACAACCTGAAACAAAATGGCTGCTGTTGATAAAATTTTTGTACTTTCTCGGTGTAGTA
The DNA here is from genome assembly GCA_949315895.1 of Anania crocealis. Classification (NCBI taxonomy): domain Eukaryota; kingdom Metazoa; phylum Arthropoda; class Insecta; order Lepidoptera; family Crambidae; genus Anania; species Anania crocealis. Next base: position 6,603,201 of record OX438879.1, on the reverse strand, counting down.
TTTTGTGTTGCATGCACTTGATGAATTATTTGTTTTATTATTTTTGCTTACGTTTTGGTTCAGACGCGGCTTCTAGGTGTTGTTATTCTAAGATTATAACACAAAATGTTTCAGACTTTGGAATTCGCTCAAACAACACGTAAAAATATCTACAAATTCATGCACTTGAATCATTGCTACTACGGTAGTTTGCGTGAGAGGTGCTTTTTTCAACAAGTTGGTCCTGGCTATAAACAGCGCCAACATAATTCATTCTGAATATACAGGTGTTAGGTAAAGGCTTAGATTGTAACACAAAATGTTTCAGACTTTGGAATTCGCTCAAACAACACGTAAAAATATCTACAAATTCATGAACTTGAATCATTGCTACGGTAGTTCGCGTGAGAGGTGCTTTTTTCAACAAATTGGTCCTGGCTATAAGCAGCGCCAACATGATTCATTCTGATTATACAGGTGTTAGGTAAAGGATATACATGCCAAAACTAGCCTATGCACACATATGCATTGTAAATAGTATAGAGAAGTCAGAATTTTGATATCATCATTTTTAAATATATTATTTCATTAAAATTAAAATTCTCACATTCCGATTTGTATGTTTTTTTTTTTCAAAAATGATGATATCAAATTTCTGACTTTGCCATAGTATTTATAAGCATAATTATGTTAACATAGGCTGGTTTGTTATACATACCTGTACCCTGTTTAAATGCAATTTCGTGAGTGATAGAGAAGGCGATCCCCGTGGAATCCAACTCATCCGTGGCAATTTAGGAAAAATCTTCACGTCCAAATTACCTCTTTGTCTCAAGATGAAAGTCTTTAACCAGTGCGTGTTGCTAGTCTCACTCATTGTACTGAAACGTAATCGCTTGGCTTAGTTCTCATAAGAAGGTTGAGCCTACTAGAGCACGGCAATAGAGAGAATAATAGTAATTCAAAATAACCGACATCGCTAAAAATTATGGAGCTTAAGTAACAGTAGACGGGACACGTAGTAAAAAGAACGGAGAGCCGTCGGGGCTGAAAGGTTCTGGATTAGCAACCACGCACGGTCGAAGATCTGTGGTAGGTAAGGACGTGAGAAGCGTGGATGAAAGTGCCGTTCGGCTTGGAGATCCTTAGGGGATGCCTATAGCCAGCTGTGGACGTCTTAGGCTGATATGATAAATAAAATAGAGTCGAAACTTTTTGCTTATTGGGCGACCAATCCTTTATTAATGGGGACTACCGTTTCTTTGCTCACCAGTTGGCGCCACTGTAGACTGAGGTCCGGAGGTATAGCTATTAAAGGCGATTGGCGCCGAAACAAAGTGTTATATCTTGAATCTAATTAAGGTTATATTGTTTATAAATAACTATTTTGATATCAACAAACTAACTTCTGAAATAGTTGCTCTTGAGGCCGCCTATTTTCGCGCTTTTTCTTAATTTCGCTTTTAAAGCGTTCACATTAATCGCCAAATAATCCATATTTGCGATATTTTACGAAGGAGATCACTTTCCAGCAGGTAAATTAAAGAAATTATAATTTATGCAACAAATTCCGCTAAAACCAAAAACTAGTGAATGATATTGACACGCGACACAAGCGCTTCTAGTGGCAAATTCACTAGCGATAGCCTCCATTGGCTCAGTATTATGTGTGCAATAGTATGGATATTTATGTCATGTTGTAACTCTTACTAGTTTGGTATTATGTTGTTTAGTATCCCAACACTAAACCAGATTTAAAATAAAAAATATGTGTCTGTCTCTTTCCCGCTCTCTTCCGTCAAAAACACAGTGTAACGTCCTCGCACATTTTTTTTTTTTATTAATAATAAACCTATCATAAGAGCTTGAAATCTTTATGTAACAGTGTATTTATGTGTATGGAACAATATACGGTGTTTGTGGAACTATCAGTGTTTTCAATCAATACTCAACAATATAAATAGTGCACCCTTATGTCAAATGGGTGAATTTTTAGTTGGGACATCTTTTAACGCATATCGATGTGTATCTAGTTTTAATTATTGCATCAATGGTTCTAATAAACAGATTTTGTATAATCATGCCAACTACCACCAGTAGATAATAAACTTTTTTTACTCTCAAAGAGTCTTCTCTGGGTGATTGCATCTCGATCGATATTCCTTTATCTAATGTAATTAGTTTTAAAAATGTAACATCTTTCAGCCCTCGTGCGTATGCAGCTACGAAGGATCCAGCGCTCCCGGCACCGAAGAACCGGACGACTACCGCAGCGAATGCGAGAACTGCAAATCAGCTAGTAGCTCCAGGTACAGATTACATTCAAGATAATAATAATTTAATTTAGAAGTTAATTTAACCCGTGATATATATTGGACACCATAAATAAACCTTATACACTTAAGATAAAGTCGAAAACCAATTAATAATTGCAACAAATTGTGCCCATTAAAGGGTTTTAATCACTCACAAACATTATTTTACTTGTAAATCGCACTTAGGTTTATAGTTACGTACTTCAACATTATCATCACATCAGTGCATTGCTATGCTAGACAGCAGCAGACATATGCCTTTCATAAAGGAGGATTTTGTCGATTTTAGCGATCAGTTTTGCTAATGGTTGAGAGAAGAGGTCTTATTATCTTTTAAGTTAAAAATTACAAAGATGTTTTGGTTGCGATGCGAGTATAATTAGTGTTTTGTTATGAAATGCAATGGTTATATAAAATGTGTAGTAAATATCTGAAAGTGTGGATGGCATGTACACATACAGTATCCGCTTTAGTCGTCTCTTACAACTCATAATGGTGCTGTTTTATTTTGTAACACACAAACAAGACCTTGATAGTAACCATGAACTACATAAAATTTGCTGGCTGGTGATAGAAGTTTAGTTTTGAATGTGAATGTGTTTTGATGGTGTTTATTTATTTATTTATTTATTTATTGAAAAGGTTAACCAACAGCATACATATAAAAACAACAATAAAAACAATACATAAAGGCCTTAATCTTATATATTATGTGTTTAGTTGATAGTGGTCCTTGAAATATTTATATTTTATAAGTTTCCTGTTAAATTGTTTGTATCCCTTCAAATGCTGAGTAAGCTTATCTCTGAAATAAGTATCAGATGTTATTCCCAGATGGGTTTTGGAGGAGGGTTGGGAAGCGGAATCTGGCGATGGAACCCAAACGCTGCAGCGGCGAGCCCCGCCCGCCGCGCCCGCAGGCCCCGCTACCGCTACCTTGCCGCAGCCCGTCACCAAGCAGAGGTAATAATCTATCTTCTACATACATTCAGTCAAAAAAGTATCGGGAATGGACGATTTGTTTATAGTTCCAAATATAATTTTGTGTTTTTTTTTGTTGTTGTTAGATTGGCACAACTGTTTACCATTTTGGCGCGGAGTTTGGGTTGCATTGCACTTGTTATTTATATTAAACTAGCAGTTGCCCGCGACTTCGTCCGCGTCAATTTCTGTTATTATGATCGCGATTATTTTTGCAACATTTTTCACTGATGATTCGCTCCTATTGGTCGTAGCGTGATGTTATATAGCCTAAAGCCTTCCTCGACTAATAAACTATCCAACTTTCAATTCGAACCAGTACTTTCTGAGATTAGTGCGTTCAAACAAACAAACTCACTCTTCAGCTTTATAATATTAGTATAGATACAGTGCTGTTTCGAGTTAGTTATATCATATCTAGTGTGTTTTGCGAATTTCTTAATGGACAAAAACATCGAACAAAGAGTTCGTCTTAAATTTTACATTGCCAATGGAATTTCGTGTACGGAGTCACTGAAAATGTTACAGAAGGCTTACGGTGAATCGACTTTATCAAAAACACGTGCTTATGAGTGGTACAAAGCGTTCAAAAGCGGTCGAGATGTGATGGAAGATATGCCTCGCTCTGGTAGGCCATCAACGTCTGCAACTGAAGTTAACATCGCAAAAGTGAAGGAAGTATTGATTAAAAATCCTCATTTACCTTTGACAGAGATAGCCGTCGAGCTTTCTGCATCTCACGAGTCAGTCCGTATCATTTTAACTAATCATTTGGGTATGAAAAATGTTTCATGAAACGCATTGTTACTGGAGACGAGACGTGAGTTTACAAGTTTGACATGCAAACTAGTCAACAAGCTTCGGAGTGGCGCCTTCCAACTGCACTGAAACCGAAAAAACCACGCCAAAGTCGATCAAAAGCCAAAGTCATGTTGACTGTGTTGTTGCGTATAAACACATTTTTTTCATTTACAAAACAATGTTAATTTAGTATGCTGAACCGGCCCTTTTAATTCTTCCACCTAAAACGAGCTGACCTTATATATAAAAATCAATTGCTGTTTGTTAGTCCCGCTAAACCTCGAGAACGGCTGGGACGATTTAGCTAATTGGGAGACGGTGAGAAAAAAAAATTGAAAAATTGGGAGGAGGATTGTAAAAACAACAATTTTATTTTTCCATATAAAATGTTTTTCATCAAATTTTTCAGCCATTTTAGAGAAAGGAGAATTTAATTGTTGATAGGATAGGTGATACGAAGTAGACCGGGTCATCACACGACACGTCATTAAACCTTCATATCTTTCTTGTATAAATATTAACCACCTCATAATATTAATTAGCGACAAAGTACACTTGAAACTATTTAAACAGCAGTTTGTTTATTCAAATACCATTACGATGTAAGCATAGTATAAATCGATGGAATTCCCAAGTAATGTATATGTCTTGTTTACACAGCCGCACTGTGATGGGTCCAGCTTCCAACTGGGAGAACTGGTTTAACACCATTCCGGATTCCGACACCGAGTCAGAAGAAGAGTGAAGCATCACCCTATTTTAATTTCACAACATATTTATTGTTTGAGCAATAACGAATTCGGGTAAACTACACATTCCGTCATCGAGTCCTGGATGAATTTTACTTAAAGTAAATTATTCTTCGCAGTTATCGTATCCCACCCAGGTACACTAAGTCGCAAATGTATCTGCTTACTTTATATCGTGCTGCTAAATGATGTTTTTATAACGATAAAAAAAAAACATTCCATTTTAATTTATCTTAAAATCATTGTATAATAAGATTTCCCAACTGATGCGTTCAGTTGTACCACCGACGCGACGTGGAAAGAAACTTTCCCACATAAATGTTATTGTATTTTTATTCAAATGTTGCTAGGTATCAGTCAAAATAGCGGGTGTAATGGTGGGACATTGATATTCATTGTGGAATTCAAATGTTATAAAGAAGTCACGATTGGAGTTTGTATTTCTAAATATTCCGTCATTTGCAAAGTTAGAACTATAAAATCTGGAAGCTAGGTTTATTAATAAAAACATGGTGTCCCGAAAGCATTACCTGAATTTCTATTTAAGAAATCGCTGACAATCTTTAGTAATAAAAAGAAATACTTTAGCTATAACAATTTGTGCACAATCAATATAAGTCGCATAAGTGTAACCATAGACGCTTTTATTTGCAACACATATAATGTGTCTTTGTTTTTATTTGTATTTTGTTCAAAACTTTATTTAGTTTATTCGTAATTATACCAAAGATTCTTTATTGTTGTATTTTATAACATATTTAATATTTTATTGGTGTTTTATTTATAGCTGTCTTTTAAAATTTATATATTTTTTTAATTAGATATTAAATAAGGTCAAAATCAATCACTTTATTAACTTTAATTAGAGATAGTATGAAGGCGCATACAAAATAGTATTATTAAGTGTACTAAATATAAGTATTTAGGTAGCTATTAACAGATTCTATCATAGATAATAAATTGCCGTAATTTTCGAAAGATGATTAATAATTGGTGTTAAAATTATCCTGTTCATGAATTGATAAAACTCTCTTAGAAAAAAATATTGAAAAGTTGACGTTAGTAGAGTAAGACTAGGTTATATGGTGCCAAAATGAGAACTGAATACAAGGAAATTTCGAGAATGAAAACAACCAAAATTGCACATGATCGTAGTTAGGTAGATAGGTAGACTTCGGTCTGATTATTAATTTTCTAATTTTAACTAAAATTTCGTATACCTACTCTTGAAATTTGAAATAGATTGTGTGAATACAAAGGCATCAAAGTAATACAGATAACTATGGATTAATTCTTCGCCTAATATGTAATCAATATTAATTAGCAATTTAAAAATTACTGCTGGGTCACGAGTTCCGTCATTTTTGTCTTATCTGTCAATGTTACTGCCATTTTTAAATAGTAAAAAAAAACTTGATGTTAAGTAAGTAAAGTACTAAACATTTTGATTTACGTTATCAGTATGGTCGGCCAATAAAGTGATTTACCAGTTTTGACAAAATTTTATGTGTCAGTAAAATACATAGACATAGTATATAACTGTCTATGGTAAAATAGCGATAGGGAAATAGTTTTAGTATTTGCATGGGAAAATCAACCCTGTTGCTCTCTGACGCGCGAATGACTTTCAACCTTAGGGTGAAAAAACCTGCTTCTTGGCCGACCGTACAATGCGAGTCCTGGAGGGTTTTTAGGGTTCCGTACCTCAAAAGAAAAAAAAACTGTTACTTATAGGATCACTCTGTTTTCGAGGCAGCAAAAAATGTTAATTTGAAGTAAACTCAAAAAAGATCATTTAAGCCGCAAACTACCATTCATTCTCAAAGGAATCAGAATTAATAGGGTATTTCCTGTTGATCCTAGAACTATGGAATTTGGCGAGTAATACCGTCTCATACTACAAGTAAAGAGAGAAAACTATACATTTGTAATTAAGTCATAAAAAGGTGAGTCGATTCCTGAACGATATAAAATTATGTATCTACAAATTTGTACGGAACCCTGTGGTCGGTTTTCGAGTTTGTCTCGCACTTGTTCGGTTTTTTTATTACGGGGACATTCTAGGAACTTCTATGTCAATACTAGTTTCTAAAGAAAACCCTAACTCGTAGTCCGGCTTGGCTGAGAACATATATACAGTAAAACTTTTTAAAATATTATTGATGGTATAGGATTGAAATTCGTTATTAAAATCGTTACAGATCGTCATATTTGAACTCTGTCGTTCTTGTTCATATGTACCTATTTTTACTATTCGTGGTTTCCCAACCATACTCGGGTTTACCAGGTGGTTTTGACATTGTGTAGAAAATGATACTCCTCCACATCACGTAGAGATGCTGGGCTCAAATTGATATTTTTATCAAAGTATTTTAACGTCAGATACGTACAATTTAACATAGCATTTTGTATACTCTAGTTAAATATCCACTGATCTATTTTTGTCTAAATAAAATATTTATATATTAATTAGATGGTTCATATAATAAATACTTCTAATGAGAGTAATTTTTACTTCCATTTTCATGCATGGCTCTTGGTGTATTTGTTGTATTGTTAATGTGTTTTATGTAAGTTTTTTCGGAAGACCGTTAGAAATGAAAATTGAATTATAAATAGTCTGAATTTTCAGGGTTGTAAGAATTTAAAATAACGGTTGTATATATTTTAATTTATCTTATCCCGTCTGAATATTCCTTCATTTTCACTATAAAATGATGCAATTCTGGCTTGAGTTAAATTATTATTCATTTATGAAATCAAAATAAGAGATCTTTGTTTAAAAAAATAATAATTTTCGTGACTCAATGCTTGTGTGAAATGTTTTTACTTGTTAGTATCATGCAGTTTTTTTTTTCATAATACTATATTTAATATAACAATACATAACATGAGGTAAGCGTTTCAATTGTATGTGCAAGCATATTAAGTCTTTGCAATAGTAATAATTTCTGCAATATTTCTAGATGGAAGTATGCGCCATCGATTTTGATGTAGCCGTGATCAGTATTATAGATGTTTCCGAACCAAACCTATGTATATAATTGAATTAAACCAGTTATTCGAAAAATTATCATGCGTTTTATTTCAGTTGTCCTGCGTAAATTGGATTTACAGATTATCAAATAATGTAATTAGAGATAGTAGTTTCAGTAGCTCAGACAGTTGTAAGTGTGGGGCCTCATTTTCATCGTCTTCTGGGTTGGGCAGCCATGGTCCGCACTGACGATAGCCCTCTTCCTGAAAATAAATTCAAACATATACATGTATAAATGATTGGATCCGTTACCTTGCCATAATCATGATATATTACGTCTTTAGGCACAATAATATTTCAGATTAAAGATTTAAGATCCTGGATTTACGTTGAAATATCTTGATTTTTGTGAAATAATTTGCAAATTCAGTACAATTTTTTGATATGAAAATTTCATTCACCGAGTAAGTATTTCCTGAGATTCAGCTTGTAGCCATTTCGTCTAATGATCCACATATTAGGCAATATCTTCGATCGCTTAAGAGAGACAAATTTTTTGATTACGGTTATGGGTTTTAACAATTTGTGACTAAATGTATGTTTTAGTTTTGTTGAAAAATAAAAAAAAGATCACTCAATCCAGATGCACCTAAGATAAAGCACTTAAAAAATGTTCGCCAAAAATCTAAAATTTTGTGACCTCCTACAAACACTTTATTTGCGCGATGCGCATCTCATTCATTCATTACTATACTATTCATAAGTTTTTGATTTTGCCTTTCATACCTTATCACGCTTAGGACCGTAAAAATTGAAAACTATGTTGCGAAAAATATTTTCGGGTGTAAACTTGACCTACATTTTTTACTTAATCAGTGGGCTCTAATTATGATACTGAAAGCCTATAAAAAATTATAAAGGTGATGAAAAAGTCATAGTCTCTTCACTTCTCCCTATCGGTTGCTTTGTAGAAAGCGTTACTAGTATGATGTCCATCTGTACGGATATTTGGTCAAACTCACTTTTTGGGCTTGGTTGTAAAGGCCGGCGCTTTGCCAATTAAGCCACCGAGACGCTACGTCACAGCGCGAATTTTGCAAGCATATTCACATCGCTGTAAGCCAGTAGTTTCTTTGAGTTCTTTGAGTATTATTTTATGCAAACTATTTTGAACCTTATTAGAATGGATATAAACGTTACGTAACCTTAACATTAAGCATGAAAATAAAGTGCAATTTAAAACAATACTGAAAGAATAACATTTGCATTGTAATAACTAATTTAATCCTTATTCTGAAACACTATTATTTGATTTAGAGATCTAGAATACCTATGTATTTTTTACATACCAATTTACTTCTTTAGAGCATACATTAATTTACCATCTATCAACCTCTTAAATTTTTATATGGCTCGTGAATTGGAATAGAATATGGACGGAGAAACCACAAATGTACGTTTCCACTACACCTAAACTTTTTTAACGACAATCACTCCGCATAGTAGGTATAATTTCCTACTGGATTGTGACGATTATCATTAGTAGGTATGATTTGATCACCAACAAGATTTTACATTGCATGCAATTTGTACAACAAAACAAAATGGATTAAAGTCTTAATTTTAATGATTCTTCACAGTAGTTTCAAGTTTCAACAAATATTAGGAGTTTTTGCATTTTTAACACTCGAAAAAAACATCTTTACAGTTGTTTGACAGTCAGTTAAGATGAAGCAGCTATTTTACATGATATTTTAGCAACTTAATAGCAAATATCAGTATATAAACTGAAAAAAAAAAACAAATCTTAGGCGGGACTCGAACCCGCATCTCCATGCATACCGCGCCCAGAGTTCGAGTCCGGCCTGAGACTTTATTTAAATTATAATTGCAACTAAGTTGCTGGAATACCATATACAGACCACATACAAATTTTAACCACTTTCCAAAATTTTTATAGTCGTTCAGTATCGTATTTAGAGCCCATTTATGAAGTAAAAAATGTAAATCAAGTTGTCACCCAAAAATATTTTTCGCGATATTGTTTTCAATTTTTACGGTCTAAAGACCTAGACCTGTTAAGGTATAAAGGGAAAATCAAAAACTTATGAATACTATCGTATCTTGCGCAACGCGTAATAAAAGTGTTGCTAGGCGGCCGTATCAACAATTTCAGATTTTTGGCGGACATTTTCTAAGTGCTTTATCTTTACATTTTTGTACTGGGCTATACCAAAAGAAAAAATACGTCATTTGTTTTTTGTTTCGTAGTTAAATTAAAATTTTGAAGTTGGTTTAAATTTCATCCTGTATGTAAATAATAAAATAACTCAAAAAAATGCGATTACCTGCGTGTAATTATGCTGGAAGCAAGGCACGCGCGGCGGCCGGCCCGGCAACGGCACGCGGTTGCGGAAGCAAGCTAGCTGGCTCGCGGTAGACATCTTGCCCCAGTCCTTGTCGCTCATCAGTTTGTCGACGTCCACCTGTTATAACGGCAATCTTGCATCTAGATGTGTATGTAACGACAACTAGATACACAATCAGCAACCGAAAAACATCCTCAAATCTTAGTTCTCGTCAAATTCAAATTCAAAATATTTATTTGCTTTTAAATAGGGTAGTTACAAAAATATGTGATGATTTAGCTTTGCAGATTCATAACTTGCAAATAATTACATATATTAAAATGAGTTACTAATAGAATTAACATAGAACCATTATCTTTATAATTCAACTAGCTGTTGCCCACGACTTCGTCCGCGTCAATTTCTATTATTATGATCACGACTATTTTTGCAACATTTTTCACTCATGCTTCGCTCCTATTGGTCGCAGCGTGATGTTATATAGCCTAAAGCCTTCCTCGATAAATGGACTATCCAACGCAAAAATAATTTTTCAAATCGAACCAGTACTTCCAGAGATTAGCGCGTTCAAACAAACAAACAAACAAACAAACTCTTCAGCTTTATAATATTAGTATAGATTTATTACCAAATGAGTAAGAGTAGAAGATTTAGGTGCCGGTTCTACTGAGTATCATTCAATCAATAAATCAATCAATAAAGTGATGTACCTCTACCGGATTGGCGATAAGATGTTCGGGCACACAATATTTTTATGACTATCATAATATGGATCTAGTGGGACACAAACTATCTTGCTTGCTAAAGCTTGGTTTTTCTTAGCTTAAAATGTACGTTATTGTGAACAGTGTATCTGATTTTAGAGGTCAGTAGGTATGGGCTGCAAAAATTTTATAGCTTTGGGGCGGCAAATGTGTAAATCCAGCACTGTGAGTCTCCAGAAACTAGTACTACATCGATGTAATATAAAAAACGATACCGGCTTGTTGATGAGTGGGTCGGGTACAGGATTCTCGTGGTAGCGGCAGCGCGTGTATATGGCCAGCAGAACGAGGTTAGTGCCAGGCACGGGGGCGCCGACCAGCGGCCAGCTACACAGTGACACGCCCCGCCGCAGATACTCCATCGCTTGAGGTGTGCGCTGGGGATCAAAAAGATTTATGCTAAAACAAAAAAGACGACGAAGTTATTGTCGAATTGATGAACTCCTTTTTTTGAAGTTGTTTAAATTCTATCAATGTGCAAGTCTTGGGTGCACGTCTCAGGTATGGAATCTGAAATATAATATGACCTGTATATTTTCTGCATAAAACCAGTCTGGTTTGGTCAAACGAGTCCTTCGACAGTTACTGTTATAGTTCACTTCTTAACTTAACAGTGGTTTCCTTTATTGATGTATGAGCATTAGTTGATATTTATTGATAGCATTAAGACATCCAGGACTCCAAGTATATAAAGAATTTATTGTGGGTTTTGAAATGACACAAGTAAGTTTGCGTAAAGTCCACTTTTTGTCAAACCCAGAGCTCGAGCACCTCCAACTTAGTTCCTGGCTACGGCCCTGAAGCACATAATAAAGATTGTCGTTGCCTGAAGTAGTGATGGTTACCATAGAAGTGCTGTACCTGAAGATCGTATAAAGCCCTCGATCGGTCGCAAGCCGCGAATCGGGACTTATTGATGAGAACTCGTGGGTCGTACAGCCGATCGTACTTTTCTCTCTCGTAGTCGCGTCGCACGCGGTTGTGTCTTTTGTCCTTTTCTTTTTGAGTGTCACCATACACTGTTATGCCTGAAAAAAAAAATATTTTGACAGTTCTGGGGTTGGTGGTTTAGATAAATGCTTCTATGTGCGTAGTTATTGTAATTTCTTCATAATCGTTAGTCCACAGCTAAAATAGGCTATACACCATCACATACATAGTTCTGATCCCAGTTTGAGTAACTATTTCAAGCACTCGCATTTTGGAAATCAGAAACATCAAAGGTACCACAGACACAGACCCGAGAAAATTTATAAAAACACTTTTTTCTTACATTGACCCGTCCGGGAATCGAACCCGGGACTTCGGAGCAGGCGACACCTTGAAAACGTACGTAGGTACACCTCGGACAACACGGCACAGCATTGTAAGTTGTTGCAAAGTAATTAAAACTACGTATGTATATCTTAGTAATACGAGAAGCTAGGTACTCGCTGTGCGGTCTTGAGAAACTTACTCGAACCCAATAGAGTCACTATTGTGACCAATTCTTGAGCGACTTGTATTAGAAGATAAGCAGTACGCCATATTGTTTTCAACAACGTTGGTAACACCTGAAACAAAGTTGGCTTACTGAAGTGTACAGAAATACTACTCTTATCCATAGGTAAATCTTAAAGACATACCTATATAATCTTATGAACGCCGGTTAAATACGAAAATATTTATTTAGATCAACTAAATACTATGCCTAACCTGTGGTCAACGAACATAGCGTTGCGATTAAGACCTGACATAACGATCTCCTTTCATGATATTTTCAAAGTGTCATTCACATTTCGTATTAAAAACTGCATACAACGTGTGCAAGCTACAAGCATAGGAGGTATTTTTTTTACCTAACACGGTACTACACGTGACGTTAGCTGATCAACAAGTTACTTACCATAGAAGCGGACGATTCTTCTAGCGTAAAGCACACTCCCTGATAATCGTGCAGCCAGAGGACCGTAAATATCTTAGCCTTGACGAGCGCGGCCATTGCAGTTGGGTACGCGGTCGCCAGATGAAGTCTGATGGGGTCTTCCGAGGAAGTATCGTCTTCGTCCGAGGGTTTGGGGCCTCCGGACACTATCCAGCCACCTTCGTCGATAAGCACGCATGACCAGATCGTCCCGTCGCAGCTCGGCTTGCATTCTGGGTCCTTTTCGTCGCACTAAAAGCATTGAGACAGATTAACTTTTATCCTTAAATATTATATGCAGGAGGAAGGAGTAGGATCGATTGGGATACAAATAAAAACCGCTTTATACTTCCATAATCATCTCTAGAGTTAATTGATACGGCGTTTATACAATCGCCATGATCACAGGAGAATCAGTTCTCCCGTGATCATGGTGCTTGCAACAGATCCGAAATATCGGTAACTCATAAAAACTAAGGTACATGGTACGGGCATGTGCTCCGTACACTGAGGATTCCGCACCGCAATTAGATATTATTATTTTTTCTATACCTCTACCCTTTTCTGAGGAAAAACGTATGGACGGACAAACACATAGACAGACTAACAACGAAGTGATCTAGATTCCTTATTTAAATCCAAAGGTACCTACCTACAGAACCCTAAAAACCAACACTCCGCTCCAGTTACAGTATTCCATCACTAGGCTCTTTCAAAACGAATTTGGATAGGGGGAATCAACACTGATCGAAGTCAGAAGACGGTCAAATGTTCTAAAATGCATACACGATGAAATATGTATAATTATAAATGTTGTCGCAATTAATGAATACTTACTGGATCGTTAGTAATAGATACGAGTAAATCCTCGAAGTGTTGCGGGTGGAAATGGAAGCCAGCCACTCCGATGACGCCCTTGTCAGAGCCGACAATCCTTGCAGCCGTAAGCCATTCACCTCTTGTCCCCACCTAAATTAATTACTCATTCATTATGTCACTTACTACCAATAGGTACAATTGTCAACACCGGGTGCGATTTCAGTTGCAAAATCTTTTTAATCATCATCATAATGTTGTTGAGCGCAGTTTAAAAGATCAAATTGACTTTTTACGGTTAACAAATAAACACTACACGGGATTTAAAGACATTATTTCACTAGGCCGTGTGGTGCTGGCCACAGAACATGGAAAGATGACCTCTTTCTATGTTCTGTGGTGCTGGCCTACAATAGAATTACATAATTTCAGTCCTGTCGGCGTCGTAAGAAGTGACTAAGGGAGTACTGTATAAAGGAGACGGTCAACTGCGTCATCTCTTCACTATTTAATTTTGTCAAACTGCGATCGCCATATCTACCAAGTGGTGATTATCCTTGTTACCCTGCGGCCCCTTTAAAATTGTTTATTTGAAGTTCCAGGAATCCAAGCCTGACAGGGCATTAAGATTTCTTAGCGCTTTATTACCTTATGTAGGTATATACACATAGTACTTAAAAAAATTCAACTCAAGTGAATTGGAACATGGGTTCCTCACTAACATATAAAAAATAAATCGTGAAATCCCTGGATTCTTTAAAACTTACCCTCACGAGCGTGGGGCTTAGGAGATAGCTTGAGATGTGAGTTTTGTCTAGTTTACACCAAATTAAGAGGTTTACTCGCCAGAATATTTATGAACAAGTCTCGAAACTAAGTTGTAGGGGACTAATAAAAAGTACTTCCGATAGTATACTTGCAACAGATTAAATAACAATATCCCGGCCCTATAAGGTTACGGGAAGATCCAGCTTTTGGAGGGGCATGCCCAGTTATGGACGATGTAGGCTGCTGATCACTTAACCTAGCAGTGGAAGATGCAGGTCACTTAAAAGTTTTAAGTGATGAAAATGAATGAAAAGCATCATATTAAGTGTTTTAAGTTAAAACACTAATTTGATGCTTTTATCATTTTTAATGTACCTGTGCAACCTCTGGGTGACGGCTGAAAATCAGTGTTTCCGCCTTTGGGTAGAAACTTATGCTGAGCCTTGACCCATGTTTGGTGCAGCAAACACTGTTGCCATTAATGTCTATTTTAATTATTGTGTTTGTACTGTTTTGTATGTTGTTATAATATTTTGATGTTCTTACCTGTGCTTTGTGTTATTCTGACAAAATAAACGATTTCTTATTCTTATTCTTACTTACGGGTGGGGGTTTAGCTTCAGTGTTCCTCATCCTTCGCACCGGCGTGACGGGTGCGTGTACTACGAGCTGGGAAGCGCCGGCGGCGACGGCGCGCCGGTACCACGGCTCGGCGGGCCCACGAGGCCACGCCGACCCCGCCGGCGGGGGCGCGTGCGAGCTCGTCACGTGGTACTGACGCCACCGTGTTAGGCCGCTCTCTGGGATTTTAAGTCATTAGAAGCGGTCGCCTAGTTGACGAAATTCGACCATAATTATTATCAACATTTAATGTGTCTTTTATGCACATTTTTGTGTATTCTGCACTGATTTACCATTTTATTAATTGACGAAATACAAGAAATTTGTTTGTTCAGAACCGATAGTCTTGAATATTAGTAATTTTTTTGTCGTTTACTACTTTACTTAATACTTATTACTTTTGTGTCGTAGTAACCCTGCTAAAATTTTCTTATTACATAACGTGTGCAGAGCAAATGCACAAATATTACTCGATAACCACGTTCATTTAATACGATTGTTACGAAGTTACGATAAAAAAAATAATGATCATTTAATGATTGTCATGTTATGTTATGATGATGATATGTATATATCTTCGACAGAAATAAATAAAAATTATAAATTAGTTACTTCGAAAAATCTGATAAGAATCTATTTGCGAAATTTTAATTACATGTTTGTAGATGATTACGTTAATTTAATAAACTGTTTCTCTTCTATTTTGTTTCGTAGAAAGAATAAAAGAATCCTATATTTTTTTTATCGTAAAAAAGGTTAAAGAATTTTTCATTAGCTTCAAAAACTTTTATAGACATTCAGTATCGTATTTAGAGCCCATTTATGAATTTAAAAATGTAGTTCAAGTTTTCACCCGAAAATATTTTTCGCAACATAGTTTTCAATTTTTACGGTCCAAAGCCTGTAAAGGTATGAAGGGAAAATCAAAAACTTATGTACAAAAATTTTAGCGGACATTTTCTAAGTGCTTTCTTTATCTTGACATTTTTGTACTGGGCTATACCAACAGAAAAAATACATTATTTGTATTTTGTCTCATAGATTGTTGTAAGTACTAAAATTTGGAAGGTAATTAAAATTTCATTCTGTATAAAAATATTATCGTCCCATGCTAGAATTTTTTCTCCAGTACCTATAAAGTTTTTATGGAAAATAATATCAGGTTGTCCTGGAGAACGTTTGATAAATTCTTTTTTCTCAATTTCTATTGGTTCCATATTCAAAATAAATTTAAAAAACTATAAATCATACCACTAGAAAAGAACGCTGTAACTGAGCCTAGACCGCAAATGGCGCATTCCAAGTCATCGTGATCTTCCATCCATTTGCTAGTCGCCACGGCTTCTCTGCACAGCCTCGCTATCAGCTCCTCGTTGCCTGAATATAATCATACCGATTACAAGTTCGAAAATCTCCAATCTCAACTAATCAGTATTTGTTGCCGCTGATTAGATTTTTATAATCTAATAAATTCAATTCGCTAAAAGACAACGTGCGAACTTAATGCGATTCTTTGTTTTGTATACTCACTGCAGATCACCAGTCTGCAAAAAACTACCACTTAGTTGTTCTTTAGATTTTGTTCTTAATCTTTTATTTGAATTATTTCATGTCTGCAGCAAACATATCATGTTCGAGTCGTAAAATACTATGCCTAGTTTAATTTAACCATATTTTTGTTCTCTACGTACCTAAATATATTTATAATTTCACAGCAATACTTGTGTGTGTGAGTGTCACTGGTGTTTCAAATTTTCACGCAACAAAACAATGACTCTACAATCATTTTTTTAGGTAGATACTTTTCTTATTTTTGGTTTTGCATTTGCGCCTTATTGAATATTAGCTCGTTAACATATTTCAATGTTCGAAAGAATTATAGAAAATACATTGATAAGTCTTATCCAACAAGGAGGGCTCCAAAGGCGAATAGAGATGCTTGAGCCTCTTTGCGGCAAAGTTGGGTTCGTCGCTGCGACGCCGTATGAAATGCAGCACCTCCGCTTCTGGAGTGTCGAAGTGAGGCTCTACGTGCTTGCAGTACAACCTGCAAATATTAACTTTATTAACAAACATTTTAAGTCTATTTTAGAATATCATCGACTGTTAAAGTGACATTTAACAAAAAATTTGTTTCCGCGTAACGTAACTGTCGTGCCTGCACATAAAAAAAAGCTTTACCCATTCTCTTTCAATGGATGTAGGACAACAACAGAACATGGAAAAAGGTTAGAAAGGCGATGTGGGCGGGGCAGGCGCGCCACAGAGGTTATGAGCAGATGCTTGTAAGTGAGCGCTGTGATTGGTTTATTTTGACGTCGCGCGACCCTATTGCGCGTCAAAAGAATGCGCATGATTGGAGTTCTTTGAACTCGTTTATGTGTAGTGGGGCGCAACTGGCGAAATCGGTTCTAATACAAATGGCGCATGGCAGCCTTTCTAACCTTTTCCCATGTTCTGTGAGGACAACCTTTGAAAGAGGCTACCAAACGAGTCTTGATATTAAAAGACATATAGTCAGCGTAGTCTCTTCACCATTCACAAAACGCCAACCTATATAACCGTCTACCACGCGCATTGATTATTGGCAAAACCCTCCGTTTATAGATGCCTGGCTGGTGTGTGCCGTGGGCTTTTAATGTGTTAACACAGCAGCGCCATCTAGACCTTTTTATTATACTTATTGGTAGTGAGTGACGTGATCTCTCATCGTTTGAATTGACTCTCATTTGCTCTTAGACAAAATTACTGGTCATAAACACTTCTAACCTACTTTCAACGTTGTTTTCTAAATGGCGCTGGATTTAAAAAGGTAATTTCGAATAGTACTCGACTTTTGTTTTATGAAACAATCGAATAAAATCTGTCCATCAAGATGGTGTGTTTTTCCTATAGTTTTCCGTGTCTCTCTAACCTAAATCCCGTAACCTAGTAGTCAAATAAACATAATGTATATATTATCTACCTGTTCTGACTAATAAGTACTTTTCTTACCAGTCCGGGTGAACAGCGAAGTCGCTTCTCGTCAGCGTCTTCAATGCTTCCGCGGCGATTTGCTGAGTGAACTGCCCGTCAGGCACAGCATGAAGTCTCCCATACGGAGGTAGCACAACCACAGCCGTGTAGTGATCCACAACTCTCTTCCAGTGGTACTCCCGCTGTTCCTGGGCTGCGCGCATTCCGTCCTCGTACACGTTCACCCCGTGCATCACTCGGATGCCCCTGGGATGCTGTATCACTAGCGAACGGCGGAACTGTAATTGATTAAGTTAAATGATCGTGGATTGCTACATCAAATCTAATGATAAATACAATAAGAGTAGTATCTCTGTCCATGTTTCTGTTTTTTCTGTAAAGTTTTCACGCCTACACCGCTAAATAATTGTTGATGAATATTAGGATTTAAAAAAAGACGAACCTCTGGGAAGAAATTAAAATTTTTTTTTTACAATTACACTGTATACAAAGAATGGTAAGCAATATGCTTTTGGTCACGACTTCTGCAAATAGCTTAAGGCTAATTATACGACAAGATGAAGAAGAACTATGCGTACAGTTAGTTTAGAGTAAAACCTAAAAATTATCATTGATAAAAAAAAATATATACTCACTTCCAACCATTTTTCTGGATAGTCCCTTGGTAGGTGTTCTTTAGCTGGTTGTTCCAGGCTTATAAAGTCAACAGTACGATAACCAGGTTTGAGGATGTCCCCATCAAACTGTTGAATTAAACCAAATATTAAACGGTCGACCGTTTAGAAAGCTTCATTGGCATCATTTATTTTTCGCTTTTACATCTTTTATTTATTTTTGGTAAGTTTGTTTTCGTTAACTTATCCTATGTAATTATTTAGTTACGCTTACTTTAAGTAGTTTATACATAATATAATATGTACTATATAATCAGATTCAGAGATATACCCTACCAAAACATCAGACAGAATTCTTACGGGCAAAATTATCATTTCTTTTTATTGAAAGATTACACGAATAATATTTGCATATATTCATCATAAAAAGGTAGGTATAAATGTGTAATACAAATAGACACGCAAGAATATAGAATTTTTTTTTCTACACTGGGAGTCGAACCCGGGAACCTCGGAGCAGACGTCACCTTGAAAACTGTTGTGTACGCTGCTCTACCGCGGAGATATGTCCTACTAAATAACTGATACAGAGTCAAAACTTACCACTGGTCTAAGGTTGTCGTGCAAAACAATTTTACCGCGATGATCAATAACAAACAATGTGCCACCAGCTCCAACCTAAAAAAAAAACAAAAATAGCTATGAACTTTTCATTTTTAATCTACGACTGCTTCTGGAGAAATATTGTCCCAGGCCAAGGCTATGAGGTTAAAGTAATTTAGTGAAAGTCTCAATTCGGTTGCTCTTAAAAAAACTAAACAAAATCACAAGAAAAAGGCTAAGAGATCAAGAAATTAAAAAGTTAGAACCTGTCAGAGAAATCAAGGCTATTTGTATGGGGCGGCAAAAAATATATTTTACAAGACATAATGCCACGCTTGGGATATGTGCGATTGCAGTGGCTGAGAGAAGACGCTGCAGGAGCCTTTTTCTGGCAGAACTCCTTTACGGCGAGTAACTTACAACATCCGACAGGCAGGCCCAATACCACATGGCCAACCTACGGCCATAACTCGCATTTATTGAGAGCTTACATTTTATTATTTTTATTTCTTTCTCTACATCTTGAAAATTACTACATGATGATGATAAAAAGATAAATAGAATTGTAAAATATCAATAAATACCTGTAAAAGCCAACTATATAAATAAACAAATCATCAATTAATTTAACATAATAAGTTTTTCATTAGAATACAAAATGAATTTATCGTTTGGTTAACAAGAGCTAAGAAATCCTTTACAAGTATTTTATTGGTGTGAGTTCCAAAGTGCCTGCTGATTTAGTACTTACGCACTGATTTAGTGAAAAGTGATTTAATTTAATAAATGGTTTACTTACCTGATAATAGGGTAGTATCAGCTTCAAGTGTTCGATTGGTATATCGACCCCAGCCACGCCCAAAAGTCGGTTTACCGGGTACTGCGTAAATAAAACAAACGCTATCAAACAATTAGTGATATAATAGAATGACAATAATATAATTGTTTTGCAATTAAATAAAAAAATAAAATAAATTTTATTATTCCGAAAACATAAAGTACAATTTTAGCAGTGTGTGTTAACAGCCACCATTAGTTAAAACTGAGTCGCAGCTGTTAGCGCCCACCTCCGAGAAGAGGAGGTATCAGTTCCGAATTAATAAAACAGAATAGGTAAAAAAGCGAAAGTATGTGTGTGTGTGTGTGTATGGAACAAGAGGGTTTTATCTTAAGTAAATCAAGCTTGCCTAGCAACTGCACAATAAGCTTTCCGTTTCCTGGTAAGTCAAATTCTGCAACCAGCCTCTTATACGAATTTTACATTCGCGTGATGTAAGCTGATATGCTGAGCAATCGGTTAACTTTGTTATAGAACTTTCGAGGTGCAAAATAATAAAAATTACGTCTGGCTATAGCTAGCCTTTGTAGGCTAGCTATAGCCAGACGTTATTAAGCTATTGCATAGCTTCTATCGCGGGCCTTGAGCGTGGAGACCGAATCCAGAAATTCCGTAACGAAAATAACCTAACCTAACACTAGGGGCGAGGCACGATCGAACAATTTTTAATTTCCGAAATTTAAAAGAATTTAGAAGAAAATAAGGATTTTGACAGTATGGTTGCCTATGGTAACCATATATGCCAAAATAACAGAAAAATTACAAAAGTCAAAATTAGAAAATACATAAAATTATAAAATTAAGCTATTGCATAGCTTCTATCGCGGGCCTTGAGCGTGGAGACCGAATCCAGAAATTCCGTAACGAAAATAACCTAACACCCCCCACTCCGACCGGCACAGCGGTGATACTTTTTAGTTTTATAATTGCATAAGTTGATAAAAAATGCTATATATGCAATAGCTTTACCGCGGCAGTCTCCGAGTGCCACACGTCTTTTTATTTTTTTCGTTCAAGTTTACAAATCCGGTCAATCCTGCGCTTATCAGCTATAGCATCGGCGTAGCACTCCCAACTTCATATGAAGTTGGGAAGAACTTCAGATGTAGGGAAAAGGATAGGCTTAAAACACATTACTTTAAAAATTGCTCTCTACGCCCTTTACAGTCGTAGCAGCTGAGCTTCACCAGAATTACCACAGACTGCTATACAATATGACAGGATTGATTTCCCTAGTGCATGATAAACAGTTTTTAGCACAGGAAGATCTAGAACAGGCCTAAGGTTTTTTAAGGCGTAAATTAATTTCCAAGCACGGTTAACAGTAAAATTTTTTTGTTCTTTCCAAAATAGTGAGTGGTCAATCCAGATGCCCAGTTATTTAATATTGACTGCACGATTAATTCTTATACAATCACAGTTTGCACTTTGACAGGGTGAAAGCTCCAACCCTCAAACTGATGTAATAATGATTGCAGATAATATTCATGATATATTAAATGTAATGGTTGACAATATTGGTGTAATATCAAGCCCGCAACAAGAAGAAGTTCTCGGTGTTTCGGAAGCATTCGCTGTTGGTGACATATTGAGTTCTCAACCCAAAAGAGCTTTAACCGTTAGTGAGACATCGAACCCCCAGCCAAAAGAAGCTCTTGCTGCTGGTGAGATATTAAATCTTCGACCCAAAGAAGCTCTCGCAATTAGTGAAATACTGAGCCCTCTACCCGGAGAAACACTTGCTGTTATTGAGATTTCAGATCCTCAAACTAATGAAGCTGCAACATCTAATAACCAACCTCTAGAAAATACCGATAATCTAATCCGACCTGTGAACAGAGATTGTATAAGCAGGAGAGGGCAAGGAAGATACTGGCGCGAAGGTGATAAAATTGTTTTTTTTTTAAATTGAGACAGTAAGTTTCTGCGCAGCTAATGCATTACAGTACTCAAAACTAATTCTGCATTACTACGGGCATCATCCCAGTTTTTTCCGTGCACCACTAAAATTAAACGATATTTACCGTTCTAGTAGCGTTCCTCTGATTTTCCTGAAAACATTTAAACGATACGAAGGGATTAGTGAAGTGATAATTTAATTGGATTATAATTGATACAGATAATTAAAATATGAAAGTAATCATAATTAAGTATACTAATGCTTACTTCGTCCAGTTTTATTGTAATGTTCTGTGAAAAAAATACGAGTACTTATTAGTTTGTCAGTAATATAATATTACTAGTATTTTTATATGATATAAGTTACAGTTTATTATTTAATTAAAATGTAATAATAGGGGTTAAAGTATGAAATTGCCGATTATTTTCCCACTTTTTATTTTGTTTTTAACTCTATTATTGCGTAATTCTTTTTGTATTGTATCAAAAACTAAATAAAGTAACATTTGACTAAAAAAAAATGCAATACTAGTGCCTATTACTTAAAAGAAAGTCGTTGAAAAGACCCCTTACAATAATAATAATAATAATAATAGTAATTTATTCTCTCATCACAAACATTTACATGAATTAGTATATTCATTATACAGGCTAGCTTAAATATAGTTTGTGTGAGACTGACGCCTGTGAGAGATATGAATACACATATCTGATGTACAGGTCATCAGGCTCCCACCCTCCAGATTGAACATTATGTATTATGAATAAGCATTATACCGTTACAAAGCATTTCGGGACTCATGATGCAGAGATATTAAAGTAAAGAAAAACAAAAACTGAGTCTAAAAGGAGACAATATTTATTATATAATTAGGTTTGTGTGAAAGATTAAGTACTTGAGTCTGTGTGGGTATAAGAGTTTAGGAGTGTATTTTTGAATTGGTGTTGTCAAATTAAAGTTATTATTAGTGTGGACTGTGGAGGTACCTTTCTGTTTGGTCGTAAGTTTTATTTTGGAGAAAATAGCGTACGGTTTTTTTACAGTCAAAAGAGGAAAGATTATAAATACAGACTTTGGCATTTATTTTGTTGTATAGATATGGTCCTAAAAAGCAAAAGAACCTTCTCGTAAAACAATAATTAGTCACAGGAACACAACAGATCTTGTCTTTACGTCTCTTGGTTATATGGGTATAAGTGGTTCTTTGATGTTGCAAATGAATGATGTGTAGAATAAATAGCTGTCGCACTGTTAAGACGTTACAAATTTTATAAAGTTCAGTTGTAGGAAAAAGTATATGACGAAAAGTTGCCACTTTAAGAATCGCCCGTTGAGCCACTTCAAGAGGTTTTAGGGACGTCTTGGGAACTCCTCCCCAGCAAGAAATGCAGTACGTTAGTATTGAGCGATATAGAGAATAGTAGACATTTTGAATTATATTAGGACTTGCAATATGTCTAAGAATTTTAAACACATAAATAAGTTTACGCATTCTGCCCGTTAAAATGTTGACATGAGCCTTAAAGTTAAGGAACTTATCCAAGGTTATACCAAGATACTTGACAGTATCCACTGCTGAGATCAAAGGACACTGGCAAGCATTTATTGACAAATCTGGACAAGAATGAGCTTTAAGAGATAAAGGTGGGGTAGGTTGTGATCTTGAACTAATGGAAAATGCAATAAATTTGGTTTTAGAGGTATTTAGGGTGAGCCTGTGATCAATTAGCCAAGAGACAACAGTGTTGAGCCCCGTTTGAGCTACCTGCTTCAGCTCATCCCAGGAGTCCGCTGTAAAGGTAAGTGCAGTATCATCTGCAAAGGAGACAATATTACAGTGGGGTATGTTGAGGTTACTGAGGTCGTTGATTAAAATTAAGAATAAGGTTGGGCCGAGAATACTGCCTTGAGGCACACCGTAGTTGATAGGGAGTTCTTCGCTAATGATGTTATTTAATTTAACTGCTTGGTAGCGGTCAGTTAGGTAACTCTGAAAAAAATCTAATTGGCGGCCTCTGACACCTATGTTATTGAGTTTTCCTAAAAGAATATTAGTAGGCACGGTGTCAAAAGCCTTCGTTAGGTCAAGAAATATAGTAAGAACTTTCTTATTAGCATTAAGGGGTTTTACTATTTCATCTAGCAGTAGGTGGATAGCATCAGCGGTCGATTTCCTTTTCCTGAATCCAAATTGCCTCGGCGAGAGAATATGGTTATGTTCGAGATAAGCAACTAGTTTACTGTTCACAATGCGCTCAAGCACTTTCGATAAAGCTGGCAATATGGCTATTGGGCGATAATTAGTAACCAAGTTACCATCGCCACCCTTAAATATAGGGTGAACTATTGCCTTTTTGAAAGCTGCGGGAAATACACCCTTTTGGAAACATACATTAAATATGTGGGCAAGGACAGGAGAGAGTAAAGCCGAGTATCTTTTAAGGATAATAGGTGATATACCATCTCCACCCGTAGCAGCACCAGATCTCAGTGACAAAATAAACATATTGACCTCATCAGGATCCGTGTCAACCAGTACAAATGATGATGTTTGTTTGGTGATGGCATATTTCTTAGGATATCGGAAGCTATTTGAGAAATGTTCAGCTAGTTCTTGACCAATGTAGACAAAGTAGTGATTTACTTTATTGCAGGACTGTACGGGTGTAGAAGTCAAGGTCAATAATTTAGATGACGGTTCTGTATTTTTGCCAGTGTTTGTAATTCTCTTAATATTGTCCCATATTAATTTAGGATTATTGCAAGCTTTTTTAAGTTCTAAGTTATCAAATTGTCTTTTGGCTTTTTTCAAAATTTTGGAGCAGTAATTACGGTATCTAGTGTATGTTATTTTAAGAGTTTCGTTATTTGGGGACTTTTTAAACTTTTTGTGGAGACAATCCCTATTGCGCATGCATCTTAATAAGCCAGGAGTAATCCAAGGTTTGATTATTTTTTTCCTTGAAGGTATTTTGTAAAATGTACTATTTATAGAGATTAAATTTCTGACAATAATAATAAGTTGATTTAAAGCATAATTGGGATCAAATACTTCAAAAATAGGCGCAAAATCATTTTTTTTAAAAGTATTATCAAGTCTTTTGAAGTTAATTTTTGTAGCTGTTCCTTCTATGTACACTTTTGGGAAGTTCTTTCTAACACTTAGTAGTGATGAAGAATGATCAGTAATGGTTGATCCAAAAACCAAGGTAATGGCCGGAAGGTTAGATCGAATAAAAATATGGTCGATACAGTTTTGTTCTCTGGTTGGTATTGTGTGAGCCGGTAGGAAACCATGAAATGCAAGACAGTTAAGGTAGTCATACCGTCGCGCGTCGGAAGAGTTTGGTTTTATATCGATGTTTATATCTCCGGCCAAAATGACGAGTTCATATTTTGAAAGACTTATTAAAATACTATACATTGATGAGAGGAAAGCATCGATGTTCGCTATAGATGGTGAGCGATATACACACAGAATAGCAGTATCAGAATTAATTTTGATTATTATTCCAGAAGCTGTGGATTGAAAGTTTGGTTCTTCTATGTTAGCGGGCAAATTAGATTTAACAAAAGCTACAACTCCATCATTTTGGTTTAAGTGGGTGGTAGTTTTAAAGGTTGAGTAACCTTGTGGAGTAGGGATGTATGCATTGCTATAGCATGGCAGCCAGCACTCAGTCAGGATTAAAATATCACAGTGAAAGGGAACACGGGCCAGGAGCGTTTCAAAATCATTGAAATTTTTATTAAGAGACCGTATGTTTTGCGACAATATATTAAGAGATTCATGCGGATATTTGATGAAATTTAAAGACTGCTCCGGGCTACACTGGTACGATTCTGAAATAGAAAAATGGTCCAGTTCGACACTAAGGTTATCCGAACTATGACTGTGCCATTTTGAACTCTCTAGGTTCACCTCAGTTAGATTTGGATAGGCGGTAGAAAGGCTGGTACAATGTGTCAGCTGACCGTCTTGCTTCAATTAAGTATATTTGTATTATATACTTTGATTTTCAGAAATTTAAATACTATAATGCGTAGCTTTATAACCATCTAACTTTCACCTTTAATTGCATCGAAAACGGTTCAGGCGTTTTTAAAAAAACTAAAAAATTGTTAGTATGGAAAAATGACTTTTCTCGATTTCGTCCATACAAAACGGCAATTTCATACTTTAATCCCTAATATTAATAGGTACGTACCTCTACAGTGACGTTATCGAATACTGGTACAGAAACACTTATATGAAGTCGGTATTTGACGTCCTGGCCTTCGTAATACAGACCAAACTTATCCTGAAAAGAAATTTTACGAAATGTTACAATCACAGATTACCTGCCTATGCAGATAGTTATTATCATACAAAAATCAGTAGACTAGAAGCAAAACGCTGCCAATAGTAACAAAAAAAAAACAACCTGATTTTAGATGATTTTTTAAGTCAAAAACGTGGACTGCTTAAACAATATAACTTTTTTATGATTGTATGGGAAAGAGATCTGTATAAAAAACATTACTTTCGACAATATTGAGTAAAAATAAAATTATAAATTGTTTATCTCTTCAAACTTCGTGCGGCAGTGTGTTGATTTTCATTACATCTGGAGCTGCTGGGATTTGAAGAGTTGTACTAAGTAATTAGTGATTGACGGTAATTACCAGGCTTTCCTGGTGGAGTTGGTGTTTGTAGGTTTCGTTAAGGAGTCTCTCCTTGTTCCTTCGAAGTTCGCGGTACCGGTACACTTGTTCTATGTTCTCCTTCTGTTTCCAATAGGATTCGCTCCTTCGCGGTTCCTTAGGATGAGAAAATTATGTTAATTTTAATGATTTTGATTGGTTTTGTTTTTGTATGTTCTCATTACATAAAAAATCTGAAAGCTACTGTTACCTCAAATACCTACATAAAACGGAATGTTAAAACAAAAAACACCGTGTACCTGCATTTTACGCACTACTAGTTTAATTTCAATCACTATGACTGTCTGTCTGTCTGTCCGTCTGTTGTTATTTACTAACCCCTGTATTTATAAACAAGTAAAAGTAATTACTTGACTACAAGTAATTACTTGAGAGTCAATTTGTATGCCTTAATCAAGAAATTACTAGAAGTTATAACTACCAAAAGTTAGCATTTTCAGCCAAATAATATGACTATTAATGGTGACCAATTTCTTTCACTTAAGCACTAGGTATGAACACTTTAAGTTATGACTTTCTTAAGCAATAAGTAATTACTTCATTATAAATACGGGGGTAAGTACTTTAGTATTGCCTTATCTGTGGTACTTGTAAGCTCTTATTTGGCACGCAGGCGAACTGGTATTAAAGATCTCAAAAACTTGTTTATGGTACGATCGTGGGATAGGTTTTTAAAAAAAATTGAGTATCTTGTAAATAAGTTATTTTGTAAAAGTAAAAATTCGGCTTTATATAGCATGAAATTATAACCAAGTTCCAAAATATTTAAAGGCGTTCAGTATCGTAGGTATTTGGAGTCTATTTATGAAGTAAAAAATGTAAATCAAGTTGTCACCCGAAAATATTTTTCGCGACATAGTTTTCAATTTTTACGGTCCTAGACCTGTTAAGGTATAAAGGGAAAATCAAAAACTTATGAATAGTATCGTAATGAATGAATGAGATGCGCAACGCGTAAAAAAAGTGTTGTTATATAGGCGGCCGTATCAAAAATTTTAGATTTTTGGCGGACATTTTCTAAGTGCTTTATCTTGACATTTTTGTACTGGGCTATACTAAAAGAAAAAATACGTCATTTGTCTTTTTGTAGATTGATATATTAAAATTTGAAATGTGGTTAAAATTTCACTCTGTATTGTCATCATCACCATCCTTCGGTCCACTGCTACGCAGAAGCCTCTCAAAAGGGAGGATGGGGGGCGATCGCAGTATGACCAATGGTAGAAAATAGACGATGCTCTCCGTCTTTTTCTGGCAGTACTCCTTTAGTAGCTTACGCCCTGGGGGCTGGCACCTTTTTATGTGCCGACATCACACGACACTCAGTCAGTGAAAATAATCGCATCATTAGCATATTCAACAAATTAAAAATGAAAATGGAGCTAAGTCAGTCATATTTATTATCATCCTCGCTTACTTCGACATGAGCGTAAACGTCGCTGTACGACCGAAGGCGTTCCTTCCTCTGCGCCACCAGCGGCCGTTCCAACACACGCAGGATCCTCATGACTTGCTCAGTGACGTCATTGCTGCTGAGCAGTTCAGCGTAGTAGCCGTCACGGTCGCAGCTGATGTAGTTGCTGTAGTCGCGCGTGTTGTCGCGAAGGCCGAACTGGTCGTGGAGCCACATCACAAACAACCTTTGAAAAGAGAAGACGTTGCCATCATTTTAAAGTTGAATACCTACCTGTTTTTTTTATAAAAAATTGGATTTCGAATCGACATCGGCGCTAAGATATCAGTAGCCTTACAAAAGGTGCTTTATAATAGCGTACATACGCTCGACGAATAGATAGGTACATAAATCTCATTGGCTTACCGATCCTTTCGTAAGCTAATGTCTTTTTCATATATTTTTTATTTATTTGTACACGCTATTATAAAGCAACTTGTCTACTTACATTATGTGTTTAGAATACAAAGGCGGCATTTATATACGGCCTAATTAGGTCGCGTTCCCACTGAGTTAGAGTGAAGAGTAGCTGACCGCGAATTGACTAATCATAGTTTTCGAAATCTCCACAGATCCCAGATTCCCTTTCCCATTCACAGGGTCCTAAGTTCGATCCCCGTGATGGACAACGAGAGTCTCAAATTTTCGAACATTCCTCGGGTTTGTGATCACAGTTTGTGATCACAAACCCGAGGAATGTTGAGGAGAGAGGCCCTGCAGTGGGTTGATTAAAGCTGAAGCTATTTCCGTACCTGATGCGTCCACTCGGGTCGAGTTCCCTAAGCAGTTCTGTGTAGTTGTAGTACAGGCTGTCAGTGACCACTACGATAGCTTGTTGACACGACACCGGCCGGTCCTGGGCCGGTCGCTGCCGTTGAAGCAAACGGTACGCGTACCGCAACACGTAGTCCATGTCTGTCTCGTTCTTGAACGGCAACTCTTTTAACTCTGAGAGCATCGCAGCCGTGTTGACGTGGTCAGCCTATACATTTGAAATCAATTATTATTTGTAATAAATTTGGTCATTGACCTAAAAGAATGGCTGGTATATACGTAATAAAAAAAATTAAAGAAAGTATCAGCTAATTTAGAAGATAACTTCAACCATTTCTTCATCAACTGAAAGGGCGCTTTGTATGAAATGCAAACTGACATTGTGCGATATTATATTAACTATTAAATTCAACTAAATCGGTTTAGCGGTGTAAGCGTGCGTAGCAGGCAGCAGACACAATTTTTCATTGATAATATTAGTATGGCGATCTGCTTGTATTATTCTAAATTCCAGATCACAAACAGAATCGAACAAAATTTGTCAAGCCAATAGATGATCGGCTGGAATAGTACATGGCGTACTTTCTGCTATTTTATATCTTAAAATAACCCAACTGCAGTGGTGACGATGAATGCCTTTGATAGTCACCCTGTATATTTGCACTTAGATTTTTGTCTTCTTTCATTTGATATCCCACTCGTTATGATTGTAAACTTTTTTTTCACTGTACCCCAATTCTATTCTTTTTTTAACAAATGGTAGCCTACATAAACGTAGAATATGTAGCCTATGTTACGCGGACAATAATAAGGCATCGACTGATAACTCATTCATTCACCAATTATTACATTGAAGGTCCAAATTAAAAATTTATTGTTAACTACATAGTAGACTGTTTTACTAAAGTTCATAGTTATTCAACTAAATAACTTAAATGATGAATTTCATAATGAGAATAATATCACATGAATCTTAATAATATTGTTACTGATAATGGTAAGCGGCAACACGTGAATATGATGATAATTTAATTGAAAACAATAATTATCTATCATAATATAAATCTGTGAATGAGATAAGACTTTCGTATATAATAATAATAGATATTATAATATAATATATTTTGCCATGCCACGATGAAAAATATGTATGAAATAAATAATTGGAATTGAATTGAATACCTATAGTATTCGTGTCAAATGCATATGCATACTTTGTAAGCTGATAATAATATTTCATACTAGGAAATATAGATCACACTCAAAACTCAGAAATACAAACTATTTATGATGATCTTTATTTAAATATAAATAAAGATATAAATTTCAAGGAAAACAAACATTATTTATACATGTGACTACCTGCGTGGTGGGGTGGCATACACCCCGGTTTTCAAGTTATCGTCTACTCGTTCAATTCCCGGACAATGTAGAAAAAAATATATATTATTCTTTATTTTTTCGGGTCTAGGTGTTACTGGTACCTTTGTTTTTCTGATTTCCACAAAACAAATAATTTAAATAGTTACTCAATTTGCGAGTAGGACAATGTATGTGATGTTGTCCACATTTATTTATTTATTTATTCAATTCGTCATATAACTATATATGTATATAACTTTTTACCTTCGGATATTCGATATTTATAAAACACTTTTACTGTCTTACACATCAAGTCTTCGATCATATATGATCGAAGCATCAAGTCCTCAATGTTAGTGCGTGTATGTAATTTTTGAAGTTTTTAACTGTCGGTGTAAACATCAAATGTAATCCACATCGCTGTCAAAGCCTAAGCAAATGCCTTACTCCGCAACAACACAGTGTCCGTATTTTCGAATCCGTCTGTCCCTATCACTCATACCGATGTCTTAAAGTATCTGAAAGAGACAGATATATCCGTAGATACGAGCTTCGTGTTGCAGAGTAAGTCATCACTCATCAGCTTAGTTATCAAACTAATCTTACCAATATTGTGAATGCGAAATTTGGCCGAATGTTTGCTACTCAAAACGGCTAAGCAAATCTTGATGAAATTTGACACGGAGACGGATCATATGGGGTACTCTTTACCTAAAAATAGCACGGTTCCTGAGGGATAGGTTCAAATTCAACGCGAAAAAAGTCGCGGGAAGCAGCTAGTCTAAGTGTTAACTTTTAAAACCCAAACTAACCGGAACGAGTTTGTCATCGAAGCAGCTGATCGGCGACCGGACAGTCAGGTTGAACCTTAGCACATTAACTTGGTCATCATCAGGGAGCGCGTTGAGAAGGGCTTGCGTGAACTCCTGCGCCGTGACCTGGTTGGAGGAGTTGTCCATAGATCCAGAAGCGTCTAGAAGGACGAGTATATCACGAGGGGCCCCGTTAGCGCTCACGTACCAGGGCCGTAGTCGGCAGTCGTATACGTCGTCTGTATTAAAAGACAGCTGGAAGAGACTGCTCCAGAGGGCCGCTGGATAAAATAATAAAATAGTTATAGCCAAATCACAAAACTAGGAGCCTATTGGCATACAATTGCTACCATGTGATCAAGGTCATGTGACGGTTAGTTAAAAATCTATCCGCAGATCCGAATACGCATAGATTCGCAACAACAATCAATAATTTATTTGTGAGTAAACATGGTATAAAAAGATGTTACAGACAATGAAAAACCATACACGTTTAGCCGAAATTAATTAGCATGCAAAAAGACAAAGAATACAATATTACAAAATTACTTATTTCACTAAAAGCTTATCTCATTAAAATGTGACAACGGTGATAACTTAAAGAAAAACGAAATTACATTTCTGCACGAAATTCTCAAAGAACTCTTTAAAGTCGTAAAGAGTAAGTGAAGTAACCAACCTAAGTTTACTCAAATGTTTTTAAAGTTATTAAAGCTAAAATCTAAAAAAATATTTGGGTATTTTATTATAGATTTTGACACACATAGTGAAACAGCTATTTTTGTACTGCATTGTTTTCGAGATGACCTGTAATACCAATCTGTGTCCATTCCTACTATTTATTGGATAGTAATTACACGCTCTTTTAAATAAGTGCTTATTACAAATACGCATGTGTCAAATATATAAAGTGAAGTCAGAGTTAATAACCGCGTTTTATCAAATAGAGGACAACAAGACGTAAGTCGCAGAACACCATACATTGCTCTCAAAAATTTTTTTGCTCTCATAAATTGCTCTCAATAGCCCTCATGTTCATAGTAATACCTTACATTGCTATCAAAATTTTTTTTGAGCAATGAAAGCTATTACTATGAACATGAGGGCTATTGAATATGGAATCGCATAAACGGATATGGATCTTAGTTTTCTTATTTATCAGGACATCTGGGGCCTAATTCGCGTAACCGAATCGCAGTTCGATCGTGATTGAATTGGACGATTTTGACATTTAGCCCATACTAGAACTGTCAAAAACCTGTCGTTCAATTACGATTGTGATACGATTCGGTTACGCGAATTAGGGCCCTGAGCGGCATAGATTATACGTGAGTGTTTAGTAGGTACAAGAGGTAAGTAATGTCCACAAATATAAAATTTTATCTATGCATTCAAAATTAAGAGGATAGAAGATCCGTCAAAGAGGAGACTAATACTCATTTGTCTTTTTCCGCGGATATCCATCACATCATTATCAGGAATTTATTAAATTAAGTATCCATTTTCGTTAACTGTTTCAGAAACTCAAAAGGGAACTACATGAACACATCTATTTACCGGGATAATGTCGCAGGAAGCCTGTCGCACTGCAAAAATATTGGAAGTCCAAAGATGCATCCTGAGCATAGTTGTCTTTGAAAGTCGATAGTAGCCCTTCCGACCAGTACAAATGTTTTGTGATAATTGGATCTGTGAAATTGAAAATATAAGTGGTACGCCACATACGTGTCTGAAAAAATTATAAATACTTACAGACCCCAAAACTTTGCCCCATCCACTTATCTTAAATCTTCTCAAATACGTTTTTTTTATGGATTATCATCGGACGAGTGCTATGTCGACTGAGTAAACACAAGCACATCTTCAATTCTTAAATTTTCTAAGAAAGCGTATAAACTCGTAATTAGTAGCGACGGCTACCTCCGTGGCGGAACGCTCCAAGTTTCCGGGTTCGATTCCCGGGCGGTTCAATGTAGGGAAAACGGGTTTTACAACTGTTTTAGTGTTTAGATAGTTACTTCCCTTCGTTCCAGAACAAAGTAGGTATGTGATGTTCTTCATGTTTATTAATATATTATATCAAGGCTTAGGTATGAAATTACATCGTCCCTCAGTAGCTACTAGCGCAAGCTGTATTACAGAGCACATCTCTAAATAGCACTAAGTACTTATTAAGTGAACAAAAGAAAGCAGGATACTGACTGCAGTCGAAGACTTCAGCGGCAGCGTGTACGCTGCTGTAGTCGAGCGAGACGTCAGCGTTGAAGTGCGCGCTGTGCTGCAGACGCAGCTTGCGCAGGCTGCGACAAAACTCGGGCAGATCCCATTCGTTTGATGCCTCCATTTTCTTTTTCAATTCATTTAACTCCTGCAACATTTTATACAAATCGTTAACCGTACTTTTTTCTTTATATATTTTATTAGCATTTAAATTACAATTATAATATTTAAATTTGAAAACCTACATATTTTACTGGTAAAGGACCGGCGGACTATAACCATCCTACTGCAGGGCAAAGGCCTCCATCATTGAATTTAGGTTGCCACAGCAATGAGGGAACAGGCAAGATCACTGCGCTTGCCGAATTCGGGTTGTTATCACAAACCTGAGCAATGAACGAAAATTCTAAAAGATATTTGATCGACACGGGGTTCGAAACCAGGGCCTGAGATCTTTGTGCGGTACTTAAATCACTAAAACAACGGAACATTATTTTAAAATTTGCATTTAAAAACTTCGTTAACTAAGTAGTAACTGCAGCTTATAATCATCCCACAAAGGCTTCCATCCTTGAATTCAAGTTACCACAGCAATGATGGGTGTACTGGCATAATCACCACGCTTTCCAAATGCGGGTTGGTGATCACAAACCCGAGCAACGTTCGAAAATTCGAAACTTTTTTGTTTCCCGACCCGGGGATTGAACCTGGGACCCCGAGATCTTGGCCCGGTATTTAAACCACTAGACCAACGGGGCGTAAAAACTTATTAAATGAGAAATACTAACAACGCTGTAGTCATAAGTGTAATCAGGAGGGGGTCGGATATCATCGCTGGATAACATCTCCGCGCGGCGCATTATAGCCTCCGCTGCTTTCACCCTCCGTGTCAAGAGGTCCTCCATGTTCCTCGCCATCTGCTCCAAGATGGCTGAGCCGTTCCTCACAGCAATCCGCACGTTAGAGAAACCCGCGGCTAAATCCTTACTATCAACAATCCGTTCGTTTTCATGCAAACTGTCTGATATCTCCTTGGCCCAATGTGTTACTCTGAAAATGATAAAGTACGAGTATAAAAATCAACTTCTTAAAAAAATTTCCCTAGAGAATCATGACACTAATTGTAAATACTTTTAATTGCAATTATAATATCAGTATTTAAATTTGAAAAATTATGTCTCAGGCGGGACTCGAACCCGCATTTCCTAGCATGCCTCTCCAAAAGGATATTTTTCTCATAATCACGCTTGACAGGCAGCTTGAAGATCACAGTTTCGCTAATTTACAGAGAAATCTGTGCGGCCCATCTTGTATTGACACTACTCCTTTAGCTACCATAGGATGAGAAGCATGGTGCTCTTATATTTTAGGCTCGAACCACACGAAATATAAGTAATCGTTACTAATATTATACAGGGACAAGTTTGCAAGTTTGTGTCTGTGAGTTTGTTTGTTCTTACAAAGCAAGCAATAAGGATTTGTCAAATAAATTTAGTACAAATCTATACTAATATTATAAAGCTAAAGAGTTTGTTTGTTTGTTTGTTTGAACGCGCTAATCTCAGGAAGTACTGGTTCGTATTGAAAAAATATTTTTGTGTTGGATAGTCCATTTATCGAGGAAGGCTATTTAACATCACGCTGCGATCAATAGGAGCGAAGATTCAGTGAGAAATGTTGCAAAACGGGGAAAATTATTCATATTTGAATAGGCTTCCGTTGCGTGCGCTGCGTAAAAGGTTCAAGTTATCCAAAAAATATGTATGAAAGAATTATTCCTCTTTAAATTATTTAAAAAATGTCCGGGACCGTATCTGTTTATCTTTTAAGACTATAACCTTTCTTATGGTAATCTAATTTGGTCGAAATTTTAACTACATAGTATAGACTATTTAGTTGTGATCTTCTTAATCGCGATCATAATAACAGAAATTGACGCGGACGAAGTCGCGTGCAACAGCTAGTTTAGTATAAGACTCTGGGTTTTATCATGCGTTCTTGTTCTCAATTTCAGAGCGTAAAGGTTGCTAAAATTTTATATTGTTCGTTTGCGTAGTATCCTCGAGTATTGTTCACAGGTTTGGAATCCATAATACCATGTCTATGTTAACCGGCTAGAGGGAGTTCAACGTAGATTTATGAGATTTTTGTAGTTTATGAGCTAATTTTAATATTATGCCAGTAATTACGAAGCGAGATGCAGAAAGCAGCAGTTATTACCGCTACAAGAGAGGCGAAATATAGCCGACATTATATTTCTTTTAAAAATAGCTAAATCTAAATTGACTCTCCTCATCTTCTCTCTTTAATAAACCTCCAAACCCCTAACAGGACTTTGAGACGATCTGTACCTCTGTTTAGTCCTCACAGTGCCACCAAATACAGAAAGAATTCGTTCTTTGCAAGGTCAGCTAACGCCTTTAACTCTATGGCCGACCGTTCGAGCTTGACATCTTTAATTCCAGTGTAAATAGCGTTAAGAAAACTGTATCCAGGGACTGGTTTGATAAGCAATCATATTCAAATTAATATTCTTGTGTAATAATTTAGTTCGCAAAACAAGCATGTAGAAATCCATATGCGAAAACATGTAAATGGTAGATAGTTTTTAATGTGTTGTTTTTACTAAGTAACTCATACTGTATGTTTTCCTAAGAAAATAAAATAAAATAAATAAACTACTTTTAATCCTAAAATCTTTAATGAACTTTATCTGTATGGAATACTAATCCATACATCACCTCATAAAAAGGGGCGAATAAGGGATGGAAGTTACTATGGGGCATCAACATAATTAAATACATATACGATTAAATGTATTTAGTATGGAAATAGTTAGGAACTCTGTAGGAAGAACCAAAAAAATAACAGAGGTGAAAACGATTCGAAGTTGTAAGTATGGGAAATTAATAATTGGGTATAGGCATAGCTTTTGCGAAAATTTTCATAAATGTCTTATAGAGCAAATTACACACAGGCAAAGTTGCGGAAAGATCGCAAGCAATCATTAAACCTAGGTTTAAAAAAAACACAATAACAATAAGCACTTACGCGTCGGGTTGAATGAGCTGTATGATTTTTGTTTTCGGTATTTTTGATATGAGGTCTGGTATATCTTTTGGGTTTATTTTATTCGTTGGTTTTGTTCCTTCGGGTTTTTTATCTTCGATCTTTGATTCTGTTACGGACACTGTTTTGTTTGGAGCCACATGTTTCTGTTTCGCGGTATGCGTGATAACTATGAAGCAATATGATATGAGTAGAATTAGATTCATGTTTTAGTTAGTTAGACTTCCGTGTTTTAGAATTAGACGTCTATCCGATGTTCCGAGTTATCGTTGAATCATGGCCCATGGGCGGGCGGGTCGAGAGTGACTGAGAGTGCGGGCGGGCGCCTGGCTGACTCCCGACACCATGGCGCCAGCGTCTCCTGCCGCGGCTCGTCTGCCAGTCGGAATGACCTACTAACCTAATGTCGGATCTCTCTCAACCCATAATTTATACGGAGCTATTGATGCCGATTAATTTCCTCTTTTTTATGATATGTTATATTTTATGTTTTGTATTTTTTTTAAAATTTGATTTAATGCTAGTGTAAGTAAACCAAATTCATTTAAAAAAAACTGCCAATTTTTTTAGGTGACACCCGATACTCAACTTTTCGCTTACCAGGCGACTACTGCTCTAACCATTAAGCTATAAGATTTATTTTTTTGCTGATACAGCCCGCTGAGTTTTTTAAATTTTTTAATAATACAACTTGTTTGTTATTATTTCTTTAAAGATCGAAATACAATATTTCGATATAATATGTACAAGTATAATCTTCTTATTCTTAATCTTATCTTAATCTTAATCTTATCCTATCTTCTTAATATATATAAATTACGTGTCACGTTGTTTGTCCGCGATGGACTCCTAAATTACTTAACCGATTTTAATCAAATTTGCACACCGTGTGCAGTTTGATCCAACTTGAAAGATAGGATACATCTCAATTTGTAGTTGCAATATTATTTTATTTAGTAAGGTAAACGCCATATTTGAGGCCAATGACATTGTTGTGACGTCTTACGTCAAAATCCAATTATATTATTCTGAGGCGATACGAAGTTCGCGGGGTCAACTAGTCTTAATATATAAAAATTTCATGTCACGTTTTTTGTCTGCAATGGAATCCTAAACTAATGAACTGATTTTAATCAAATTTTGTATACTGTGTGCAGTTTGATCCAACTTGAAAGACAGGATTTTTATTACTCAAAAGAATACTTATGCAGTACAAAGTCTAAGTTAATTGAACCAGCCGTTGGTTAGATAATGAGTTAGATTTTTGTTACGCCTGAAACTAAATCAATATTAAAACTACAGAAAATGTCTACTTTCCTTCTATAGGTATCTTAGCCTATTTATTATTAAGCCTATAGGTAATTGCTGCTTCCTCATTTGACTTACACACGACTAATAAAATGCGATACACGTGATTGATTAAAACAAAATAAAGTGCAAAACTATATCTTAGATAATCATAGATAAAAAATCAAAGTCAGGTAGGCCGTTAGCTTCTAATCAGGGATTTGCTGATCTTCTTGACGTAACAGGAAGATTATTTATAGATAGTGAATAAATTCGGGGTATATAACTTATAAGAACAGTGTTTCGCTAACAGTCTAAAAACAAAAGGATTATGAAAGGTAAGGGTTAATTCTCGTTAATTTATGGGAAATGTGCTTGAAGTATTGGTACACATGAGTTGATATTTAATCTTAGGTACAGACATCTGCACGTCAACCTACTACAAAACGTTAATTTTTCTCAATTGATATTGATCTCTACTTGTTGGACTTAAAGTTGAAAATCAATTCAATGGCCTTTAACTTTTTGGGTAGGTTGACCTGCCGTTGTTTGTACATTGCATGTATTTTAGTGACTGGCATTATTCATAGTTAAGTAGAACTTTCTAAACAAATAGTAATTCAAATTGTTATACAATGAGTGGCATATCTAGGCCCTAATTCCACTAATTTACAAATGGCTCAATAGAATCGCAATTGCATCTCAATCGTATATTTTGACATTACTACCATAATAAATGTGTCAAAATATACCATTGAGATGCAATAGCGATTCCATTGATCCATTTGTAAATTAGCGGAATTGGGGCCCTGGTCGATTGATCGGGTTATGGTGATCAAATAATTACCGTATTACGCGCAACACGTCGTGGTATATGTTGACACTTAAGGACTTTGATGTTAAACTAAATAAATTCGATACAAATAAAGCCCAACCTTTTCATTTGTATGCATAACTGTAACTACCTACCCAAGTCATTTTCTAGACATCGAAAACTTTTATTACGAAACTCTTTTTGCTGACAGTTCTAAACGTAGTGATATGGTTGCCATTAACACTTTGAACAAAAATTCGACACTTCAAAATTGAATACGTTGTTTTACCAATAGTCTATCAGATTATCCACTGACTGCCAGACAAACGGACAGACAGATATGGAGAAACTATTCAGGTCCTGGTCTTGACTATTGATCGTTTCTAAATTTTATAGGATTTGAATGTGTCGGGACATCTTTATGAAAACACATTGCTTACATTTGCCTATACATTACATAGTATATTGATTCCTGACGTCGGGACCGTTCCAGTTAATGGGCTGTTTACTAACATGATAAAACTTTCGAACTAACATTCCATAGATTTAATAAGGAACTTGGGTTTTCAGCTGTTTTCTAAATTCAATTAACTGTGTAAATTTTTAATAACGGTTATTTAAGCGATCTTTAGTTGGCAAGATAATTTACTAGGTACTGTTACTTTTCAGGAGTTGTAGCTGTACTTATAGCCGCCTTTGCGGTATCACACGCAGCCAACGAATGCCCCGTTGAACAAGAAACAGACTGGAGCATCGATCTCCTACTTGTCCACGGAGACTGTGACAAATTCTACAAATGCACATATGGAGTGCCCGTTGAACAGTTCTGCCCTGAAGGTCTGTTCTTCAACACTGAGCTCTTGCAATGCGACTGGGAAAAAAATGTAGACTGCAACGACAGGAATGTGCCCGGCCAAATTGTCCCCGAACCACAGCCCCAGCCTGAGCTCAAGCCTGAACCTGAGTCCAAGCCTGAACCCGAACTTGAGTCCGAGCCTCAACCCGAACCTGAGTCCAAGCCAGAGCCTGAGAAAGTACCAGAGCCTGAATCAGAACCCGAGCCCGAAATTGAGGAAATCCTTCCCGAAGAACCAGACATCGACGTTGAAGAAGGTTCCGGCGATGACGACTTGGAGATTGAGTTTCAGGAGAATGGCTGCCCAGTGAACCCGTTCATCCACTGGTTGGTGCCGAGCAGTGAGGACTGCAATGTATTCTACGCGTGCGTGTGGGGCGAGACCGTCCCTAGGCGTTGCTCGGAGTCGTTGCATTTCAACCCAGTTTTACAGGTTAGTAGTAACAATCCTATAGCTGGTAGATGAAGAATTGAAGAGGGACTCTGAATCTAACAAAAAACAACACTCCAAAAGTTAATAATTCTCAAAAAGATCCCTAAATCGAAAAAAGTTATTCACAATTTCACACATTATTAAACTAAACATTCTAAAAAATAAACATTCTGATTTTACATGTAACGGTGGTGGTTTTAAACATATTTTAAAGTATAAAGTGTCTGTGAGATTAAACTGACTGACATGATAAAACTGTAAGGGTTCTTCGTAGTCTACCTAACCGTAACAATGGTCGTAAAATATTTTAAGCCAAGCTATCATCCATGCCATGAGCCTAGATATCGTACCAGATTTGATTAGAGGCACTGCACGTATTTTAAATGTCTACAGTTCAAGTATTATCAAGTATTACTAATCCATCATTACCAATGCCGTGTCCAGTCCAATCAGTCAATGTTTTTGAAGAAGCTCTTTATCATTATTCAGTTTCAATCGACAGTCAAAAAGTATGAATTAATACATCATTATTATCAATGCTACTCGTATCATTGGGTTGAAGTGGGCTAATTACGTACGTCCAGAAATATGCACCTATAGAAGGAGCGTTGTCATATTTGCCATAATTTGAGGACGAGTTTACTATTGCACTGACACGCTCTGCTAGAAGCCAACATTACTATTTTAGTATCTTAAATCCCGTAGGATGAGGGGGAGGCATGGTAGTAGGTACTTATTTATTTTATGCCGCCATTACATAGCATTAATAAATACTAATGTACAAATAAAATGCTTTTCAGGTATGCGACTGGCCCCGCGATGCAGGCTGCGCCGTGTCTCACAGTAAACACGACAGGGAGCTCTACAAGAAATGAGCTACATTTGTCGAAATATCTTTCATCTCAAATAATAAAGACAAATAAGACAGGACTATCTCCATGTTGCAGCATGATTTCCAAAATTTCTTGTGAAATATTATGTTGTTGCACTGTTACCTAAAATTAATGATGTGAAAATAAAATACCAACTCCGGATATCAAGAAACCAAACATATTTTTTGGAAACCACCATTCACACTTATTCTCGTGAATACCCACAAGTTGTTTGATGTACCGCTGCATTAGCAAAATTTCAAAATTAAATCAGAAATTGTCTTATCATATAAATGACACTACAAGCGAAGCCCCTTCAGTACGCTAGGGTTGATAACTGCGGCTGGTTGTCTTGTCTACCAGAGAAAAAGAAAACATGATATCGTATGAATGTAGGAATGAAGCGGGTTTCGATAAGATTGTCTTTCTTTTTCTTTCTATAAATAAATAAATGTGAACAACATCACATACATTGTTCTGATACAAAGTAAGTAACTATTTAAAGCACATGTTTCTTGCAAACCAGAAACCACATAATCCTCTATTGAACACAAAAAACTTCGAAATCGAACTGGTAAAAAGGCCAGGTATAAAAATATATACGTATTATAAGCTTCGAATTAAGAACCTCCTTTTTTGCCCTCGGTAGAAAAATTAGGTATAGTGTCAGCTAATATCGGAGACTATAAGTAGTCTAGATGTAAGCATCAGTACTACGTAGACAACGAAACAATGTTGTTACTTGCTGAGCTGTTGCAAGATACTGCTAAAGAAGTGAATCCACATAAAAAGCTTAACACTTTTCAGGGTTTACTGCAACCGAATTATTATTTAGATAGTATACAGTCCCGACTTTTCGATCTGATCACACGAATCATCTTCTGGTCGGTTGGAAAGTAATGTTTTCTTCTATACACGCCCCGCTTTAAAAATTTTGTTCGTGAAATCAGCTCGACTACTACACTAACAGTGTCCGGGTTTTTATTAACGGCATAATACGCGATTCACCCAAAAAGTAGAGATGGGTAACTCAGCAAATTTTCGTGCGTCAACGCAGTAACTCAAGCGCAGTCTATTGCGCCGACTCATTGCGTTAACTCAAAATTGCGCCATGGCGCAATTGAATATAACCAGTGAAGCAGGCGCCATGTGCACGCCGTAATCTGAAGCTGCTGAACATTTTCACGTTTTTGGCTCAAAATGCTCAAATATTCACTCAACGCAACGAGTGAGTTTAAGAAAGAATGAAATCGGAATGATGTGCTTGCTATGTATGTTTTGATGACACTTGACACTTGATTGAGTTCATTCATTTATAGCTTCATAATAATTCGAATTCTGTTTTATGTTAACTAAGTATGGAGCATAAAATATTATATTTTAGTATAAAGTAGTTACATTCTGTCACAATTATTGTCAAATGAGCCACCTGTCAAAAATTTGGCAGTTACCTACGTGCGTGCTTTGGCACATTTTGAATTTCCCGGTACTGCACTGTGCGCTAACTCATTTTGAAACTGCGTTGACACATCCGGCGCAGTGAAATTAGTTGGCGCAATTGCGCGGCGCAGCGCAGCGTTACCCATCTCTACCAAAAAGTAAAAAATTGAACAAGAAATTCTGAAAGTGAATAAACACACTATACAACTGCCCTCGTAAAAAAATATGAAAGCATAAAAAAAATACCTTAACTATAAAAATATTTCAGAGATAAGCGCACGAAAAGAAAAATACTTATGCTACGATACGCATGTAGATCATGCAAACTTGTAGCTACGACCTAAAGAGCTACTACGAGTACAACTACGGTTATTCGTAGCGAGCGCTTAGTGGTTTTCGGTCTTAGAGCGGGCGTGGTCAAAAATAGATATTTCGGAAACAAAACATAACATTAGTATTAAAACAAATGGCAAATGACAAGAAATAGAAAAATGCAGTTAGAATCTGGCTAACGAAAGCTGATAAAATCAGTCGTGTTACTTTGAGGAAATCCATAACTAAACAT
Source organism: Anania crocealis (assembly GCA_949315895.1). Lineage (NCBI taxonomy): Eukaryota > Metazoa > Arthropoda > Insecta > Lepidoptera > Crambidae > Anania > Anania crocealis. The sequence goes on along the minus strand of OX438879.1, from coordinate 6,560,566 downwards.
GGATTTTGATAATTATTTTGCTTATGATTTCCCCTCGTTAGCACCGACCTAGGCACCTTCACCACTCCCTCCGTACTGACACTAAATTAGCAAGCACTATTATAATTTCATGCTATAAATACAAAAATTCATGCACTACAGATAATGCAATTATTAGTACCCAACACCGATATAATAAAAAACTCGACGCGTTTCGCCACTTCAAGTGGCATCTTCTGGGGATGTTGTCACCTTCTCTGCGCCTAAACGATATCTGAACTGTGGTTGAAACTTGAAAACCGCTAGAAGTTTATAAAATCGTTATTTGGTACAGACAACAGCACGTCAACCTACTACAAAACGTCAAATTTTCTCAATTGATATTGATCTCTACTGTTGGACTTATAGTTGAAAATCAATTCAATGACCTTTAACTTTTTGAGTAGGTGGACCTGCCGTTGTTTGTACTACACACTTTAACTACCCTTGACAATAGGAATTAAAATATTTGATGCCTTCTTAGTTTGTTATTAAATATATTGATAGTCGAAACTATTACATCTACTGATATTCATACTACATAATTACATTAAATTGACTTAGTAACAAAAATATTGCTAGACTGAAAACGGGTACATTTTTTAAATCATGACCAGTAGGAGTACAATCTTACGAATGACTATGGATGACTTAGTGATAAATTTAAAGCGATTTAAATCTTCCTATTCATTATATTCCGTTACTAAAAGTCGTGATGGAACTGGACTACAGATTATAATAATTAAAATCAGTTTTATTTCTGCAAATAGGCCCCGGGAGGCGCTTTTACACGCCCCGATATTTAAACCTACCACTGCTTCGGGACAAGTCTGGGCTAGTGCCGAGAAGAAGCAGCGCAAGAAACTCGGTCACTATTGTCAGCCTCTTTTTATATACATTTTTACAAGGTAAGGTAATTTTTATAAGGTTTAAGCAAGTACGAGCTGGGACAACTTAATGCCATACATTTCTATCATTTAAATAATCATTAACAGTGATAGCCTTTTTTCATTAAAATAACTTTGACATACGATTTAAGTTTATGTACAGAGTTCAGCAATATCCTTTGGTAATTTGTTGAAAATACGAATACAATTTTCCATAAACGATTTTCTTACTTTTCGCAGTCTGAAGCCTGGAACGGTGAGTTTATCTTTATTTCTCATATTAAAATTGTGTACGTTACTTTTCTTAAGAAATAAATGTATGTTCATACGAACGTAAATAATATTCTCGAGAATGTATTGAGAAGAGAAATAATAAATCTTTATTTGAAACCAGAAACTATAATTATAGTACTTCCCGGAAATTCAGTTTATTGCATTATACGTTTTAATCAGAATCTGACTCACACTTGTCCAGTTTTTAACATAACTAAAAAAATACTTTATGTTAGCGTATTACTTAACCTGAAAATAAAAATACATGTTATATAATATTGCAATGTAAAAAATCTTATAGATGTGCTACGAATTTTTTCGTACTACGAATTTTTTCGTAGCACATGTGTTGTAAGGTAACATAGTGACTATAACGTCTATAGGAATTATCAGGCCATATTGTTTTATGAATTTTATACAATTTAATACTAAAGCGGGATTTAACGCACTGTACATTATTTAAAGATAAATAGAATTTACCTTTCCGACGTTTCGATCCGATTGCTCAAATCATGGTCGTGGGTAGACTCTTCTGACAGTCCGTCGGGACGGTAAAGTTTATTCGACCTTTTCACCATACGTAGACATTGTTGGAGTGCAACGCTGGCCACAATGATATTGTTCTTATTATTTGAATATAAGAATTGTGATGTTTCGATGTTGATTTAGTTCGAAAGAATGTGCTGTTGTTATTACATTGTCATGTAGTCAAGTTCGTAAAATAATATATTTTGTATTACATATACAGGGTGGCTTTGAAGTCATTGGCATCCATTCAACCTATTATTGTTGTTAGGGGGAATTGGCAGAGCAATCAGAACAAAGGAGCGTGCAGTAACATAAAATATACTTTATTTGATATTTTAGCAACTTAATTGCACTTATAATATCAGTATATAAACTTAAAAAAAAAAAAAAAAATTTTCAAGTTTATATACTGAACATAAAATATATTAATAGAAAAGTAGACACATAGAATTAACATAGAATACAATACGAGAGCTGGATAAATAATAAACAGCGAATGTCAACACATTCTTTTAGTGACAGCCTAATCATTGCGGTTGCAGCCAGCTCTCTCTACACACAGCATGAAGGTGATATTCAACACACCCCCTCAACTCATGCTTTATACAAGTCAATTAATGGCTCGCAACCCTAACGCCTCTGACAGTAAGTTGTGCCTTTTACGCGGCAAAGGTTTGGTGAAAATATCTGCCAACATATTTTCAGTTGCTAAATGCTCTAGGGTAATCGACTTGTTCTCACGCAGCACATCCCTAATAAAGAAATGCCTAATATCGATGTGCTTAGTTCGCGCGTGATAAGCACCATGATCTTCAGCGAGACAGATAGCAGATAAGTTATCAGCATGCATGTTTACCTTAGACAATTGAAGACCAAGTTCCTTCAGCAAACAATTTAAATACACTGCCTCTTTCATAGCTTCCGCCAAACTCACAAATTCAGCCTCACAAGTCGATGTCGCAACGATGCGTTGCTTTTGTGATACCCATGAAATATCAGCACACCCTAAAATTATAATAAATAGCCGGTGACCGCTTATAAATTACACAAACTACTTTAAAATAACATGTCATACTGACATTCTACAATACTTCGATCAGGAGGTTTCTTTACAATCTTCCGTGTATGACATTTTACTAACCTTCCTTTTTCCGACAGTATCTTGCTTTTCTTTTTAACTTTTTGACTACTTCCTAAGGAACCCTTCGAAAAAGTTTCAATAGTTCTAGCAAAATCATGACAATGAACGCATTCTTCCGCCTGCGATTCGCTGTCACTATTCTCCCTTTCTCTCTCTTCAACCATATTATAGATTTTACGAGGGCGTCCAACATGTCCTCTCTCAATCCTCGGTCTTCCAGGGCCTCTTTTCAAAGTGGCATTACCGTGAAATACACCACTACTATCGGTAGTACTAGTAGTTTCTGTAGTCTCGGTTATATCGTTTCTAAACGGTATATTTGGGGATCCAGCATTTGGACAGTCTGAATTCAAAGGCTGTGAACTAGTTTGACTACTAGTCAACTCCACTTCGATAGTTCTCGCTTTCTTCTTCTCAGCACTATCTTGCTCACATTGCAGTTCAATAGTTGAATCCTTCAAAAGATCACTTTCAGGTTTCTTATCTTCCTGAAACTTAACATCTCTTGACACTACTATTTTTCTTTTCTCAGATAACCACACTCTATAGCCAGCAGATTCAACTGGATAGCCCACGAAAATGCCGGGAGAACTTCGTGCTGCACATTTATCTTTACCTGGTTCCTTTTCTAAAACATGTACCTTAGAGCCAAATGTCTTGAAATTCTCAATATTTACACGTCTCCTGTACTATTTTTCGTACGGAATTTCACCATTTAAGCTACTACTCGGACATCTGTTACGCAAGTAACACGCGGTCGAAATAGCTTCCGCCCAAAAACTTGCTGATAAACCAGAAGATAATAACATGCACCTAGCCTTTTCAAGTAAAGTGCGGTTCATCCGCTCTGCAATTCCATTACTTTGTGGTGAATACGGTGTCGTCAGCCTTCTCTTAATTCCTACACTTTGTAAATATTTAGAAAAATCACTATTTACAAATTCCTTTCCATTATCGGAATAAAAATATTTTATTCGTTTTCCCGTCAAATTTTAAACCTGACATTTGAATATTTTGAATTTTGACAACACGTCACTTTTATTCTTTATCATGAAGACTTCACACCAACGAGTACAATCGTCAATAAAAGTGAAAAATATTTATTTCCTCCGTTCGATTGAACTCTCATCGGGCCTACCACATCAGAATAAATTATTTCTAAAATTTTACTATATGGTTTTCTGGGCTTCACAAAAGGCAACGAAACCATCTTTCCTTTAGCACACAGATCACAATCACGCAAATCAGTTTCACACTTTACATGATCTATACCTGACTTTTTCAGTACTTTCATAAGATCTCTAGCATTCAAATGTCCCATACGCTCATGCCATTTATACAAATCCACTTGCTTACCTGATACAACAGACGCTGAAGCATCTGGCTCCCTTAAATAATATAAACTACCTCGTCGGTTAGCAGTCAACTTAACTTCCCCGTTTTTAATAGCGTAAGCTACATCACGTTTGAAAGTTACTGTGCAACCTCGTTCAGTCAATTTAGAAATTGATACTAAATTACTGCGTAGTTCGGGAACTAACAACGTATCTTCAAATTGGATCTTTCGCGTAATATCATCATTGCATGCTAATATCTTAACTGTACCCTTACCTTGCGCTGTTGTTACGGAATCAGTGGCTAATATTAAATTTTGGTTAGTTGGCAGTACCTCATCAAACCTTCTTGCGTCATTACACATGTGCGAGCTGCAACCGCTATCAAACAACCATTCCTGACGACTGCGTTTGGTTTCAATAGCCAAACAATCATCTGAAACATGATACACGGTTAAAGCTTCATGTTCTACATTTTCATTTATAAAAATTTGTTCAACGCAACTAGTCTCTGTCTGCAAAGACTTCTTCTTTTTACAGTCTGATGCCTTGTGTCCAAAATCATGACATTTAAAACATTTATACTTAAATTTTGATCCAGTTCCATAATTTTTCTTCTGATGTCTACTTATAAACATAGCCCCTTCTCTACTCTCAACTTGGGTGTTGCCCTTGAACTAAATTCTTCAATTATTTTCACCCTAAGTTGATCAGGCTTTGGTAGCTCGTCTCTTGACTCAATGGCGCATCTGAAGTTCTCATAGCTTGCTGGTAAACTGTAAAGCAGCATTATCGCTAGTAGATCATCATGAATAACGATGTCCATTTCTTCCAGTTTGTCGACGGCTTCAAAAAAATGAATCAAGATGTTCGCTTGCTTTCTGCTCCTCATTCATCCTTTGTAACATGAGTCTTTTCATCAGCATCGCCTTCTTTGCAGGCCCACGTGACGCGAACATGCTCTCTAGTTTCAGCCATGCCTCTCGTGCAGTCTTCACTCTTTTTACATGATGGACTACACTTGCCAAAATCAACTCGGATCTTGCCTTCCTATCAGCATTCTCCCATAACGTTGATGACACACCATCCGTGGGTTTCGGCTTTTCTCCACTCACGTATTCCCAAAAATCATTTCGGATTAATAGTACTTCTACTTGTACTTTCCATGTATCATAGTTTTCCTTAGTCAATAATTCAATTCGTACATTCGACGCCATTTTGTTCATACATGTACTTTCACGAAATTATTTTTACGAATACTATTTTATCAGTTACTGCTGCTCTGGGCCCATAACCTTTGTTAGGGGGAATTGGCAGAGCAATCAGAACAAAGGAGCGTGCAGTAACATAAAATATATTAATAGAAAAGTAGACACATAGAATTAACATAGAATACAATACGAGAGCTGGATAAATAATAAACAGCGAATGTCAACACATTCTTTTAGTGACAGCCTAATCATTGCGGTTGCAGCCAGCTCTCTCTACACACAGCATAAAGGTGATATTCAACAATTGTACTCATATTATGGAATTTTTATAGGAACCTAATACCATAAGGACTTATCAAAAAGTTTTTCAAAATAAATGATAATTATAAAATTAAATTATAAACTTTATTTGATATTTTAGCAACTTAATTGCACTTAATTTTTAAAAATTTTTCAAGTTTATATACTGATATTAAATTATAAGTTTAGCCATTGATTTACAGATGTCGGTTAAGCTAAAACGGCCTATTTTTAGATTAAGGAAAAAGGGTTCAAATTCCGTTGCACTTAAAAATAGGAGCACCCTAAAAGATTCAACTTTCTTGTATATATTAATTGGTTCCAAGCAGAAAACCTAAAGAGTGAAATCTTAAATAAATAGAATGTGGATTAAAGACTGAAATGGTCAGTATTATTAAACCTGAGCAAGGCAAAATAATTCAAAGTACAACGTTACTTTTGTGTGAACAAAGAAAAACATCTTATGAGATATGTGAACATTTTGGAATTTGTCTGAAGCACCTTATATTTGACCAGGTTTTGAGTTACAAGCTACGTAAGCTATTCTAAATTGTATACAAGACTTAAATAAAACATAACAAAGCCTTAAATAAATTCATTGACACAAATAATTTAAGACCTCCGTGATGGACTGGTGTACACACCGGTTCTGAAGGTGTCGTCTGCTCCAAAGTCTTGGGTTCGATTCCCAGACGAGTCAGTTTAGAAAAATAGCGTTTTACTACATTTCTTGTTTCCACAATACGAGTGCTTTCAATAGTAACAAAACAGTGTGTGTGATGTTGACGAAATGTTTTTTTAAAAAAGAAGAAAAAATAATGTCTCAATAGTTCACTAAAAAACAACAGTCAATCGGTGAGCGAAAAGTTTTAAATTCAAGTTCTACATCAAAAAAGAAATCACAATAATAAATAAACCGGCCAAGTGCGAGTCGGACTCGCGCACGAAGGGTTCCGTACCAAAAAGGCCAAAAAAACGAGTTTGTTGTATGAGAGCCCCCCTTAAATATTTATTTTATTTTGTTTTTAGTTTTTGTTGTTATTGCGGTAACAGAAATACATAATATGTGAAAATTTCACCGGTCTAGCTATCGCGGCTCTTGAGATACAGCCTGGTGACAGAGCGACGGACAGACGGACAGACGGACAGACAGCGAAGTCTTAGTAATAGGGTCCCGTTTTTACCCTTTGGGTACGGAACCCTAAAAAGCAATGAGTGTAAAATTAAATTGTGTAAAATAATTATGTCTACCAAAATATATATGCCAGTGTAAACTTGGACGTTTCAAAGTCATACATTACTGTCATCAGTATAATCACTGATAGTAATTCTTTTCACTCGGATTCATTAGTATTTAGAAAGAGCAGCTAGTTTAGAAAGAGAGCTAGACCCAAAACTATACATGATGCATGAACCGTTACACCATAATCGACGGGTTAGCGATTGCAGTTTCGTAATAGTGGAGATAGGAAGTCTTCTTCGAGCAATACCCTTTCAGTCACCTTTTATAACACCCATGAGACGAGAAAAGTTGGTGCCTTTATATTTTCTGGCTAGCATCTTGCGGCAATAATAGTTTGACTTTGATCTATTAGCTTTAATTCTCTACTCCTTTGAATACAGATTATCGCCTCATATCTGTTCCACCCTTTTCCCAAAATAATCAATCTTAACCAAACTTGGGTTAATTTTATTTTCGGCTTAGACTAAGTATAGTAACTGCTTTAATCAAATAGCAAGCAACTTATTGCACTGATCTTGCTAGGTTTAAGTAACGCTTTCAACTTTGTGGGTTTTGACCTACAGCTTTAAATGTGCATGTCTCTTACTGGCTTCATAGTAACTAACGTGAACACGGAAAAAAACATTCTTGCTGTAGTATTTTTGTTAGTGCGGTATATGTATTAAATTGCAAATTGCAAATGTCTCATATGACTAATACTGATTTATACCGTTGAACCATATTCTAAACAACTATAGGTACTAAAGTTGCAGTTTAGATTGCCAGGATGGACAACAGGAGAACCATGCTACACATTATATTTGATGACGTTTAAATTTCTTGCAGCAAAGCTTTGAGAAATCTAGGTATTCACTTACCTGAATATTGCACTTGTCTTGGATTTTGGAAATTAACAAGACAATGGCTGAATCGGCAGCTTTAACTAACAAATTACGTATTTTCTTACCAAAACCCTCTAACTTACTACACTTTTACAATTTGATACTTTTTTTTTAAATTCTTGATTCAACAAAGTGTTACTACTGAGATCTCAATAAAAATACCCTAAACAAGCTCAAACGTTTTAAAAAAATATGCAACCTACTTCAAAATACTGATCTCTGCTATAATTTTTTTTCTGTGAATGTTCAGTGTTATTACATTCAAAATTATCATAACTTTTAAAGGAACGTCTCCAATAATTGCTGTAACTTCATAAAGCAGCTTTGATTACTCTTCCCACTTCTATTTGCTGTATTTGCCGTTAAATTGAACCACTTATGGAGCAAATGCAAAATCGATAAGTATAGGCTTCTCAAATGAAATATCGTAGTATTTCACTTAAGAAACCAATATTTCCTTAGAAACTATACATTTGTTGCGTCAAATTTGATGTGATTCAAGTAGCTTATTATAGTATTACATTTCAGCAAACTTATGTTTTTTTCTAAATTGGTATTTCTCTTTGGTAAAAAACTAACTAAGTCAATGATGAGTTTTTCTTAAAAATAGATTCAGGATATTGTACAAAAGTTGGCAGGTACGTCAAATTGGCATTCATTTATATTTCACTTCGTTAGTTTGTCAATTACTTTTTTTTTGTAGGATATAAATTCAAAAACCACCAGTAACTTGCGGCAGGTAGGTATTTCAAATAAGAAGTAATATTTTTTTAGTAGGTGATTGAAATACAACCCACTGAACACATTAAAGTAAAGTAAAGTATCAGCCTATTCACAATCACTCCACTGCAGGGCAAAGGCCTCCGTCATTGAATTTAAGTTACCAGAGCAATGATGGGTACAGGCATAATCACCACGCTTGTCAATCATGATCATCAATGTTCGAATATTATAATCTCTTGTTGGGATTGAACCAAGGACCCCTTGTCTTGACCCGGTACTTAAACCACTTGACCAATAAGGCGTCTACTGAACATTTATTTATTTGAATTATGTTTTTTAATAAGTTTAAAAAATAAGAAAATAATAAGCATACGGGGCATAAATGAGCAATAAAATAGTCATTTGTAAAATCGATTAATATTTATTTCTTTTAATTTTGAAGAAAATTTACAAAAGTTGTATTATCCAATTTCGTACAAATAAATTATTTTTACATGGTCCAGTACAATATAATTGAAACATTTGATCAACACCTTACAATTTTAGTATATCTACAATTCTACATGTATCGCATTAATGTACGACGGGCTTCCAAATGTTTGTTGACAGACACCTCAAATCCACTGGGAACAATTCTGTTGCCGCAATGCACATTTTCGGGCCAGTCGCACTCGTCAACAACGGGGTTGAACAAAAGTTTTGCAGGGCAACGAAGTGTTACGTGCTTGCCATTCGAACAAGTATAGAACTTAGTACATATTTCATGAGCAACGAATACTCCGTTAGACTTTTCGTCAGCGCAGATAATAGGTGCTAGGCTTGGATCATTATTACCAGCTCCCACGTTACCGTTCCCGGAATCCTCGTTGTCATTATCTTCGGTATCCGGATTCACATTATTACTGCAATTGACATTTTCAGGCCAATCACATTCTTCTATGTGAGGATTATATACAAGACTGGCTGGGCAGCGTAAAGATACTGGTTTTCCGTCAGCACATACGTAGAATTTATTACACTTCTCGTGAGCAATCAATACATCTTCAGAGCCTTCAGCAGCACAGATCTCAGGAGCTTTGCTGGGGTCACAGTTACAACTGCTGTTACCGACGTTATTGTTATCTCCGTTATCATTACCACCATTGTCATTACCGCCATTTTCAGTATCATTGTTATCTTCGCTATCTTCGCCAGGAATGAGGCGATCACCGCAAACTACGTTTTCAGGCCAGTCGCATCGCTCTGTTTTAGGATTAAAAAGAAGACCGACTTGGCAGCGCAACGTCAATGGCCTTCCGCTTGCACAAACGTAGAACTTGTTGCATTTTTCGTGAGCAACCAAAACATTGTCAGAGTCTTCAGCCGCGCAGATTTCGGGAGCTTTGTTAGGATCACAGTTGCATTCGCCGACGTTTTGGTTGTCATTGTCGCTACCCCCATTATTGTTACCACCGTTGTCGCCACCACCATTGTCAATATCACCATTGTCATTATCGTTGTTATCTTCATTATCTTCGTCAATGAGGCGATCACCACAGACGACGTTTTCAGGCCAGTCGCATCGCTCTGTTTTAGGATTAAATAGAAGACCGACTTGGCAGCGCAATGTCAATGGGTTTCCGTTGGCACAAACAAAGAATTTATTGCATTTCTCGTGAGCAACTAATACGTCATCCGAACCTTCAGCTGCGCAGATTTCCGGTGCTTTGCTGGGATCACAGTTACATTCGCCAACGTTTTGGTTATCACTGTCGCCACCACCGTTGTCACTACCGTCATTTTCACTATCATTGTTGTCTTCATTATTTCCGTCAGGAATGACACGATCACCGCAAACCACGTTTTCAGGCCAATCGCAGCGCTCAGTTTGAGGATTATAAAGAAGACCAAGTTGGCATCGCATTGTGAATGGTCTTCCATTAGCGCAAACGTAGAACTTGTTGCATTTCTCGTGAGCAATTAACACATTGTCAGATTCTTCAGCCGCGCATATTTCGGGAGCTTTATCGGGATCACAATTACATTCGCCGACGTTTTGGTTGTCATTGTCGCTACCCCCATTATTGTTACCACCATTCTCGTTGCCACCGTTGTCACCACCACCATTGTCACTACCGCCATTGTCACTACCGCCATTGTCATTATCGTTGTTATCTTCATTATCTTCGTCAGGAATGAGGCGATCACCACAGACGACGTTTTCAGGCCAGTCGCATCGCTCTGTTTTAGGATTAAATAGAAGACCGACTTGGCAGCGCAAAGTCAATGGGTTTCCGTTGGCACAAACATAGAATTTATTGCATTTCTCGTGAGCAACTAATACGTCATCCGAACCTTCAGCGGCGCATATTTCCGGTGCTTTGCTTGGATCGCAATTACATTCGCCTGTGTTTTGGTTGTCATTGTCGTTGTTATCGCCGTTACTATCACCACCATTGTCATTATCATTGCTATCTTCATTATCTTCGTCTGGGATGACGCGATCACCACAAATAACGTTTTCTGGCCAATCGCATTGCTCGATTTTAGGATTATATAAAAGACCAAGCTGGCAACGCATTGCGAATGGTCTTCCATTAGCACAAACGTAGAACTTGTTGCATTTTTCGTGAGCAACTAACACATTATCAGAGTCATCAGCCGCGCAGATTTCAGGAGCTTTGCCTGGATCACAATTGCATTCGCCAACGTTTTGATTATCATTGTCATTACCGCCGTTGTCGCCACCACCATTATCAACGCTACCATTGTCACCACCGCCGTTATCACTACCATCATTTTCAGGAATGACACGATCTCCACAGTCTACATTTTCCAGCCAGTCGCATTTGTCTGTTTGAGGATTAAAGAAAAGACCAGATTGGCACCGCCTCGGAACTGGTAGTCCGTGCTGGCAAATGTAGAACTTGTTGCATTTCTCGTGAGCGACGAGCACGCTGTCAGAATCATCAGCAGCGCAGATTTCAGGTGCTTTGCTGGGATCGCAGTTTCCAGCGCCAACGTTTTGATTGTCATTATCGCTACCACCATTGTCACCGCCGCCGTTCTCACCATTACCGTTATCACTGCCTCCATTATCAACGCTTCCATTGTCACCACCGCCGTTGTCAACACCACCGTTATCACTTCCACCATTATCGCCAGCATCATTTTCAGGAATGACACGATCTCCACAGACTACATTCTCGGGCCAGTCGCATTTGTCTGTTTGAGGATTAAAGAAAAGACCAGATTGGCACCGCCTCGCGACTGGTAGTCCGTGCTGGCAAATGTAGAACTTGTTGCATTTCTCGTGAGCGACGAGCACGCTGTCAGAATCATCAGCAGCGCAGATTTCAGGTGCTTTGCTAGGATTGCAGTTTCCAGCGCCAACGTTTTGATTGTCATTATCGCTACCACCATTGTCACCGCCGCCGTTCTCACCATTACCGTTATCGCTGCCTCCATTATCAACGCTTCCATTGTCACCACCGCCGTTGTCAACACCACCGTTATCACTTCCACCATTATCGCCACCATCATTTTCAGGAATGACACGATCTCCACAGACTACATTCTCGGGCCAGTCGCATTTGTCTGTTAAAGGATTAAAGAAAAGACCAGATTGGCACCGCCTCGCGACTGGTAGTCCGTGCTGGCAAATGTAGAACTTGTTGCATTTCTCGTGAGCGACGAGCACGCTGTCAGAATCATCAGCAGCGCAGATTTCAGGTGCTTTGCTAGGATCGCAGTTTCCAGCGCCAACGTTTTGATTGTCATTATCGCTACCACCATTGTCACCGCCGCCGTTCTCACCATTACCGTTATCGCTGCCTCCATTATCAACGCTTCCATTGTCACCACCGCCGTTGTCAACACCACCGTTATCACTTCCACCATTATCGCCACCATCATTTTCAGGAATGACACGATCTCCACAGACTACATTCTCGGGCCAGTCGCATTTGTCTGTTTGAGGATTAAAGAAAAGACCAGATTGGCACCGCCTCGCGACTGGTAGTCCGTGCTGGCAAATGTAGAACTTGTTGCATTTCTCGTGAGCGACGAGCACGCTGTCAGAATCATCAGCAGCGCAGATTTCAGGTGCTTTGCTAGGATCGCAGTTTCCAGCGCCAACGTTTTGATTGTCATTATCGCTACCACCATTGTCACCGCCGCCGTTCTCACCATTACCGTTATCGCTGCCTCCATTATCAACGCCTCCATTGTCACCACCGCCGTTGTCAACACCACCGTTATCACTTCCACCATTATCGCCACTATCATTTTCAGGAATGACACGATCTCCACAGACTACATTCTCGGGCCAGTCGCATTTGTCTGTTTGAGGATTAAAGAAAAGACCAGATTGGCACCGCCTCGCGACTGGTAGTCCGTGCTGGCAAATGTAGAACTTGTTGCATTTCTCGTGAGCGATGAGCACGCTGTCAGAATCATCAGCAGCGCAGATTTCTGGTGCCTTGCTGGGATCACAGTTTCCAGCGCCAACGTTTTGATTGTCGTTATCACTACCACCATTGTCGCCGCCGCCGTTGTCAACACCACCGTTATCACTTCCACCATTATCGCCACCATCATTTTCAGGAATGACACGATCTCCACAGACTACATTCTCGGGCCAGTCGCATTTGTCTGTTTGAGGATTAAAGAAAAGACCTGATTGGCATCGCCTCGGGACTGGTAGTCCGTGCTGGCAAATGTAGAACTTATTGCATTTCTCGTGAGCGACGAGCACGCTGTCAGAATCATCAGCAGCGCAGATTTCAGGTGCTTTGCTAGGATCGCAGTTTCCAGCGCCAACGTTTTGATTGTCATTATCGCTACCACCATTGTCACCGCCGCCGTTCTCAACATTACCGTTATCGCTGCCTCCATTATCAACGCTTCCATTGTCACCACCGCCGTTGTCAACACCACCGTTATCACTTCCACCATTATCGCCACCATCATTTTCAGGAATGACACGATCTCCACAGACTACATTCTCGGGCCAGTCACATTTGTCTGTTTGAGGATTAAAGAAAAGACCTGATTGGCATCGCCTCGGGACTGGTAGTCCGTGCTGGCAAATGTAGAACTTATTGCATTTCTCGTGAGCGACCAGCACGCTGTCAGAATCATCAGCAGCGCAGATTTCAGGTGCTTTGCTAGGATCGCAGTTTCCAGCGCCAACGTTTTGATTGTCATTATCGCTACCACCATTGTCACCGCCGCCGTTCTCACCATTACCGTTATCGCTGCCTCCATTATCAACGCTTCCATTGTCACCACCGCCGTTGTCAACACCACCGTTATCACTTCCACCATTATCGCCACCATCATTTTCAGGAATGACACGATCTCCACAGACTACATTCTCGGGCCAGTCGCATTTGTCTGTTTGAGGATTAAAGAAAAGACCAGATTGGCACCGCCTCGCGACTGGTAGTCCGTGCTGGCAAATGTAGAACTTGTTGCATTTCTCGTGAGCGACGAGCACGCTGTCAGAACCATCAGCAGCGCAGATTTCTGGTGCCTTGCTGGGATCGCAGTTGCCAGCGCCAACGTTTTGATTGTCGTTATCACTACCACCATTGTCGCCGCCACCGTTTTCAACACTACCGTTGTCACTTCCGCCATTATCGCCACCATCGTTTTCAGGAATGACCCTATCTTCACAGTCTACGTTCTCAGGCCAGTCGCATTTGTCTGTTTGAGGATTAAAGAAAAGACCAGATTGACACCGCCTCGCGACTGGTAGTCCGTGCAGGCAAATGTAGAACTTGTTGCATTTCTCGTGAGCGACGAGCACGCTGTCAGAACCATCAGCAGCGCAGATTTCTGGTGCCTTGCTGGGATCGCAGTTGCCAGCGCCAACGTTTTGATTATCGTTATCACTACCATTATTGTCGGCGCCGCCGTTGTCAACACCACCGTTATCACTTCCGCCATTATCGCCACCATCGTTTTCAGGAATGACCCTATCTTCACAGTCTACGTTCTCAGGCCAGTCGCATTTGTCTGTTTGAGGATTAAAGAAAAGACCAGATTGACACCGCCTCGCGACTGGTAGTCCGTGCAGGCAAATGTAGAACTTGTTGCATTTCTCGTGAGCGACGAGCACGCTGTCAGAACCATCAGCAGCGCAGATTTCTGGTGCCTTGCTGGGATCGCAGTTGCCAGCACCAACGTTTTGATTGTCGTTATCACTACCACCATTGTCGCCGCCACCGTTTTCAACACTACCGTTGTCACTTTCGCCATTATCGCCACCATCGTTTTCAGGAATGACCCTATCTTCACAGTCTACGTTCTCAGGCCAGTCGCATTTGTCTGTTTGAGGATTAAAGAAAAGACCAGATTGACACCGCCTCGCGACTGGTAGTCCGTGCTGGCAAATGTAGAACTTGTTGCATTTCTCGTGAGCGACGAGCACGCTGTCAGAATCATCAGCAGCGCAGATTTCTGGTGCCTTGCTGGGATCGCAGTTTCCAGCGCCAACGTTTTGATTGTCGTTATCACTACCACCATTGTCGCCGCCGCCGTTGTCAACACCACCGTTGTCACTTCCGCCATTATCGCCACCATCGTTTTCAGGAATAACCCTATCTCCACAGTCTACGTTCTCAGGCCAGTCGCATTTGTCTGTTTGAGGATTAAAGAATAGACCAGATTGGCACCGCCTCGGAACTGGTAGTCCGTGCTGGCAAATGTAGAACTTGTGGCATTTCTCGTGAGCGACGAGGATGCTGTCAGAATCTTCGGCAGCGCAGATTTCTGGTGCCTTGCTGGGGTCACAATTTCCGGCTCCAACGTTGTCATTAGCTTCGTCACTTTCCTTTTCTGGAATAATTGTGGCGTTACATTTGACAAGTTCGAACCATTCACATCGATTTGCTTCTACGCTAAAGTAAAGGTTCGCGGCGCACGAGTGCTCCACGAGCTCTCCGTCCCAACATTGATAAAACTTGCGGCAGTCTGGATGAGGAAGCAGTTTCTCAACCGACCAGTCTTTTGGACAACCGTTCGGATTTTCGCCGCTATTCCCAGACTTTGCTAGTGCAACTGCACTAAGCAGTATCAGCGCTGTGTCTGTAAATGAAATCATTATTTGAAATTTTGGTCCTTTCTTAGCATTTTATGTATCATGACATATATGACGATAGTCGGTGGACATTCTTGGTGACAGACAATCCAAAACAAGTTACATATTACTTATTTTGTCTGCTTTAGGTAAAAATTGGAAGTTGCACCTAATAACTATCTTATTATTATGTTCATTTAGTACCTACAATGGGTACCTACCGTTATTACTACCCCAGTAATAACGGTAGGTACCCGTTGTAGGTTTGTATAACAAATGTTTTATTATTTTAAATATGACAAATTTTGTGTAGTAAAACGGGTAGATAACGGGAAAATTATATCTTCACAAAACCCGTATTAGAGATTAATCTCAACCCCTTGTATACAGTTCGCATATCAGCCAATACAAAACTTAATTATTTGAAATCGCTGCAGCGAAAACCAATCTTGTTTGAAGTCTATCTCAAAATATGAGGATGAAATTATCGATAAAATATAAGATACACAATCCCAAACAAAATGTCAACTCGAACTGTACAATTTTAAATATAAGCAGCTAATGTCATGTGTTACACCTACGATCGTCGAACGCCTATTACGGAGCGCCTATGATAATACAATGCGCTCCGTTAGCGCCAGCGCGCGACAATACGGGCCTAACGAACCGCCGCTCTCACGTATTTTTTTTAATAGTTAATTAAACATAGTAATTAAGTAAATCATTTAATAAAATCAAACTATAAATATATAGTAGCTTTAAATTTGCATAAAAATGTTACATCAAATATCCGTAGTCTAGTCGTAATATTGAAAAAAAAAAACATTACAAACAGGTATAGGTTTGTGAGTTTTTTATATTGAACGAAGTTAATCAAATCATGTTACCGATAAAGAATGTGACTAGACCTAGATTCTTAAGTCATACATATATTTTTTCCAGACTTTAAAACGCTATTTTATTAGGGTGCCGTTCGGTTCGCCTAAAATTGTAAGTCCTAATTTCATTTGGCCGAACCGTATTGGCCTAAACTCATAACGTATAATTAATTATTGTCTAGCTTAAGAGTTGTAAGTATTCGCACTATTAATATAGTTACTCTAAAAATTTAAAACCCTAATTTTACTATATAGTAGTAATGCACTAAAATATATTCGCATCTTTCTTTTGGCATTACGTTAAGTAATTAAGGCCAGTTTTTTAAACCGCATAAATTAAAAAGACGAATCGCCCCCAAACCGAACCCAAGCAGTCTGGTCTGCCCTACCCCTAGAGTGTAATTCAAAAGCGTAGGCGCGGAGGGGCGAGGTGGCCCGCGGGCTGAGGAGCAGGAGCTGAGTGTAAGCCTTCTGCGACGATTAGCACGCGTGGGACCGCCGGAGCCCCGCAGCGCCAAAGCCGTCACGGAAGTCTTATTATTTGTATGCATGCATGATTGCTTGTTTGCATGCATGTTTGCTTGATTGTATGCATGCTTGCTTGTTTGCATGCATGCTTGCTTGCTTGCTTGCTTGCATGCATGCTTGCTTGCTTGTTTACTTGCATGCATGCTTGCTTGCTTGCATGCACGCATGCATGGATGGCCATTAGCTAGCAAAATATTAATAAAGTTTAAACTTTTTGCAAATAAAAATTTGCAATTGTATATAGTAGGTATTTAGGATATATTCGGCTAAATGTCGCATTTGGCAAACTATAATATGGCGATATACAGTTTAGCGGAATAAAAATAGGCTAAACAGAGTAAAGATGTGCGAAATAAATGAAGGCTAAAAGTTTGTGTGCCAGTGACAATTAGGAGTACAAACAATCGGCAATCCGATATAATAATATATCCGTTTTATAAGTCTCAAATGGGTTTTAGAATCAATCAATTCGAAAAAATTGAAATCAAAAAACGCTGCCTCTAAGGACTACCGAGCCTTAAGTACCTACATGTAAGTGCAACCGAGGTAAAACAACACCCAAATGTTCAGTGATTTGGTAAGGAGGTTTTTTTGTTGCTGATTGTGTATCTTGATTTTTATTTTATATGAATGGTATGAAACCGTAGGATTCGCTAAGCTAAAAACACACTCAGCGTAAAAAAGGTATCTTTATTCTTGCGGTAATGGTACGATGTTTCTCGAGATAAATGACTATTCTTTGTCCTTTGTTATTTTTTAGTAAGTTGTTTATTTATCGTTTATATTGAAAGTACAATAGTGCGTACACTTTGGTTACATTGTCTAAGGCTTGACTAAGTTATCAAATCGAAAGTATCGACAAACTGTCATAGTCTTAATTTAATAAAGTCCAATTTTTTGTCTTATCTTTTTATGCTTAAAATTCTTAGAAATACAATAACGAACGAGAAAATGCACAATTTACCAAAATCTTTAAATTTATCACTCTAATCAATCGAATCAAGATAGTAATTAGAGTTAGTCATTCAAATTATTTAAATATAAATAAAACACCGACCATAATTCTAAGAAACACTAACTTAAGTTTATCAATGAATATTTAAATTGCAGAATTAAAATTTTATACTATCCGGCCTCAGAGCAATTTAAAATAAAAAAATTTATCAAAAGACAAAAATCGTGAATGAACAGATGAAAATGTTATTTTTTGAATCTTTCGCTCTAAGATAAGTCATCGTTTAACTTGTTCAGCTTAAATGTATGAAATTAACTAAACTTATGTATCTTTATGTTACTTAAAGATGAAGTCGGTTTTGATTCATTTAAACCAATAAACTAAAACAATAGTTACTTACATTTCATGCCCATGTATCCGTTTTACTATTGTATGAACTCAACACTAACACTGAAAATAAATGCAGTTTGTTTCTATTATATACCCCTCTTTTACTTACTTTGATAATTTTGATTTAATCTCCCTGATAACATTGATTTTGTTAGATTAACAAGGAATAAAGATATGGTGTGATTTCGAAGAATAATTTATAAAATATGCATTTTTATCAGGAGATCCTTAACTCCATCGATAAATATAAGTATGCATTGTGTTTTAAAATATAGAAGCTTTCTTGCTTTTAATTATGTATAATGAGTTATTGTAAATGATAGAAATAATAAAATGTACAAGCTCAATAATGGAGTTGTGATGTACTAAAAACCTTATAATAATTGCGACCAGTTTTCTTTTGCCAGCTTGAGATTAATGACTAAATCGGTATTTCTTAACGTAAAGATTTCGTCATTATATCGATACCGTGACACCGTCGGTTATTCAAGCCCTAAAATGAACAATTTAGGTACTATTCAACTATTCTACACAATATAGGTACTGATTTAAACTTTCATGGTAGGTACACATGGTTCGGGATGTACCATGTCAACAAGTTATTAGAATTCCGTTTATAACTACGAAATACGAAAAGATCCTGCTTTTCGTAGTAGACCAATGTTTACTACTACGATTGTAATATTTTCATGTAAGTGACTGTATGGTTTTTGATGAGAAAATAAATATTCTTTAAACTGTACCCTGCTAAGCTTAATTTAGACAAGCTACGTAATTCATCCTCGCCGCCATATAACAGACCCGAGCTTAACGCCTACACTGATCGCGAAGGCATCTAACACAGCTTATTTTCTGCGTTTTAATAAAAAAAACTTGTTTGATGTTTTTTTTTAACTTTACCTACAGCCTATAAAGTAATTCAACTTAAAAATGTTTACGCTAGGTACTTATATGAATACCTTGAGATTTTAATTTGTCGTTTTATAAGAAATTAAGAAGTGACTCTTCACATCACTATTGGAGACCTATTAAAGGTGCATCTGACTACGAAAATGCAATGATTTCAAAGTCACTCTGTATATTTGCTG
Organism: Anania crocealis; assembly: GCA_949315895.1. Taxonomy (NCBI): domain Eukaryota; kingdom Metazoa; phylum Arthropoda; class Insecta; order Lepidoptera; family Crambidae; genus Anania; species Anania crocealis. Next base: position 6,541,125 of record OX438879.1, on the reverse strand, counting down.
TTTTGTTTAAACATTTCTGTGCTCAGAATTTTGTCTTCTTTCATTTGATACCCCACTCGTTACGACTGCAAACTTTATTTATAAATTACCCCAATATTATACTGTTATAGTTGTGGTTAAGTGGTTATAGCATTCGCCCTGTAGCTTTTCTTTCAACAAAGTAGCCTATGTCATCCGGACAATAATAAGGAATCGATTGATTCCTAATTCACCAAATCGGTTCCGTAGTTTAGCCGCAAATGTAGAACCGACTGATATACCCACATATACTGTAGGTATCGATGCTAAAATCATTCAAATTCAAATTCAAATACTTTATTTGCCATTAAACAGGGTATAGTTCAAAAATATGTCGATGTTAAGGGTACATTAGGGTACATTACCCTTCCTGTTGACTTAGTCAGGTAAAAATATAATATAAATAGAGATTCAATATTGAAAAATCGGACAAGTGGGAGTCGAAATCGCCTATCGAGGGTACAGTTCAAATTTGCGTCTAAATAAATTATTTTTGCGACATAGGAAAATGTTCGTATCTTTGTTTTACGTTGACTTAGTAGTTTGTTTTTGTACAGCTTTAAGGGACGTAACTGACCGGATTATAATGTTTTAAACTGTTCATCTCGGGGACTTTGAATTAACCTTTAATTTACTATTTAAAAAAAACGAATTGACCAATGGAAAAATAGGGTTGTCAGCATACAAAAGTGAAACCGATAGAGCAGAAACAATTATCCTCTAAGTACAGTTCTAGTTTTGAAACAAGGTTCAAAAAATACCTTACCCAGAGGCGGCGTAAAGCGTGGGCGGTGGCCCCCACCGCCCACTCTTTACGCCTCGCGCACCTCACAGTTATAATTGGAATGGAATAAGTTTGAGATGGAAAGCCCAGAAGTAGGTACTTAACAAATACATAATCATTAATTATTATTATAATATCAACTTATAGATTTTCACTCTTTGACATTACTGGAATGAATTACTAGATAATTCTGAGAAACTATGTATATTATGTCATAAAATAAATTATACCATCAGAGGGCCTCGCAAAGGGCTTGTCCAACTCCATATTATCAGAGTGGCCTCGCGAAATGACCGCCGGGCGAATGCGCCGCCTCTGACCTTACCAATGTATTATATTATCTGTGCCAATGGAAAAGACAATATTATTTCGAATGCTAGCGCAACAATTCTACTAACCATAACTTTTACTATTACTTATATGAAAAAAAAATTGATTCGTTGACTAACCAATCAAGCAATAATCTTATGTTATGTAGATCGACATAACTTAATGTCGGAGTACCTAATAAGTGTTACAAAAAAAAACATAACTAAGCTTATCTTTCTTGAAGTCGGTTGTACAAAAACGAATGACAACCACTTTACTTTTAGTGTTTTAATTTAATTAATACCTAATAATTTCGACTTGCCTTTCACTCAATCTCTCACTTTTAACAGAACTTCTACTCAAAGAAGTCATTCAATTTTACTGAAACTACAAGATTATTTAGTTTTTGGTACTTGAAACCCTCCACCCAGACTGAGGAGTAGGTATACAGTTCTGGGGTAGATTCAATTTGGGTACTTCTCGAGGTAATTAAATCCAGAAAACTGTAATAGGGTATCACGGTTAGGATCTCGGTTTGGCATATAACAAACAAACGAAAAGGAAAGTAATTTGTACAAGCTTCTTTTTTCATTTTCATTTCTATTTCACAGACAAACACAAAACGGTTAAGTCATGAAAGACTTGTATATTTTATGTACAAAATGTAAGGATTGTAGAGTCAACCCTCTTTAACATTTGATGAAGCAACGCTGGCTTACAGCGTTAAGAATATATATGCTTGAAAAATTCGCGCCGAGTCGCAGTGTTTCGGTGGCTTAATGGTATAGCGCCCGCCCGGCATGCGAGGAGATGCGGGTTCGAGTCCCGCCTGTGACATAATTTTTCAAGTTTATATACTGACGTCATGAACTTTGTTCTAACAACCTCTATTTTACATTAACTCTTGACCTTATAATCGTCAGTTAACGGATATTTTCAATGTGTACGTCGGTTATCTTCATGCAAATCATAATTAAAATTCAACAACAATCCTAAACGGTCATATCAAAAAATACCCCGTTGATAGATTTTAATGATAATTGATGTAATCTTATCAGGCAGATTTTTGATATCGCAGATTGATTTTTATCGCCGCGCTTTTTATCTAGAGTAAATTTTAGCAGTGGAATTATGTTGATTTACTATTTTTTTCCTTTGTAGTTATTATCTAGGTACTCAGAAGGGGGTAGGTTAGGTATTATCAATATCTATAATAATAATATAATAACTACGTATTTTCTTGGCAAACATTAGTGACAGTGCCATGTCTTCGAGCGAGTATGACAAAGTTCAAAGGAGGGACGTGACTATGCGTATACCTACTGCACCAAATACTGACACTGCTGTGCTATTGCGATTCATTTCGATTCAAATTATGTCATCACTAGATACGCTAGCATTCCCAATACCCGTGTTCTGGTTTTAAAATTCACACATATTATCATGGATTATAATATGTAGTCGTGTGGTGCAATAGCCATTTAACTTCCTATAAGTGTAGTTAGATACGACTAAAAGTATGTCTCTAAAAGAAAACAGGCAGTAGCGTAATCTTTCTACTCTCTGCCAAACTGCGAACTCCAACTCGCCGTGGCGATCTTGGTAAACGCCACCTTTTATAGAAGTCTATGCCTCTGATGATGATATAGGTACTCCTGTAAACTTACGAGGTGGTTTAATTGTTGTATCTTATACAGGGTTATTGGTTAAGGTAATTTATGTCCGTGCCCTCAAATAGTTACAAGTTTTTTTTGTTTTTATATAAGCAATATTCCACGAACAATTAAAGTAAAAACAGGATACTATAAGATAATTGGTGCAGTTGAGTTTATTCCTGGAGCTACTTCAATTGACTTGGTCAATATAGATCGAACATATTCATCAATGAACGTTTAGTTACGTATGACGATTTAAGATCCGGTTCGATTTTTTGAGGGGAGGCATATTTGCGCATACTCTGTGCCAGTGAGACGTGTCCTCTGGTGACTGGTGCCATTCTGAGAACCGAAACTATGGGTTAACGCCCTGGGCGTTGTTACCCCGGAAAATGTAAGTGGGATGTAGGTAGCTTAAACAGCGCTGACCGACTCAAAGGGGAATCGACGAAGGGGAAGATGTATACCCCTTTTAAGCCGTTCAGGTCGATATGTCGGTATAGGGGCGATCTCCAGCAAATCCGGTTCGATTTTTTGAAGGAAAAGTTTCAAGTTTATATTTAAAATAAGAGTCATCTACTCTACATTATTTGTGTAATAAATTACTTAAGCAAGTATATGGTCTAGCCTAGACCACGACTATACAACCAATCATGGAAGATTCCAGCCCCGCCTCCATTTCATAGCACTAATCATGCATCTAGCATTCACATGCATTTTATCAAAGGGACTAGGCACATAATTTATTATAGGATATATATCATTATCAATAAAATTAAATTGAGAAAACTTCTAAAAGATATGTATAGGTATGCTTATGCTAACATAAAGAAAATAGTCTGTTTCTGACTGCAATGTTTAATACGCATGTCGTGGCAGCCTTTAATTAAGGCAACACTGTAAACTATGTTATCATTGCCTGTATTTGTGAATGTGAAGTGTATGCTTTGTTGGTTGTCCATAAATAAATAAATAAATAAAAAAAAGACGTGTGACACTCAGAGACTGCCGCGGTAAAGCTATTGCATAGCATTTTTTATCAACTTATGCAATTATAAAACTAAAAAGTATCACCGCTGTGCCGGTCGGAGTAGGGGGTGTTAGGTTATTTTCGTTACGGAATTTCTGGATTCGGTCTCCACGCTCAAGGCCCGCGATAGAAGCTTTGCTAAGTATTTTCTAATTTTGACTTTTGTAATTAATTTTTTCTGTTATTTTGGCAGATATGATTACCATAGGCAACCATACTGTCAAAATCCTTATTTTCTTCTAAATTCTTTTAAATTTCGGAAATTCAAAATTGTTCGATCTTGCCTCGCCCCGAGTGTGTGGGTGTTAGGATTATTTTCGTTACGGAATTTCTGGATTCGGTCTCCACGCTCAAGGCCCGCGATAGAAGCTATGCAATAGCTTAATAAATAAATAAAAATATTCATTAAGTGCTTTGGTTTAAATAAACATAGGTAAATACGCACATAAATTATAACGCTTACAGTCACGAAGTAGATAAATTGGACAACCAAATTAGATGAAGTGTAGTTAAAAGTCATAAACATACAAAATTGCCATGTATCCACGAGTAAGCACAAAACCATACCGTATCTCTACTACCGTATATTTTTAAACTACAGCGTCTCTTTATTAAAATATTTCATAAACAACTTAGTGTTTTCAAAATTGGAAATAATAACATATATAATAAAGTCTAGCTTTGAAAGTGTTCACAGATAACCTTTTATTATAATGACAGATCACTTGCATTCTTCTTTGAAAAGATTAGTCAAAAAGTGAGACCGTAACTTGTAGCCTCTTGTAACTATTTTATACCATTACTAATCTGTCGTGTTTAATTTTCACGAAACGTTAAAAGAATTCGAAAGAGGCCAACAAAGGATTTACTGACAGAAAATCATGATAAATATTAAATACCTACTTACTATTTACATAATTACGCAAGTTGCGTAAGGTTCGGTTTTTTGTCTGATTTATGGCTTATTTATTCAACTAGCTCTGTTGAAACTCTGTCTGGTGCGTAAAATATTTCAGATCAATTCGTCAACAGGAAGGTGATCGAATTTCAATTGCTAGATTTGACCCAAAAAAACACAAGCCCAGCTAAATAAAACCGTCTTGTTTCAAAACATACAAAAGAGTAAAACAAAGACCCATCGATGACTGTAGTGAACCGACTCAAAACGCATTGCTTATTTTTTTGTTTTTTTTAAGTGGTCATTTGATGCATTGCGTGTCAATCTTTTGTGTGTTTTGTCAACTATACTTGTTTTTTATACCCTTAGGCTTGTAATGTATTTTTACAACGCTACACCCTACTACTAGGGTACCTACATCCTATTGTAGGTACCTAGGTACTTAAAAATGGAAATCACTCAACCCCTTAAGGTTTTTTATTTTAACACAGGCAATAAGAAAGATTACAGTCCAAATAAGTATGATTTTCCTTATCAACACAATCGACCAAAACGAGAAGGGTTTAATTCGACTTTCAACTTCAACTTATTAGAAAATGGATCGATTTTATTTTTTTTATAATTTTGAATAAAAATAGTCTTCTACTAAAACCGGAAAAGATAGTCCACCTAGCTAAGTGTAACTATGAGAAAAATATCTTTCGGAATTCAACTCGGATCTGCTAGATGGATAGCGGGGGCCGATCGTCGTGGAACTCCTCAAGGAGGCATATTGTAACCATTTGTAAGCGACGTTTGACTAAGATCGCGATGTACTCGTATTTGACGAACGCTTACCCGTGGTGCGGAGAGAACTCCAGAAATAACTTTAAAAACGAAGTGGTCGGCAAATAACAAAGACATGTGGCTAGATTAAATGACTTTGATAACACATTTGTTGTAAAGTATTTGAACTTCGATGATATTACTCATATTATGATTGTAATCAAATAAACAAAACGCTGCACGATTTATCCGAGTATATGTATAGTTACTTACTTTGTTTTTTTCCAATAAAGTATTGCGTAGTTTATTGTTTTCTTTCTACAAATGCGAAAATAATTAATCAAATCTATGGTGAAAAGTTAATTTATTGGTTTAAATTAGTTAGACTTGTACTTAAAAAGTTATTCAACTTGTCAAGTGTGCGTATACTCGTAAGTACGCGGTGATTTAAAATACTTCTCCTGTGAAAAAATTGTGCAAAATATAGACTTAATTCAGACTCAGTAAGAGAAGCACAAAGTTGGTTCAAGTATTTTCAGTCTGAGAATATATATGACCCCTATTTCAGCTCACTGAACTGAAGTCTGAAATCTTGTTGACCATGTACGCGTTTACGATTCTCTTTTAAAACGTAAAAGATTAAACCCGATCTTCGACAAAAAACAGTATGAACCACGATTTTCAGGATACTGAATTAAACAAAGTTAATGAAGAAATAAGAAAAACTACAAGACTCTACCAGGGTGCCTTCGTTGTAAGTTGACAATAATGTCATACGATACGATATAATTATTGTGTAATAGGGATACATATAATGCCGTAGTCACACATTACATAGATACCTACCGCAACACTTAAACCACTTATTTAACTTGTGAGTACATAGCGAAGGCATCTTGAAGTAGATTGTCTTGCTTATTAAGTAAATAAATAAAAATAAATGTGGACAACATCACATACATTGTTCTGACCCCAATTTGAATAACTATTTAATGCATTCGAATTTTGGAAACCAGAAACAACGAAGGTACCACAAACACCCAGACCCGAGAAAATGTAGAAAAACACATTTTTTTCTACACTGACCCGTCCGGGTATCGAACCCGGGACCTCGGAGCAGGCGACACCTTGAAAACCGGTGTGTACGCCACTCCGCCACGGAGGTCGTCGTTAAGTAACTTTGTTTAATTTCAGTGTTTTAAAAATCTTGGTCCAAACTTCTTCAGTGTCGTTCCTATGTCGTTGTAGTCTTCTTCTACTTTTAATTATTTAAACTGTTTACAAATAGGAATCTCTAAATTTAAGTTTTATAAAAATGAAAAAAATATATCCTGTACTTTTTACACTCGAACGATGAAAGAATGACCGACGAAAGATTAAAAGTAACCTTTATGTGTATTTGCCGTATTCTTAATAAAGGTTTTCGGCAGCTGGATTAGGGAAAAGTGTTTTCATTTCAGTGGTGATATATTTCATTTCGGTGAATAGTTTAATATCATTAAAACTTTGAGTGACTGTATCTTCTTACTTTCCAGAGATATTTTGACGGTGAAACAATTTTATAGATACCCATGGATATTTAAAATGTCAAGAAATATCATTCAACACAATTTAAATCCAATATGAATTTAAAATAGTTCACCGAGATTTTATTTTTGGCGGACATTAACTAGGAAACGAAAATGTCAAGGTGCTCTATCTTGACATTTTTGTACTGGGTTATACCAAAAGAAAAATACTTCATTTGTTTTTTGTGTTGTAGATTGCTGTAGGTATATTAAAATTTAAAAAGGTGATTAAACTTTCATCCTTTTGGAGCAAAACGGTCGGGATTAATCAACAGAACATGAGTGTTTTATCATGATAATGCCTGACTAGTTACTTCAGTATTTATAGGGTCATTTTTAAGACATAAACATTTTGTTCTAAGCCCTGTGAGTTGCCAGGCAAAAATAAATTTGACGTCATCATTAATACTGTGCAAAGATCAAAGATAGCGGCACAGAATAATTACCGTACTCACACGTACTCACTAAGCGGCAATTCGTGGAAAATATTTTTAAACTATTTATCGATAATATTAATCAGTTCTTTTTGTTTTGCTTCTTTGTTTTCAATAAACGCTCAGAGAAAATAGTCATGTTGTGTAATTAAAGAATACTTTAGTCCATGGATTGGTATGAAAAAGCTCTGGTATGAAAGAATAATTTCCACCACAGCAGTGCGATACCACATAAAGCAAGTAAGCTGCATAGTGTTGGGTAGTGCAGGTAAAACATTTACTTAATTAATAATAAAACAATAAATACACTTCTCATCAGAAAAATCTAAATACTTTCGTATTTATTTATGGTTTCTGTCCTAATTTAACACAAAATAGTTTTCATAGCATGAAAAAGATTACATGATTGGTACAGCTGGCAGTTTGGCCATTACAGTGGTAAGCGAAAATCAAAATTATAATTTCATTTGTTTATCATGTGTTTAGAGTTGCAGTACATTTTACCACATTTCACCTTTGACAACATAAAATTGGAGCTACCTTAAAACTTTATATTCTTTATTTGTGATTTGCAAAAAATTTTTATAGTTATCTAACGAGTGAGCCTAGGGAGGAGCAGTACCCACTCAATACAAGCATTATAACATCTTTCCTAGGTAGTTCTGGCCACAAAAGAAAAGTTTAAACTATGGTTATCGAAATAAACTATGTTTATTTTTTTAGTTTTATTTTTATAAGTCTTTGGGCCGTCTGAAATATATTTTTTTCCAATACATCTGGATTCTCGACTTAGTCAGCGTGTTGTGGCTGAAAGTATTCATCTAAGCCTGTCGTCTGTTCATAGAGTCTACAAACCCACGCGCCGTTCAGGATCTGGCAGGAATCGGGTCACTTCTGAGCGATATGATCGATTTAAAGTACTTCGTTACGAAATCAACGCCTTAACGCTTTTCAACTCTGCAGCAAGAGCGTCATGTTGTACGTAAAAAGGTGGCTGTTAGTAACTCTACAATTAGGAGAAGGTTAAAGGAACGTGGACTGGTACCGCACAAGCCAGCAAATGGGAAAAGCCAAAATTAACTGCAGACCATCGAAGAGCGCGCCTTAACTTTACACGTGAGAACCTAAATTGATCATACCTCCAGTGGATCATGGTCCTCTTTTATGATGAGTGTAAAATTATGCTGTATGGTAACGACGGAAGGAGCAAGGTCTACCGAGATACCGAGACGCTGAGATACATAGGTAAAGAAAAAATAAACATTTCGGACGCCCGGAAGCCAGATAAAGCTATTGTATTGTATTGTAGTTTTTATCACTGGATCGATAAATATAACTTTTAGATTAACTATGTGTTATTTCGATACCATAGTGGTAAAATGATTCACTGTTTTTCTAGATAATTGATATCGACAAGCTAGGCTTCCCTGAAACTTGGATGACATCAGTGGTCTGGTTTCTAATACCACGGTGATGGCCAATGATAAGAGATTTATCAAGACATGCGACACTGTGCCATACAGTTAGTTTCTAAGGATACTAGATAATCGATAAACTTACTTAGGTATATTCTTTTTTTGTAAATGTATACCGCAGTAAATGTAATGTTTTGTAAATGAACTTTTTTTGTAAATGCCGACAACATCGAAGCGATTCCGGAATTCAGTAAAATCTGTAAAATCAGTTTTATGGTATCGCTATATTTACAGGTCCTAATATTTTAACCTACCACTTATATTTTGAAAAGAAATTATTTCTTTCGCCTCAGAGTCAAAGAAATCATAAAATCCTTCATCTGCAGCGCTAAATACGTATCTTTTTTGACAGCCAAAGTGATAATTGCTGAGCCTAAGTGTTTATCTGTGAACTGTCAAAACATAGTTTTGGCCATAAACGTAGAATATAATATCTATGGTTTTGGCACATGAGTAAATGTGGTTTTGGTATTACATATCGTCGGTGTATAAAATATTAATGTCAGTGTCTATGACTAATAAGGCACTGTCATATCAACTATCCCACTTTTGACTGCCGTTTGTGTATCGATAACTCAATTTTTGTATTATGTAAGTGAGAGTGATCAACAAAATCGTTAGTCACCGGAATTTTTAAGTGGCTCTGATAGAAACTACTAGAGAGCAGTTTTTTATGAATATACACTATTAACCAACTAAGTGGTATCATATGCAAAAAATACTTTTAGGGTGTTAGTTTAAATTAAGACATTTTTAGAAAAGAAAAGCACGCCAAACAAAACAAGCGCTGACTGATATGTATTATAAATGGCTGACTGGCTCTCTCATAAACAACACTTCCATTATTTTGTTTGAAAAGTTTTGTTTGCAAAATGGCTCTAGCTTTTTTTTTGACTTATGCCGAGAGACAGAACAAAATAAATGAATTAAGAGTCAAGAGACGTCGTCTCCGCGATCGTGATCCTCTGCAGCTAACGGTCGAAGAGTTTATTGCAAACTTACGATTAACTAAAGCTGGATTCCAACAAATATTGAAGGAAATCCTACCAAGGTTGAAAGTAAGAACCCGCAGAACAGCAGTCTGCAATGAACTTAAGGTATGAAAGCCTTATTTATAGGCAAAATAAATATATAATTAATCATACAATAGCAAATCAATGTAGGTACTATCATATTTCATATTCCTAATATTAAATGTGAAATGAAAACGAAGCATAAATTAGTTAAAAATTAACAATAATCCCTCGATCGTGAGTTATTCCAGACACAATTGAAATCAATTGTTATCGCGGCACGCGCGTGCCTCCTGGGGGTTGAGGATAATATAATCCGATTAAATTACGATGTCTTTATTTTGTAACGTAATCGTTTAATACACAATGGCATGTCATTTAGTCGTATAATTTATCGATAGTACTAGAGTAGTGCAGCTCTATAGTCAAGTCCACTTGATATGCACTATTCTCATTCATGTAAGCCAGTAGTTACATAATACCAATTATGTCAGTGCTTCAGTTACTGACAAAATTTCGTGATCAACTGAAGTCAGTTGTCCATTCAGTGACTATCCCGTACATAATAGGTCTGCTGGAGACCATACCGTTCGAAATCTGACAGCCTATTTGCTTGCCTTACCCGTCATGACGCGCGTAACTTCTTCGCTAGTTTAAACTTGCAACTGCAGTGTGCCACCTCTCACACTATTACTGACCTGTGCCCGTAGAAAAAATGGATAAGAAACGTATGAAAATTACATTAACAAACGATCGAACGATCGTAAGCTTATGTCATTTTCGTACATTTGCCTTCTATTCGTCTAGCGTTAACGATATTACGAGTAGAAAGCCACTTGTCTAAGGGCGCTGCTCCGATTGTGACGTACGTTTGGTATGCTGAAGCCACATGAATAAATAATTTACTCATGTGCTGAAGCCATTGATTGATGTAAGTAACATAAAAAACTATAATACATCAGTGGGTGTATAGCCTATTAAACAGAGAGATTATGATATCAGTATATAAACTTGAAAAATTTTGTCTCAGAGAGATTATGATTTATTTAACAGGGTATTTGTTATCTTCGCAGTCGGATCTTTCATATTTTTAGATATTTTTTACGTAATCACCTTGTTTGGAGTTGCTAAGCTTACATTTTTTACTGCACCTACGCAGCTACTTTGTTAACCCCTCTTTGTTAGGATAAATATTAATTTGTTACCTATGTTTGTTAGGTTATTAATATTTTATGGCAAGCTGTTGTCTAGTTTGAAGCAACAAACAAAAATAACCAAATTATCACGGGATCCGTTATATTTTGCAGGACTAAAAAGTAAAAAGTTTTGTTTAGATCTATTAAGCCGTTCTGGCGTGATTTAGCAACAAACATCCATCTCAACTTTCGCTTATAGTAAGTTAATGTCCGCGAAATAAATTGAAAGATTAGGCCATTTGTGAACCTACTTTTTCGTAAAACTTTATTCAAAATTATGAAAAAATGGCGGAGTACCTAATAAGAATCTGATTTAATCACAGACTACATACCCCCGAAACTTGTAATGTAAAGCGACTAGTGTCTGTTATGAATTTGCTCAAATGCGCCTATAGTCTTGAACACATGTAGGTACATTTCGTAGTAGTGAGTTAGTGACAAGAAAACAGTCCCGTGAACAAACAAAAATTTATAAAAATACGTTTATGACACCTGACTGCGCTGTAAAATGATGTGTAAGTGACAGTAGAAAAAAATACTTCAACAAGGATAACATCACGTTTCACCTTCACGTAAAATATGAAATAAAATTATTTATTTCATATTTTTGTTATAATTAGGATATTATTTATTGTAACAATTAGGAGTTCGGTCGTTTTCATTGATTTCTCCTTGCCAGTCGAACGTCACGTGCCAGTAGGAATGCGAATAAAAAGTATCGATACATAAATTTTAAACTTTAACTTTCATTATTCAAATTTATTTTCTTTACTGGTAGGTTTCTAAGATGTGTTTAATTGAAAAATATATAAGTAAGTAAAACTTGAACGGGCTGGCCGTCACTATCTACAATATTTTTTTGCTATAAAAGCTCAATAGTGTTTGCAAATAATGTCATTATAAAAACAACTTTATTTTCAGTACTAAATTGCGCAAAAATGCAACGTTTTTAAACAACATAGATTATACATTTATTTGTATTAGGACTGTCCATCAATTAAAAATTATAGTGTCGTATTATTTCAAAATAGCCTGAGTATTATTTATGTCATGGATTGTTTCAATTTGTTAAGGTAGTAAAAAAATAGTAATGTTATTATACGCAACCGACAAAAAATTTTTAAAATACATTTTTTTTGGGAACACTTATTTTCTGATTTTGCGCACCATCAATTTGATACCACGGAAACAAGTCACATTACCATTGATTAAAAAACTATATGTATAAGGAAAGAATATACCTTACAAATCTGTCTTATTTAATAAAATCGCAAATTAAACAGACAGTTGTAAGAAGAGTGTATACTAAATTAATTCATTTTTAAAATCAATGAATCTTTGTCTATGTATGTTATAAGATTTAAAATTCGTAACAAAATTTAACTACATATTATTTAAACAGCCCCGTGGTCTAGTGGTTTAAATACCGGGCCAAAATCTCGGGGTCGAATCCCGGATCGGACAACAAAAAGTTTCGAATTTTCGAACGTTACTCGGGTTTTGTGATCACCAACCCGTATTTGGCAAGCGTGTTGATTATGCCAGTTCACCCATCATAGCTGTGGTAACTTGAATTCAATGATGTTACTACTATTCAAACAGAAATCAATTTTGAATTTTAATTGAAACAAATATTTTATGCTTATCGTGGTATTTTAGTATGAGAAACTCAAAATTATTATACCTATGGTTTATCGATATAAAGATACGACCCTGTCTCTATTTGACATCACCCCCGCCCCCCGCACCCCTTTCATTCTTCTAACCTTGACAGAATTGTTTGCTTAGAAAAGTGTAAAGATAACAAGTCTCGGGGGTAGGTCTGTGGATTTAATACTTTGAAAACCGAAAACGTGTAGGTAGTTGTGTTGCTATTAGCTTGTATATTATCAGCTAAGTATAGCTACTTAGTAAAGTAATATTATAATAAGGTTCAGTTTATGCGTTTTTGAGATTGTAAGACTTGTAAGGACGTTATTGTAAAAGGCTAGGCTAGGCTAGGCTAGGCTTATATTAAGTCGAAAAATGAAAACTATTTGTCTGGGACCCTTTCACTACTAAATCACAAAACTGATTTTGATAAAATTTGTAACAGAGATAGAATAGGCCTTGGGAATGGACGTAGGTTCCCGAAGTAGGTAACTTTTACGGGGATAAATTCGACGCGAGCCAAAATTGCAAAGTTGTATAATTTTAAATACAACTAACTAACTAACATTTATTTATTAAAATACACGTATCTCTAAACTGCAATATGTAAGTAACACAAGGAAGTAGATTGTTTTGAGCTGAAATTGTATAATCGATCTAATCTTTTAAGTCCCATATTCTTGCGTATTGTAATTATAATTGATAGATAGCTGTATAACGACATTATTACTTCAAATAAGCTGCGTCACTTACCTTACCACACATGTCGCATAAAACGTGATGTCGTAGGTATGCCAAATATAAAAATTTCGTAGATAAGATATTTTAATTGGTGTGATTATATTATGTGACTTTGTTCGCTTAGACTAAAGGGGCTATTGTCGATTCGCCCACTTGTCGATTCGCCACGTTTTTATAAGTTCCATTCATTCAAAGTAAACTTGCCACAAACATGAGAAAGTATTTGTCAATTAACCACAGTCAAATAAACACATTCTCAATCTATACCATTTTTTAGTAAAGTACTGTTAGCAATCAAAGTTAGGTCTAACATCAAACAAACTCGTCGAAAAAATGGGGTGCGTCTCATGTGATATACAATCATTTGATATAATCAAACTTTAATAACGATCACTTTACATCATAATCATTTTTTACAACAACACATGATATAATTTTGTTTGACATAACGATTACTTTTCAAAACATACAGTTTATTGAATACTATTTAGTAAAACATTCATAACAAATAAAACCGTTTGAAATAAAACTTATTTTATATATCGTTCATTTGATATAAGTTTGTTTGTTATACGCATCATTTCGTATATCTATAATTTGAGATAAAAACGTTTAAAATATTGATTAAAAGAAATAACTTTTCTGACATACATTAGTAAAATTAAGAATTTGGTTTAATCCCGACTCGCCGTGGTCTTTCCGCCGTGGTACTTGTTGTCTGCCTTACACTAGAGTGCAATTTAAAAGCCGGAGGCGCGGAGGGAGTGCAGTCCTCGCTCGCAGTAACGAATCTCGGGCGCCCGCGCGAGCTGTAGCGGCTGAGGCTGGACCAGCATAAGCGAGTATGGGTGCCAGAGATTTGATACGCAAAGACGGAACTACTGCACTTCCAGCAGCGCCGGAGAAAAGCAAAACAAATGCATGCATGCTTGCCAGCTTGCCTATATGCATGCTTGCTTGCCTGCATGCATGATGATTGCCTGCAAGCATGCTGCTTGATTGCATGCATGCTTGCTTGCCTGCATACATGATTGTATGCTTGTTAGCCTGCATCCATGCGTGCTACCCTGCATGCATGCATATTAGCCTTCTTACGTGCCTGCATACCTCCTTGCCTGCGTGTTTATGGCATTTCGTACTATTAAAGATTCGGAATTTACACTAATTTTGGTATTTTTAAATTCTGCATTCTGACGATTTTGTATTAAGTAATCATTACCTGTTTTAAATTTTATATGAAAGGAGTGTTATCGTAAATGAATGTTATACTAAATGTTATTATACTAAATACGATTTATTTGTTTTTAGCATTATATCATGTGAATGTTATATTTAACGGTTGTTATACTGAATGATATTATCTCAATTGTTACTTATATGTTTTAAAATTATATCTTTCCATCATTTGTTATTGATTGTTGATTGTATATGTTTTGATATTTATACGATATGTTGTAATACTATATATTACACACCCGAAAAAATGTCCCAGACTTTGTGACTCTTGTTACTGTTTTCAGGTATTCATCAAGTGTAGCAAAAATATTAATATAATCATGACATGATTTATTTTAATTAATTTACCCCATCTGCCCCCCATTTTCGT
Source organism: Anania crocealis (assembly GCA_949315895.1). Lineage (NCBI taxonomy): Eukaryota > Metazoa > Arthropoda > Insecta > Lepidoptera > Crambidae > Anania > Anania crocealis. The sequence goes on along the minus strand of OX438879.1, from coordinate 6,525,983 downwards.
ATGTTCAACGTTCTTCCGAACACTTTGAATTTTTTTCCTTGATGATGTAATTATTAGTTTTTAGACTAATAGGATAAATCTTGCAAATCAACCAACTGTACATTATTCTGCAATTTAAAAAATCCTGTACATTTTAAACTGTGATTAATAAACGAATATTACTAATAGTTGATAGTGCTCTTAATTATTTCTGGCTATTTAGGTAAACAGCAAATCAGCTGACTGATGTTTTCTTTTTATATGTAAGATTTCTATAATTATAACAACTCGGTTATTTTGGCGGTTGGTTTGTGAGATCCTTTGAATTTTTATTACTTTTTGCAATAAGAACATATTTTATCAACTGTGACAAACCAGTGGTTTTAATGATAAGAAATACATTTTTTATTCTTATCACGTGTTTGATTTTTCTGCTGTCTTTACTGAGAAAAAATGTGTGGCGAGTTTACAGTACTCGAAAATCTAATACTTAGGTATTAAATGTGGCGAGATTACACATAATATATATTTTTTCGTGTCAAATCGACTTTGAGGCGAATCGACAATAACTCGACTAAAGGATGCTTGTCATGTCTTACCTTTTTTATGAAATAACTAATATATAAAACATTTCTAAAATTAAAGTAACTTAACACTTTCATGCGAACATGCTATTATCTGAGCTCGATGCGATTACGCACATATTTTTTTCATATAAACTGGATCGACGCCCAGAGACGGTCTGCTAAGAGCACGTGAATTTAGTGTTATGTTATAAAGCACTTACGTCATAGGACGTCAACGTATACATACGTCGTGCCAAAAAGTACAGATAAACATCTATACAATTCCCAACAACGTGTAATAACGTTGGCGTATACATATAATAATAAAGCCTTTTTTTCCAAAATATTTACATTATACTGTGCTACACCTATTACAAAATGTATCTTATTTAGGCAAGCCTTATGGCAAAGGCCTCCTTCAACTCTTTCCACTGATTTCTGGCTGCCGCTACTCTTATTTCAAGGTAATATTTAAGTCATCCTCTCATCTTGTTACTTTACGTCTTCTGCTTCTAGTGCCGTCCCTTGGGTACCAAGTCGTCACCTGTTTGGTTCACTTTTCCGTTTTGCAACGGAGCATATAAGTATAAATACTGACGTATATTTACAAATATTGAAAATTAATAAGAAATCAATGACCATTGAAGTGATTTTAGAATAGTTACATTGTAATAACTACGTAAATAGTAAAAAAATAAGATTATGCGTAATATTATTCACTGCGGGCTGTGTGTGGACAGCAACGCATGCGCGCCTTCCCCTGCGGCTCGCACAGGTCAACGGAATGTATGACGTAACCTGCGCTGATTGACGTATAGTAACGTTGTGCGTCTACAAGGAGCGAATCACTGCCAGTGTATGGAGTCTTCAAAGATGTGTAAAATTTCCGACACGGTGTAGCACTACATTTTTAAGAGTTTGATGCGTTGTCGCACAGCAACCGAACTAATAGAGATTAGTATGAACAGGCGCCGTGCTACTACGTTGTGCTCAACACAACACTTATTAGCTGAACGTACTAATACGCTGTGCTTCACCACATCTACCACAATTTGACGTATACATACGTTGCTTGCGTGAAAGTGTTAAGTTACTCCTTATAAAATTAGCTACCTGCGAGTGAAAGTTCAGAGATTAGCCGAAACCAACAGACAAACTATTTTATTATTCAGTACTTACCGTATTAGTGAAAAGCTGTTACTTTGTTATTACAAACAAACACTTTACAACAAAATACACTTTTATTGCACAAAACATGTTACGAGTACATTAAAATATGAAAACAGGAAAAAAGCACAGTAAGGCGGTATATTATCGGCTAGTAACTAGTATTACTCGTATATTATCTGTGTTATCGGTAATAGCGATTAATTTTATTTATGTGTATTTAAAGCATAACTAGTTGATAATAAAAAAAAAAGAAGAATACAATAATAAGTTTCTACCATGTACCTTTTTTTTTGGGGTTCCGTACCCATAGGGTAAAAACAGGACCCTACTCTAATACTTCGCCGTCTGTCCGTCTGGCCGTCGCTCTGTAACCACTCACCAGGCTGTATCTCAAGAGCCGCGCTAGCTAGACAGTTGAAATTTTCACAAATTATGTATTTCTTTCGTAGTTGTGTTCCCATATAACAAACTCCTTTTTGTCCCTTTTTCGCTCGATATTAATAATGGCAACAGGTAGGTACTTGAAATATTCAAAAAACACTCAGTTGCATTCGTTAATAAATAATAAAATTAAATAAATTTTAGGTATATCTAAGGGTTAGGTATATCCCATACAGAAATCGCCAATTTTTGCCAATTTTTGCACGATATCAATAAATGGTAACAGGTAGGCAATACATTAACTAAATTAATGTTGTTTAACTAGTCAATGGTACGGAACCCTTCGTGGGCGAGTCCGACTCGCTCTTGGCATATTTTTAGAGTTATCCCCATCTGAACCCCTGCATCTGATCCACCGTCTGTTTAAATTCCCAAGCGATCCCCTAACATTTTTATGGTGCCAACGGATCCCCTAATTTTATTTCTAAGGTGGGTGGGTAAGGAAAGCAAGCAAGTACAATCGGGAGGAAAAGAAGTATTGCAATCACATATTCATTTATGGAGCATTTGTTTTCAAATCTATTTTTATTTATCAGATATCTTATTGAGAAGTCATTAATTTGCTAATTGACATCTTTAAAATAGAGATGACAGTTTTATTGGGATACCTTAACTTAAACAATGATGGTGTTTGTTTGGAATTGTTACTTAACCTTTTTTCTTAATAGACATAAAAACAAATTTCACCTGTAATAAGCCAGTGATGCCCAATATTTTATAAACAAACTAGAAACTAGTTCTAAAAAACATAAGATATCAAATGATAATTAGAAAAGAAACTAACAGTAATTGTTTTTAAAATCACAGTTATTATTTATTGCCTCTTATCTTGTAAACCTAAAAAAAATTATCTGGAATGTAAAAAATTATATAAATCATATTTATAACATCACTAAATGTTAATAATTGATGACAAAACAATGATGCATATGATCTCTTAATGATATTTTTTATGATCAAAGAAAAAGAGTAATTCGACGACCTCCGTGGTGGAGTGGCGTACACACCGGTGTTCAAGGTGTCGCCTGCTCCGAGGTCCCGGGTTCGATTCCCGGACGGGTCAATGTAGAAAAAATGTGTTTTTCTACATTTTCTCGGGTCTGGGTGTTTGTGGTACCTTCGTTGTCTCTGGTTTCCAAAATACGAATGCTTTAAATAGTTATTCAAATTGGGGTCAGAACAATGTATGTGATGTTGTCCACATTTATTTATTTATTATTTATTTATTAATTATTAAAAACCACAGCTGACATTTGTCTTAAATTAGAATAAAATAAAGAAATAGTTGTAATAAATTGGTAATTTCTAATAAACTAAATAAAGCACAGGTAAACCCTTTAACGTATTTTATTGTTGAATGTACGACGTTACATACCATAAACAGGTTAGCAAGTATTAGGGGATCAGATGGGAAATAAAATATTAATATTTATTAGCTATTCCCATCTGATCCCCTACACAGGGGATCAGATGGGAATATAAAATAATTAAAAATAAAACCTATCCACCAGGGGATCGGTTGCAGGGGATCGGATGGGAATAACTCGATTTTTATGAGTTTCTTCCATCATCAACATGCCGCCCCGTTGTTCTAGTGGTTTAAATACCAGGCCAAGATCTCGGGGTCCCAGGTTCGAATCCCGGGTCGGGCAACAAAAAGTATCGAATTTTCGAACGTTGCTCGGGTTTGTGATCACCATCCCGCATTTGGCAAGCGTGGTGATTAAGCCAATACCCATCATTGCTGTGGTAACTTGAATTCAATGATGGAGGCCTTTTCCCTGCAGTGGGATGATTTAAGGCTGTTACTTACGTATAAATTCTGGGCAGTGTTATTTTTTACTAAGATTTAAACAAGACTACACATTTTGGTATTATTTAGATTCGGCCGGGTCCTGGATGAATGAAGACACAGATACGTAACGTATACGATAAACAAACTTATTCACGGCAAGTTGAGTTGTCCAAATCTACTGCAGCAGATAGGTCTATTTGTTCCTTATCATATCCCAAGACATCCATTGCCAAACAGTTTTAGTCTGCCTCGATTCAGGACTAACCTTGGTGGGAGTGCTCCTCTTTACCGGTGTATGCGTACCTATAACGACGTGGGGAGCTGCAATATCGACATTTTTCACCTTACTGATCATGTGTTTAAACGGTTGTGTGTGGAAAAACTAAATATTGATTCTAATATCTCTAACTAACAATACCTACTATGTAAATTTATGTACAAGTAATTTAAATATAAATGTATAAGGATTTCATAAAAAAAAAAAGTGTTCAAGCCGAATTGCAACTTTTGAAAATCATAAACAACAATTGATGTATTTACCTGTAAAGGCATATATTTTCTTCTTACTGAATGTGTAATGATCTAATGATATGTCGTCGGTAAGTCTTTTTCAATAAATAAAAAAAATATATACGTCATGGTGTGCGTCACAGCACAGCGTGTTTCAAAATGAATAGCTGAATTAATATTCAATATCTTTTTAAGATTTTTTTTTCATAAAAAAATTAACTGCCAAGATGTTATAGGTACATACCAGTTTATCAGGAAGTTTGAAATACACGGTATATTTAATACCGTACCAGTAAATCAAAGAGCCAATTGCGAACCTCAATTGGATGAAGTGCACTTTTCATTCAGCTCATTTACTCAAGTTGATTTGAAGATCGCTGCTCATACATCTCATTAAAATTGATCGGACGACGGTTGTGGTTGGATGTAGGTAGCAGTTTCGCTATCTATTATTGTCTTTATATTTTAAGCATGACATTGCCAACGTTATCATATCCCAAGAATGGAGGTACAGACAACATGGCACTTCAAATTACCACAAAACGTCAAATTTTGTCAATTGATATTGATTTTGACTTGTTGAACTTAAAGTTGAAAATTAAATCAAAGACCTTTAACTTTTTGGGTAGCTTGACCTACCGTTGCCTGTACACAATACATAATGAAAGGATAAATTAATACTTACATAATAAAAGTACTTAATGGACTTAAGATAACTACTATAAAAACTCACATAAGTCATCTAGCCCACTACTTGAATACTGGGCCAAAATCACTTGGTTCGATTCCCGGGTCGGGCAACAAAAAGTTTCTAATTTTCTAACATTGCTCAGGTTTGTGATCATTTGGCAAGCGTGTTGGTGATTATGCCAGTACCCACCATTGGGTACTGGCATAATCACCAATAATCATTTGAAATTCAATTATGGAGGCCTTTTCCGTGAGTGGGATGATTATAGGCTGTTTTTATTAAACTTTTTTAGTTAATTATAAGATCGAGACATCATACATTATACTTACTCGTATCTAACCAAACTGACTGCCTAAATAAATATAGTATCTACAAGACTAAAATTCTTGATTGTGTTTAGTACTATTTTTATCAGTCAAGAGCAATGGCAAGTTGTACCTACCTTCTTACTTACTGAAATCCTATTTCAAAAGGAAAGCAAAAATGTTGATAAACAAATAAGTTTTTTTTTATCGCAGGCGTTATATTCATCCGAACAAAACAGCAATATCAGTAATTAGATAATGAAACTACTGTATTCCATAAATTTAAAATAAAAGAAAATAGGATTGATAAAACGTATTCTTATGTTCTATTTTTTTATTTACTACAGTATAATTTCATCCTAAGGTTTCTGTGTGTAATGGAACGTGATGTTAACACACGTCAAGCGCGTGCGGTGTGCGAGTGCGCAGCGCGCCAAACGTCACCGCGCGCACACCTCTCTACTTCTTTCCCGCCCGCGATCTGCGGCCCATTCGGCGGGCTCAGTGATAAACAAACCTCGCCGCTGCCCTCTTGTCAGACATGCCGCGCGTTTAACTTCCTGCCGGGCCACAAAAACCTGCCTTCATGCATCTGTGCCTACGATCTACGCAGCACAAGTGAGCACTGTTCCGCACTACGCTCGCCCGTTGAGCGCGTAACTAATCGATGTTGTACACGAAACTCATGACCTCGATGGCCTCTCGTTACAGATGTCAGCCTTCACCACAGGAGGAACGGCGGTTTTATCACATCTTGGAAAATGACTGAGGGTCTCCTAGCTCAACATGATAAGCCGGTGAGTTTGGGGTGATGCTGGGGTTGCGTGGAGCGGGCCAGGTCAGCCGCCTTCCGACTGGCGCGCTCATGGCAACTTAAATGTTGCCATCTACCGAACTATACTATGACGGTAGGTAGGCACTAGTAGCAGAACAAGGCCGATAAGGTTCTTAAAGTTGAACGCGACAGTATCCGTAATGACAAATAATGCGTATGTGTGTTTATTGTAACATTAGTTAGGCTTATACAAACATAACAGTGTTCAATATGCAACTAGTTGCTAGGTCAAAAGTTCAAAAGTAAAGTGAGCAAACAAACCTGGGTCACTTGGGTATTCTACATTGTATGTATGTTGATAATCCTACTAGGAATAACATTATTCTAACTCGTAGAAGCATGACCGTTATGACTGTAATTAATTAGTTAGCGCACTTTTTAATGGTTTTCCTAAATGAAATGCTATTTTCTATCAAATATACGTCTTAGTAGGTACTAACTAAAAATGATGACTAGCAACTTACCTGATGTAGTTATGAAAGCCCTGAATGGTAATATTACCCATGTATTAATATTAAACAACCCAAAGTCTAGAAAATCTGTAAGTTAATGGAGTAGGTTCCTGGGGTTAATATACTGATTTAAACTTCTATGGCCATCGCTCGGCTGAGTTGAACGATTCGGAATTATTACCATGTATAATACCTATAAATCAAATCTTATCCTGGGTTGAATCAGCATCATTTAGCTTTCACAACCCATTCGTCGTCTATGTAAGTATATAATGTATACATAATTATTCCACTTATTTAGTTGGCCATTAAAATAATAATGCTACTTCTATTATTATAATTTTACTAATGGCTGTTTAATGTAATGGAATGAGTCACTGTCATGTTACGACTAGATGTTATTTGTTCCTGTCCAATTTGATTATTTCTTTGATCAATGTTAATATAAAAGGAAATTGTAAGAATTGTGGTTTATTTTCATGAATCGAGAGACACAGAAGTCTGTCGTAACTGTTTCTCGTTCGTCGTTCGTTTCGTAGTGTTCCTTAAAATTAAATAAAAGAAACATTTGAAAGCTTAACAGACGGCTATATCGATTGTACCTGTGACCATTCCACCACAACCACACATACACACAGGTTAGTCAGAGTAGAAAATTTAGATTAATACAAAATTGAAACAGCTTGATAAAATATAAACCAATGAAAAGAATCAATAAGCTACAGACATGATTTATTTTACGGTTTAAGTTTTTGTTTTTAACATTTAGTACCTACTTGCTCTGCCAAGACTTAACTGCTTTAAACAAAACACATTGTTTTTTTAACAAACACATTTTATCGTAAAGCAAGTGACGTCGGTTGACGTTTTGTCGATATCGACACGTTTACCGTCAGAATGACGCATTGATGACGCCCCGATGCAATACAAATAAACACCAGCATGTTAGTCGCCCACGGCTTTTTTCCGCGCGTGCCAATAATAGCTATTTTGGATACCTACCTGAAACTATTTGAGGTATTGCCACTAAGGTTTTATGGAGAAAAATACTCGAACCACTTCCACACTAAACGACTTTAATCATGATTTAGTCATAGTTTAAAACTAAGTCGGTAACAAATCACACGACATACGAAAGACTTAAGAAAATCCAAAAATAAATTTCTATAGGCCTAGCTTGTTGTATGGGGTGATTACTTTTAATTTTTTTAATTCCGGGTATACCTACCTCAAAGTTCATACTACGAAAATATGAAAGATTATAGCATTCCCATAAATAGAAACAAAATGACTATTCGCCATGAACCGCGTAATTCTGTTAAAATTGGCAAAGATCTAATTGTAATAAATTGTAGCAGCTATAACTTTAGAGCCAAAGCATCAAGAGTTTTTAATCAAAATAAAACCGAATGTATGGAGAAAAAATATGGTAATGTTTCATTCGGCAGTCAATTCCATGGAAACATGACGACCCGCATTGATAGCTATTTAGGTATTCGAAATTATTTGAAGTTAGCCCTTAACCTGACCATTAGAGTTGTTCGTAATATTCTATAACGTATTACAAATTTTTTAATAGATCGATGTCTGCGCCTCGTGGCTCCGTCACGAAAGGGGTTCCTTTTACGTCAACATTATATAAAAGTACAAAATAATAGGGCTTCAGCTGGTTTATTTATTTTTCCTGTTTGGTGATTTGATATAAGCCTGAAATAGAATAGCACCTTCTAGTACTGCGAGAGAGAGAAGGGCAGTAGCATATTCTTTCCACCATTGCTTGCGGCGAAACGTGAATAAGTTGATTTTCCTGTCGTTCCTACAAATTGAGTAAGGATTTATGAATGTAAGATTTTTTTTATTATTAATAGTACTAAGCCGTGTATATTGTATACATTTTCATTCTATTTGTGACCAATACGAGTACATTTGCGGTCTATGCCAAAATGTGACCGCGCTCACTTCGTATGAACCAACATAAAAGTCCGATAATAAGCAGATCATTCCCTACACAGTTGGCACATATTCTTATCAATCTTATCAATAGACATTTTAAATCACTAATGCAATATATTATTTAACATTCACTTAATATTCGAGAACCTATATCAATAGCAATAGCCAAGAAGTAGGTAAGTACCTACTTGTTGTGACTGCATTTAATTATGGACTGACTGATTTGCTTGCTTCATTATCTAAGTGTTTATCTGTCTTTCACACTTACTATTGAAAATGGCCATGATGACAAATTATACTTATAGAGCCGAATATTTGAGTATCGAGTTGTGAAACAATATTATGCAGGTACCTCAGTTATGAACTCATTCATTGTCCGCCCCACGAGGCTCAGTTGGTCTTCAGAGTTCATAGACAATTCCCGGTGAGCTGGGGTCTGGAAGGGGCGAGTGGGGTAACAATCTGCCACCAGATTTTCCTGGAAATATCGTACTATACAAAAGATTCATTCTTCGGTGACTAATATCATATTACTTATCACAACAATACAGCATTATCTACCGCACATCGTTGGCTAAATATAACCCATCTATAGAGATTGTCAATCTACGAGTTACAATATGTTCAACCTTCTAAAGTATTGATTATTTTAGTACCTACTCAACTTTTAAATACGGTGCTACTATACCCTAGAATCCTAGATCTATGTAACAAAACCAACGGAACCACCTGCATTTATTGATTTGAAGAAGTTATTTTTTAAGAAGGAGCTAATATGGTTCAAAGTCGATTCGTCACAGATACAAAGGCATGTGTAATTCGTCACTCTTTAACTTTTTGGAAGTTTACAACAATTAGTAACAAATTGCACTTAATTTGTCATACATTGACTTATTTATAATGTAGTAGGTAGTATCTAACAGAAGTGTGACGAATTTACTTAGTGGCTAATCGACAATCACCCTTTTGAAGTAGGTAGGTAGGTAGCTTTGAGTGGCCATTCGGTCGATTACAATATTTAAGTCGAGAGAAACTGATGCCTTACTCTGCAACACGAAGTACGTATTTACGGATATATCTGTCTCTCTCAGATACTTTAAGACAGCAGTATAAGTGATAGGGACAGATGGATTCGCATATTCGGTGTTGCGTAGTAAGGCCTCTGGTGCGATAACCGCGGCGCGGGCAGCGCGTACCGAATACTACAACTGGTTTGGGTCATCGTCACACACCTTCCTCATTAAAAAAACTCGACTGGTAAAACCGCGTTCTTCGTCATTTCCATCGAAAAATCGATAGTTTTCATGTTTTTATAGTTTTCAATGTTACCCGTGCCGTTTTTATACAATACCTAGTTGAATTAAATAACTTTACCTTTTTATTGCTTCAAGCCTTTAATTGTAATGTAACTCTAGTTTCGATGAATAAATATTTACCTTGGTAGGTAAATAATTAAAATATCGTTACTATATTTTTTTTTGTTATAAGCAGAAATAAGTATGAAAGAAGTCCTAACTCTTGTTGTCCTAGTATCATGTTTACAAGCTTTAATTTTAGTCCAGCTCCACTCTTTTAAATAGGCATCACAACCGCTTGTTTTTGGGATTCCAAAATTCCAATGCTGTTTTATTACATCCATGGTTTCAATAATAATAAAAAAACATACACTACTTTAAATCACACTTTTTGCTGCCCTAAGCTTTAGTGTTTGTATAATTTTACGCACTTACCTACTTATTTATTGGACGTAAAAAATCCTAGCTCCTAAGTTAAAGACACTTTTGATCAGTTTTCAAAAATAAAAATATTATATGTTGACAAACTTATTAAACCGTCAAAACTTATTTGTTGTGCTCATCTTTTTCAAAGTGTTATCAAATTCTTTGACCCCACTTACTCTTAATAATTTGTTTGAAATTTGTTTCTGAAATACTCTACAGCGTTTACAGCAGCTATTAAAATACGCGATATAGAAAACTCTTAGCTTTGCTTGCAATGGATATTACTATCAACTACTTTTTGATGTTCTTTTTTACAGAATAATGATAAGTCTAATCTATATACAAATATGACTGTAATAACGCGATTATCATGAACTCGCTATTGGTCCGAAAACTACTTAAAACTAGTTTCAACTTAAATACGGAAACAGCATTTGATCATATAAATTTGACGGTTTGACAGATGTAAATTTTTAGGGTTCCGTACCCTAAGGGTAAAAACGGGACCCTATTACCAAGACTTTGCTGTCTCTCCGTCTGTCCGTCTGTCCGTCGCTCTGTCACCAAGCTGTATCTTAAGAGCCGTGATAGCTAGACAGTTGAAATTTTCACAAATTATGTATTTCTGTTACCGTAATAACAACAAATACTAAAAACCAAATAAAATAAATATTTAAGGGGGGCTCCCATACAACAAACTCGTTTTTTTGGCCTTTTTGGTACGAAACTCTTCGTGCGCGAGTCCGACTCGCACTTGGCTGATTTTTCTAAAAAGCGTTATTTTTGTCTAACAAGCGAAAGAAAGGAATGTTTCACAATGCGTAGTTAATCTTATCTTACAAAATCTTACTAATATTTTAAATTTTAAATTATTGGATGAATGTTTGTTATTCGATCACGCTAAAACGGCTCAACAGATCTTCATGGAATTTAGCTAGAATGTAGGGTATAAACCGGATAAGCACATATGCTACTTTTTATCCCAGAGTAAGTACGGTGCCCGTGGAATAGTGTTTAATTCCACAAGTACCAAGTCACGGGCAACTGCTAATTGATTATTACAATAAAAAAGTGTTAGTATTAAAAAAATAGTCTAGTTAGTATTAAGTAAATAATTGGCCTATTGTACGGAGCCCTAGTTCCGTCAAGTGACTCACTTAACCAGTTTTTCAAACATTGCAATATGAATGAATTGTTGAAATGCGTTGTTTTATTAAATATAAAGATTATGATTATTATTTCACCATGCCCTTGAGAACAAAAATTAACTCCAGCTCGAAAGAGAACTGTCCAAAAATTTTGAATTTATTAAGAATACCTACTTTCCCTTTTCTTTGTGTGCATAAATAATTGCATATTGTAAAATTACCCGTGGTATAACATACAAATTATAAACTGCTGAACTGGAATTACAATCCTAAATTTCTATCTAAAGAGCAAACCAGATAGAAAGGGCTCAGCCGACGTTAATTATTGTTTTTCTAAATTATATAATACACAATATGATTTTTTTTACATTTGATTGGGTGATTCCATACCCAGATTACCCAGATTGTTTGACTTCTTGTCTCCCTTTTTTAACCCAGAATGACAATGACATAGAATGTCATATTTTAGACGGCAATATTTACATTGTTTACCTACAGCGTGATGTGATTGCGAACTATGCGCACTACTAACAGTAACGTGCAGATACACATAAGATACGAGTAGGTTAAAAGTAAAGTAAAGTAAAGTAACAGCCTATAACTATCCCACTGCAGGGAAAAGGCCTCCATCATTGTATTCAAGTTACCACAGCAATGATGGGTACTGGCATAGTCACCACGCTTGCCAAATGCGGATTGGTTATCACAAACCCTAGGAATGTTCGGAGATTATATTTTTGTTTTATTCGACTAGTTCAACTCTTTCGTTGGTTAATTTGTTTATGCTTACTAAAATATCGTGTTTTAGTTTGAATCCCAATGGAGACAATATTATTTATATTTTTCAGTTGAGTTATATGTATTTTATTTATACCCATTGCTTTTATTTCTAAAAAAATCTTTAAAAAGTGTATTTAAATTGTTTTAATTTTGATAGTGGTTTCGGTAGGCTATTGTCAGCAAAACGTATTCTAGATATTTCATTGCAACAGTTAATAAGGTAACGTCGAACAAAGCCACATATTGTGACATCGAATTCGAAAAAGCTGACGATACCGTAATTAAATCCTCGATACAGCAGTTTATCGGATTTATTCGGGGTATGTAACTAAAGGTCTTAGTAAAAACTTATTTGAAATCCATAGACTAAATAAACATTACTTACTCTTTTCATTATACTTTTTACAACTTTGATTAGGTATCTGAGTATATGACGCGCGTTTTTTTACTAATTATTGAAGAAACAAAGTGGAGAGTAGATTATTTCAGAAGAGAGAATACCGTTATAGGAATCACTTAGTGGTCAGTATGTATAATTCATTTATCTGGTGTTTTCATTATGCTGATGTTAGTGTGCGTTACCTTCTTATGGTTTTGTTGCCAAAGAGTACTAATGGAACCGGCTATGGACCCTACTACGCAGTGCGATGCCCGAAAATTCGGATAGGTCTGTCTCTGTCACAAAAAGACATTGGCATGTAAGATCATAGTAAGATTAAGATAGAGAAGTCGAAGATACGGATTTACGTTGCGGAGTTGGGCCTTTGTTACATTTATATTTTTAACAAGTGGATATTTCTTTTAAATTATCCTTCCTTACAAGATAAGAGCATCAAATTGATTTTTACTAATTCAACACCAAATACTGAATCTTGAACGATGATACGGGACCTTTCCTAATGCAAGTCCCATTCGCACTTGGCTGTTTAATTTTGTTGTTTATATTATGTGTAACAAGTATCACACATTTTAAAACTCAAAACATTCATTTATTAGATTTGACAAACATCAAGTTCTGTCTCTAGCTAAAGAAAATCGCTATGCAGTTAAATGATACGTGAAGCAACAAGTTTCAATAGAGAAGATGGTTGGTATTTACAAGCTGCTTGGGACCCCGTCTACCATCAATGAAGTCCACAAACGATAGCAACACTGCAAGGACTCCAGACACAGTAACAAAATAAAATATTAAGCTTCAGTTACGGGATGGTGTGTCGAGTGGTGTGCCGGTTAGAGCCCCCCCACACTAACGTCTTTCGAGCGTCGACGTCGTGGCAGCAGCCAATCGGCGTTGACGCAAGGCCTGCGCAGCTAACGCTGATTGGACACTCAGGCATTAACTTAACGCTGATTGAACACTGCCGCGACTTCGACGCTCGAGAGACGCTAGTGTGGGGAGGCACTTAGAGTAGCTCCACACCTTCTCTTCCTATGGCGTTGTAAGAGCGAAACAAGGATTACCATGGAGGTAAACGGGCAGCGACTTCTCTCGACTTAGCGTTATAGCATCCGGATAAAGCCGGAAATAGGTTGGCTTTTTGATATTGTGTCCGGCCAAAATAAACGGTGTCCGGCTTGTCCGGCTTTTGTTAGGCTTTTTACATTTCGCAAACGAGCAAAGAATATTAAACAAATAATATTCTTTGCAAAACGAGCGAGCGCCGAGCCGACCGACTGTCGGTCGCTCTCGCATTTACAAAGATTTATGATGATGATCAAAAAAGCTTGATTTGACACAAAATCCTCAGTAATGTAGGGTGTCCGGCCTTTCTACCCAAATGTCAGGCCAAACTGGCTGGTCTGTCCGGCTATTATGTTTGGCGACCTGGCAAGTGGCAACCCTATTTCCACCGCAGGCCAAACTGCGACCGCCAGCCTTAGGAACTAGAACTAGTGGACAATTGGACTGATGGTGAAGATGACTTATGGATGGAAACCACTCTGACTCGAAATACTGCTACTTGCATTTTTTAAACGTTGTTTTTTTATGTATTCGTAAATATTGTCTAGAATGTAGAATTAGTCGACTGTTAAGTAACCGGAACCTTACGAATAGGTACTTGAGTCGTGTTGTCGTTCACGGTCAAGGCTGCAAGGTTCATTTTCACGCAACAATCGCAAGGAACGTACCTAATTAACTGTCTCATAATTTAAAGTAGGCTATATTCACAAAAAAATATTATACTGTAATACAAATATTATTTCGCTATCCGAGGGAAAGAGGTTTGTGAAAAAAAATATTAAGTACTGAACATTCGAATGCCTTGGTTATAAATGCGAAATTTTGGAATGATGTGTTGTTACTCAATCACTCCAGAACGGCTAAACGTGGCACTAGAACGACTCTGGAATAGCACGTACACTCATTTAATGCTGGTGGAATAGCTTCAAATTCAAAATTCCACGTCAACGAAGGCGCTACGTAACTACAACGTAACTAGCCGTCTAGCCGCTACATGAAAAAATAACGAAATTGAACAAAACCATATTGTTTTGCAGAATTTGTTAAAAAGTTTTTTTTTGCTAAAGCCTATATTGATCTCATTGAATTTACTTTTTTAGTAGTCATAGGTAATTTAAAACAGAATTGCTGCATCTGAATCATGTACTTGTATAAGATACAGAAAAGGTTAGGAGGAAAATCTCGCTACAAGAACGATTGCCTTTTTCCGTAGTTCTACCACGTAGTATTCGATATAAGAGCCATATACCTACATACTCAATGCGGAAGAGTCTATCATTATGTTGTTATCTATACGCTCAAATCGCTATTACACGAAATCATGTAAAGGGACAGTTTCACCTCGTGTAGTAGTAAAAGCTTTTTGCAATTATATTTTTTGTTTTTGATTTTACTTTGTATGCAAATTAATAAGTTAAATTAGCAAAATAGTTAAATCATTTTGATCATCTAATATTTTTAAAATCTTATATATTGAGAATCTAATGCTATGCGAACGAAGGAAAATATTTTAACCAATTTATATGATTTGAATTTAGAAAGGATAGTTTTGGTTCTTAAAGAAGTTGGAAGTGTATAAGGGAAAGCCAATTTTTTTTATAACAAGTAGCGATAACAGCTTTAAGTGATCTCCTTTATAGCTATATAATCGGTAGGAACTCTATATAACCGGAAGTGCGATATAATTTTATTTTGAGTCGGTGCATGGTGATTGCCGGAAAATTGTTGTTTGGTAAATTTTTTTTTTTTAAGGACTTACGATTTGTCTTACTGTCATTATTGCGAAAGTTTGTGTATGTTTGCTACTCTAATCAAGATACACGCCTTTACAGATCTGGATGAAATTTGACATAGAGACAGGCTGGTATAGCATTTTAAGCTTCTTTTTTTCCAAAATAATTACGTTTTCCTTAGGATAATTTAATTTCGAATTTCTACGCGTAGACAATTATGGGTCCCATCATAATTTAAAATGGATACCATGATTACAAATTGTTATTGTATCTGTGATACTGTCCTGAAGACACAAACAAAATACGTTAAATAGGTTGGCATTATTTAAATATACTCGTCCACAACAAACATTGATTTGATAACTAATCTTAAACTGTTTATCGGTCTATTTATTTTTGGTTGTAGATAGCATATTATGTAAGTTTTAAATACATAGTTTTAAAAATTATTAAAATTTTCCAGTTTCTTTTTCTCTGGTCTTGATTTGCGCAACGCGATCTCAAATCAGGTGCCGGGCAATGATTTAATAAATGAAATAACTAGCTTTTGCCCGCGGCTTCGCTCGCGTTAAATTCGGGATAGCAATAAAATTTCACCCCCTATTTTAAGGGGTTGTGGGTGGATTTCCAAAAAAAAGGATGCACGATTTTTTTGTTAGTCCCAAATAGTCCGCATACCAATTTTTACCTTTCTACCTTGAACATTGTGCGGAATGCTCCATACAAACTTTCACCCCCCATATTAGGGAAGTGGGCGATGAGAAAGAGTCAATAAGCAGGCTATGTCACTCTTCATCCCTTCAACTATCTCCACTTAAAAAATCACGTCAATTCGTCGCTCCGTTTTGCCGTAAAAGAAGGACAAACAAACAGACACACACACTTTCCCATTTATAATATTAGTATGGATTAGAAACGACAAATTATCGGAGATAGAAAACAACTTCTGTCTTTGTTTCGCTGGACGGCAAAATCAGAGATAGAAACTGTTTCTTATTTCCGAAATGTCAAAGCTGGCGATAGATAAATTATTGGGACCGGCCGATAGTCACTTTCGTAACTATAATATTAGCACAGTCTATGTTCATAGACTGTGATATTAGTAAGGATAAGTAAGGATTCTGACAAACTATTTTGTTTCTTTATCTAATATACTTACCATTAGTTCAAATATAAATGTTATGTAGGTATACTAAACATATTATAGAGCGTTAACAAAGTTTTCCTTAAAATCATATATTTACATTGCTCGCAGCATAACTCTGACGCTGACCGTAGGAATTATTTTCCTTCACGCTGCCTGTCAGCAACTTCGTCTGGGTGCGATTTATTAATTTCTTCCACATCCACCAGAATGCGTCGCCTGCCGCATATACCTATCAGTACGGTCTCCGATCAATTTCACCAAAAATAATAAAAAAGTAATTTATATAAATAAAAGTGTTTGAACTGAAAAAGATAAATAAAACATGTTGTTCCTTTTGATATCCCATAACTCTAGGGTATTAAAAAGACTATGGTAATGAATCAAATTGCATAAGTAATTTTTCTATTTTTTTTTATACAAAATAATTTTAAAAAGTCACGACTGTTTATGTAAAACACCCTTACCTTGTTATGAATGAACTTTTGAATGAAAACGATTTATACTCGTACCTACTTAGCAATGAAACACCCACACACGTCTATGTTTTTTACAAGTTACGGTCTCCCGCTACTTTACTACTTTTATTTATTTATATATTTAAGGTACACATACAGATTACAGTCTTTTCTTAACTAATATACAATTTTTAGATGAAAAAACTAAACCGCAATCCACAAATTGTATACACAACATGATTTTCTTATGCTATAGGACTGATTGATAAAATTACTTATAAATACTACACCTTTAGTGTAAGTTTGCCAACGTCTCGCACAACTAAGGATTTGCCGTACTGGTTATTGTAACAACCTAAACCCTTACAAATCATACTTTACTAAGAAACAATTAAAAATATTCACTTTGACTTTTTTCCGACGTATATCGGTAACTTTATAATCAAACAAATTACGTTTAGGACGGTAAGCGATACTATCATATTTTAATAAATTCAATTTACCCTATTGTGTATAAATAAATACCTATCCATAAGAATGTGTCATATATTAGTCCATGTGTTGCATTCAAGTGGTAAATGTTTTGCGTGAGAGCATTGGTCGGTAGCCATATGTTGTCAATCTTAGGTTGGGACGAATGTAATCTAATAATTAAGTTAGAACTTTGGTTTGGATTTTAAAATAAAACTATTGCTAATTAATTTTGAATCTTTAACGTGATTGAATGGTGAATAGGAACTTTAGTCGGCTTTTCCGATATTAGTTAATATTATTATTGTTATAATAAGTAATGAATAAGTAATTAGTAGGAAAATCTAGGGCTCTACGTAAACTTTTAATTAACTATGTATTCGTTTATACCAATTGGAATAACATAAATTGGTTATTAGAGAAATGCTAGTATCTTTGTAGATCTATCAGAGCCTGAAGTTCTATTGATTAATTAAGACAGGTTTAGAACCTCTGGTAACTTAAACTTTGCTTGCAAGGATTTTTTAAACAGGGAAGTGGGGCGCGGGGCGTGAATGTTTGGAGAGTTAAATAGTGTTGAGGATAGAGATTCGGGATCAGTCCGTCGGGAGATGAGTTCTAGACCTCTTACTAATTTGCTGTACCGATCGCAATGGTAAAGAGATTAGTGCGTAAGTGCTCGAAGAAACTTCGCAAGGGCTAGGCGTCGTCAGATTCCTGAATGCACTAGGGCAATGCTGATTGGGGTGTCCTAGGCTGAGGCTGAGACTTAGGGTAAAGGTAGGATGGAGAGCTGCAGTGTCTGGTATGTGAAATTTGTTTAGTCGGATTTTCTGTTGAAAGTTGTCTATTTATTGGTAATAATAATGGTTAAATTATACCTTGTCTTACTACAATTTTATTACAATTTAAATTGGTTATTTGTTATTGATATTGTTAATTAAAATGATAAAGTCATAATTTAATATCCCATTTTATGTGGTAAAATTATAAATTATATTTTTCTTTAAATTCTCATATTGTTTTCAACAGAATTTTTGACATAAATTTTGATTTTATTCTACTTTGAAAATTCTTGTAGGAATATAAAAGGGTTTGATCAGAGATAATTTATTTTCATACTTTAGTAATTTTATGATTTAATCGTCAATTTATTGATTTTTATTTAACACATTCGAAATCAATCCTAGTTTATAAATTTGAAGCATTTTTAATTAGGGTGCCTTTATTTCTTATGTTAAATTTATAAACTTTGGTTTCAACCAGATTTAAAATATCTAAAACCTATTTTCATGATCTGGCGATGCAACGTCTTAATATTTTCTTGATAAATTAATTTGAAAGTTTATTTTTTTGTTTTTGTGTTATGTACTGATTTTACGTGTTTTGTTTTATCGTCCTCAATTAAATTACGAATCGGAGGGTTTTTGTAGATTATCTAAATTTCCTAGTTACAGATTTAACATCTTAAATACAAATATTTACACTGATAGGTACGAGTTAGATTAACTATTGCAAAACTAGTTTCTATTAAATAATAACCAATTGTACAAGTTCAGAACGTGGTTATATTTATTACAAAACAATTATTGGCATTTGTATTATAATTCCTTTACTTACGGCTTTAATTTTCCCTTAGAGTGGAAATTGAAGTGCTATTTTAATTTTTATTAAACGTTTTAAGACGTCATGTTTATTTGCGATAAGCAAACATAATAAATAAGTTGACATCTTATGCCTAATTGAGTGATTTGAAATATTATTTACTTTGCTTCCAAATTCCGGATTTAAAGTGAACAGGAATTTATTCTTTTTTCAAATACATAACATGTTATGAGTATTATGCTCAGCTAAACTGTTAACCTTAAATGAATACAAAGTATAATTTAATACATAACTCTACTTAAAAAGGTCTTCTAAGAAAATTATCTTCTTTTGAAACCTAATTTATTTTATCTACCATCAAACTTACACGTACATAAGATTTAACACTTTATTGAATTCTTCTAGGTCTAATAACATTTATATTTCATCTATTTACCAAATTTTTCAGCACCATTAAATGTGAATTAAGAACTTAATTAAAGGGTTCTTAAATGATATAATTATTTATTCTCTAAGATAATATGACTTCTGTATTACGACATTACGTTTAATATCAAACCGCAGATCACACAAACGCAACTACTATGATTTAGGGCTATACGGAATACTCGTCCTAGGTTTAGACAGAGGTACTGTTAGGTAGGCAAAACCTTATCCTATTACCCTATTCCTTTAAACCCTATCCTATATCCTAACCTCTAAAGATAGATCCTTTGGAAACATTGGACTGTTTTTAGGCATCCTACCTTTAGAAAATTCACAATACATCCTTATCCTATAGACTGGGAAAAGAGTTTAATATATAGATATTGTCGATTTGACATTGAATTACATTTTCATAAATTTGCAAATGGTTACAATGCTATCTCCGGCTATCATGAATGGACTGCCAAAGAAACTTAAAATTATTCAATCTATGAAATCTAAATAATAGGGGTTGATGTGGGAATGTCGATGGTTCCATAGGCCGTACCACCTTGCCTTCCTTCATTAAAGGCCTATAAAGGAGTCATCGGTATTTTTGGATTAACCTTGTATTATGAAAGAAATACGTTATATATGCTTCCGATGGGTTCAGACGGAGTCACCATTGTAACTGTTATCGATCCAAGATCTATGTGTTCTCTCGAGGCTGCCCAGGTGTTTGATTATATGGATACCATTTCTCCTGTCCCCTTAGGGCTGTACGGAGCACCAAGGATGCGCCCAGGTCCCGGGTTGTAAGCACTCACCTGATCATCAGTTGATCGAGCTTTGGCGGCTAGATGATTAGATACATAAGGAGATGGGTACTGGTACAGTGCTCACTTAATGTCATGTATTTATCGGAAGTATTCGGGATTAGTTAGTAAATTAGTAACTTTGGTAGACTTCTCATGAAGTCTTAGTTTAGATAAGTAATTAGTACTTATATTAGATTCCTTTATCCCAGTCTACCTCCTTGCGCCTGTTTACGGTTAAACCCGTGATTCAGGTAGATTCCTTTCCAATGGAGGTGACAAGTAGCTCCTGGTTTTGGTCATCACTGTGAATGGGGGCGATGGTGTGGGGCTCCTTCACCGCCCTTCGGGGCTTCCTTTTCCCAATTCTTAAAGGCGCATTCCCCAGGAAATTTATGAGAACTTATTTAGATATCCACGTACCTCTAAAAGAATCAGGGTTACTACTACATACACAACGTACGGTCCTACCATTTAAAAACTAGACGATCACAAGGCCAAAATATTTAATTATTAAGGGATTATATTTGTGCTCCACTTCTTTCCTTTATTTATTGAGAGGAGGTGGTGCTAACGACTATGTTGCTCTCTCTAGTACCTGAGTCGAGAGAGTAAATTTATTGGGCGTCAAAGGGGGGTTCGTTACATTATTTTTTAACAAATTTAACTAAAATTGATGTTATGTTCGAAACAATTGATTTTTGAACCACATGTTGTACAACAAAAAAGAATATAGTTTTTCATGATTCTTATGCTAAGATAATGTAGAAATGGAAATGATCTCATATTTGTGTAGTCTATATAGGTAATTGCGTCGAGATATTATCGAATCAATATGTTTTGCAGCGTCACGTTGATGCAAATCACGCAAACTCACCCGCTGACACCTAAAAATTAAAAGTAGAATAGAACTACTCATAAGATAGATACTACCATAGGGAAAGAAATGTACATATATAAATATATATATATATATATATATATTTCTTTCCCTATGATACTACATACTATATTTGTACTATCTAATGATAAAGGTAACTAGGTACTAACTTATTTTTGTAACAAGAAATCATTGAAATCGGCCATAATATATTAATTTACTTTTAAATATAGACATGATGAACTTATTACCTTTTTGGATAGCCTATCTATACCCAACCAAGGCCCAATCTATCTTACTAAAATAATTAAAATTGGTTGGACAGTCATTTATTTATTTATTGAGAAAACCAACATGTTATGTATGTGACATAACAATTATTTACGCCTAGTACCTAGGTAATAAAACATATGGTCATTGTTTTAAAACATGCGAAAGATCTTACGCGCGCATTTATTTTGATTAATTGGTATGTTAGAAACCTCTACATTATTTGTATGCAATTATTACCTAGGTACGCTAAAATGGTCAGAGTCATAATCAAAAACACCTTTGGAGAAAAAATAAGAATATATTTAATGCAATTTCGCATTACCTATACACTACAAACCGGGAAATCATTTAAACTATTATCAAATAATAAACATTTTTATAAATCTTCTAGGCACTTGTGTGTTAATAAAAATATTCCATAGATTGAAACTTTCTAGAAAACTATAAGTGTTCATGATTTCGGGGTCTAGCAAATTTACCTTATGTTTTACGAGTTTCCGATATTTGTAAGCTCTATGATCGTCACATAGAGTTATCTTATTTTGGTAGGAACTTTTGTTTATTTTAAAGTGTTATAGTATATTTAGTTTATTCAATACCCAAACATTATTAGTTCAAATACTTTTAATTGTTTTAATTGCTTAAATTTCATATAAAGTATTTAAATAGCTGTTTCATTTTAACTGACTGTCAAACATCTGCAAAGATCTTTCTTTCGGGTGTTAAGGGTGCATACTCCTAACATTTGATAAAACAACGCTGGCTTACCGCGATAAGAATATGCTTGAAAAATTCGCGCTGTGACGCAGTGTCGCGGTGGCTTAATGGTATAGCGCCGCGCCCGGCATGCGAGGAGATGCGGGTTCGAGTCCCGCCTGAGACATTATTACATACTGATATTATTAGTTCAATCAATGAGATTCATAAAGTACGTGCGTAGCTTTATTGATTACCTATTCAGCAGTAACCGGGTACAAATAATATGTCAAATAAATTTTACGTGCACACAGTATACCTGTCACGAGCGTTTATCTTGCTTAGTCTCCATCTCCGATTCAGTGAACAGACATGAATTTATTTACATAATACAATATGTATATTTTATCGAACAGACACATTCGCGATAACATAAATCCTCATAGCCTCTCTATCTGCCTGGGCAAATGTCACACTATAAAATTCATAATAATCTCGGTGATTAGTGACGTCACCAAGCGACTGATTGCTCGATGTTTGCAGCAGATGTGTGTGCGCATATGGCTAGAGGTGGGCCACTCGTGCGAACCGCGCCGCTCTGCGCTCGGTCGTGCGCTCGCGCTGGACTGGCGCCTCTGGGTGCGCGGCGCTAGCGGCCGCGACATCAGCGCCTTCGTGCACAAAGTCGTCTTCCACCTGCACCCCTCGAGCGCCTTCGTCTACCCCAAGAGAGGTAAGCGTCTCTATCGTATCACTCGTCTATTCACATTCAACACTCGCCTCGCCAAACAGGTTGTTAAAATCCAAACCGTTCGGCCGTCGATCGGACGCTGGACGCAGCGAGCGATCGAACAAACTAGTTCTTAAGCGCACGCGAATAAATTAGTTACCTTTCAGTCTCTCGGCGAATCTCGCTGCGAACAATTACATCATAAAACCCGCTCATTATCGTTATCTTTCAACTCGATAGCCCGCCCGCTACACGGTGCTACTGTTTATCTCTGCTACTTAACTGCGAATTTGTTTTATGTTTACAGTTCGAGGTAATTGATATGGGAATGTTATTATTTCAGTGCTCCAGGAGCCGCCGTACGAGATCCAAGAGTCCGGGACGGTCTCGATAGACATACCGATTCACGTGTACCTGAAATACAGCAGTGAACCAAAGAAAATCCGTTTGAGGTACAGTTTGGATATAGAGAATCACACCAAGAGCAGTACAGAGACGCGGTGCGTGTATTACGACTTGGAGAATCCCCCGGAGCAGCTGTGCCGCGCGCTGATGAAGAGCGGCGGGCAGGTGGTGGCGCGCGTCGGCAGCCGCGTTGGCCGCCTCGTCGTGCTCGCCGACGGCGTCACCGACCGCTCCAAAGGCGCCGCCTCCAAAAAATACAAATTTGTCGAGCCCGTCCTCTGCAAACATCATAATAAGAGACTCAAACCGTATGTTCTAGAGGAAATTTGCTCGAAATGTGGCGAGTCGACCCACGCCGACTTCAGGAAGCAGCTGCAGTCGGTGGGGGTGGCGGAGGACGAGGTGAATTGTGTGTCACAGTTGTACATAGCTTACACTAGCTACGAGAAATCCGTGGACGCACTGACTCTGCCGCCGCTCACGGACCCGATTTATCGGCCGCCCGAGCTGCCGCTGTCTCTCCGGGAGGCACTGAAGACCGTGAAAGTCGACTTCATAATACAATGACTTGGGTGTGCAGCGCAACATGTCATGTCGTCATCTGCTCGAGTCCTCAGCTCACCCGCGTTGTGATAATTAAAGGTGCCATGAAAACTTATTGTGTGTTAAAGTGCTATTAGAGTGATTAGCTACCATTATTTTTACACGAATTTTGTCATAATATTAATATACATGAATTAGATGCATACCTATTTACTTTGGTTAATTTCTTAAATTTTAACTATACGCATTAGTTATTTAATTTAAGTACAAGCGCTGTGAGAAAGATCTCAAAATGTTACTACTTACGACTAAATGTGAAGTTGCTACGATTTTGTGATTATAAATTACTGTTTCCATAATTTATTTTTAAGATTAGGTAGATACCCTGCCGCTTACTTATAACTTGTAACAATCAGGTAGAGTTATAGAAACAGGGGGTAGATACACCACACTTTACATACTGCATTTTGCAGGTCGTGACATTTAACTTATAGTTAATCCTTATTTTCAAATCCAGTTACACTATTCAATTCTATCTACCTTACCTTAATAATTCTAGAGTCACTTAACTTTAAGTACCTACTGAGTTGTTGTAAAATGATGAATAAAAACGGATCGAAGTCATGAGGAGTACTTAGATTGTATTAGTTTTTATATTTCCTATGTAAAGAGTCATGTTTTTTACGGTTTCACTATTTATCATTAAAATGTTCAAAGGCCTAATGTCTCTATGTTGATTAAACTAACCTGAGCCCCAATTCCGCTAATTTACAAATGGATTAATAGAATCGCAATTGCATCGCAATTGATAATATAATAAATGTGTCAGTAATATAATAAATATACAATTGAGATGCAATTGCGATTCTAAACCATGTTTTAAGTTAGTCAAAATCAAGTGTAGACTTGTTGTCTATTGTAATATAAATTTGATTTATTGATAAATCTAGAGCCTACACATGATCTCATAATATTATCTAAAAATTTGTTTTGAGTTATTAATTATTATTATGACCCTTATTTTTTACTCGGATTTTATTTTATAAATTTACGTTAATGAGTTTCATGTAAAAACATTCATTGTTAAAGTACTGTTAGCGATCGTAATAGGCTCTCTTGCTATAATGTTGTAAATGTTTTAATATTTACCCGTTGATTATTTTTAAGTTGTTGTGTAATTTACAGAAATTCTAAGGCGTGCTCTTGCATACTTGAGAATTAAAAAAAATTATTTATTACGTTGATTTACTTAAAATTATTAACTAATTTTACTGATTTTAAATGTTTAGTTGCAAAATAAATATGACACCCTTCCTCTACTTATTTTTTTTATGTACATATATTAATAATTTTATGATAGGTTGGCCGCGGTTTGATCATATTATAATTCTAAGAATTGTGCATAGATATTATACTTAGCTTTAGTTTAATTTTAATATTCATTAATCCATACGATTAATAAGTACCATAGTCCATACGAGTAATAACATTTATCAATAAACCGCCATCTTTTCAAATTCCTATTCTTAAAAAATCCATCCTCAAATGAATGATTTGAAGCTTTATGTAAGTAAATGTTAAACTTTACATAGTTTCAATTTCTTTTTTAATACCACTAGATAACGGCCAAAATTTTCATACCTATTATAGTTCTATGCATCAAAGTCTTTCGTTTGTTAAGTAAGTAGATGTATGTACTTATTAAAGTGTTAAGTTTTTAAATAAAAGCGTGTCAAACTCTACATCATTGTTATACATTACCACCCCCTGAGATAGAGAGCGGGAAAAAACGCAAATGCTGGGTGTTTTCAAATAAGTAATCATAAGTAATACAGTACTTAAATGTTTGATTTATTATACATTATACACATTGGCAATGATGTTTTAAATTATTCTTTTTATTTTACCGCTTGGTTTAAGGCTCTTGTCTTTCAAATCTGGCAATTTTGGAAAATGGGATCGAACTTGGGATCGAATTCAATTTTTATACGAAATCCTTAAACATGCCACAATTTGACACTATCAGTCAGTATGGTTGATGGTAGTCACAACATTATTAAGGTGTGGTGTCCATTGGGTATGTCCAAGGAATTTTGACATATAAAAATATAGGTAGGTAAAGTTTTGATAATGACTGCCAAGAATCTAAAATTTTTGATACGGCCTCCTCGCGACATATTTTTTATGCGCATCTCATTTATTAATTACGATATTATTCATACGTTGTTGTTTTCCCTTTATACCTACACAGGCTTAGGACCGTAAAATTTTAAACACATTTTGCAAAAAATGTTTTCGGGTGATAATTTGACCTACATTTTTACCTTCATAAATGGGCTCCAACTACGATGCTTAGCGCCTATAAAAAATTTGGTAGGTGATGTAAAAGTCACCTGTTTAGTAGAAATATTTTAATATCTAATTAAACACAATTAATTTGTACGGAGCTACTTGTTATTGCAAGTGCGGATAGGTATTGTGGGCAAAAGTAACTATTTTTACTATAATAAACAAAAATAATATTTAATAGCTGCTAATTTCAATATTTTACGAGGTTTCAGGATTAATGACACATTTAAATAAAACATTTGTTTGTTTTTATGACTTGCGCACAGCGAACGAAAAAACATAGAAGAGTACCTAGGTACGAGTATTTAAAAGGAAACACTTTGGTCGAGAGAATTGAAAAATACCTAGGTATTTGTAAAATCTATTGCTGTCGCGCAGTCCCGAACGCCTCCACCGCAGAGCGTGTTAGAGACAACTGCATTTTGGACATAAATACCTACTAAAAGCAACACAAAATCAACGTTTCGTAGTCCCCCGATTCCTTTTCCAAAACTAGATCGATTTAAATACTTTTTTCATTAAAAATTAAAGAAAGGCTTTGGCCGTGTTCGTATATTTTGCTTTTTTTCTAAAATTTATGCAAATTTGTTTTCTGGATGTTTGAGCACAGCGGAAAATCTGGCGAATTTTTTAGATTTTTGGAGGCTCATATCTCTTTTATTATTTAATTTATGAAAAAAAAGGAAACAGAAACATGCTAATAGTGGCCATAGATTTTTGTAATAAAAATTATTGCTCTACTGGCATTATTCAGGGCGGAAACAGGGGACTACGTTTGTATGGAAAAACGGCCCTTGTGTTTCCTCTTTATAGATTGCACCATGCAGTGCAGCCCGACCGCCATACCTACGCCATAATAAGTTTTATGACACGATTGGGGCCACCCGTAAATCTGGCCACCCTAGGCCCGGGTCTACCGGGCCTTAGGGTAAATCCGCCACTGGGTAGGTATGTCATATAAGTTAATCCCTAAACCCCCAGGAGGCAGGCGCGTGCCGCGATAACAATTGATTTCAATTGTGTGGAATAACTCACGATCGAGGGATTAATAAGGAAGCTTTTTAACATTGTTGTTTAATAAACATGTTGTTGTGATAGTTACTTATAGTAAAAAAATACCTATACCATATTAATCACTATTATTATAACATTAAACAACAATAAAAGGACCGCTGTAATTTCGTTGCTATATCTAGAAAACGTTACAAGGAAATAACAGTCTAGAATAAAAGTTTAATAAAACAAGTGCTGCTCTGAATACCTACTTAACATTTTAAGACTGAATAAACATTAAGAAACAAAGTAGTTACTGACCATTTTTGTGGATCTAAACTTAGGTGAGAAAAAGTAGGACAAGAAAGTTTTACGTATTTTTGACGCCTGAATCCCAGGCTCATTTCTTGGGATCATGAAATTAAAGATTTAAGCTTCGAAAACCGATTTTTATTCCATTTACTTTATGGAACAAAATTCCAATTCATTTTATTCATTAATTTCAAATCTGTATGGATACTAGCTTCGCTCGCGTTAAATTCGGGGTAACAATAAAATATCACCCCCACTTTTAAGGGGTTGGGGGCAAATTTCCAAAAAAAAAACATTTTTTGTCAGTCACAAATAGTCCGCATACCAATTTCTATCTTTCTACCTTGAAAGTTGCGGAATGCTGCATACAAACTCCCCCCCCCCCCTCTTCAAGGGAAGTGGGGGGTGAGAAAGAGACAAAAAGTAGGCGATATCACTCTCCATCCCTTCAACTATCTCCACTTAAAAAATCACGTCAATTTGTCGCTCCGTTTTGCCGTGAAAGACGGACAAACAAACAGACTCACACACTTTCCCATTTATAATATTAAGTAGGTAGGTATGGATTGCGGGTTTAATCCCCACTTTTGGGTTTTTTCCAGGTGGAATCCCATCTATCACACCGCACCGCTAGTGTCTAAATTTGCCACAAAATATATTAACAACATATCGACAATAGTCTAAGTATTAATTAAACAACCTACTTTGTTTTTGCAATTATCTTTTTAAAAAAATGTATGCGGAGAGTATGACGTCATAGTACTTACGATAAGACAATTTAGTATGAAAAATTAAAGACTGTCAAGCTTTGAGCCTGTAATAGGCCTCCTAAGGAGGTTTTTTCCGTAATCGCCTTGCTTGGCAGACCGGTGAGACCGGTTGACGATCGCAATTTGGCCAATGACGAAGAGAAGATACGGCTTCCCGGTTCTCCTTTAGTGGCCTATTACGACAAGAGAAGAAAAGGGGTAGTTTTATTTATTGCATGTGCCGGCACCACTCGACACACTAGTAGCTTTCAATTAAATGTAATCTAAAAGAAATCTCATGTCACAGACTCTTACTAGAAAACAGTTTGACCGATTTGACTTGAAATTTTTTGTAGGTATTTGGCATATCTATAAACGTAGGATATAAGGCAGATCTGAGAATAGAATGATGAGATAAGTTTTCTATCCCGATAATTTAAATAAGCACTTAGTATTGTACATTGTAGAAAAATCAACTTTAATAATGACATGTAAAGTCGATAATATATTGTGAAAGCGATGCAGTCTGACGTTTGGTGAGGCGTCTGTTTCAACTTTCAATAGTCTGTTTCATTCTTAATAATACCAGAAAAATATATCTGTTACGGTAAGAGTGAATAATTGAAGATAATTAATAATAATCTATTATTATTAATAATTACCGAAAGTCGAGGTTAAAGTGATAAATTAATCACATTTGTCGGTTTTTATTAATAATTTAACCCTAGTAGTGATAAATGTAATAAGTGGCCAAGGGTTGCGGGGCGGGGCGGTGTGTGCGACGTGCGAGAGGCGCGGGGAGATGCCACGCGAGGGAATTGAAACGCGTGTTAATGAAACAATATTTGTTTAATTTTATTTTTGTTACAATTTTATGTACCACGAAAGACTTTCTTGCATAAGTTTGATGGTAGATTTGATTTTTATAAGAATTTTATTGTTAATTTTGTGATAAATGTGCCCTTATAGTTTGATTTATTTAATATTATAGTTCAGAATATATGTGAATTTGTTGTCCTTTCGTTTCAAAGCAAGTACAAGTAACCTTGTTTGTGTGATCTCTAATTAATATAATTGTAAGACTGTGTTTAATATTATAAATAAATACCTGCTGGTCAAAAAACATTGGGGTTTTATTTATTTTATAACTTTTACCAATATGTGTCGTGAATTATTAATAATTACTACTAAAAGTAATAAATTTCGATCGTTTATTCACATTTACCAAAACAAGTGGTTATTATTAATAATTTTGTTAAAATATTAATAATTTACAATTAATCAGATTTACCGTAACATATATACATAATTGTTAGTCAAAGTCAAAGTATTTATTTGCGAAGAATAGGTACATAAGATGTCAGATACAATATTTAGATCTCTATTCAGTTAATAGTATTTAACATGCAAAATTAAAATAATAAATTAAGTCATACAATTAAAAAATTCAGATAAATTATAATAACCCTTATTTACTAGCCATTGGCGTAGTTTTTTTGTCATCACATACACAGGTCCACACTTAAATTGATTTGGAATATGGTTATATACCTTCACACACATACAATAACAGTTTTTCCGAAATAGAGAGGTTCTTGGTTGAAAGTCCAAAGCAAGTCTGTTACTGTTTCTAGTATTTCGAGGATATATTTCGCTGGCCTTTTTAAATAATTCTGGATGATGCCTGACAAACTTGTATATTTCTAGAATATACATACAAGGAACGGTAAGGATTCCTAATTTTGTAAAAAGTGGTTTGCAAGAGTCAAAGGGACCTTTATCACATATAACACGTATACATTTTTTTTGGGCAATAAGTACCTTGTTTGCGTCTGTGCTGTTTCCCCATAACAGAAGCCCGTATGCTATATTTGACGGAACGTAGCCGTAGTAAGCGGACAAGGAATACATATTGACGACCCATAATTTTTAACATACTGCATGGCCCTTGTAGTATTTTTTTCTAATATTGTTTTATTTAATAATGCTAGTTATACTAAATCCTTCTTAATAAAGTAACTAAATATAATTTTATTTGTACAGAAAAGACAAAAATTATAACTATATTTAGTAAATTAATTTACCCCAAATATGGCAACCTTATGTTGACGCTTAGTGTGTGGTCTGTCAAATTTGAAACTTCTAATTTTCTTTAGTGATTACTTGCTCAGTGTTCTGATTATGATTATTTTTTATTTTATTCACAATTAATTTACAGTTCAAGTTAATACAAGTACAAAATCAAAAATATTTACAAATAAAAAATGTGTCCCAAATCGCAGTCCAGTGATCGCGACATAGTACCGAGAAGGCTGGCCGCATTTCCCCGTTGAATGGCCAAACTGATACGTTGACCGAGAAATGCGCCAGCCCTCCTATCACCTGTACAGTCGATTAGCCGCTTCGCTAACTGGCTGTACAGCCGATGAGCGCCAGGTCCCCACGGACCAAGTGTCTCGACCCCAAACGGCTCAAACATGTAGGAGCTCTGTAGCCCTACATATTTGCGACGCTTGAGGGATTCTGCTGCAGCAGCAGCGGTACCAGCCCCTGATGAGGTTTGCGGAAGATGGGTCGGAGCAAGTGTGTCAACACAGGTTGCGTCCCACACTAAGGGCCGACCCAGCTTCCACGGGACCAAAGTCATTCCATCAGGCCTCCTGCCATCACTCCGCACCAGGCCATTCGGTTCAAGAATAGCCGGAATGGAAGCGCTAGCAAGAGCCCTGCGGATGATGTCGTTTAGGCTGGCGTGTCGCGATAATCTCCCAGCGCTTCTGCTGCAAGACAGACCGTGATGACCAAGCGCATCAACCATATCGCCACAGGGACAGCGATGTGGGACATTGCAGGGTGCCCCCAAACGAAGTGAAATGGCACGGTTAAATGTGATGTCACTCAGAAGTGTACCAATGTGAGGAGATGGAAGTGAGTGCAGCCAGAGTCCCGATTCCCACTCGGCCACAGCAAGGAGGCGAGTTCGATCTGCTGGACTAGTGGACGTGTCTAGTAAATTATTCCGTACCAGTCTGCAGAGCCGCTCGTCCAATTGCCTTTTTGAAAAAACAGAAGAAGGCATATCTTCTCCACACATTCTCAGTGTTCTTGATTTTCAAACTGCTTCGTATGCGATTTTCCAGTATTAAGACAACAATTTCAATAAAAAAATGGTTTAAGTGCTGTGTGAAAGGTTGCGACAGCGAATCATATGCTGGATGCGGTATTTCTTTCTTAAAGTAAGTAAACTTTCATTGAATTGTTTTCAAACTGTATAGGGTGAGCATGTTATTTTGTTTTGGTGGATTTGAGGAATTGTTTTGAGCATTTAGTTCATGTCACTAAATGATTAAAAAGTGTTGGAAAAACGGCGAATGTTTTATAATGATAAGGCATTTTTCTATCTTGCTAAAAAAAGATTGGGTTTCTGGTAAATCTCGTGTCTCCATAACAAAGTATAAATATCGATCTGATCCCTGTATTTTATTTGTGGAGACTAATCTGACATGAATGTACCGTTCTAATGCGTTGTCACTAAAGATTAGCTCAATGGCTACTAAATTATACAATAAGGTAATAATACAAATTCAACTGAATCTTTGTGATCTGACACTACTGGTGTTTTTTGCAGACTACCCAGAAGTGAGAGCATAAAAAAGAGTGGCTTGACGCTATGTCTCAAGAAAACTTTCAAAGATACTCTGTAATTTGTAGCCTGTATTTTAACCCCGAGGATATCTTTAGATAAAAGTTATCAATGATTTTATGACCTGGGGCTAAGTAAGTATTGGACCTAAGTATTGTAGATACTGTTTTTTAAAAAAAAGTTTTCAATTTCATATCTTGTTTTGCTATTTTTAAGTCTCATTCTTGAATTTTGTAAATTTGCGATCTAGAAACTTTGGTTAGTGGGAAAATCACGTCTCGTTTTGCGTTTAGGAACAGCGTTATAATCCTATGTATTATAGTTCAATATACTAACTAGTACTTCTAAATAAACCATGTACTACGAATTAAAATCGAAATTCTAGTATGTACGTTCAGTAATTTTAAAGTAAAAAAACATTTGCTCAGAAAATCTGTAGTAACAGATGCAAATAAAGATATATTTTTTAAGTGAGATAAAGTGGTAACCGATTTCAAATTCCTTATAATTTTATCCAACACCCTGTTGGTCTAGTGATTTAAATACCGGGCCAATATCTTGGGATCCCAAGTTCGAACCCCGGGTCTAGCAACAAAAAGTTTCGAATTTTCGAACGTTGCTCGGGTTTATGATCACCAGCACGGATTTGGCAAGCGTGGTGATTATGCCAATTCCCATTATGCAGTGGTAACTTGAATTTAATGATGGAGGCCTTTCCCTGCTGCAGTGGGATGATTATAGGCTGTTACTTTCTTACTTTCTATCATTTCACGTACCTACATACTAATTACTATGTGTACACCAACTGAACCCAAAATCAACACTACATTGCATCTGGAAATAAGGATTCTAAGGGGCATGACTAGAGATCATGCTCTCCAGTCGCACCCCATGAAATGTTAATTTTCTTCAAAATTACTGAACGAACAAACTAGATTGTAACTCGAACATGATGTACTCGTACACTCGTACTTAGGTAGAACATTAAAGTATAATAGGTCAGACCGCGGTACAAACAGTATAACACAAAGAACAACATCTGGTAACAGAGAAATATTGCTTTAATGTATTAGCTATTTTACCCACGTATCCTCCTATTTTTTCAACATGATTGCAATATTTCTACTTTTCAACGCTATTATGTAAAACAAAACCTATCTATTATGTAAAAAAAAAGGTTGTATCGAAAATCAAGCTGCGGCCTCTATGTCTGTCACTCGGACCGCGTTTTTTTACTAATGCACATTCCAGTTATGTAATATGTAAGTTCCTTGGTATCCTCATATTAGTCTAGTCTGTGGTTACTGTCTTCTGTCACTTTCAGACATACATAAATTACGGAGTTTTGCGCGGAAAACGAGAAGAGAAAGATGGACTTTGTTTCGTAATTTTGTGAAATTATCCTAAGCGGCATTTATTGTGATAAAGTGGTGGCATTGTTATAATAATGTGTCAGTGAGTAGGATAAATCAAATAAAAGCGAGAAACAAGGAAAAGCGCTCCTATTTGACTCTGATCCACGTTCTCGCGTAAAACTCCTATAATCATTGAAATGTATAAACCACCCATACATTTCAATGAGTTAGGTTAGTTTAGGTTTAGGTTAGGTTAGGCTATTATGTTTATGTAAGTATTTATGATATATTTTATATATTAAAAATGGACATTATAACTAAAGACTAGGCTGTATGGACTCGTCCAAAGCCGTTAAATTTATATGAAAAAAAAAAAACATAAATTACTGTATGTCATTATTTGTCAAATTTCTTTCATTCAATTCAATTCATTCGACACTAAAAACAAAACTTTCTCCTAATTTAATTTGCATAATATGCACGTATGATACGTCGACATTTTAGCCCTTGACCAACATTATTGACGTTAAACTTGCCGTGAGTACTGAACTAGTGAGGCTTATATTTAAAAAAAGAAAACCTTGAATCATGGTGTGTGTTCCTTGTTTTATCATACCTGTGTTGTTATTTTTATGGCATAAGTTTATTCAACCATATGTACTACGCTTTTGGAACCCATGGGCTGTAAAAGACGCTCAGGGGAACGTAAAAACGGAGTTTCCGTTTAAGTGTGAAGGAGGAGTTTGCGCGTTCAGCCGAGGATCCAGTAAGAAAGAGAAACTTGCAGAAGGGAAACCAGATGACTCATCAGCTGATTCAGGAAATGACACATTGCCTCACATAGCCGAAAGGCTTAAAGCAGATTAGCAAGTCATCATGACCTTTAAGGCAAAAGTATTAAATCAACTAGAAAACAAGTCACCTCATAGAGAATGGTGGTTGTCTAATACACCATCTTGTGAAATACATCAGAATGCATTTATTTGTGCTGGGTTTAAGGGCATATTGGTTAGATAAATATGTTAAACAAAGTAACTAAAAAAATTGAAACAAAAGCTATAATTAAACAACACCTAAGCCAGCCAGAAGAAATAAAAGTCATCAGCAAAAAATATTGTATCATGATTACTCTCTAAGAAAATGTTAGTTAATGCAATTATTTTGTCATTAAATATTAAACAGCCATTTGTGACTAGCAGCACTTTGACATTGTAATAGGTGTTTCATGAATTAAAATTATGTTTCAGTGTACCTATTTATTGTATTTTGCACTGTTGTACCACCATTAATCCCTCGATCGTGAGTTATTCCAGACACAATTGAAATCAATTGTTATCGCGGCAGGCGCCTGCCGCCTGGGGGTTGAGGGATTAAAATATTTTTTCATGGCCTTCCAAAACGCTCTCTGTGCCATACTGATTTTAAAAAAGGCATGCGGATCATGTCCATTTCTTCATCCCAGACCAAAGAAAGAAATTATAGATTTTAAATACTTAAAATGTGCATTTTTAGTATGCTTAATCCCTCAACCCCCAGGCGGCACGCGCCTGCCGCGATAACAATTGATTTCAATTGTGTCTGGAATAACTCACGATCGAGGGATTAATATAGATTTATGATTATTAATCCCTCGATCGTGAGTTATTCCAGCCGCAATTGAAATCAATTGTTATTGTGGCACCCGAGTGCCTCCTGGGGGTTGAGGGATTAAGATGAAAGCACACTTTAAATTTTCATACTATATGCTATTCAAGTAACTATTATTAAAGTAGTACAGAATACATAGGCTTGTGATACCACTTTTAAGATGGACAAATTAAATTGTGGTAGGTACAAAAACCTATGTGTGCGAGACCAAGGCGCACTTGACTGGATGATTTTGTTAAAACATAAATTTTAGTATCTTTTTGTAAAACAAAAAACCCTAGGTCGAAAAAAAACATTTGCAGATGACATTGCATGAGAAAAACTAATGGGAGGTGGCAATGTCTACAATTTTAAGAAAAAAATAAATTATATTGTTACTAAGCCTAAGGTCAAAAATTGTATATCGATATTTACAGGGTTAGCCATTGTTTTAGGGACACCCTGTATCAGAAAACCAAATATGAGGGACAGTAACCTGCAAAGAATTTGGAGACATATCAATCTAATCGATATAAATTAGACACATTCAATTCTAATTGTAGTCAAAAATATTATCATGTTAATGGGTCTGCACCACCAGTTACTTCCGTTTCGTTCTGTCGACCGCCTACATAGATAATACATATATACTAGGAAGCGCCTATGATAGATAAAGATTCCGAGCATTCCTTAAAACATACCTTACCATATATATAGTATATACTATGTCATATACATAGATGTATATACTATGTCTATGTACAATCGACCAAATTGAATCATGACCCACCATAAGGTCATTTTTCTACTGTCATTCTATACAAGTAGATTGAAATTCGCTTGAACGTATGTTTCCTAGTATTGTGCTCAGACCCCTCTTTCCCAGTGGGCACTTTGGGCGAAGGGCCCAGGGCCCCGCGATCGATAAAATACAAAGTTCATAGTTCCTGTCAGATCATCAAACGATAACCAATATTTATCACCAAAAAACTTATTTAATTCGAAGAAATCGAACCTAAATTAAAATACCAACTTACTGGCTTTTAAACGCGCGAAGCTATTCTACTCTCGCCCAAAAATTAGACTTTTCGACTTCAGCATGCTTATATAAATCTAATATATAAAATTCTCGTGTCACGGTGTTCGAACTTGAACTTCTCCGAAACGGCTTGACCGATTTTGATGAAATTTTTTGTGCTTATCCGGTATCTATGAGAATCGGCCAACATCTATTTTTCATCCCCCTAAATGTTAGGGGTAGTCCACCCCTAAATTTATTTATTTATTTTTTAGACAAACTTTTTAATTTCTATTTTTTATGATACAACATACAAAAATACATACAATCCTAAATTTTTACCCTTTTATCACCAACCCCTATTTTTTAATAGCCATTTTAGTAATTTAATCATTTTTCATCCCGCTCGATAACTGATCAATTATCGTCTTTTTTGTAAGGGTAGGGAAGGGTTTAGGGTAGGGGTGGGGGTAGGGTAGGGGTAGGGTATGTGTAGGGTAGGGTATGTGTAGGGTAGGGTAGGGGTAGGGTAGTAAAATATTAAAATTTTATAAAATATATACAACCCTAAATTTTTACCCTTTTACCACCAACCCCTATTTTTTGTTAGCCATTTTAATAATTTAATCATTTTTATGGCAAAACAACGTTTGCCGGGTCAGCTAGTTTTAATATATAATGGTATACTAAGTACATACACATTTTAGAAAAATCATCGGTGTGACACGCTCCATTTAAATTGAGCGAACGAAGCGAAGCATGAAGCTCCAAGTTTGAATTAACCAATTAATTTAATTGAGAAATTACATAGAAAATTGAAACAAAATGTATTTGACTTTATATTTAAGGAGATGGTGGAATGGAATCCCATACAAGTTAGTTACAAGCCCTGGTTTGAATATCGATGTCCAAGAATAATTTATGCCACATTAGTTAGGTATATAAATGCTAATAATATGTACATACTAGCTGACCCGGCAAACGTTGTTTTGCCATAAAAATGATTAAATTACTAAAATGGCTAACAAAAAATAGGGGTTGGTGTAAAAGGGTAAAAATTTAGGGTTGTATATATTTTATAAAATTTTAATATTTTACTACCCTACCCCTACCCCTACCCTACCCTACACATACCCTACCCCCACCCCTACCCTAAACCCTTCCCTACCCCTACCCTACCCTTACAAAAAAGACGATAATTGATCAGTTATCGAGCGGGATGAAAAATGATTAAATTACTAAAATGGCTATTAAAAAATAGGGATTGGTGATAAAAGGGTAAAAATTTAGGATTGTATGTATTTTTGTATGTTGTATCATAAAAAAATAGAAATTAAAAATTTTGTCTAAAAAATAAAAATAAAAATTTAGGGGTGGACTACCCCTAACATTTAGGGGGATGAAAAATAGATGTTGGCCGATTCTCATAGATACCGGATAAGCACAAAAAAATTCATCAAAATCGGTCAAGCCGTTTCGGAGGAGTTCAAGTTCGAACACCGTGACACGAGAATTTTATATATTAGATTTTATTTATTTACAATGAGTTTTAATAAAACAATGGAATTTGTGATCTGATAGATTTGGTTTTTTGAAAACTTCAGTTCACATTGAGGTTTTTTTATTATAAATGAAGACTTTTTTTATTATTACTTCCGTATATTCTACATAAAAACTATAATTTGTCAAATATCCATTCGCAACATAGACAGAGAAGGCATTCGCAACATGACGATTCTTTTCGTACTTAAAGACGGCCCTGATTGTACTAGTATTGTAACCAAAATCGTGGGCGGGAACAGTGATGTTGTCCTAGTACTCCATTCCCGTAAACGCCTATTCGAGTATGGAACTCGGTGACCGAAGGTTCTAGGTTTGATTTCTAGGTCGAAAATAAAACATCAAAAATGTTAAAATAGCGGCTCATAAAGTCTGACACCTGGGTGTATCATTGCATACAATATTATTGTATATCTATACATAATTATTGAGGATTGGCAGCCTATGGTCGGAAATAAAAAAGTTTTTATTTTATACGGAACATACTAAAGAATCGCTACCAGGAGTAGCAGACAGGAGTAAATTTATCTATGATTTATGAGATTATTGACTCGCGCAGCTGATGGAACATTGTGGAAATTTCGATAAATTCATAACGATATTTTTTTTTAAATAACTTCGATAAAAGTTTTTTCCGAAACCATGACAGCTAGAACAAAAGGGACAGCGCCAGTTATTTCAGTTTCATTCACTTTCTATGGCGTTTCAGGCATTACTTGTTTTTTTTAAACACCTTGTATAGTTAGGTATCATTTTATTAGACACAGACAGTCACTGACAAACCTTACTACATTTATGAGTCTTAAGGAATGATCGGCGAAGTGGGTCATGATTTAATTTGGTCGACTGTACCTATCTTATCTATTGCTATCTCGCTCTCTGTGGGCAGAATCTCAGTGGCGTAGCGTAGGTAGGGGGCAAGGGGAAGGGAGGGCGGTGTGTCGCGTTTTAGGGGGTGGCAAAATATGACACTATATGACATAATATAAATAGTTTAATTTTTTTTTAGGTCGAAATCGGTGAGTCACATTTCGTTCAAACTTGAATAAAGTTTATTAGTGATATTGTTAATTGTAGCAACTTGCAACACCACGTGCACTTGCAACTTGCACAGGTTACCAAAGATTGCCCGTATTTTATTTTATGCTCGAATTTTTAAAGATTTTTCAGGCTAGTTGCATTCAACAAGAATGACTTCTATCATAAAGAATAGAATTCATACTACAAAGTATCGAGTCGTGTTATAATAATCTATCCCCTATAGCCAGATATAAAATCAGAGACAGAAGATGTTTTCTATCTCCAATAAGCCAAAACTGAAGATAGATAGATTATTGGGACCGGCCGTTAGACAAAAATAGCAATGATCTAAACTCTTTACTTAAATTCATGACTGTTAAAGAAATGTTATCTTTTTTAAAACCTAACGTTAGTTATTATTCTGAAAAATTCACTCTATGTACTTGGTTTTGGGTACATATCATTGCAGTAACAAGACGTAGATAGGACAAGGCTTCGAAGTAAAATCGTTCGCAGTACAGTTTTTCGATGTAACGAAACAGGGTAGTAACAAGACGTCGAAGGAAAAAGACTTCGCAGTAAAATCGTTCGCAGTACCGTTTTTCGATGTAACGAAACATCGATTTAACAAGGCGTCGCAGTATGGTGATGTCGATGAAAGGTTTTCGAAGAAACAAAATTCGATGATACGGCTTTCGCACTGAAGTAGGTAACCCCTTTCTATCACATGTCCGCAAATAATTAATTGAAATATCGAACTAAAAAATGAAATATAAAATATAGTTTAAAAAACTAAAAAATCATTATATTTAGTAGTAGAAGATCGAACAATCAATCATAACTAATTACTTCAAAATAAAATTATAATAAAATTTAAATTAAGTATTAGGAGAATAATTCAATTCAGAGTAAAAAGCGTGGGGTGCTTGATATATAAAATGTAACAATTATTCTACTTGCAACTATCTATGTGCGGAGAGTTATGAAAACATAGTAAAAAGTTATGAAAATATAGTAAAATGCACCCCACGTTTTTTACTCTAAATTGAATTATTCTCCTAATAATTTAAATTTTATTATAATTTTATTTTTAAGTAATTAGTTATGATTGTTCGATCTTCTACTACTGAAATATAAACTCTTGTAATTAAAAATTATTTTCTACTTTTTAGTTCGATTTGCTATAAAAGCGTGGATTTTTAGTTTTTTTAAACTATATTTTTTATCTATATTCCATACAGCGCCCCTTGTACCGCGGTTCGAGCTATTGTAGTTCAATCAGTCACGTGGCATTGATTGAATGCACTCCCTAGGTAGTCTCTGGTAAAATGCTCATCTGCACGTACTTACATACTAGATTGTAACTATTACTATACTGAACTACAATAGGTCGACCACGGTTCAAAAAACAAGGGCGCTGCTGCAGCGTATAACACAAATG
Organism: Anania crocealis; assembly: GCA_949315895.1. NCBI lineage: Eukaryota > Metazoa > Arthropoda > Insecta > Lepidoptera > Crambidae > Anania > Anania crocealis. The sequence goes on along the minus strand of OX438879.1, from coordinate 6,485,951 downwards.
GAGTAGGTACCTATTTATCAATTAAATTTTTACCAACCACCGGTCTCTATCGTCGCAGTAATTGTGCACAAAATTTTGATTTTGAGCATGCAACCCCTATGGAGATATTCGAAAAAAACACTGACACTTGCTGACACTCTAATTATGTGTGTGGTTAAAGTCAAGAAATTACATACTTTTCCACTGGCGTAACGCACACGCAGGAGCATCAGCCATCGCAGCCTAATAGTAGGATCTCCTAACTTGCTCCACAATTTCCACATTTAAATGGCAGCATTAAAACAAATGTTACATGTATAAGGAAATGTCCCTAATTAGAGTCGTAATAATAAGCTTATGGAATACCAGATCCGAAGCGAAAGTTCGCGCTTCATTCAGCGGAGGACCTGACAGTCGCGCCAACAAGTAAAAAAAAAATTTTTTGCCCTCCCTTCTACCTAGTCTACCCCGATGTAATGACGTAAAATACAAAATTTTTGCAATGCTGTATGCTAAGATTGTATGGCAACAATCAATAAATAAAAGATTAATAAGTATGTAATTTTAAACTTTATTTCCACTACAAGAATTCATAATGCACATTACTATTGTAAATCTGAGTGGAATTTGTACAATGCAATTATCTAAAGGAACAGATCATAAATCATTTAGTTTATTAGTAACATTGTTGTAGTTGACATAATGTATGTTGCTGATGCTGACTAACACCTTACCAGACTGCAGTTAGACAATATTTATCATACACTTAACTTAATTTTATGAAGAAGTAATCAGAAATAAAACTTACTTAAACAAAAGACACATAACAAATTGCAGCAATGAAAAATTATATGATACTTATTAAACTTACTTAACAATAATAGTCGGAATTTAAGTACCTAGTTTACTCAAAGCTATGAATGTATTTGATGATTTGTTAAATTCAGTGTCAGACAGTTACAAGGTGGCTCAATACATACACATCAGTTAAAATCAGTCTCTGCAGTTTTACAATAAAATTGTTGCATGGAAAACACAATTTACTGTAACTGTGTATGCTCCATGTTTTATATTATTAAATACTAATGGAACAGTATATAAAAACGCTGCATATATAAAATAAAAATGCTACCTATGAACCAGCAAATGGAGGAAAAATATTCATGATAAAAAGTCCAGTTCAATACTTACACACAACTTACTTTTACAGAACTTATCGATTATAGCAAATATGGCCACATCTGCAATAATAAAGTCCAACAACCAACAGGATATACTACTGTTATTGCTCACTTAATAATGTCAATTTATATAATATTAAATGATTGCAGATGCAACATGTTGGCTTATAACATCTTATGTGCATCTGTATAAATCCAAGATGGCATCCTTACAATTCAACAATCAAATTAACCAAATAACAACTCTTTACAATTTTACATTCATCGTCAATGGCATACCCTACATACTGCTTGCTCTATATTAATTAACACTTCACTTGACATTCTTCAATTCTACATCAAATACTAAAGTTGAGTTTGGTGGAATTACTGGTGGAGATCCCTTAGCCCCATACCTGGATAAAGAGAAGTTCTCAAATCAATACAAACTTAACCATGAATTATTATCTGGTTTGCAGTTCCAGACAAAAAGCATAGAAAATAGTTTTTTTTAATAACTTACGCCATTGCCGGTGGGCATATAATCTTTCTCTTGCCTCCGACTTTCATGCCAGCGATGCCTACATCCCAACCGGAGATAACTTCCTTAGCTCCGAGCTTGAACTTAAAACCAGGGCCCTTCAAGCAGTTGTCGAACACTTTATTGTTTTGCTTCAGCCGACCTTCATAATAGACCTGTAGAAAAAAAAACCGGTACCTATATACTTTTTCTATAATGAAATGCGGCTTTGGACAGTGCACTGTAAAATATGAATGTGACAATATTTTTATAGTAAAAAGTTATGAAATAATCAGAGAAAATGTTACATGCACTAGGAACAAACTTCGCTAGGAACTTATTTTATTTTAATAGGTACGCCAGTAGTTAATAAAACATTACACACAAATTTACAACTTGCAGCCTTAATTTATAGTTTTTGTTGGAAGAATAATAAAACTATAAAGTATTCATTTCCGAGACAACTAATCTAGTAACTTCTTTACACGTGGAAATAATTTTGGCTAATTAACGAGGCAATTTTGTTTGTACCTATTTCTATTTTATTTTATTTGTGTGATAATATCAATAAAGTATTTTTCATTTGTTCTTTAAAAGTGAAAAAATTAACTAACCACAACCGATTTGCCAGGCTTGGCTGGAGGCCCGCTTCCGACTTTCTTGTCTTCAATGAACACTCCTCCGTTGAGGGTCTTCTTTTCCTTCTTATCTGTAACTGCATCTTCTTGACTATCATTCTTGACTTCTGGCTTCTTTTTATCGGCCTTTGGTTTTTCTTCTGGTTTTTTCTTTTGTAACATAAAACTGATTTATTATCATGCTCAAAGATATTATTAATTTAATTAGATTTTGTTTTCCTTTCAGGAATATAGTCAATATTTAAAAAAAAGGATTTCTTATAAAATTTTTAAAATTATCATGTGTAAGTGGGATTTTGTTATAGAAGAACTATATTCTAGAGTGAAAGCTGTAACATACCTTAGTTTTGTCAACACCGTTGACTTGGGGCTGCGCCTTGCCTTGCTGTTGCAGCTTTTTCTTAAGGCGACGTCGCTGTGACTTGCTGAGTTTAGACATGTCCACCTTGGCCTCCTCCTTGCTGGTGTCAAGTGTGGCTTCCTCCTTGCTGGTGTCAAGTGTGGTCTCCGCCTCATCAGACGACCCCTTGTCTTCCTCTTCCTCTTCTACATCCTCATCGGATTCTTCCTCATCACTGTAATAACAGGTCAGATGCCTCAAAAAGTTTACACACAATATTTTAGGTGATGTATAAATAAATATCAATTGGGTCATTGAATGTGTTTAGATTTCGCTATTTGAACAATTAATCCTATTTAAAAAGGAAACTTAACTATAATGAGTTTGTATCAATATTATTCAAGTTGTTACCTGTCAGTTGCTTCACCAGAAGTATTCATCTTGAATGACTCATCATTCTCATCCGTGTCAATGTCTTCACCATCCAGGAACTTTTGGAGTTGATCTTCATCACCATCATCATCATCATCTGAACTGTCAGCAGGAGCTTTAATTTTAGACTTAATGTCTTTCTACAATAAAACACATATGAATTACATTTGCAGTACATGGAGATGTAGTAAATTAATATGATTCAGTTAAGCAACAAAACCCATCCAGGGCCCTTATTCAGCTATTTCAATTGCAGTCAAGATTGAATAAGGCAATTTTGACATTTAGCCCATACTAGAACTTTTAAAAACCTGCTATTCAATTACAATTGTGATACGATTAAGTTGATTGAATTTAGGGGCCTGTATGACTATGCTATGAATACATACTTAAGATTTTAAAAAATATCTAATATTACTACAATATTATGAAAAGCAATAAAAAAGTTGTGGTTGATAGCTTTGTAAGTTATTAGTTGTAAGCAGATCATTTCAAACTACAATGAAACATAAGTCTGTTAAAATGTTTTAGTACAACATTATCTCTATCTAGATATCAGCTACATAAATTAATTAAAAGAAAAAAGACATCAAAGCCAACCTTAGCCTTTTTGCTAGCAGAGGTTTCGTTGCTATTCTCTAGCTTCCTCTTTGTTTTGGCTGGTGCATCTTGGACCTCTTCTTCCTCCTCCTCCTCCTCCTCCTCAGCATCATCTTCAGATAACTCCTCATACTCAGGATCCAAATATCCAGTTAAATGAACATTGCATTTACCTGGTTTTTTTTTTATTATTACTGTCAATACCTTGCTTAATCTTACTTAAATTAAAATAAATACATAAGCTACTAGGTGCAAACAATTGAATATAACAAGTTATATCATTTTGGCAAAGTAAAGAGGAACATTTCAATCTAACCCACCTACAAGGTGGGTGCTACATTTACAAGAACTAGAAAAGGAATTAATCTTAAAGAATATAATACTAACCATTAGTCAAGAAAGCAATAGAATCTCCACTCTTGAAGTACAAGTCAAGTGGAACCTGCACACTTTTGGTCTTTTGTAATGTGCACACCAGGAAGTTCTTGCCATCTACCACTACCATGACCTGGCACGGGTCATTGTCACCAGTAGAGATGTCAATGGCGGCCTGTGATATGTGGAACGGCTTCTCCACCACTTGGGCATACCGCTTGTTCGGCTCCATAATGAGTCCTATAACACCAAATAATTACCTTTAATTAGCAAATGGGTCTGATCGTTACTATTTCATGTGTTCTAATAATTCATCCACCTAAACCTTAATAAAAACAGGTAGGCTATTGCAAGTAGACATATTTAAAATAATGTTTACACAAAGAAACTGCAGGCTTACTCTTGACAAGATCAAAATCGAATCGACGTCGAGAATCAGCGATTTGGTACTCTGAAAAGTGAACCTAAACCTTTGAGCCGATGGTGATTACGTTATCAACCGAAAATGTATAACAGATCGCCATTTTACATCAATCTTGACTTGATTTTGATTTCGATTCAATTGAGTTTGTTCAGATTTTGACTAGGTCGAATCGAGATCGAACTTAAATCAAATTCAAGAGTAAGGGCCCTGGTCCTATCAAGAGTAACTCATGAGAGCTAAACAATTAACAAGGATATAGTAACACTTTATAGCCTATGCACACCGATAAGCACCCAATTCACAAAGTAGCTTGCAAACTAGCTTTACCTGATTCTATTGAGTCTCTCATTGCAAGCCAAAACAAATAAGCAATGAATGCTTACAAAAATTGTAATGAATGTTTAAGTCCATAGGCTTTTTGGATGAACAAACCTAATTTAACTTTCACCTTCTAGTCACATATTGTGTTTAATTCCTCAACCCCCAGGAGGCACTCAGGTGCCACGATAACAATTGATTTCAATTGTGTCTGGAATAACTCACGATCGAGGGCATTTAGCATAATAAACCACAATTTTTTTAATTACCAGGTAGGGCAGTTTTTTAATTACATTTTTTTGTGTTGAAATATGAATAAACTTCTTAGATACTAGATAGAGACCTTGTAGTTAATAATAGGAATAACAAAAATTTAATGAATGTTTTACTAAATAAATAAATGTGGCCAACATCAAATTGTTCGGATCCCAATTTGAATAACTATTTAAAGCATTCGTATTTTGGAAACCAGAAACAACGAAGGTACCACAAACACCCAGACCCGAGAAAATGTAGAAAAACACATTTTTTCTACATTGACGCGTCCGGGAATCGAACCCAGGACCTCGGAGCAGGCGACACCTTGAAAACTGGTGTGTACGCCACTCCGCCACAGAGGTCGTTATTTACTAGAATACATTTTTTTTTGTGTACCACCAATTTCATGGCAAGGAACATTAATGCTTGTTCATTTCATTCATATGGAGTACATGGAGTATCTCAGTCTCTTCAAGAGATTAAGAAATATACCTATCAAATATTGTTTGTACCATGAAGTAGGAAAGGCTGCCTAAGTGTGACTGGTCTAGGACGCTGCAAAATAGCAACCTGTGGAAGTCTGTCAAGATGACTAAACGCACTTCTTATCGTTTGTTTAAAATGATCTAAGAGCAAGGCAGGCTAGGTATTGCAGGCAATAGCTAGTCAAGGTATTGCCTACATTAACTCAAAATCAATCTCAGAACATGGATTGTAATCACAAAATTTTGTAAATTATACATTTGTTTAATCAGTCTTTGAATATAAACAACTATTAACTACTACCTTTCTTCTAAATTAACATAAAAACTAAGAATTTAGAGGATGAAAATCGGCAACACGTGGTGACAAATTTGCCGGATACAGTTACTTACCCCAAAACATCTTGAAGAACGATGTACTATATCACCGACTGTTTAGACTAGGAAAGCCTATTATGGCTTTAATGTTCTTTATTAAGAACAGTGCAATTTAACGGTAGATAAATAATTTAACCCGAAAACATGTGGATTCGTGAAACGCGGCAAAATGAACCAGTCAGTAATGAATGATGCCGTCCGGCCCGCAGTCGACCGAAGAAGAAGAACCACAGACTAAACAATACAAGAAAATATCTAGACCAGAGACAAATATTTAAAAGCGAGTGATATTGGTAATAACCCCAGGCACAGGGCGCGTAGGTAGACTCTGCGGGGCGCAAGAATGGCCAGACCAGACAGGATCAGGGATACAACTTTTTATCCTCTTACGCATTAAAACGAAACCTATATCCTTGCTTAGGCTCTTCCTCTTATAGCATTTCAATCAAAGCTCTTCCTAGAGTATCTGTGTACCAAATTTCATTTAAATCGATTGAGTAGATTTGCTTGAAAGCGTGACAGACAGACAGAGTTACTTTTGTATTTATAATATTAATAAGGAAGTAAGGATTGGTCCAGCCAACACCAAGGTCCTGGTGTTTTTTTATCGCCCTGAATGAAATACCTATAACGTCTAAATATAATAAGGGCACAGTTAAAGAAGCTCGGCTCGTACGGGGCGCAGAAAAGGCTATTTGCGGCACTGTTACGGATAAATAGGGAACTGTTGATACTTGATGTTACCCTGTTATGAAGTGGAAAGACAGTTGTTAAGGTGGGCCTTGACGATCAGTTTTTCGCGTCAAACCAAAACTGTGGTGTCACTCCAAATGGTTTTGAGCTAATTCGATTTCCCCACTCACTGGCGTCAGTCCCGCACTTCAGTTTTCGATCTTATTTTCTTATTTCGATATATAGGTACTTTTTACCTGACTATAGCGAAACAAAAAGAAGGGTTATGATTTTTACCTGTATTTATGAATGCATGTGGATATCGTTGTTTATCTGTTCCCTCATAACTTCTAAACTACTTATCATTGAAACATGAGGTCTCGGTGGCTTAATGGTACCTATAGCGCCCAGCATGCGTGGAGATGCGGGTTCGAGTACCGCCTGAGAAATAGTTTTTTAAGTTTAAAGACTGATATTATGTAATCATTATTAGCTTATTGCAAGAATTTATTTATTAAATCACTTCTAAACTAGTTAGTTATCAGAATTGGATAAACGAGGTGTCGTTGATAGCCTTTATTTAATAGGTACCTTACACGAATTGACATAATTCCAAAATAAGTTAAAAAAAAATAAGTTTAAAAACTAAAACCCGACTACTAAAAACACGCTCTATAAGTAAAGTACGAAACAAGAAAATAGCCTCCGCTAAAATTATTATGTAGTCGTGGTCGTATGCCACCTGCAGTAGCAAAACAGATTCATCATTATAATAATATAATAAAATCAAAGTGGCATACGATCGATTAATATAATTTTTGGCCGTTACTTTCACCGCGCTCAACAGGCTCATTCACCGCGCTCAAAACGCTTATTCACCGCGGGCGCAGCGAGCGAACTGAAGCGATTGGATGACGGATCACACACTGACGGTTAGTTTGGCGTGACGCCGTGCTGGATTTATGATAGTCACAGAAAATTTTCAGGCGGCGCGTCGTCAGTTAAAACTCTGGAGCGATGATTCGACACTGACGTTCAAATTTTGTATGGACGCCAGTTCAACTGATCAGTTTAACTGACCGTCAAAGGGCACCTTTAGGCTGTTGCTGGGAGCGTCAAGATGATTTTCTTGATTCACCAGACCACAGTTTTGATTTTAGTTTAAGTTTTAATCGCGATATTTTATTTAAGTTATTTATATTTTGACACGTTAATAAAAAAAAACGACGTGTGGCACTCGGAGACTGCCCCGGTAAAACTATAGCATAGCATTTTTTATCAACTTATGCAATTATAAAACTAAAAAGTATCACCGCTGTGCCGGTCGGAGTGGGGGGTGTTAGGTTATTTTCGTTGCGGAATTTCTGGATTCGGTCTAAACGCTCAAGGCCCGCGATAGAAGCTATGCAATAGCTTAAAACGTTAGTAGAACCCATGGTAGAACCTAACCGAAATTTTAGAACACACACTTGATACTTATTAAAGATAGTTGAATACTCTTTAAAAAGGTTTGCAACACTTTTCCTTATTCAACAGTCAGCACTGAGCAAGTAATCACTACGTTGGGTAGGCGATTCTAGTTTCTGAGAGACAACTCCTACAGCACATGCTATGTCGGGACGTGTTCCCACCATTCGATTTGCTTAAGCGCTAACAGTCTCACGGTATGGAAATTTTGCATCTTTGACTCTAGCTTTCCCTGAATGAGATGGCGTTTCCATAGTCGTCGATACGGGATTGAAATCAGTCATCCCAAATTGCTCCACCAGATCCTTCTTGTCGTAGGCTTCTTAAGTAATGAAAATTGAGCCATGGACTTTTGGACTATTTGCAGACCTAGGTAGTACGATGCAGGCTTTGTGGTGATCTGCAATCTCTGCGTCAGGTCACTTAAAAAGGTGCTGGCCAATTTCTCGTCTGAGGCAGCTACCAACCCATCATCGACGTAAAGGGCTATTATTAGCTTCCTGCCGTTCGTATCTTCCTTTGTATAAAAGCAACAGTCAGCTTCGCTCTGTTTGAAGCCCATATTCAACAGAATTTCTTCGAAACAGGAATTCCAGCACCTCGGAGCTTGCTTCTAACCGTAAAAGCTTTTGTTGAGCTTCCAGACTATACCAGAGCCGTCAGCGTAGCCTTCTGGTTGTTGCATTGCACGTAAATTTCCTGTTGCAGTTTTCCGTTGAGGAACGCTGTGCAGACGTCAAACTGTATCAAGTGTAGGTTCTCGGTCTGTTGCAAGGCGGGCGACAGGACTAAACGTCTGGTCGTAGTCCAGACTTTTACGCTGTTTAAAGCCCTTGACGACAAGTCACGCCTTATATTTGTCGACGCTTCCATCTGGATTCTTCTTAATCCTTTAAACCCTTCCTGCCTATACGCAAATCCGAGGAGATCCACACATTGAGATCCTTGAGGGATTTCATTTCGTTGTCCATTGCCTTGCACCATTCATTTTGACTACCTCCGTGGCGGAGTGGCGTACACACCGGTTTTCAAGGTGTCGCCTGCTCCGAGGTCCCGGGTTCGATTCCCGGACGGGTCAATGAAGAAAAAAAGTGTTTTTCTACATTTTCTCGGGTCTGGGTGTTTGTGGTACCTTCGTTGTTTCTGGTTTCCAAAATACGAATGCTTTAAATAGTTATTCAAATTGGGATCAGAACAATGTATGTGATGTTGTCCACATTTATTTATTATTATTATTATTTATTATTTATTCATCACGGTAATTTGCTGCAGCTGCGCTTAAGAACTCGTCATACTTCTTCGATCGTGCGGTCCACCTTTGGAGTAAGTAGCCAGCTGCTTTGAAATTAAAAATAGGATTCATCTAGAATGTCAAGAACTTTACAAATCAGGAGCAGCTTACTTAATAAACCCATTAATAAACACCACCAGTGCCTCTTCAACTTTCATCATGGATATCCTGTTTCTTGCATGAGGTTCCGTAGAGAGCCGATAGAAGCGGACTAGGTGACAAAGTGTGGAGTTCACTATAGCCGGGTTTTTTTAAATGAGATATTAAGTTATCTATAACCGGGTTTTTTTTTTATCAGATATTAAGGAAAAATCATAAAATTCTATGATTTTACGATCAAATATTTACTACCGATAAGATAAGATAAGTATATCGAAAATAATCAAACATAATAGAGACATAAAAACACTATAAATTAAATTCGTTTATCGGGTCAAGCTGTATAGCTTTGTACCGTTGCCTTTTCTATAGTCCATAGGCATAGTGAATAAACTTTTTTTTTAATTCTTCTCACTCTGACTGAGAGCTGACAATCTTTCGTTTACTCCTTTTTGTGATCTGTCATAAGTCGAGAGCAGTGCTACAGCAATGGTAATTTTCAATTTATTAGAAAATCCGTGGAAATCTTTACAATCTCTTCAGTTTCTGCTACGATTTTTTGTTTTGCAATGTTTATTAGTGAAATAAGTGCGGCAAAATACTTATTTACCGACTTGATTGTTCTACTTTTAGGGTCGTGTCAGAACCAAGACCGTCAAGAAAGCGGCCAAAATCATCATCGAGAAATATTACACAAGACTTACTCTTGATTTTGATACTAACAAAAGGATATGTGAGGAAATAGCCATCATTCCAACCAAGCCTCTTCGCAACAAGATTGCAGGGTAAGTAACCTCAAAATAATGTCTGTTCCTATACCAAAATAGTTTAGCATTATTTATTAATTGATTTCTTTGACGAAAATACAATACGAATTAATATTTTGTAGTGTAGTCCAAAAAAAAATACCACTACTTGTTTATCGTGATTATTTTTCTTCTTAAATCTTTGTCTAAATTTATTTAATATAAATGGCTGTGCTATATTTTTTTCAGGCGCTTTGTATCTCTGTGTTAGTATATGGCGTTTAATTTGTAGTTATTAATAAAATTTAATTAATTCACTAACCGATTTTTAAATAAATATGTATATTGCTCTTTGGATAAGCTGAGCTCCACCTAGTGCAATTTTTACTTAGATCATGAATACTTCTTGTCTTTGAATCTTTAAAATACAGTACACATACATTGTTTCATATTCCAGGTTTACCACTCACTTGATGAGGCGTCTGCGACACTCACAAGTCCGTGGAATCTCCATCAAACTGCAAGAAGAGGAGCGTGAAAGGCGTGACAACTATGTTCCTGAAGTGTCTGCGCTTGAACATGACATTATCGAAGTTGACCCTGACACCAAGGACATGTTAAAGATGCTGGACTTCAATAACATCAATGGTTTGCAGTTGACTCAACCTGCTACGCAGGGCGGATATGGCGGCAGGCGTAATTAATAAACCCATTAATTAAGCTAATAATTGTTTTATTTGATACTCATCAAAATTAGCATGAGTTCATCTAACCTTAATTTTTACTGATCATGGCATGAGTACCCCCTGTAATCATATAATAAATAAGTTTAAATAAGCTATTAACTGTGATTTGCCCTTTTGACTTGAAACAGAACCTTTAACATATGCTTTACACTAAGATACATTAATACCTATATAATCTTTAGGTAGTAACAATTTGGATTACATCATTTTTGGCTTGAAGTTGTATGAGAAACCATACTTAAAGCTAAGCGAATTCAACTTAAATAAATAACAGCACCAACAAGTTGCTAGTGTGTCATGTAATTCATTCATTTATTTCTTGAGACCAAAGTTTTAATATAGAGTGCCACCTACCTAACTTAACAGTAATATCTGCTGTACTATTCCCTAGAACTGATGCTTTGTATTTGTATGTACATTATAGCTTACTATTTCGTTTGTTTTATTTGCTACAACTACAGGTGTTTTTGTTCAGAAATCTTTTATTCTTAAACTTAAATTTTTATATAATACACAATAAAGGTTTCGACAACAAGTGAAATGTTGTCATGCCACATATTAAGTCAGATAATATGTAGTGTTATTGACATTGCTTGCCGACCTTGCCGTAATCTACTGAACAAATTAACCATAACCTCAGTTTTACCGTAAACTAATCATGTACATTCAGTACCGTTAATTTGATTAGGTAACTACATACTTGATTTAGCGCCGTAAACGTTTTACACATAGGTAGGTTCCTACATAATCTAATTTAGGATCTTAGGTTAAAACAGATTTTTTTGTTACCTACTAAGTATAGGATAGAGATCTTTTCAGGGTGTGCGTTACTGGGGCGGCATGTCAACTCTGATCGAGATGAAAGTATATAGAAAATTTAGAGCCACATCCCATTCATGTGCCCCAAAAATCAAATTAGTGCCCATTAAGGTCTCAGAATAACTTTAGGAAATAAGATGCCGCTGGCGTTACGTCTGAAAACGTTACTACAGCGGCATGATTTTTACCTATTGGCCCTAGCTAAATTTAAAGTAGCCTAAAGTGTAGCTTATATTTGTGCCCTCTCTTGGCCGAGTAGCGGCATTTGTGCCACTTGTGGATTTGGTGTAGTTGCAAATGCTGCTGGAGTAACGTTTAGCGGATTTCCATATCTGCGGAACGGCTGGACGAACAGATATGATTTTTTGTCAGCTGGTGTGTTGTAATTTGTGCCATTTGTGCCCCAGAATTTTTTTCCAAAAAAATGCATGGTGTATCAATAGGACGAGTTTCTCTGAAAATCGAAAATAGCCTCCAGTTCTTGAACTACATAAAATGGTGTGCTGTGATTGCAGTGCCCTATGCCTTTTAGGCATATGTATCGACTGACAAAATTGTAAAACCCTAAGTCTAATTTTCGTCGAAATAAATCAATTTTTCTGTGAAAGTGGTTTTACTAATTTCAAACCTCAAATAAGAGCATTGTGAACAAGATAATAACAAATCATGATTTGCCGATCAATAGAGCCCCTATTCAAATATAGGCACACAGAATTTCAGCTTTCTGTACATTATAATTAACCGTTAATAAATAAAACAATGAAACGAGAATTATTTGGAAACTATCCTACCAAATGCGAAAGGTAGTCAAAAAGCGGACGTTGGGAACATTCACCCTACCTACTTAATTTGTCTATTAGATTTTCCTTTGTGTACAGTGGTGTGGAAAAGATGTTTAAGTAATTTTATTTTTTTGTGCTATTATCACATAAAATTAGTTTATGAGAAACGAAACGCTTGGAACGAACGTCGTTGTAAGAAAAAAGACGCGTGGCACTCGGAGACTGCCGCGGTAAAGCTATTGCATAGCATTTTTTATCAACTTATGCAATTATAAAACTAAAAAGCTTAGCTAAAAAGTATCACCGCTGTGCCGGTCGGAGTAGGGGGTGTTAGGTTATTTTCGTTACGGAATTTCTGGATTCGGTCTCCACGCTCAAGGCCCACGATAGAAGCTATGCAATAGCTTAATTTTATAATTTTATGTATTTTCTAATTTTGACTTTTGTAATTAATTTTTTCTGTTATTTTGGCAGATATAGTTACCATAGGCAACCATACTGTCAAAATCCTTATTTTCTTCTAAATTCTTTTAAATTTCGGAAATTCAAAATTGTTCGATCGTGCCTCGCCCCGAGTGTTAGGTTAGGTTATTTTCGTTACGGAATTTCTGGATTCGGCCTCCACGCTCAAGGCCCGCGATAGAAGCTATGCTTAAAACATATAATAGCTTAAAAATACTTATTAAAATAATCCTTATGGCGCAGCAATACGGTCTGTATTTAAATGTGCGACAGATCCTGTTGCTGTTGGTGTGCAAGTGTGTAAGAGGAGGCCGACGCTTGCCTACTCTAGTCGACTGCATAACAGTCAAAACAATGAACCTAAGGCCTTACTCCGCAACACAGTGTCCGTATATTCGAATCCATCTTTCCCTATCACTCATATCGATGTCTTAAAGAATCTGAAAGAGACAGGTATATCCGTAAATACGAGCTTTGTGTTGCAGAGTAAAGCATTATTTTATTCGTATATGCAATAGTAAGTAACATTGAACTGTAAAAAAAATGCATAGGCAAGGAACAGTACCTATTATTTGTTTACTCTGTGTTATTATACCGGCTGGCCGGCTTGTTTAATGACAACGCTACATTACCTACATCAAGACGGACGAAATGAGGCATTGCCGTGTTTGGAGATTAATTAATTTATGAATAATTAAATGTTTTTTTGTGTTGTTATGTGTGAGTGCATGAGTCTAATGTTCTTATGTCGTTGCAAATTGTGGGCCACGGCTAGAACACGTTTGCAATACAGTGTAGAAATAGGAAATTGGTATAATAATATGGTGAGTTACTTACCTACTTTAACAATTTTAATACGTACATTTTAACTGAAGATTGCGCATTGGTAATTTCATGCTTCTTTAGAGGAAGTCGGGTGTTCAGTAGTGAAAAAAAAACTTCGCTGACTGCATATGAAGGAATGATTTAATAAACGAACTAAAGCTAAATTTACAAGCCAAGCATCCCACACTACTTTTGCAAGACATCATCCACTCTTCCTCTTGCCGCGAAAATACATCTGCGTTTGCCGTAAAATTAAAATTAAGAGGGACACCATGTACAAAGGTAAGCAGATTATCAAATCCTGGCTTGCAGGGCTAAACTACCAGCAAACAGAAGACCTTATGAAAATACTTTAAATAATTTCATTTATTTATTAGCATTATGTCTCTTCTCTTTTTAATAATTACTTATCTGACTAGGTACTGAGATTCAGGCAATTCGTAGTTCAGCAGTCACCGTAAATTTTCGAGACCTTTGTAAATATTTATTATGTAATAAAGATTATTCTTCTTCTTCTTATTCTTATTTATACACAGAAATATAAAATCTACATCGTAACCAATCAGTAATTAGCATTAGGTGCGCGCAGTGGAGCTCGGGAGTTTCTCTCGGCCGGTATCGGAATTTCGCCTGCGGTGGCGGCGCAGGGAGCAGTGACGCTCTGAGTGGTCGCGGCGGCCTGCTGAGATGCGCGTGCGGCAATGTTCACTATAAAACAGCTCTCTTCAGAGCTACCAATCCATCCTGTTTCTATTTTAGATGACGTAAAGTGTGAACTGGGCGAATAGCTACACTTCCATCCCCCAGCAGTCGTTACTATAATTTATTGGAATGTGATTTTTACAATTTTGTAAATCCTAATTACCTATTATTATTCTAGGAAACAGTCTAGGTCTCGGCTGAATTGCCTATCGGCCGGTCCTAATGACCTATCTATCTTCAGTTTTGGCCTATCGAAGATAGAAAACAACTTCTGTCTTTGTTTCTCTGGACGGAAAATCAGAGATAGAAACTATTTCCTATCTCCGAAATGTCAAAACTGGCGATAGATAGATTATTGAGACCGGCCGTATATCAAACGTCGTAATCCTGATGGTAATTACATATTACCTACTATTAATTCATTTTTTTTGCAACTTTATTATAACAGGTCATTTATCATAAAATTTATTCACTATCAAAATACCGTTGAAAGAATAAAAAATAACTAATGTCTACAGGAAGATACATCTGTTTTCACAAAATTAGTACCGCGCCACGCGGGATAGGGGCGGGATATCGACAGCTGACCTCGAAAATAGTCAAGCTATCAAAAACATAGCTTGTAAAAAAAAGTCTCCCAACTCAATTTTTCTACCGTAAAAAAAGTTGTGAGATCCATGTAAAACCAAAACTGGTCCTTCACCTTAAGTATTAACCGTCTTAGTACCTATATCATGAATCTCACAACTTTTGACGGCAGAAAAACGGCCGTGCCGCTTTTTTGCTCAACTTGGCCAGATAATACCGCGAATAGTCATATCGAGAATATCGACATGCTGCAACTGTAGCGGTCTAAGACAATTGTTATTATAAATTGTCTAGGGTACCTACATATCGGTAGTAAGTATGAATATTTAGTGAGGATTGGGCGATACTATTGAAAAAAAGGAAATAGGTACCATTATTTTTTCTCGATAATACCTACTTGTGTTATCAAAGTGTGGTAGGTACTTATTGATAGTACCTATCGCGTCAAAAGTATCAATGGGATCTCTATAATACATCCACGCGGTTGGCAAATGCAAAAAAATACAGCAAATAATGTTTTTCGTTGAACTTGTATCCCACACTAAAACTTATTTCCGTGACTGTACCTGACATCGAAAATGACAAGGCTACCAATTTAAAAATGCTGGCTCGAAGTACTGAATGGCCGCTTTTTAGTTACCTTTCGTATTTGGTCGGATAGTTTCCAAATAATTCTCGTTTCATTGTTTTATTTATTAACGGTTAATTATAATGTGCAGAAAGCTGAAATTCTGTGTGCCTTTATTTGAATATGGGCTCTATTGATCGGCAAATCATGATTTGTTATTATCTTGTTCACAATGCTCTTATTTGAGTTATTTGATTTATTTCGATGAAAATTAGACTTAGGGTTTTACAATTTTGTCAGTCGATACATATGCCTAAAAGGCAAAGGGCACTGCAATCACAGCACACCATTTTATGTAGTTCAAGAACTAGAGGCTATTTTCGATTTTCAGAGAAACTCGTCCTATTGATAAACCGTGCATTTTTTTGGAATAATTTCTGGGGCACAAATGGCACAAATTACAACACACCAGCTGTCAAAAAAATCATATCTGTTCGTCCAGCCGTTCCGCAAATATGGAAATCCGCCAAACGTTACTCCAGCGGCATTTGCAATTACACCAAATCCTCAAGTGGCACAAATGCCGCTACTCGGCCAAGAGAGGGCACAAATATAAGCTACACTTTAGGCTACTTTAAATTTAGCTAGGGCCAATAGGTAAAAATCATGCCGCTGTAGTAACGTTTTCAGACGTAACGCCAGCGGCATCTTATTTCCTAAAGTTACTCAGAGACCTTAATGGGCACTAATTAGATTTTTGGGGCACATGAATGGGATATAGGGCTCTAAATTTTCTATATACTTTCATCTCGATCCGAGTCGACATGCCGCCCCAGTAACGCACACCTTTTCAGGTGTTTTACTAATAGCTGATTCATGATTATCTTGATAAATTAAGACCGTTTGTAAGTGAATAAATAATAGGTAACCAGTAAGGAATTTCTTCTTATACATTTGTTAATTAAAGGATATGACTGAGGTTAATACAATACTAATCTTAAAAACACACTATATTTAGTTAATAAGTTATTTAAATCATTCAAATCCTAATAATTAAAAAACAAGAATTTGTAAGTACTATATCCCTATGACAGCTGTTCCCATTAGCCTGGTCGTGACCCGGCGGTACCGACCGGGCTATCGAAATAAAATACTTACCGGGTCGCAACATACATACGGCCCGCCTTGTTTTATAAATAATGGTGACATACTCCCCAGGGGCGCCCCTTGTTTATATCGTGGTCCGACCTATGGTAAATCAGTGTTCTGCCTAAGTACACCATGTACGAGTTACAATCTAGTATGTACGTTCAGTAATTTTGAAGAAAATTAACTTCTTAAAGGGCGCGGCTGGGGAGCTTGCTCTCTAGCCGCGCCCCGTAGAATCCTTATTTCCAGATGCAGTGTAGTGCTGGTCATTATTTCAATCCCGAGCGATGTTCAAAAATTTCGTAACTTTTTGTTATTCAACCCGGGGATTAAACCCGGCCGGAACCCGGAGACCTTGGCCCAGTATTTAAACCACTACGGGGCGTTTAACTTAAGTAGTTAGATAAAATTGTAAGAATGTAACCAGGGAAGCTTTTGAATCGGAAGGGTATTTAATAAGAGTAGGTATCAATATTTTTTTTATTATATTAATAAAAATTTAACCGACTTCAAAAAACTCACTAAAATGTACAAAATAACACTAGAACAATATTTTATTTTAAAACCTATTTACTTGCTTACAATATTATTTTAACAACTAAACAGATCGAAGTCGTTGCTAAGCCGAATAGAATAGGAGTAGGATTCGCCAACATAGCAATATTTTTTTAATTTCATATTTGATTTGTTTCATTTGTAGTATTATATTTGTACCTATTGTTTGGGCTCGGCACCGACTTCAATCTGTTTAGTTGTTAGTAGTTCAAATAATATTGTAAGCAGGTAAACAGGTTTTAAAATAAAACATTGTTCTAGTGTTATTTTGTACTTTTTAGTGATTTTTTTTAAGTCGGTTCAATTTTTTATTTAAAAATAATTTATTTTTCTTTTATTGGTGTTAAATAAATTACACAGTTATTAATCCTCTGTTGGCCGGTTACGGTACCTACCTACATAAAAATAGTGATGACGACTTCTAGATGAAGATGTATGAATTATTTGAGAAACTCCTACCTCAGCGCTATAGAATCATAAGAATAATCCTACTACTCCTAACCGTTAAGGAGTTGTACCTTCCATCATCAGCTTATCAACATAAAATGATGAGTACCTACCAGACTCAAATTTATACTGAAAAACCTTAAGAAAAGTATGCAAAAACGTAATACATGCTTATACAATTTGAGGGTTTCCCTCGATTTCCCCGGATTCCACCATCAGATCATGATTTCGTTAAAATAGGACCACACGGGAATCACCAGCTTTCAAACAAAAAAAGATTTTTTAAAATCCGTTTAACCAGACGAAAGTTCTGAGGTAACAAACATTTTAACCTCCTCCTTTTTTTGGAAGTCTGTTTAAAATAGTACACTTATAGCCAGCTGTATTTATTATCTTATTTTCATTCATAACAAGATCCATACTATTGGCAACATAATGTTATTGTCTCCTCCAGCTAGAAATCACAAAAATCCACCAAAAAATCTGTTTTACCCATTGATTTAGGATTTAAGTAGATTAGGATACAAGTAGATCGACTGACAGCCCGATAATGCGTGACCACTGTGACCAGTTTTGAAATGTCAATGTGTGTGTCAGTTAACTAGTGACGTACCTTTACCATTTTTAGACTATCGATAAGAATTGCAGTACGTCGTTTGGAAAATAATGTTTTACTGTCACACTGTTGAAGTGAAAACTTCTTTAGCGGCGCTGAGCACTTTTTGTTGGATGGGTAAAAACTTCCAAACTCGCGTCAGGGTCACGTGATGCTGATCGAAAAAGCGTAAGATCGAGGGGAAGGGAGAGGAACTAGTATCTCCCACTCTTTCTACCGTGCCTGAGTGTGCTGTTTTCTATTATTTTTGAAGTGAAACTTCTTTATCGGCGTTGGAAAAAATTTACCGTCACGTTTTGCGTCAAATTTTCGTCACTTTTTCGGTTACGCGCCATCTTTTTCTTGCCCCTACCACGGTTGGTTCAGACGATAGCAAAAAGGTAAAGTGAAATAATATTTAACCAATTTAACCAATTTAACCAATTTAACCAATTTAACCAATTTAACCAACTTAACCAACTTAACCAACTTAACCAACTTAACCAACTTAACCAACTTAACCAACTTAACCAACTTAACCAATTTAACCAATTTAACCAATTAACCAACTTAACCAACTTAACCAACTTAAGCAAATTAACCAACTTAACCAACTTAACCAACTTAACCAACTTAACCAACTTAACCAACTTAACCAATTTAACCAATTTAACCAATTTAACCAATTTAACCAATTTAACCAATTTAACCAATTTAACCAATTTAACTAATTTAACCAATTTCTGGAAAATTGCATGTAGATCATTTTTCGAAAAATAAGGCCATAAAGAAGTTTCACTTCTTACGTGTGTACACTAGTACACGCACAACTTTTTTTTTTATCTCGAGGTTATGCACCTACTTTGCGGCATACCTTACCGCCCTCACTTCTTACAACTATAATTGTGGACAGGTAAATGTGCCCGGTGACAAAAAAATAACAGCCATTGTTAATTAGACTCTGTCTAATGAAAGCCGAACCTAGCAAAATGCGGCAAATTCAAAAAAACTTAAATATTATGTTATTACATTACCAACTAAAGTAGGAATAAATAATTTTGATACATTTCCCATTTAATGTTTTTGATGATGGGGAATATGCATATATTTTTATTTAGTCTTAAAATAAATAGTACTTATAATTAAAACGATTTATTTTAAGACTAAATAAAAATAATTATGCATATTCCCCATCATCAAAATATTGATAAAATATACCCATAAAAGTCGCGTGCTAGACTAGGAGATTCGACATGTACTGTGACTTCACGGTTATAGTTTTTTATAAATATAGTAAAACGATATTTCTTTTCATGCATATTCCCTATTATATTACGGTTAGTATTTATGTACGGGTTTTGGTTTAAAATTTTAAACAGTCAGTTTATTAGTTATATTTTAAATCTTTTTCACGCACACTTACACGGTTAAATTAGGATAAATCCAGTGTGGTTACATGTTTAATTTAATAGTAGATATAACCTTTCCCCCTGAAATCAAGTACCTATCAACATCAATCAATCCTCAACAAAGAACAGTTTTATTTATTTATTTCTTCAAAAGATTTTCCGGTGTCATCTGCTGTGCCGTGTGAGGTCATCAAGGGCAGTAAGTAAAAAAGAACAAGTTAACAACATCTGAACAAACATTTACATTTTGATGAATCAATCCCTGATTATAGACCTTTAACAAGATTGTCTTAGTTATGTGATTCCTTACAGTTTCCTTCTTCAAATTGTTAAGTTGACATTCATTTGAGACGCTAAACGTTAAATAACATCAAATTTCTCCAGAAACATTCAAGATAATTGTCGACAATAGTATCGATAAATTAGAGTCAAGCTCTAGCGTACATGTAAAATATTTCGATGAATTAATTATCCACCAAAATAATGTAAATAATCAATACATAGTACTTTATCGATAAAAAATATTAAAAGGAACAAACGGATTGAAATAATTGTATATTTACAAAATAACAACAAGATCAAATTTAACAATGACGACAGCTTTTTTACGATGACGACTTTCTACGTATTTACCTGTGAAATGACCAATTTTCTGGATTATTTTTGTGGTTGACTCCACAGGCAGTCACAGAACATATGACCATTGTTAAATAAAATTGTATTTACTTTAGATAATCTACGATGTAATAGATAATTCCATAAAATGTTGAAGCTTATATCGCAGATGGCACTGGGTGCCCCTATGTCAATTAAGACAGATCACAAAAGGGAGGAATATCTTAGAGTTTCTTCTCAGGAAATCAAGCATTATTGCGACTTTCTTTACGCTTTTAGTTTTGCGTCTATGATCATATTATCGTTATTAGGTACAACATCATACGTTTACATTTTGTAAGTCCCGCTGTAGCGTCCGAGAATCTTCTGTGGTAATTACAGTTCTGTAAAATTTGAGATCGTCAGAGTAGAGCATGTATTCAAAATGATGAATTTGATGAGTAAGATCGTTGATAAATATCAGGAACAATACAGGGCCCAGGTGAGATCACCGAGAAACTGCTGACTTTGCGTAGTAAGTATGAGATTCAAATTCACCTATAGCAACAAGCTGATGTCTTATCCAATTAAGATGCAAACCATCTTTGAGCTTTTGAATCAAAAGAGTGTGATTGACTTTATATCAAACGCACTACTAAAATTAGTGTACAAAGGACTACAAGGCGTTAACTCGATGGCCCTTATCTAATTCTTGTGACAATTAATTAACGTATACATACAATACCAGATATGGGATCCCCCCGGCGACCACAAGGCGCTTCTGTAGGCTTGGACCAAGCAAGAGTCATACAAGGAGTATATAAAAGACAAAAAAAGCCTGCGAGATAGAAGAAAACCTCTTATGGAAGTCTAGCAAGAACAGCAAAATAGAAAAAGAAAACTAATCTCTTTGTTTTGTGATCTGTTTGGATTGACGCAGTGACACCCAGTGACAACTGCGACATATTAAGCTTCAACATTTTAAGGAATTATCTATTACACCGTAGATTATTTGAAGTAAGTACAATTTTATTTAACACTGGTTCTGTGAGTGCCTGTGGTGACACTACAGGCCACCACAAAAATAATTCAGAAAATTGCTCATTTCACAGGTAAATAAGTAGAAAGTCGTCATCGTAAAACGCGTTACTTTTGTTGAAATGGGTCTATTTATTCTATTGTTAACAATGATATTTAAAAAGTATAGATAGGTTATACCCTAAACGAAATATCTGTGCCGATTGTGAACAACAGCACACATGCGTAATTCTTATTTTCACCACATTGCAAAGTGATGTGAAAGGGATGACATAATCTATACAATACAAACAAAAGAGACAGTATGATAATCTCAGTTAGGCCAAGTGCAAACTAAACGTCACTTGTTGACCAATCACTGCACGCTTTTCAAAGACTATTGACCAATCACTGCACGCTTGACAAAGACTATCATAAACAACCAAAACAGAAGGTACAAAAGGATTTGTACCTACAGGTAGTTTAAGTAATGACATGTACTATTTGTAGTAATTGTCTATTGCTCCGTGTCTGTTTAAATTATCTATAATATATTTTTATGTATTTAAAAAGTAAAGTACCCTAATATGTAAAAAGTAAGACTAACTGACTGATTTATTGACTGCGTCACATATTAAAGATGCACAGCCAAACCAACTGGGCGTAGAAAGCTGGGACTTGGTATATAGGTTCCTTGTAAGATCATTGAGACATTAGTTTTGTACTACATGAAAAATTAAAACTATTTAAGACAAACTAAAAAAACAGCACAACAAGGAAAAAAAACATAATAAATAAAATAAAAACATACAATAACAATAAAAATTTGCAAAAAATAAACTCAAACCCCTTCAAAAAGACATAACTTGTTTCTTTTTTGTCTCATTGGGAGCTTGTTAATTTCAGGGTTATTTTTGTGTGCGGAATGAAGACGGATTGTAATATATTTATCAATTATTGATTTTATTAAATTTATACGGTAATTAAAAAGTGGTGACTGCAATTTGGAATGTTCATTAAGTATATCGAAGATGTTAGTATTCAATCATTTTAATCATTGGTTTACCAATTCGGACCGTTAGGTATTAAACCTATGCCAGCGCTTCTATAGATTTGTCAATGTGTGTGTTAACTAGTGACGTACCTTTAACATTTTTAGACTATCGATAATAATTGCAGTTCGTCGTTTGGAAAATAATGTTTAATGTCACACTGTTTTTATCTCGAGATTATGCACCTAGTGTGCGGCATACCTAACCGCCCTCACTTCTTACAACTATAATAATAGGCAGGTAAATGTGCCCGGTTAGTATATTTTTTACATATGATTTAAAAATAAATAGATTTAATTTATAACAAAAATAAAAGCCATAATTATTTAGTTTTATTTATTTATTTCTTCAAAAGATTTTCCCGTGTCACCTGCTGCGCCGTGTGAGCTCATCAATGGCAGTAATTAAATTAAAAAACTAAAAACCCACGCTTTAAAAACAGATTGAACTAAAAAATTTAAAATAAAACTGTAGTAATCAATTGAAAAATTCATGTAATAACAATGGTGCTTGTTATTATATCCACAGATATAGTAAATTATTGATAAAATATTAACAACAATCTAAATCAAGCCCCCCACGCTTTTTGTACAATAATATGAATATTCGGGGGGGCATGGAAGTGCCCCAGCCAAGTCGAGCGCGAAGCAAACACTGCCGTACCATCCTTTACTGGAACCATTTTGCCGCATTTTTTTCAGGACCCTATTTGAGAACCTGTGGATAAGACCAGAACGCGGAAAAATTCGTCATCCAGTAAGCTATAATCACATACTTAAAATCCAAAATTTTAAGTCTGTAAGTCATTCAGACCCCAGTTCACCAACATTTAAACAGCCGGTAAACAAAGAGTGACGATTAATTTGACACAATTCCCATACAAAATATGTCAAATAATATTTTAAACGCTGTTTAAACTTAAACGTCTGTTGGTGAACTCGGGCCTTAGTTCCGAAGTTAAGCGAAAGCAAACCGGGCATTTATGACACTCACTCACTCATGATCATCAGAATAGAACTAGTACTTCCCATAAACTCAGAGAGCTGAAATTTGGTACAGAGTTAGGGTTTAATGGCCACATAAAGGGAAAACTATAAAAACTAGGATAATCGAAGATCTGGAGTACCTGGTGACCCTGATTAGAAAACACAAGAGCCTAATCAAACTATTAGAGATCGACATACCGCCTTTACAAAAAATATTCTACTTGGTGAGCCGCTTAATTTGATGTCAAAAATCGAATTTTTGAAGTATCTGATGAGGAACCCTCAGCTGGTCTCAGCTGTATAAGAGATATGGTAATGCTCCCTTCTACTATTGGTACATAAAAAAATCGACTGTCACTGCAAAAATCCAGCGTAGTGGGATACATTTTCTAATTTAATCAAGCCTATAGCGTCCCACTGCTGAGCGCATGCCTCCCCTTCTGCTTTTAATACACATATCAATAAAATTAAAGGAAAACTCTGGATAAGACTAGACTGGCTTTTATACTTATACTTACAAGTTTACAAGAAGAAATAGTCGAACGATTAACTTTATTTTACTCGAACATTACACAAATTAAAAAGAAAAAAATGTGTCAAATAAGAAAATCTAATAAAATAAATCAATATGCCCACGCTTCTACATAAAGAAGTGATTTTAAGAGTTTATGGTGGGATATTATTTTACACTTTATATTTACATAGTACCTATATAAAAAAATATACTCACAGGCACATCGAATTGCCCACTTTTAAAATATTAACAGTAGGCGGTTAGGTTTGCCGAGGAGTATACAATAATCTTAGGATAAATACAGTATGAAAGTTAATATTTTTCCCAAACGAAGAACTGATTGCAATTCTTTGTTTGGGAAAAATATTAACTTGTTTGTTTGTTTGTTTTGTCTGGGCTTTGTTCGCCCTTAGCCTCTTTATTGGGCCATTTTACGTGTTCCCCGTCTTCTACTCCAACCATCCCAGGTGACTCCAGAAAGCCAGAATCTTCCTCAGGTTTCCACTGACTTCCAAAACCGATGTCGGTGATTGGAGGAAGCGTGCCCGTTCCGCGGCCACACTGTTACACTCAGTGAGAACATGTTATGCAATTCGTCTGCCTCCATGCATCCTCTTCATAGGGGGCTGTTTGTGACACCTAGGGTAAATAAGTGCTTGTTTAGGGGACAGTGACCGGTAAGAGTACCTATTATTTTAGAGAGATGGTCCCTTTTTAGCCTGAGCAGTTTGCGGGCAAGCCGTTTTGAAGCCACCGGAACAGCATTCTTGGTTTGCCTGCAGCCGTCAGCAATATTAACTTACTTATTATTACCGATAGGCTCAAAATGTAAAAGGTAAGTCACTAGCAAACACACATATTGACAAATCAAAACTCGTCACGCACGCATTATGTATCGGGCCGTCAGTTGATCTACTCTTAATCTATGGCTGGTATATATAGAAGTTTTAACGACCATTTGGATCAGCGGTAGTAAACGCTGCTTCTGAGCCATGGGTCGCGGGTTCGATCCCCGAACAGTACAAATATTTGTGTGCATGAACATGTCTGTTTGTACTGGTCCGGGTGTTTTCTTTGTATTACAAGTATGTATTTACAAAAAAAAAGTATATAAGTAAGTTTATCGGTTGTCTAGTACCTCATAAGACAGGGTACATAATAGTGGCTTAATTTGGGACTAGATGGCTCTGCGTGGCCCAGTGAGGCATGTCTTAAATATTTATTTATTTATTATTATGTTGGTCATTTTCCAACCACGGGACTATAGAGTCCCGGACCTTTGGAAGGCGTATGAGGGGCCGAAGCCAACTCGCAGAGGCCCGTTAGACAACATTTATGTAAATGATGTTATGTGACACCAACCGACGATTATCCCTGTGCGGAATATACAAGTACACCCACGGATAACCCCCGGTTAGTGCAGGACTATTGCAGAAAGTGGATACAAAGGATACTGGGCTATGGGTTTGGGTGCTAGTGGACTGGGTAACTGGGACTATGGAAGGACTATGGCCCCTGCCTGACCTATGTTACTCACGCGGATAAAATGGCAGGGGGTGACTCGCACACTAGTTTAATGGGCCCCCGAAAACGGCCGCTAGCACAAAGTGACGTAGCGACAAGGAGGCAACATAGCCTGAGGTGCTTGAGGAGTGGAGAGGTATTACATGACTCTGAGGACAATCCCGGTACTTCGTTCAAGATCCCTACAAGCATCTTACTACAATACTGCCTTCCTCCGAGCATTTCTGCTCTAGCGACTCTCCACTCAAGCCGGCCAATGAAGGCAAGCAAGAGGTGGGAGATATGTTCCTCGTCAGTGTTCACTCCGGCCAACCAATGAAGGCAAGCCAGAGGTGAGGAACAGGGATACTCCCGGGAGCAATCAGGTTCGTGGGGTCGCTAACATAGATATAGGATACAAGTAGATCTACTGACAACCCGATAATACGTGACCAGTTTTGATTTGTCAATGTGTGTGTTAACTAGAGACGTACCCTTAACATTTTTAGATTATCGATAATAATTGCAGTTTGTCGTTTGGAAAATAATATTTACTGTCACACTGTTTTTATCTCGAGATTATGCACCTACTTTGCGGCATACGTAACCACCCTCACTTCTTAAAACTATAATAGTGGGCAGAAAAATGTGCCCGGTGAGTATATTTTTTACATATAATTTAAAAATAAACAGTTTTAATTAATAAAAAAAATAACAGCCATTATTAAATAGTTTTGTTGTTGACCCCACAGGCACTCACAGAACATGTGAGCATTGTAACATAAAACTGTATTTACTTTAGATAATCTACGATGTACTAGATAATTCCATAAAATGTTGAACCTTATATCGCATATGCCACTGGATGTCACTCTGTCAAATAAGACAGGTCACAGAACGAAAAGATTTGTTTTCTTATTCTATCTTGCTAGATTTCCATAAGAGGTTTTCTTCTATCTCGCAGGCTTTGTCCGTCTATTATATTCTACATTTATGGTCGCTACTGCCCAACAGCTCTCCACAAGCTGCCCTGCGGGCTGTCAGTTATCTACTCTAAATCTATGGCTGGTATATATAGAAGTTTTGACGACCATTTGGATCAGCGGTGGTAAACGCTGCTTCTGAGCCATGGGTCGCGGGTTCAATCCCCGCACAGTTCAAATATTTGTGTGCATGAACATGTCTGTTTGTACTGGTCTGGGTGTTTTGTATGTATTATAAGTATGTATTTACAAAAAAAAAGTATATAAGTAAGTTTATCGGTTGTCTAGTACCCAATGATATTTAAAAAGTACTCTACGACATACTAGTACCTCATACGACAGGGTACATAATAGTAGCTTAATTTGGGACTAGATGGCTCTGTGTGGCCCAGTGAGGCATGTCTTAATCCCTCAACCCCCAGGAGGCACGCGCGTGCCGCGATAACAATTGATTTCAATTGTGTCTGGAATAACTCACGATCAAGGGATTTAATTAAATATTTATTTATTTATTATTATTATACTTTTTTTCTGTTTGCCAATAATTATAGGCTTATTTAAATTAAGGATTTTTGTGCTCGTGATTTGTCTTTATTTATGTTAATTGTAGGTTTTGCTCAAGGAATTTACATACTAGTTATGTAATATCATGTAATATGTAAATTCCTTGGTTTTGCTAAAATTTTATAAATGTTTTTACTTGTTTAAATTTAATTTAAGTTATAGCCATGGTTGTAGCACATCCCTATATAGTTTATGCGAGGCTGTTCCAAACAAAAAAACAACATAGAAAGTGAAATAAAATTTTCGTGGGTGTTTATATAGCTATAGG
The DNA here is from genome assembly GCA_949315895.1 of Anania crocealis. Taxonomy (NCBI): domain Eukaryota; kingdom Metazoa; phylum Arthropoda; class Insecta; order Lepidoptera; family Crambidae; genus Anania; species Anania crocealis. The sequence continues at coordinate 6,458,644 of OX438879.1, read as the reverse complement.
TTTATTACTCGGATAATAAATCAAAAGAATAAAGCAAGATCATCAATATTTTTAGTGAGTGAGTCACTGTTATGTTAACTGAACATTGTGGTTGTGTTTCCGAACGCTAAGATTGTTTTGTTAGAGTAGAGCCTTGCTATTACTTTACCTAATATCTCGCTCACTCTTGTGAAAAATAAATGTCGATGTCGCTTTGATTTTTTTGCTTCATTTGGTAGAGAAGGCAAGCACCTTGAGTAACTGTGATGTGTATTAATTTTATTGTTTTATATTTTTTATTGAATTAAGTCACGTCATTGTTTTTTATTTTGTACCTACAAATTTGGATTATGAAGAATGGAATGTTCACATTTATTAGATAACGTCAAGGTGGATAACGATCTCATCGTTGAGGACACCGCGATCACAAAGAACTTCAGTTGTTCAGGTAATTATAATATAATTTACGAAACTAATGAGATGTGCTAAGTGTTCTTTGGTAAAAGTAATGTACATACGATAAGTCGTTTTTGAGACTGGAGGTTAGTTTAGAAAAATCAATACAATGAACTCAAATAATCAGCTGTTCAAAGGGTGCGGGAGGGGGGAGTCAGCATGGATGACCGTGACTGATGTTGCGTTTTGCATTTCTGACGCGATGCGATAATATACTACGCAATTGACAGTGGTTAGCTATTTTCGAATTGTTTCCCCTGAAATAGCCTAACCAAAACCTATAATGATGAAATGCGGACCGACTCGACGAATCTTAAGGGTAGCCGTCGCCCGTTTCTTACATTATACAGTTTCCTCAACAATATTATTGGACTGTTAATAAAGATCAAATAAATTGTCTCACAAAACCTAGTATCAAATATAAAACTCATTTTTTTACAGTTGTATTTATCCAATCTGCACATGACCACAGATTTCACTGTTCGACATAATATTACATTTATATAATATGTACGAATGTTATAGTATAACATAAGTCGTTATTGACTCAATAGCAGATCCAGAATTTAGTTAAACAAAAGCTTTTACTTTTATGAGGGTAGATAGGCTTTTTTACTAGGTACCTAACTACTTAAAATATATCACTTGTGCTAATTTAGGTAAATGTTATTTTTTGCATTGTATGTATTCACTGCTTGTTGACCAATTATTGATGGTCTTAATAGATGTTCCCGGAATGAGTAAATATAGCAACAAATCAAAATTGCGAGTTAAGCAGGAGCAATTTCTCTATAAATGTTAACTGGAATGCAAGAAGAATGCAACTCAAGCCAGCTAAGGTGGCAATAATAGTGAAGGAATAAATAAATTATTTTGTAGCAAAAGGAACATGAAGTAATGCAAATATCCAGATGTTTTTATTGAACTAGTCATAGTATTGCAAATATAAAGAAGTAAATAAGTGATTAGCATAATAGATTAGCATAAACAAATTTAGCATTATGACATCTGAAATGAAAGCATAATATAAAAGAAATTGCATTATTGAAATGCAATAAGTAGCAAGTGCGAAGTTTTACAAAAATGTGAAAGGTAATATTCTTATCATAAATGTAACATAAAAGTAAATAATATAAATTTAAAAAAATCAAAACACAAACTTCTGTTATTCTTATTTTTATTACTAACTAGTGGACCCCGAGAACTTCGTCTCGCTTCAGAATAGTGTTTGATTTTGAAGTCTTTAATGAAGTATTTTTTTAGTAGTGTTGACTTTCCGAAATTTTTATTAGTCTATTCCCAACCAAGAAAAATCCAAAAAACTACTGGTTTACTGGTTAAAATACTGGTTTCACGAGGAAATGCACAGCTCTTTCGCAGAATCGATATTCCACTCACACAAACTCACAGACAACAGCTACTTAACAATCAATTTACGTTTTACCTAATCTGAGTGCACAATAATATAAAAGGCAAAAAAGCGAAAGCGAAATCCTTAAAATGTATGGTGTTATAAAAAATATTTACATACAAGAGTAATACAAAACAATGCTAAGCGAGCATATTTTTTTTTACACATTGTGATATTATTATAAAAGATCCTAACATACTTTTTACCTACAACATTTTATTAATGTAGAAATAGCCGAACACACACACACACACACACACACACACACACACACACACACACACACACACACACACACACACACACAGCAAAAGCGAATGCATTATCTCACAGTTGGGTCGTCTTCTTCGGCAATTGCATAATTAGGGTTAGACAGCTGCTTGGCTTAAATCCACAAGTCACACTGAAGAAAATGTTGTTTTAGCTGAGCTATTGCATAAGAGTACCTATATATGTATAAAAATCAACAGAAATATTCCTTACTATTGAACCATTGAAGGACAAAAAAGAAATTTTAAATGCAACATTTTGGTCTTGATAAATCAGAACCAAAAAAAGTTGAGAAATAATTTTATTTCTATTACAAATTGCTTTTAAATATTGAAAGTATAAATTTTTACAATTGAAAAATGTTCATTCTAATAAGTTAATTTAAAATATTTTTGTAACTTCCTTGTCTTCTTAGTTATCTTATTTTTTCAGCAGACCATCTTTCGCAGGCTTTCCTGTGAAAATAGAACTTAAGTAGGCTTATATTTCATTTTGGGTGGGCTACCATCTACTTGCAATTTCGCTACTAGGTATATCTGCTTGTAATTGTCTTGTTTGTAATATAAAATGGCTAATAGGATAAAGTTCTCTTGTAGAATGTGGGGTGAAGGATCACAATTGGCTGTGCCTGCAGTGTGGAGTGGTAAACTGCGGTCGATACGTCAATGGCCACGCTAAGTTACATGCGGAAGCGGAAGACCATCAGCTATGTCTTAGTTGTGACGTCTTCTCTGTGTATTGGTAATATGTAGCAACTTTATGTTTTTTTTAAAGTGATACAAGCATAAGTAAAACTAACTAACAAAGAGGGCATTAAACAAAAGAAATCATACTATTTACTTATTGCGTTTGTAATACTCGTACCTTCTAATACCTAATTTGGCAGCAAAAAAATAATTCGAACGTAGTTTTTACTCTAACATTAAATGTTTTTACAGTTACAAGTGCGATGACTATGTTTCTAATGACACAGAGGAAAAATCAATAGATAAAATTAGACAATGTATTATGCAGCATGAAAAAGAAAGCGATGAAAATAATGATGAAAGTGTGGACGCCGTTAACGGAAATGGTACAGAGATCGGAAAAGATGAACTTGCCTCTGTGTCTAGCACCTCAAACCATGAAAAACTGGAACCATCCCCCAACAGCAGTCACGAGGAGATAACAAATGCAGACACAACTTCTGGCAGCACAAGTGAAGGATCTAGTACTCCAACTAATGTTAACTGTGAAAGTTCTGACAGTAAACCGTCAAAGAGCTCGAAGGTAATTCTTATATATATTACTAGCTGATGCCCGCGGCTTCGCGCGCGTGTTATTTGATCTGTTACAAAGTTTTCGTCAATATACTTTATTTGATATTTTAGCAACTTAATTGCACTTTTAATATCAGTATATAAACTTGAAAAATTTTGTCTCAGGCGGACTCGAACCCGCCCGGCATGCGAGGAGATGCGGGTTCGAGTCCCGCCTGAGACAAAATTTTTCATGTTTATATACTGATATTTTCGTCAATACTCAACCCCCTCTCCTCAACACTTTTCCTCAACTTCCTTTGCCTACGGTGCCGAGGTGGCCATCTCGGGCGAGTTGGTGGTGGGCACTTAGTGGAAGCTGATACGTCGTTGCCGGCTTACAATAGTTGGATGAAAGGGGCCGATCTATACTATCGTTTTAGGGATCCGGTGTTGGTTCTCCTAGCGTACCGTGGTCCAAGCGAGCTCGCACCACATCTGTTTGCATTTACTTTAAATCTGAAGTACAATATCATTTGAAGCTTTAAAAACTGTCAACGCTGTAGTAAAACAAACCATTCAAAGCAGCTTGCAAGGCTTTATTCGAATATGATCAACACTGGCGTAGAGCCCTGGAAGTAGTGGCCCTGTGTAAAAACACATTCTTAATTTCCAATCAAGTAGGTAAATCCATACATAACACTCAACACATTACGGGGTTTAATGCAACGAACCGTTATTTAAAGGTAAATACTAATTTACCTTCCCGACGTATCGATCCGGTTGCACGAATCATGGTCGCGGGCAGAAATTAAAATTCTATAGGTAAATCCATTTTTTTCGATACATAAGCGTTAAAAAGGCGATTTTACAAACACAATTTGCTTGCATACTACGTTTGGATAAAAGACCTAGATCGGACGGTGGACGACGGACCTAGAAGGTGTAGTACTCGTACCAGCATCACCAATTTTATTCTATACACTTTTTTCGCTTTCCCAACATTTGTCTCTACCGTATAAACAAAAATGATAAAGTTCTAAATAATGCCATTATATTTGTAAGTACTGATATTTATTTTCTGAATATGTACCTAAATATAGATAAGACAGCCAATAGGAATTGTCAAGTTTTGTCAAAATTTTCGTTACAAAACCTCCTATTTCTTCGTCAACTTTGTCCTTCAGGGCGTGGAATACGTCTAGATGAAAATGGGTCTCACATTTTCTTGAAGCACTAATTGAGCTTTATAGTTTGATATGCAAACAAGAGTTCCGTTAAACACTATTGATAAAATATCTTCTAGTAATCTGTCCATTTTGAGTTGTTGATAATTTACTAACTGAATTTTAACTAACTCACAAGGATCCCGTCGAGCACATAAATATAATACGAGTATAATACGTTTTCTGATATATATAATTCTGGGCTCAAAGTTGTTATAAACGTGTATTTCCTTGTATCGATATCATCACATCTGTTCAGTTTTAAGTAAGTATCCAACCGTTTAATGATGTTTTTGAATGTTTCGTCCTTGTCTAATGGTACTGAGTTCAATTTAGATGTCCTAAGGTTTGTTTGTGGCCGACCTTTGCTCCTCAGTACCTTCTGCATACATGGAATTGTTTCGTGCTATCAAATTCAAACTCTGCAGTTTTAGTTTAAGCTGTGTTTTAATTTCCTTAAGTTTATTTTTTTCTTCTATCTCATTTTCCAACTGTTGGTCATCAGTAATTTAATTATTTGTTGTCGTATCTCTTCCAAATTATTCTTGGTAGTTTTGTACATTTGTCACTGGTCACTCACTAATTTTAATTCATAATCAGAAATTTCTCGGAGGGTTTGTATCTGACTGCCGAATTTTATAATGCAGCCTATAATGAAGTTCGTGTACGTTTTTACTTAGTTAATTCATCCATTTCGGTGCCTATTATTAAATTCTAAAATAATACCATTCTATTTGTAAGAAATGATATTTATTTTCTGATTGACACATTGAATGTCATAACAAACTAAGTAAAGACAGAGAGTACAAATATGTAAAGAGTATGGATATGACGCGGAACCGAACAAACTTTGCCCCCATTTTTAATCCCCTTAAAGAATAAATTTTCAAAAATCCTGAAAGACGTCATTCATAATTTCTAATCAGGTAGCTGGATACCAATTTTCATCGACTTAGCTTCAAAACTGACGGAGTTTCATACAAACTTAAGGGGCCCTTTTTACCCCCTTAGAGGCAGAATTTCCAAAATTCCTTTCTTAGTGCTCACCTACACTATAAAAGGAAGCACGGTAAAAATTTTCAGATTTTAAATCCCAATAGTTTGGGCTGTGCGTTGATATGTCAGTCAGTCAGTCAGTCATTAAATTAGTTTTCATTTATTTATATATAGATAGATAGATAAACGCCATTGTTTGTAGGTATGGATGTTTGTTGATTGCACGCGAAATATACTGAACAGATTGATGGATGAATCTTTCCTGTGGGTTAGATATCAAAATAACATATGGGATACCTATAATATATCACGAAATTATGTGTAGTTTCCGCGGGAACAAAGTTTTATTTTGTGTGAAGTCACGTGATGCATATGATAGATGGCGCTGCCGGTTGGTTGGTATTTCTCTCAGAACCCAATATCGAAGACCACGCGTAATAAATGGAAAGCAAAAGCTAGAAGAATAAAGAAAATAACAAAACCCAACTGTTTGCAGCCTACATTACTCAATAGCTGGACATAAAATCCTCTTTTGGCAGGTGGGTTATTGATCGCAGTTTTGGCCAGTGTTTGATGCAAAGAACACGTACGCTCTTGCCCGTTTTCTTCAGGTAGTACTCTATTAGTAGCCGTTTTCCTGACGCAAATAAAGAAGAGGTGGTACTATTATTTTGTTTGCCATCACCACACGACATCATCTAAATTCAATCTATAAATATTACTTCCTTCAGAGATAATGTGTTTGGAAATTTTCTTTATCTCTATCTCATAAATAGCGGTTCTGTAATTTATGTTTCGACCGTTATTTCGGTCCAAAGTAGGTGCCATGAATAATAAAAAACCTAGCCGGCCACAGCGCGGTTCAGCATAATCAATCGATGAAATTCCACATACATACATCTTTTTATTACCAAACACACTAGTCGGAAGAAAAGTTAAGTAGGTACATGCTTTAAAAACGATATCTCTGTGGACGAATGGCGTACACCCCGGTTTTCTAAGGTGTCGCCAGCTCCTAGGTCCCTGGTTCGGTTCCCGGACGGGTTTTGACCCATTTCTTAGAAAATCAATTTTCTATGTTGTCTCTTGTCTCGGTTTTTGTGTTACCTTCCTTGTTTCTTATTTCTTGTTTAATTTCTTATTATTCAGTGTTAATATAATTATATATAACTTTCATACAAAATATAGCTGTCGGGAATTCCGATATAACACTAATAATAACTTAACACTTATTACATCCATCACACATGTAGATATCATAAATCGAAAAATCTGTTTACAGACCCACGATATTTAAAGAAATACTTTTCCACGCACACCTCAGTTGAATTATTATTTTCCATTAGTAGGAAGGAAGAGAAACAATAATTAAACCTGTTTTTACGTGTAGGAGAAAAAGTAACTTAGTGGTACCCTACCATAAACAAAAATTCAAACATTATTTTACTGACTTTTTTGGCAAGAACTGACTCTGATAATACAGCGACAGATAGACGGATGGCGAACATAAAATTCTTTGTCTAGTTCTAGAACTATAAAATAGCGTTGAATTCAGTCGAAAAAAAATTAACAAGTTTGAATACTGATATTCTAATTGCAATTAAATTGCTAAAATATCATATAAAGTATTTAAATAGCTGTTTCATCGTAACTGATTGTCAAACATCTGTAAATATGTTTCTTTTGGGTGTTAAAAATGCAAACTGCTTACATTGATAGAACTGCACTGGCAAACAGCGATAAAAACATACGTCTTGTAAAATTAACGCTTTGACGTAATGTCTCGGTAGTTTAAATGGACAAAGCACGACGCCCGGTGAACATGGGGGCTCGATACCCGTCTGAGACCAAAAAAATTATAAATGCAATCCAATTACTAAATTATCATATTAAAACTTTATTCGCTTGATAGTAACATTTTTATGACATTCCAGAATTCGGAAGAACCAGTAAGAAGTTTACGTCCCCGCTCACGTAAGAGATCGCATTCGGAGGACAGCAGCTCAGCTGAGAACAACTCCAACCAAGCATCTAGAACTAAGGAGAAGAAAATATCGCCTTGCAACGGCAAAAGCCAGAGGGAGAAGAAAATTGTAGGATTAAAAAATTTAGGCAACACATGTTTCATGAATGCGGTATTGCAGAGTTTGAACAATATACAGGAATTTAGTTGCTACTTCAGTCAGTTGCCGGCGCTGGAGGCGAAGACAAACGGTCGGAAGGTGTATCATTCTAGAAGTTATACTCGCCAAGAGATGCACGATGTTGTCATGGCCGAAGAGCTCAGAAAGGTAAGTTAGTAGGGACACAATTGGTTTTTTAATATGTACATTTTTAGGGTTCCGTACCACGAAAGAAAAAAACCGAAACCCTAGGATCACTTTGTTGTCCGTCTGTCTGTCTGTCAAGACCCTTTTACTCAGGAACGCGTGAAGGTATCAAGCTGGAATTTATATAAAATACTCAGGTCTACTGTCTTTGGATCTGTGAAAAAATCAAAATTCTAAGCAAAGCAAAGCAAAGATGCAGCTGTTTATACCGCAAATTTCCGCTAATTTTCCACACGCAAGGGAATCAAAACGTACAGGGTACTTTCCTGTGAACTCAGAATCTTGAAATTTGGTGCGAAGCAACGTCTTATAGCACATTGCGAAAAACGTAAATTTTTAGTAACATTCAGAGGTACAATCAAAATATTTTTAATAATTTTAAACTTACTACCCCGGGTTTGAGTCCCGCCTGAGACAAAAATTTTCAGGTTTATATACTGATATTATAAGTGCAATTAAGTTGCTAAAATATCAAATAAAGTATATAAATAGCTGTTTCATCTTAACTGACTGTCAAACATTTGCAAAGATGTTTTTTTCGGGTGTTAAGGGTGCAAACTCCTAACATTTGATGAAACAACGCTGGCTCACAGCGTAAGAATAAGCTTGAAAAATTCGCGCCGTGTCGCAGTGTCTCGGTGGCCTAATGGTATGGCGCCCGCCCGACATGCGAGGAGATGCGGGTTCGAGTCCCGCCTGAGACAAAAATTTTCAAGTTTATATACTGATATTATAAGTGCAATTAAGTTGCTAAAATATCAAATAAAGTATATTACTACCCCTTTCCTCATGAACGCTTAGAGGTATTAAATTGAAATTCATATCAAATACTCTATAATCTAGGTCTATAATACCTTTAAGCTGTAACAAAATCAAACTTCTATACCTAAAGGTTTGTACGGAACCCTCGGTGCGCGAGTCCGACTTACAGTTGTTTTGTAAACATGTATGTCCTACCTACGTTACTAAGACTAAAAAAGTTCAAAAGTTAAGAGATTTAGAGCAAATAAACAATTGATTGATTGATTGATTTGATTGATTTAAATATGATAATTGGATTGGATTTCCTATTTGTTTTTAGTAAATACTAGCGGACCCCCGCGAACTTAGTATCGCCTCAGATACTTGGTTTTGACGTTTTAAATGTCATTGTCATCGAATATGGTGGGGTTGAAAAAAATATGTTTGTATGGGAGTATAGAAAAGTGCTTTTTTAGGTTTTTTTTCTGTTTAAGAACTATCCTCGTACTTCAAGGAATATTCTATAAAAATAATTAGCGAAATCGGTTCAGCTGTTCATTTTTATAATATAGACTAGCTGACCAAGCGAACTTCGTATCGCCTCATAATAATATAATTGGATTTTGAGGTAAGACGTCACACAATGTCATTGGCATCAAATATGGCGTTTACCTCACCATGTTACACAGAAAATTTGCAAATAAATAATATTGCGACCATAAATTGAGATGTACATAGTCAGGTCATAAGGTCTGTCACACAATAAAAACTTTTGAATTTAGAATGCTGGCCACAAAAAAGTTTATTGAATTCGAATTACGAATTTTTCATGAAAATAAAAATGTGTACTTTTTGGAATTTTCCTCATTTTTAAATATGGAATGGACACTTAAAGAAGACCGTGTCGCGGTTATTGCGTTGCATCGTTGCGGTTACGCGCCAATTCAGACTTTCGTCTTACTGAAAAATTTGAATATAACCAAAAGATTCGTTTATCGTACCATAAAACGATACAATGAAGACTAGTGTAGATGACAGGTCAGGAAGTGGTCGCCCTCGCTCTGTTAGGACTCCAGCAGTGATAAAAGCTGTGAAGGCGCGAATTCAAAGAAATCCCATACGTAAGCAGAAACTGTTGGCCTTTCAGATGGGGTTAAGCAGGACCACGGTGAAAAGGGTGTTAAATAAAGACTTAGGGCTTAGGGCATATCGAAGAAAAACAGGACATCGTTTGGACGCTCGTTTAATAGACCTGAGACTGAAGAGATGCCGCGCTTTGTTGAACCGGTACGCGGTAAAAAAGCATCGGGAAATTCTTTTTTTGGATGAAAATATTTTCACCGTGGAAGAGAGCTACAACAAACTAAATGATAAGGTGTACGCACACAGCAGTGAAGAAGCGAGCAACCGTATTCCGCGTGTCCAATGAGGTCATTTTCCATCCTCGCTCATGGTTTGGTTGGGAGTCTTATTGGGGCTTAACTGAGGTACATTTTTGTGAGAAAGGCGTAAAAACGAATGCAGTTGTGTATCAAAATACAGTCCTCAAGAACCTTGTTGAACTTGTTTCTCATACCATGTTTAATAACAGGCACTAGGTATTCCAACAAGATTCTGCGCCAGCTCATAGAGCGAAAAGCACACAAGACTGGCTGACGGCGCGTGAAATCGACTTCATCCGGCACGAAGACTGGCCCTCCTCCAGTCCAGATTTGAGTCCGTTAGATTACAAGATATGGCAACACTTGGAGGAAAAGGCATGCTCAAAGCCTCATCCTGATTTGGAGTCACTCAAGGCATCCTTGATTAAGGCAGCCGTCTATATTGACATGGACCTCGTTCGTGCTGCGATAGACGACTGGCCGCGCAGATTGAAGGCCTGTATTCAAAATCGCGGGGGTCATTTTGAATAAACTTTATTACCATATGAATCTATGTTTTATTAAGTTCATTTTGCTATATAAATGGTTACATAAATAATAAACATGTCTAAATTATTTCACATTACACATGTGACAGAACTTGTGACCTGACTAGGTAAGTTATCCTATGTTTCAAGTTGGATCAAACTGCACACGTTGTGCAAATTTGATTAAAATCGGTTAAGTAGTTTAGGAGTCCATTGCGGACAAACAACGTGACACGTAATTTATATATAAAGTAATAAGAAGTAAGATATTATACGGTTAAAAAGATGAAGTGAAGCTGGTTTATGTCAGCAAATCAAGCTAAATAATGGGGCATCTTATGTAGTTGAGATGGGTGCGATTTTGCAACAAAATAAATTGTTTAAATTAATAATTTCAACACATCGTGATGCCAGCATGTTAAAATAATGGCATCGGGGTTATTTTCTTTTTGTTGTCGTAAGAGGCCAGTAAAGCAGAACTGCCAGAAGGAGACGGTCAGCAGTGTCTTCCCTGCGTCATTGGCCAAACTTCGATCGCCAACCCGCCTGCCAAGCGTGGCGTGATAAAACCCTCCTTTTAGAGAGCTCTGTGTCCAGCAGCGGTCTGATACAGGCTGGTGATGATGTTGATGATGATGATCAAACATTTCCTATGCAGATTCTAATAATAGGACGTCACTTCACGCTACGTTAACGTTATTTAACGTAACTTGAAGTAACGGTGGCGCACTTAATATATTGACTTAACTTGTGATATTAAACGACGGTATACATCGTTTCAAAAATTCAGTAAATAAAGAGTATGTACAAATACAAAGAAAGTTTATCAACACATCTGATCTTTGTATCTTAAATTGAACAATAGAGTCCATTTAACTATTCACATGTGCAAAGTTCATAGGTTTCTAAGAAAAGTAACAGGAAAATATTACTGACTTCTATTTATGAATGAGTCAGTAATTTGTATTTCATTCTATGTACATAAATATGAATGTTTGTCAGTCGATTAGGCTTTTGATGACGTACATGGATGCAATATCTACATAATGTTAAGCCTGGTAGCTACATTTTGTAAACTGATTAACAAATACCTCCACCATTCAGTCGAGTAATTCTTGCCTAATAAATAACAAGCTGTTGCCCGCGACTCCGTCCGCGTCAATTTCTGTTATTATTATTATCGCCATTATTTTTGCTACAAATTTTCAGATGTATGCTTCGCTCCTATTTGTCGCAGCGTGATTTTATATATCAGTATATAAACTTGAAAAATGTTGTCTCAGGCAGATGTGATTTTATATAGCCTAAAGCATTCCTCGATAAATGAACTATCCAACATAAAAATAATTTTTCAATTCGAACCAGTATTTCCTGAGATCAGCGCGTTCAAACAAAAAATAAACAAACTAACAAACAATAATCTCTTCAGCTTTATAATGTTAGTATAGATTAGCTCTATGTTTTCGTAAAAAAGCGTCTTCTGTGGCATTAGCCGACTCCAAATTACTAATTTATAGTTCTTTAATAAGGTTTTGTAGTTTAAATCTACCTATACGGTTGTGCTACTTTTAAAAAAACAATATTACATTAAAAATATTAAAGTATTAAATAGTAAGTAGTTATACGTAGTCAGGTCATAAGTTCTGTCACACAATAAAAACTTTTGAATTTAGAATGCTGGCCACAAAAAAGTTTATTGAATTCGAATTTCGAATTTTTCATAAAAATAAAAATGTGTACTTTTTAGAATTTTCCTCATTTTAAATATGGAGTGGACGCCTAAATAATAAAATAAATAAAATAAAAATAATTTATTTTCAGACAAATCAGTCCATAGTATGTTAGTAACAATTTGATCTTAATGATTATGATAGTACGCACGGTTAGTAACAACTTATCTAATCTAATGAACTACGTTAATTTACAGAAAAATAAGCAATGTGGATGGTCGCTTTACTGTTTCACACATCGAACATGTAAATCAGTAAAGCGACGAAAGATGGCCGAATCCAGCCGCTCCGATATCATTTTCAGGATTCCATTCTCGCTTGCTCTTAACCTTTGAATGAAAGACGCTGATGTTTTGCGCATAACACAATAGAAGTCATCTACTTGCGCATCGGCAAACATGCCAGAGGCACTACAATATCGAGGTAGTCTGAAAAGAGCCCTGAAAATGTTATTATATTGGACGCGCAGGGCACCATAGGACTGCAGCGTAAAACTAGTCCACAGACTGCTCGTGTAAAAACTTTGGCAATAAGCCTTGAATAAAGTAAGTTTTACCTCAGCTGTGCAACGAGCAAATCTGTGAGCCAGAACACCGCCACGTATCGCCAATGCCCTGCGCTCCCTTTCTATATCTTTATCATCCTTCAAATCCTCAGTCATAATGTGACCCAAATATTTAAATTGAGATACACGGGCCAACACAATCCCGTTCAATGTTATTGGTGGTATATTGTTTGGTAATTTATTTTTTCCTAAAAAAATCATAAATTCGCTTTTATCTTCATTGTATCTTAGACCGTGCTGCCCTACATACTCTTCACAAACCTTTAAAAGCTGCCGCAGACCCCCAATTGAAGGGCTCAGAAGCACCATGTCGTCTGCGTAGCTCAGATTATTTAAGCTTACGTTATCTATTCGACAGCCAACCTGCATGCTACTCAGCCTCTCAATCAACTGGTTCATATATAAATTAAATAATCTTGGGGAGGTTAGTCCACCCTGCCTTACACCACAATTTAATGAATATTCATCTGAGAGAACACCTGCCCATTTCACAGCATTCTTTTGATTATTGTACCAGTAACACAAAAAATTTATCACTTCAGGTGATACACCTACGTCCACTAATTTAGCCCAAAGAATGTCGTACGCAACCAAATCAAAAGCTCTGGTTAAGTCCAAAAAACACGAATACACAGGAGTTTTTCTAATTGTATAGTAGCCAACAGTGTGTTTCAGGGTCAATATTGCACTTTCAGTAGACAAACCTTCCCTGAAACCAAAGCCTAACGAAGACCGTGTCGCGGTTATTTGCGTTGCATCGTTGCGGTTACGCGCCAGTTCAGATTTTCGTCGAATGTCGTTCGTCGAGTCGAAATCATAGATTTAATATACTGCTGTTAGATTGGCAATGAAAAGAGACAGAATATAATGCAGCTATATGATAGAACGAGATAGATCACAAGGCCGTTCACATACTAGCTAAGAACCCGTAGTGTTTTTCTGAGTTCTGACGTCTGTCACGCGCAACACAATATTCCCTTTAGTTTTACTAGTTTTATTTTTATTATTGTAAAAAAGTGTCCAGTTGATGTATTTTTATTATGGTTACATGTTCAGTATCTGGAAGTAACTCATCTAAAAAAGGGAACCAACATAATTGTACATTTTACACGTCAACACACAATCGCGATTATCAGCAGCAAAATGCAATGTTTCAGAGCTTTGACTAAAATTGTGTATACTAATTGATAGGGTTTCATCAGAACAAGGATTTAAATTCATATGAATTCAATTAAAAATGATATCAAATACGTGAATTTCAGCAATTACTAATGTCACTTTTGTATTTTAGTGATTGACGTTGTCGGTGATATCTTATCGAGATTTTATTAGCAGACATATTTTACAATGTAAACCGCATACAGCCTAAATTATTGAAATACGTTAGAAATGCTTGAAATTGCCTAATAGAAAAGAATGTTCGCCCAATAAATATTCGAGCATTTGCAGTTTACATTTGGACCCTAAGTGTTTTTAACACAAAGGCGTTCAGCCTGTAAAATCACGCTCTGGATCAATCTCCATATTGTTCAAGCCCCCATCAATCCATATTAGTTAAACATTAAATATATGTATATTTAGTGTACGTTTGTAATGTGTAAATTGGCGTACACACCGGTTTTCAAGGTGTCGTCTGCTCCGAGGTCCTGGGTTCGATTCCCGGATGGGTCAATGTAGAAAAAAATAGTGTTTTTCTACATTTTCTTGGGTCTGGGTGTTTGTGGTACCTTCGTTGTTTCTGGTTTCCAAAATACGAATGCTTTAAATAGTTATTCAAATTGGGATCAGAACAATGTATGTGATGTTGTCCACTTAAAAAAAATATATATATATCAGTTTTATTTCAACTTTGGCGATCTCGATCGCAAAATGAGGCAAAATTGTTAAATACTGGCAAGTAAAGCCTACAATATTTTTTGCAATAAATTGATTTTGTTCGGGAATAAGTAATTATAAAATAAAAAACATATCTAGGTAATAGGGGTTAAAGTATGAAATTGCCGATTATTTTCTCACTTTTTATTTTGTTTATAGCTCTTAAGTATAGTGCCTATTACTTCAAAGGAAGTCGTTGAAAAGACCCCTTACAATGTGTCAGCTGACCTTCTTGATTCAATTAAGTATATTTGTATAATATACTTTGATTTTCAGAAATTTAAATACTATAATGCATAGCTTTATAACCATCTAACTTTCACCTTTAATTGCATCGAAAACGGTTCAGGCGTTTAAAAAAAAAAATGTTAGTATGGAAAAATGACTTTTCTCGATTTCGTCCATACAAAACGGCAATTTCATACTTTAACCCCTAATAATAACTTGCAGTTTTTTGGCGTTCTTTTAATAATACTAAAATATAAGTCACCTGCGTCAACGTTAACTGTGTCGATGGAATCGATATCGAAAGCAAGCAGGCAATGCAGTACCTGCACTATTTATCTCACGCACATGCTCACTTTATGCACACTAGCGTAACCTAGTTTTGGTCTCGTTTTCAGGATTCAATTGCCAATCTATCATCTATATTAAATCTATGGTCGAAATACAAGATTTTGCTGTTCATATTATTCGATTTGAATAAATCAAAAAGTATTTATAGTACTCGTACATACTATTGAATTATTCATTTTTGAAGCAGCCTTGAATATAAACTGATTTTTTTGGACAAGGATAATACATAGGTAAAAATACCTAGTTTCGACCGTTTCTATAACTCATGAATTGTGTATTAACCGATTCAGTGTGGCGGTGGTTTTTTAAGACTCTAGCGCCTGGCGGCGAACAAATGTTTCGTGGCTTCTCTGAGGCGCCATTCGCCATGAACTTTCATGACTCCTCTCGAGCGGCACCCGCCATATAGTATAACTGATCGCTGTTTCGTCAGTTTCCACTTGTTTTTTTTTATAGTCTCAATTCAACAGCGAACGTACGCGGTCTAATAAATCATTTAAAGTGTTTAAAAGTGACTTAATTAAGTGTTTATACGGAAATGGAAGGTAATTGACCTATTTTTATCAGTTGTTGTAAACCTTTTGCTATATGTTTGGCACGATTGATTTATTAATTCGTTTCTTTTTGTTATTGTTTAATGCCACGCGGACGAAGCTAGTTTAGACATAAAAACAATCTTTACCTTAACAATTGCGAGAAAAATTATTTCTTAATTACTTTTAAGTAGCTAACATAAAAAATAATTCGGTATTCGTATTCATCATATTGATCTTTGTATTAAAAAGGTTTACAACGTCTGAAGTGTGTTTTTTCATGAAATATCCCGAAACGAACACTGAAATCTTAATCTGTGAGACAAATAAAGACACTTTAATAAAGGGGGTAAACTATAGAAATGCTATTTTATCAGAGTTTATACATGTAAATATTTTGGCTCCGCTCGAGCGCCGTCATTCACAAAAAATCCCCATGGCGCCTCTAGGGAGCCATCCACACGGAATCGGTTAAGATGTTTATATAAGCTGAAAGAGCTTGTGTCTCTAGTTTACATGATTGCTGTTATGTAAAGCGTTTAAGAATTTGCCCTGAGTTGACTAAAATACCGCAAATCATTATGTTTTCTATTTATTGATAAACACTAAAATACACAGGCCAAATAACCAGCCCCTGTACAACAAACATTAGGTGTATTTCCTGTAACAAAGGTTATCGAGTTTCTTGCGACGATTTTTTAATCGCCAGCCTAACCTTCTATGTATTCCATGAACCGGTGGAAGGGTTACCCCTTTTTAGGGTCTAACAAGCGCGTGCACAACAATCTGGGTAGGGTATGCAGTGCTTTATAGCATGAATTATGTGCACGCATTAGCCGTCTAAGAAGTTAAGGCGACTACTGGAGCTAAGTGCTGGCCCCAATTAATTTAATTTTATTACTTCTAATCAAAATCAATTCTTAAAAAACTAGAAAAGTAAAATGATACTGATTTTAGCAAATTAACTCTAGTATTCATTGAATCACAATAAACTTTTCGTGTAGTTGTTTATAAAGTCGAATTTGTGGCTAACGCCAAAAGCGGCCGCTTTTAGCAATAATGTACAATACGAAAGAATACCAGAATGAAAAACAATTAACAGTGATACAATAAATACTAGAGGTAATTTTCTAAAATGATACTGTTCTAGTTTTATGAGAATTGATTTTGTTTAGAATTAATAAAGTTAAATCAATTTGGAGCAGCACTTAGCTCTGGTAGTCGCCTTAATTAAATAAGTTTTAATAATAAATGGTTGCAGGTGCTGATAAACCTGAACACGGGCGGTTGCGGCTCGAAAGCGGCCATATCCCCCGAGTGTCTCTTTCTGGTCATCTGGAAGGTGGTGCCGCGGTTCAGGGGCTACCAGCAACAGGATGCCCACGAGTTTTTACGTTATATGCTCGACAGGTTTGTATACATACCAATATAGGTTTATAGGTGTTACGTAAATGCTATTACAAGCCGAAACTAGCTTAAGTTATTTAAATGCATATCTTAACATAGAGTTACTAGTTATTATTCTGTGAAATAGGCTAGTTTCGGCTTGTCATACCCTCAGATCATATAAAGAAGGATATATGAAATTACTAGTAAATCTTTAGCGAACCCGTGTTTCCGAATTATTTATATGTGCAACGCAACTACAATAACACTGTTGTAAGCATAAGGATCACACTATATCGATTTACAACGCTCATTGGTGCGCACACAAACATGGACCCAATCACAGCGGCTACCACTTACTCGCTTACACAATGCGTCATTTGGTGTGTGCAAATTAGTGTGTCGCTACAAAGTGTGGTCGCGACGCACACGTCGGGCAGTGAACGCTTTGATTAAACCTCGATACATTGCGCAGTCGCATAGTACTCACAACACAGCTAATTAGTATTAAGCCTTCAATGTATATTGTGCCGATACAATGGGGGCTATCGCTAGTGAATTTGCCACTAGAGGCGCTAGTGTCGCGTGAGGTCCAATATCATTCACTTTGTACTGGTTTTTGCGGAATTTGTTGCATAAATTATAATTTCTTTAATTTACCTGCTGGAAAGTGATCTCCTTCGTAAAATATCGCAAATATGGATTATTTGGCGATCAATGTGAACGCTTTAAAAGCGGAATTAAGAAAAAGCGCAAAAATAGGCGGCCTCAAGAGCAACTATTTCAGAAATTAGTTTGTTGATATCAAGATAGTTATTTATAAACAATATAACCTTAATTAGATTCAAGATATAACACTTTGTTTCGGCGCCAATCGCCTTTGATAGCTATATCTCCGGACCTCAGTCTACAGTGGCGCCAACTGGTGAGCAAAGAAACGGTAGTCCCCATTACCGTTACATGGATGTTTTCATTAAATAATTCGCCGCGGTGTGCAATAGTTCTGGTTGCCCATATTGGATTCGCACGCGCCACACCCCCATTTTATATCTATTTTTTTATATGATCTGAGGTTATACCCTTCTAACAACCTGTATACATATAACATAACCAAAATTTTTTTAGATTAATTGTCGCAAATGGGTATTTATAAGGAACAACCAAGCGTACACAAAATAAAATATTTATTAAAATTATAAGGTTGAGCACTATGGGTATGGGTTCGTATGCCCGACTGTTAAATTGCTTCCGCAGGCCCGTACTTCCTTTGTGATGGTGACGCGAGGATAGATGTTGGCTCGTTGGACGGACGGCAGCAAGCAGCATGCGAGGGTAGATGCGAAGGTGTGCAATTTCAAATGTTAACTTCGTTCCCTGGAAAAACGTCCCAGCTTAATATTCATTCTCTTAAATTAATCCGCTGATTGCGATCGCCAACATTTCCCATTTACAAGCCAAGCCAAAGCAAAGTAGACGGGTTCTGTATTTTAGTAGATGGTGATGTGGCTTTAAAAGATCGCAATCAGAACGGAGTGCAAAAGCTAGGTAGGTAGGTAGATAAATAAATGAATTTAATTTACGATAAACTACAATTACAGATTATGTAAATATGGAAAATAGTTTTAATTTAAATGAGGGATTTTATTGAATATTTTATTTTTATTAATTTAACATTGTATTACAAGGTAAAAGTATAGCTTGGCAAATAGGTACCTAATTATTTTAGTTTACACCGAAGCAAAAGCGAAATAAAGTCTAGGCTGAAGAAATACCTAAGTAGATAGGCCACTAGAAAAAAGGTTAACAAATTTACAATAATCCTACTCAACACAATACTTTCGAAACACTATTACAACTATGGTTCGCTTAATTAAAAGAATACAAGTTCATCACTTACCCTATCGGGGAAAACTCATCTTCCTATTACGTAGGAAGTAAGTATTTGAAAGCAACTGTTAATAGCACGACTGCGAATAAAATAAGTCTATTCGAATTTTAACTTCTGGTCTAGAATATGTCTAGGTATTGCACTTATTGCTCGAGGAAGTAACGTCCTCTCGACTCAGTGTGAAGTTAAGGTGTGTCGGCCGTGCCGTGGTAAAAATGGTCTCCTGCATTCCACTTCCAGCGACCGGCTGCGGTGGCTTGGCCCCGCCCCCAAGATCATACGATTTCTCGCAAACAAAAGGACGAGTTAGGGATCCGCATAACACTCAAGCGAACCATTAGCTTAAAACGTTTTATGAAGTTCAGTTTTATTTAATAGGATATAATTATTTGGACAGTTAATTATTTTGTTTTTTATCTACTAATTATGAATCATGTTTGATGCATGTGATATTTTGATTAAGAAATAATATTATTTAATTTTAAGAATGTAATCTGTATCAGAATCTTCAATTATTATTAGTTTGATGTAGGTTAACTATTAACAAAAGTTTTAAGTATTAACAAAAGTTTTGAGTTTTAATTATTTTTTTCTTTAAAAAAAAAAGAACATTATTTAACTTATTTAATTATTAATATAAGAAGAACGTATAACGTTACAACATACTGATCTGTTGAAAGCTTTTGTTCTTTCATTATAAAGCGAATTTAATTATCCCACTGAAAATATTGGAAGCACGGTCAAAATATCTTTGTTTAAGTAATCGTACTTTCTTACTCTTAAAAAACAATCACCTTTTTATCATTTGTATGATATGATCTTGGGCTGGTAACTTTTGCCATATTTTAAGGGCTCAGGCCGCGAGCAGGCGATATCGTGCGAAATTAATCGCACTGACTCGCTGCGACTGGATTAGATACAGCTCAACGACTTAGTGCATTTTTTTACGAAGAAAAACTACATAAGTATATTTATTCACTACTTACATTAGTATGCTTGGAAATTTTATTCCTGTTACGTAGTTCTTGGTGGCTAAATTGGTAAAGTGCCGCGCCCGGTATGCATGATGATGCGGGTTCGAGTCCTACATATTTTGACACATACATGACACATTAACGCCCCGTTGGTCTAGTGGTTTAAATACCGGGCCAAGATCTCGGGGTCCCAGGTTCGATTCCCGGGTCGGGCAACAAAAAGTTTCGAACTTTGCTTGGGTTTGTGATCACCAACCCGCATTTGGCATGCGTGGTGATTATGCCAGTACTAATCATTGCTGTGGTAACTTGAATTCAATGATGGAGGCCTTTTCCCTGCAGTGACTTGGGATGATTATAGGCTGTTACTTTACTTTTTACTTTACTTTATGACACATACTTTTCAAGTTTAAATACTGATACTATAATTGCATTTAAGTTGCTAAAATATCATAGAAAATATTTATTTTGAAAAAGTAGTAGTATACTCGTAACTTCATATGGTTAATATTGTTCAGCACATTCTCCCAATAATGACAAAGAAATAATAATGTAATCTGTTGTATACCATTAATAAAAAGGACGTGACGTCATAGTTTACTACTGCCATACATATTATATTACAAAATTAAGTTTTGACAGATCATAAAAAGGATATTAGTTGATTTAAGTTTTATATACCCAATTGTGATTGTCTTTTGTAGTGATCGCTTAGCAAGTCGCCGTAGTAGTTTATTAACTTTGAATTCTATGCGAGACGGTGCTACCAAAGCCGTGCGATATTATAATTATAATTCAGACGTCCATTTGGATCAGTGGTATTTAACTCTGGGTCGCGGGCTCGATCCCCGCACATTTCAAATTTGTGCATAAACATGTGTTTGTACTGGTCTGGGCGTTTTTCTAACTATAGTAAGTATATGTATAATAATATTTACAGAAAAAAAAGGATATAAGTAAATTTATCGGTTGTTTAGTAGGTACCCCATACGCCAAGCAACTCAGTAGAAGCTTAATTCGGGACTAGATGGCTCTTTGTGGCAAAGCATAGCAGCATGTCTTAAAAAAAAAATATTATATCGCTGGCACCAGCTTTCAGTAACAACCGACGCAAGTAGCACCTTCCGTCAAGGTCAAATAATGACTTACGCAAACCTAGTGATTCTTATCACTAGATTTCAGATTCAGTGGTATTCGTTGAGAGATAGCTATATCTGACTTAGGCTTATTATTATGATAATCTAAATAACCTTTAGCATTGTGTTCCATAAACGGCGGGGCCGATTTCGCTAATTCTTTTTTTGTTTTGTTTGTTATTATCAGGAGAATGTTCTTATGAAAGAAAAAATTAAGGAAATTGCGCGGAAAATTAGAAAATTAAAGTTAACTTAATCACCATACTAATTTATTTGTAACCTTGTCGCTTTTGACAATTTAAACATTTTTAATGTATGGCGTTTCACATATCATTGACAGAATGCGTGCTGCAAATATCGTCAAATAGGGGTTAAAAAAACTGAATTTTGCACATGGCCCGTAATAATATGTCGCCTTTTACAGTGTCGGAATACCAACAAAACTATTTATATACCCATTAGAAAAAAAACAAAGAATGTTGTATATAATAAAGCATAATAATAATAAACAATTGGTAACATTTTTTTTATTAAACCATTTCGTAATCAGTATCAATAGTTAAGACAGGACAACGTCTGTCGGGTCCGCTAGTATATAATAAGATTCTCAGTGAAATAAAAGAATTGAACTTGAATTTATTTAAAAATAGGCTTTACAAGCGGCTTACAATGAAAAATTATTATGATATACGACAGCTTATAGGATATTACTGATTTAAATTTGCATGCTATTGATAAATGGCAAAACATGAGGACTTTGTTAAAAATGTATGTGAAATCTTTGTATACCGTGTTTTATGCAAATAAAATATATTATATTATTATTATTAATAAATAAATATTTCAGACATGCCTCACTGGGCCACACAGAGCCATCTAGTCCCAAATTAAGCTACTATTAAGTACCCTGTCGTATGGGGTACTAGACAACCGATATAATACTTACTAATATACTATTTTTTTTGTAAAATACTTATAATACATAGAAAATACCCTTTTCTATGTATTATATTACACAACATTTTAATGTTTAGAGATATATGGTGCTATTACAAAAAGGTTTAGGAAGTGTCTAATTATGAGACGACTCAACAAATTTAAAAAGTACAACATATCGCAGATATTACCTAATGGTATATTGTTTTCAAATTATGATTTTACAGGGCTTAAGTTTTATTTAAGAGAGTAATCCTTTCGGGTCCAATCAATGAAAAAGATTCCCTTCATTCCATTATATTACCTACAGCGTAGTCGCAGATATTCTAAAATGTTAGATGTCAGTTTTTGTTATTTTATAAGCTGAATCGTAAAATGTCACGTAACAAACAATTTCAAGTGTTTACAAGGTCCTAAGTTATTTCGAAACATTATGCATTCACTTTTTATAGCAGACACTACGGACAACAGTGACAGATGTTTTTGAAACATATCGCCTTGATATCTGTCTGATTTGAAAAAATAAATAATTCAACATTGGTAAGGCATCAATCAACCATGAGTTATTGTATCAATTCAAACCTAGTGGCAAGGTTGGGTTGTGCCATCTGTCTAGTCTTACAGTGTGTATTGTATAAATTGAACGTTTATATGTTTAGCCACTATGAATAAGTAGGTTTTGACAATAATAGAAATACATCATAAGAACAAAGATGTCCAAATTTCTCCAACTCTTTCCGGATTGCATTCTCTTACATTGAATTTAAGTAGGTACGTAAAATTGAAATAGGTTAAAATTTGGAACCAAGAGTTCGTATTTAAGTAAACGATTTTTTTTGTTTGACCGACTTCAAACAAAAAAATCGTAACAATTTGATTTGCATTAAAAAGAAACACGCCATATTTTTATCCTCATCATATAAGACATTTTAATATGATAACGTTAGTTGTAATGTTAGTATTTCTCTGTAGTGTACACTAATCGCACAACAAGTTGTATAAAACCGGATTTTTTTATTTTATTATAGAATAGTAGAAATAAAGTAATAAGAACTTAAAAAAGAGCAATATTACATTTAACATTTTGAAATAAAGTAATAAGTACTTTAAAAAAAATTATTACAATTCACATTCTACAAACTTCTAACTTAATTTTAGTGTTAACGGACTTGCGACTGAACTAAGCCATTTTAATGGGTCTAACGTTTCAACAGTTTATTTCATTAGTTGATTTTAGATTGGTTATTTTGTGAAATACATAAAAACATTATTTTTAGGGTCGAAATGTCCGAAGATTTGCAAAATAGTATATTTTAAAACACACAAATTGTAATTTGTGTGTGCAGGTTCAATAATTTTGATACAAAAATATGCTTATCTTATTTAGATAGGTTTTAAAGCTTTAGAGCTAATTTAAGACAAACTTAGACATACGAAAAGGCGCTTCATCATAGCCTAATTTAATTATTATGTAGCTTGACTTATATTTTTGGACTTTAAATCTCTAACGGATCAGTTTTTTATGGGAGTAGGTTATCATTCGGTCTTTGCCTACGTCAAACGTACTGACTGACCCGATTAGCATTATATGTTTAAATAAACGGAATAGACAAAGCTTATAAATATAAACTGTTGTTTATAAAAATACTGTTGACACAAGCAGAACAGCTGACGTCAATACGAAAGTGTCTCTGCCTTCCTGTTAGATTTAAATGAAATCTGGTTTTAAGATAGTCGTACTTCCGGAGAAGGATAGGGGTTAAATAGACGTGGAAGGTAAAAGACATGTAGTAATTTCTTAACCGATTTAGACATAGTTCGAGACTCTGGGAAAGTCAGGGTAGTTTTTATCTAAGACATCAAGGTGTCGCCTGCTCCGTGGTCCCGGGTTCGATTCCCGGACCAATGTAGAAAAAATAAGTTTTTCTACATTTTCTCGGGTCTGGGTGTCTGTGGTACCTTCGTTGTTTCTGGTTTCCAAAATACAAATGCTTTAAATAGTTATTCAAATTGGGATCAGAACAATGTATGTGATGTTGTCCACATTTATTTATTTATTTATTTATTATTATTTATTAAATAAAGTAGCATTTTTATTTAAATCCAACGGATTTAAAATAATAATATTTTGCATTGACTGACCCATTAGAATATTATATGGCCTATAGTTAGTATAAAAACATATTACTTTTCATTATTAGATTGTACCATGTGCATTTTTTGCTTATTCTATGCATAGTTGTTTACTTGTTTCTCTTAAGAGGACTAGTAGACCTAAGTGGCCTTGAGAATCGTAAGCACACATTTAAACAAACGTCGTCAACGCCGCCTACGGCAATATTCTTGGCTGCTATATTTTAAAGCACATCCCGAAATGACGCCATGATTTTCTAATAGATGGCATAACTATCTTTTTTTCGATGTCTCTAAATGCAATATTTATTTTATTTTATTTTATTTTAATATGACAACCAACAAGGAATAATAAAAAGAGGGAAAGAGCAATAAAAAATAGACAAAGTATCTTAACTTATTTAAAAGCAGAATACTTGTTTGTTTTAATGTTATTGTTTTGAACATTAACAATGTTACTAAAAATAAAAAAACGGCTTCGACAATATTTAAATTATTTATATATAAAATATTTTAATTATTATTTAAATAAAAATATTTAACCATTTTGAAATTAATGACACGATGTTTTCTTGATAATTGACACAACAAATTAGATAATTCATCATAATTAATTCATAAACTAAAAAAAGAAGTTATTATTATAACCGAAGTAATCTTTTTAAAATAATTTATTTTTTTTAGTGTTGATATTTGTTAATATTTATCTAATACGGTGCTGGGATAAAACTTTCATCAAAATCGGTCAAGCCTAGGTATGATTTGGATAATATGGGTAAATAACGTAGACGTGCATTATTTATTATGTTACTTTTATGGTTCATGTATGAAAACAAGTGTTTAAAAAAGTACAAATAAAATTACGCAATGGCACCTCTATTATTAATACTGCTGTGCTAGCAATAACGGCAGTAACTCCAATTTTGGTAAAAATGAGTTTTATAGTGATCGAGAATAAGCATAAAAAACTCTATCAGATAAGCTGACAGCCATTTTGATATCTTAATGGGAACTGACAAATGTTGTTAAAGATAAGGGCAGTAAGTCAAAAATGCGAAATATTTTCCATAACCTAACAATAGTTAGTATAGTTACGCCGGCCTTACAAGCAAAGACATATGGCTAGGATATTATTATTACTTTAGATAAATGCAGTATCTGCATATTTGGATTTGCAGGAGATGGTCAATATTGTGCATGAAGATTTGAACAAGAAAGGAATGAAAGTGAATGTAATTAAGACAAAAGCAATGGTTTTTGAAAAGGAGGATAGCATGACAGAGTGTAATATTTTGATAGGAGATGAAAAAGTGGAGCAAGTGAAGGAGTTTGTTTATTTGGGATCAATGTTTACAGCGAATGGAAGGTGTAATAGTGATATTGCAAGGAGAGTAAATGCCGGCAACATGGTGAATGGAGCCTTGCACGCTTTTATGAGCAGTCAGAAGGTGTCCGAAAAGGCCCGCCTGGCTGTGCATGGAGGGGTGTTGGTTCCAACACTGATGTGTGGGAGTGAAAGTTGGGTGTGGCAGAAAAAACATGAAAGCAGAATAAATGCAGTAGAAATGAGAGCGTTAAGAAGTATGGTTGGAGTCAATCTGAGTGACAGGATTAAAAATAGTGTGATAAGGGATCGATGTAGTGTAAAAGAGGATGTAGTGACCAGTATTGAAAAAGGAATGCTTAAATGGTTTGGACATGTTGAGAGGATGAATGAAAGCAGGTTGACTAAAAAGATATATATGGCGAGTATGAATGGAAATGTTGGAGGGAAGTTCTAAAGAAAGGTCAGGTCAAGAGTACCCTAAACCGGCGAGCGTGTATGAATATATTAATGAATGTGGATGAAGCGAAAGTAGTCTGTAAGGATCGTAGCAAGTGGAAAGATGTGGCCTCTGCCTACCCTTCCGGGAAAAAGGCGTGAGTGTATGTATGTATGTATGTATGCATATACTGTGAATATTCTATGAAAAGCTTGTTTTGTATTCTGTACTAACTACTTAAAATATCAGCAGTAAATAAATATGCTGTGGATACATATATTAAACAAAACGTATTTTTTTATTAGATATTACTTACTTAGGATATGAGCAGTAACTTGGTAGATGGTATGGGAAAATAATGTTCTACTGAAATCTTTACGTAAACGACGTCTTACTGAATTCTCATACTAACTTTAACGTCATTACTCAGAACATTAGAAGTATGTATATAAAGTAATTATGATGACTTGTTACTTGACATATCTCAAATGAACTTTGAAAGTGATATTCTGGTACTAACATAGTGCAGACTTAGTCCTAGTAAACTACTTTCTAATCTATAAAGTTATATATCACATTATACTTTACGTCAACTCAATCAGAATGACGGTGTCGTTGCTTATGTTAACAATATTCTTCAAGTCCATATCGCTGAACCGAATTTGACACATGCATCAGGAATTCAGATTACCTGTGCTAATTTCATTTACGTGTATAAGAAGAAAAATGTGAATTCTTAAAAAGATAGTATTACCTACCTCGGCTACTTAATCAGTAAAGACGGTTTAAAAACAAGTTCAGAAAAGGTTAATGCTATAATATACGCACCTGAGCTTTGCAATACTACGGAGTTAAAGAGTATATCATAGTACAAAAGGAAGATTTTTTATTATAAGTAATTAGGTTACGTTTTATTTTGATCTCAAATTTTGATTTGTATTGTTTGTACGATTAAAAGGCTATTATTTTTATTCGATAGTATAAAGTACAGCTACTGCCAATTTTAATATCATTTGTAAGTAAAAACTTTTTAGTAACCAACTTATACTCGTATATATTTTAAATTTTAATGAAACTAACAACATAGATACGATATCATCGACTTGCTTGGTCCATCCACACAAATCAATTATGTAAAACTTGTTTAATAAATGAGTAAATATTAATAAGTAAATACGTTTTGTTACTACAGTTTTAGTTTCTATTCCTAAGCTTAAACCTAATATTAGTATGCGTTGCTTATCACAACAACAGTAACTCAGTACTTATTCCTGATAAACTAAACAATTTATAGTAAGGTTGTTCATTTCAGGCTAGATATAAAAGGTATTTTCTCATTTTAAATCGTTCTAATGAATAAAAAGCTAATTAAGTAAAGAACATACAAATGCTTTATTTGTGTTATAAATACGTTTCAACAATCACAATTAGGAAAGCTTAAAAAACACGAGTCAGGAAAACATAAAAATGCGCTAAAACTTTAGGCGCCATTTACTCCAAACTGTGCAAATCATACTTACTGCCGATATCGCTAGCACGGCGGAATATAGCTCAATGATTCACAGAATCACAGGTCAGTTACACCTATTCCACTTTCTATTATTGAAATGTTTATTTTTGTTTAAAAAATATATTTTTAACTTTTTTGTTATGTACAATTTGTTTATTACTATAGTTTTAAGACATCCACCAGACTCCCCACACCTTACTCCAATAACTTAGTACCATTTTTTTCGAATTTTGGATAATTTCTTGCAAGGGAAAAATTTCAACTCCGATGAAGCAGTACAAACCGTCTTCAAATATTTTTTTTATTGATTGCTGTCCGAATGTTTTTTTTAGTTAAGTGATTAATGAACTACCCATGAGATGGCAAAAGTGCATAGATAACAATGGTACATACTTTGATTAAATAAATAGGTATATTTTATTAAAAAATATTTGACTAAGTTCCTCCCATATTTTTTATTACAAGTTTTACGTAAGTTCCTTCCATACCAAACTACAATTTCATAAGTAGGTAAGGACCTAATATGTTTCGCGGTCTATCTAGAGTCAATACTTAGATAATGCTCTAACTAAGGTCAAGAGTCAAGAAGACGCATATTTGTAGCTTAGCGTATTTTTTTTATAATTTTACCAAACGATATTTGAAAAAGTATAAAATAAAAATTAAAACAAAAATAAAAAAAAACTGAATTCACTTTTATAGACAAATCATCATGACATGAAACTTTTACTAGCTATCAATAATAATAAGATGGAAGTCTTTTTCTGGATAATTAAACGAAATTAGGCAAATTTATAAGTTATAGTTTTAAATACAATAAAATTAATTTTATGATGTGAACTAACTAACTACATAACCCTAACACCTTTTGTAACTACATAAAAATGCACAAAAATTTTAGACGTCATTTACTCCAAACTGTGCAAATCATACTTACTGCCGATATCGCTAGCACAGCAGAATATAGCTCAATGATTCGCTCACAGTATCACAGCAGTTACACCTATTCCACTTTCTATTATTCAAATGTTTATTTTTGTTTCAAAAACATATTTTTACTTTTTTGCTATTACAAGTTGTATATTAGTATAGTTTTAGGTAGGTATACATACTATATGTCAAAGCAAAAAAAAAATCTGAATTCACTTTTATATACAAAATCATCATTAGGTACATAAAACTTTTACTCGCTGTCAATAATAAGACGACGTCTTTTACTGGAAAATTAAACGAAATTAGGCAAATTTATAAGGTAAAGTTTTAAATACAATAAAATTCATTCAAATTTAGAACTAACGCATTAAAAAACTTTCAACATTTTCGTCTATGCTTGTGAAAAGAAAAAAAAAATTTTTGTTTAAAATAAAAAAATAAGTTTTCTTAGGAGAGATACGAACATGCGATTTGTAGGATGTATGCTAGACTTGTTCGCCATAACACCAGGGTGATTGTTATCGAGCAACTCGAATAAACAGGTTCTATGCTTCTTTAGAAAAATGTAAGCCGAAAAGCGCGACACGTCCACCTAGCATCAGGCATCAGCCTGCACTAATCGGTACACGGTCGCTCACGCACACATGCATGCGTTCCATCAACTTTCATCCCAGAAAATGAGAATTAGCGATTTTCGGAAAATGCATACATTCAATTAAAAAACTGGAACTGTATTATAAGAGCTTGTCGTTTATTATACAATATATCAAAAGATTATAATGATTACGTGTATTTTACTAGGACTTAAGTGAGTTATAAATTTTTTTTAGAGGCATGTTCGTGATTTTTTTCTATCGAGTCAAATTAGTTGTATCGTGTTTTGAGAACAGTATTATACTAAAGTATATCCTGAAGACTAACATATATTTTTTTGGCTTGGTTTTTTGGAGTCTGACATAGATTTATGTACATTATAAAACTCGCGTTTAGCTCTACTAGTCGCCTTAATAAATTGTGTTAAGCATTGTACGCTTCTCAAAAATGTACCTTATTATAAGGATGACAATCATTACCTTGCCGTAACTCAGTCTAGCACTAGCACGGGAGGTAAAGGATTTGTTAATAATTTAGTACCCACGTATTTTTATAAAACATATTGTTTGGTTAAACTGTATTACCGATGAGTACAAAATGTATTTTGTTATGCAGAATAAATGATTTTGATTTTGATTTTGACATGGTAAGGGGTGAAAAAGTAAGTCAAAGTCACACTACTGCCCCCTTACTCTTAAATTTGATTTAAGTTCGATCTCGATTCGACCTAGCCAAAATCTGAACAAACTCAATCGAATCGAAATCAAAATCAAGTCAAGATCAATCTAAAATGGCGATCTGTTAAACATTTTCGGTTGATAACGTAATCACCATCGACTCAAAGGTTTAGGTTCACTTTTCAGAGTACCAAATCACTGATTCTCGATGTCGATTCGATTTTGATCGTAACTCGAACTTGTCAAGAGTAAGCCTGCTGTTTCCGTGTACATTTATAGTATTCGTGTTAATATTTACAACATTCATCTTAAAAATCTTAATCCTTGTATTAATTGTTCAAATCTATGAATATTAAATTCGATTTATCGAAATTATGGCGTTCAACGTAAGCGTTCGACACATTTTGTCTTCAACCCTTCTCTCCTCTTTATATAAAAATACTAAACAATTTCTTACACAAGTACTACTGTTGTTATTCGGTCTATACTTAAAAAAAAACACGCACACACACTGTACGTTCGAGTTTTACATCAGCCGTAATATTTTTGTTTTTTGTTTTGCACAGTTGTCAATAGAGGGCTCTGTTGCAGTATCTAAAAACTCACGTTCGAGAACAACTCGCACTAAAAACTCTGAATTGTAGTCTACTTTATAATAGTGTTTTGAATCTGTTCCATTTCTATACTGATATGGTAATGTTTTTAGTTATGTTCTTCCAACATATGAAAAAATATGTAACAATCGGGAAACGCAAACAGCTTTATAAATAATTGAAACGTTTTTAGCAATTTTAATGCTGAGTTTTTCGATGGAAAAAATATCATTGGAATTGCTAATAGATTTGAATATTTTTTGTTGTTGTTCAAAAACAGTTTGAAAACAGCAGAGATGGAAGATTTTTGGGTAGTGACCTCGAGGAAAGACTGTACGCGATTAATTTGATCTAGCTCGCACTGGTGTATACACCGTGAAATTTTAGTGGTTGTTTTCCCGCAACAGAACGATTTACCTTCAGTGGCACCATCGAATCGTGCGAATTATTTTTTGAAAATAAAGATATCGTTGATCTCAACTAATCAAAAAAATAATCATCAACTCAAAAGCGTGAGATACGATAGTATCTTTACAAAATATGACGTGTTTGGGTACTGCTTGCCGTACGAAATCAATGTTCAAAGCAAAAGAAGCTCTACGCACTAAGTAATACAGCATAAACTGCACCGCGCGAGGGGCAATGACCACGGCCGGTGACCGGCTGCGGCGCGGCTGGTACCATTGGTTCGAGGTTGCTTTCGAGTTTCGTTTATCACAATAGTGAAACTGCTATTTTTTTATCAGTAGTCCCGTAGCAGTGGTAGTTTAAAATATTGGGACGTGTAAATGCGCCTCCAGTGGCCTATTTGCAGGAATAAAAAGCAAAGCATTTTCATACGATCCTCATGCGTACGATACGCATTATATAATATAGTTAAACCCAAATTAGAAATCTAATTGTTAAAAATGAAGGTTATTGAGAATAGTTTCTTGACATTACTATGTACTTTTTAGGGTTCCGTACCCAAAGGGTAATAACGGGACCCTATAACTAAGACTTCGCTGTCTGTCCGTCTGTCCGTCTGTCCGTCTGTCCGTGGCTCTGTCACCAGGCTGTACTCGTATCTCAAGAACCGCGATAGCTAGACAGTTGAAATTTTCACACATTATGTATTTCCGTTACCGCAATAACAACAAATATACTAAAAACAAAATAATATAAATATTTAAGGGGGGCTCCCATACAACAAACCCGTTTTTTTGGCCTTTTTGGTACGGAACCCTTCGTGCGCGAGTCCGACTCGCACTTGGCCGGTTTTTTCTGTGTGCGTGTCACTCTGATTAATGTTTATACGTGGATATCTGTAATTGGCTTCCTCTATTGTAATTTTTTTTAAATTTAACTTTTAATCAAAATTATGTACGCTGTCGTTATTCCAAATAAATTAAATAATATAAATAAGTGTTTTTACCCGACTTAGTACGGCAAACCCAGCATAAAGGGTAATGATTTCAGCAGTCTATGTATATTGTATGTATGTCTTTATGTGGGTTCCACATTCACGGCTAAACTACTGAGTCGATTTTGGTTATCAATGAGGTATCAATCGATTCCTTATTATATTCCGGGTAAAATAGGCAACCTTATTTTTAAAAAATAGTTACATGGCGGATGCTAAATTAACGCGATATTTTGGGGTATTTTGAAAAAAAAAGTTTGTAGTTATAAAGAGTAGGGTATCAAACAAAATGCTGAATACAAAAATGTTTCATAAATACAGTAAATATACACTGTGCTTTTTGAACCACCTAGAAAAAGTAGCCTACGTTATTGGACATTATGTATAACATCATGGCACAAATTTTTTGATTAAAAATATATTTTTGAAAAATATAAAATTTTGATTCAGGCTTTTCATTTTGACGTGACGCGCACAGACGTATTATTTTGCTGCGGTGGGGTCTCGGTTGATTGGACCTTACACAGCTACATCTGTGCGCGTCGAATATATTTTGAAACACGCTAGTTTCAAAATAAATAGCTAAACCGCAATATCTCATATTTTAATAAAAAAAATTCGGTAATTTAATGAATATAACACTGCCAAGATGTAATACATACAGGTTACATAACGTTTTACAGATGGTTGAAAATGCACCTTGTATTGAGTGACTTTGAAATCATTGCATTTTACACTTGTTACTACAGACTGCACACTGAGCTGCTGCAGCTGCTTCCGCCGGACCGCGCGGACGCGTTCGTTCCGCGCGCGCCCTCCGCCTCCATAGTCACCGCGGTGTTCGGAGGAACTCTACAGAGCGAGGTGACTATGAAGACACACACTTCACCTTTTTTATGGTTATGATTACATATGAAACACCCCGTCTAAAAGTTTAAATATTGGGCCGAGATTTTGTTCTAGTGCAGTGTTTCCCAAACTTTGTTTTACCATGGCCCGGTATTATTTTACACTGCCCCTTTGTGACCTACTTCATACTTTTAAACCCATAAAGTTAAATAATATACGTTTTTCAATAATATAAATATTATTTAGTCACTAAATTTAAAAGCGAAGTATGGAAATCAAATGTAAGTTCATGGAAAATGACGAAAGAAGTTTTTTTATGCGTCGATCGATAGGTATTATTTTTAAAACAAGGTGGGAATGTTGCGACCTAGTATTTTATTTTGATGGCCCGGTACCGGGTCGCGAGTCGGCAATTGGGAAACGCTGATCTAGAGGTTAAAATAACGGCCTAAGACCTCGGGGCTTAATCTCGGAGACGGGCAGCAAGTTTCGAATTTTCGAACATTGCTCGGGTTTGTGATCACCAACCCGCATTTAGCCAAGCGTAGTGATTAAGACCGTACCCATCATTGCTGATGTAACTTGAGTACAATGATGGAGGCCTTTGCCCTGCAGTGGTAGATTATAGGCTGTTACATTACTTTGCTGAAAAAAAAAACATGGAACCATATTTTTCCTCTCCAGGTTCGGTGCTTGGCGTGTGGTACGGAAAGCAAGAAGTTCGACCCGTTCCTGGATCTGTCCCTTGAGTTGCCGGATACTGGTCGCCACGACGCTCCAGTCGCTCTGCACGATTGCCTCTCTAGCTTCGTTCAGGTACGGTATACTCCATCTTCGTAGACCACAGATGACTGTATTGACTGCAAACGCCCCCAGACCCGTTCTGCTCCTCATTGTACCAGCCAGACCTATAAAACCATTCCAAGAGTCAGAAAATTGATGAGTGAATGTAGCCCCAGTCGATTTGCATGATTGCTACTCTAGCTTCGTTCAGGTATGATCCAATCCATCTTCTAAGTCTACACATGAGACAGACATATTCACTGCAAAAGCCTCCAGTTCAGTTCTGCTTCTTATTGTACCAGCCAGTCAGACCTATAAAACAATTCCAAAACTCAAAAAAGTTAAGTGAGAAATAGTATTATATTATAACTAATAGGGGTTAAAGTATGAAATTGCCGATTTGTACTGAACATCAAAATTGTTTATTTTTTAATTTTTAACAAATTTATTTAAACAAAATATTTACCATTATTATCTATACATTGCTGCCATCTAATAGGGAGGTCATTTATGCCTTTGTGATAGAACTCTGAGGATCTAGACTGCACAAACTGTGTGAAAGCATTTTGTACTGCCTCCTGGGAAGAAAACTTCTTCTCACGTAGATAATTGTCCAAATCACGAAAAAAATGGTAGTCCGTTGGAGCAAGGTCTGGCGAATACGGAGGATGTCGAATGGTTTCTAATTGCAGTTCCTGAAGGGTCAAAACGGTTTTTCGTGCTGTATGAGGTCTCGCGTTGTCATGGAACAATAATAGTGAAGATCGATTCATGAGTCGGGGCTGTTTTACTGCTAGTTTTGCCAACATTGTTCGGAGTTCGGCACAATAGACATCTGCCGTTATTGATTGACCAGATCGGAGAAAACTATAGTGAATAACACCATGCTGAGACCACCAAACAGTTACCATTACCTTTTTATTGGTAAGTTTGGCTTTAGGACACTGTTGTGGCGTTTGACCTGTCAGCCATTGCATTTTTCTTCTACGGGTATCATAAAGAATCCACTTTTCATCACATGTCACAATTCGATTTAATATTCCTTCATTTCTGTAACGATTCAAAAAGGCAACACTAGTTTCAACACGCGTTTCTTTCTGCACATCAGTCAAATCATGAGGCACCCATTTTTTGTATTTTTTTATTTTATTGATTTTACGCAAATGAGTCAATATTGTGGGTAAGGTTACGTTAAACCATGCCGCTAATTCCTGGGTAGTTTCACTAGGATTGGCTTCCACCATCTCTCTTAATTCATCGTTAATCACTTGTGACGGCGGTCTTCCTCGTGGCTCGTTCTTCAAGTCGAAGTTTCCATCACGAAAGCGTTTAAACCAAAATCGCACGGTGCGTGCATTAGCAGATCCCTTTCCAAACGCAACATTGATATTGCGGGCTGTTTCTGCCGCGTTACTTCCGCGTCGGAACTCGTATTCAAAAATCACTCGAATTTTCGCAGTATCCATCTTTCTTGTTTATTAGTTAAATAACAAAAACAATTGAAAGTCGATATTCAAATGTTTCACATTTTTTCAAAGAAGAACATCATAGAAACCATGTGAAAAAAGTTTCATTCGAAAACCTCAAGCCATGAAGATTCTATGTCAATTCAAAGAACCTATTACAATAAAACGGCAATTTCATATTTTAACCCCTAATATTACTGAATGACGCACCAGTCGCTCTGCAAAATTGCCTCTCTAGCTTCAAGCAAGCAGTAGTATCTTTTCTCTACAATGAGCCAAAATGTGATCGCCAACCTCTGTGTCAAGCGTGGCAATTATGGCAAAGAATCATTTTTGGAGCTGCTGAGTCCAGATGCCTTACTCTGCAATATATCTGTCTCTTTCAGATACTTTAAGACATCAGTATGAGTGATAGGGACAGATAGATTCGAATATAAGGACATTGTGTTGCAGAGTAAGGCCTCAGTTGTGGAGTAATGTGAGCGGATGATGATCTTTTTGTCGGCTTGGGTCGCCGTAGGACAACAGATAACGTGTTTTCGATCATTTAATTCTCGTGTTTTGGTAGGTAACGTTTACCCTAGTGATAAAATAGTTTTTTTAATTAACACGAACACTATAAGTTGAAATGAAAGATGCGTTTAAGAATTTTACTCACGTTTAGTAGGATTTTATATTGTTTTTTAACTTACGAGTATACTGAGACGGTTCAAACACTACTGCCATTACCATGAAGGTCACGGCACTAGCGGCTCGACTTTGATTTTACTATTGCTTTAGAGTCTGATATTTATTACAACCCAAACTTAGTAAGAGACGTTAGATTTGATTAAAATAAAAAACGTTTGGCAATAATAACACGATAAGCCTATACGTTAGTTATTCAGCCTTCTTCCTATCGATCCTTTTAGAGATACGTATCATTACGCGCAACTTCTTGGCTTATTTCTTGGATTTTGGCTTGAACTCTTGGATCCAAAAATTATGAACGCGCAACTTCTATTAAAACTTGAAATTCTAGAATGCAACAGCGATAGGTGTCATTCAGAATTCGTACTTACAGGTGGAAGAGTTAGCGGACACGGAGCGTTACTTCTGCAGCAGCTGCAAATGCAAACAGAAGTCCACGAAGCAGTTCTGGGTCCGTCGTCTGCCGAACGTTCTGTGTTTGCACCTCAAGAGGTTCCGGTGGCACAATTACTTCAGGTACCGTATAAATTACATAATATAAAGAAGAACTATGTTGTAAGACTCATTATTGGTTAGTTAAGAAAAAAGAAACAGTAAGAATGAAACATTTATTTGTCGAGAACCAGAGCGATCGACTAGGCCGTTTAAAGGTGTACAAAAATAGGTAGCAAAACAAAAATAAGGTAAAAAGTTCACATTAAAACAGGAACACAAATAAGTAGGATAAGACTAGAAGTCTCAAGGTCCCACCAGAAAGTCATCCATCTTAGCATATTAAGCTTTAGCACTAATTCTGTTCTTCCGTTGACTGTGGCCCTAAGCCACAGTCTAACAAAGACTTATTTTGTGTTAGTACTTTTACCTACATTATTAAAAAAGACGTGCCGGTCGGAGTGGGGGGTGTTAGGTTATTTTCGTTACGGAATTTCTGGATTCGGTCCCCACGCTCAAGGCCCGCGATAGAAGCTATGCAATTGCTTAATTTTATAATTGTATGTTTTTCTAATTTTGACTTTTGTAATTATATTTTTCTGTTATTTTGGCAGATATGGTTACCATAGGCAACCATACTGTCAAAATCCTTATTTTCTTCTAAATTCTTTTAAATTTCGGAAATTCAAAATTGTTCGACTCGGGGCGTTAGGTAAAAAAATTTTCGTTACGGAATTTCTGGGTTCGGTCTCCACGCTCAAGGCCCGCGATAGAAGCTATGCAATAGCTTAAAACTACTATTTAGATAATTTTCCTCACAAGCCCGGCAGATATTATCTAGGAGGCACAATTATTACGTAGATAACAGATATGAACCGAATTCCTATCTGTTAAAGGATCATTATTGGTTAGTTACAAACACTTGTTAGTAGTATCCTTATCTACATTTAAAAAACTAACAATTTAGACTGCACAACTCCGGCAGTTTAGTACGGTCGGCTAAAAAGAGGTCTACGACAAAATTACATGTTCAAGTAAAAAAGCGATAAGGGTTGACTCATGAATTATTTACCTTTTTAAGAATGAAAGAGGCACAGATAATGTTTTTGCATGTAAAAAATAACCCTGTTGCTTTATAACGCGCGAGTGATGTTCAACCTTAAAGTGATAGCTACACTTTCTTGTCCGACCGTGCAACCATTAGGATTGTATAGAGGAAGTCCAGCCTATTTGCTATCATAGCTATGCTGTTGGAGCTTTGGACAATCCCATAGAAAATGGTCATTTTTAAATGTCTGTGATTGAATTTAGATAGCTGGTCTCATGTCGCATTTGGGTTTTTTTTCCATTGAGACTGGTCAATGGAAAAAACCCCAATGATTCGTTGTGTGCTATTTTTGTGGAACCATTTATCACCCGACTACGTTAAATCCAACAGGAAGGGTTATAATTTTAGCAGTCTATGTATATTATATGTATGTGGGTGGGTATTTATGTAGGTTCCACATTTGCGTGTAAACAACTGGGCCGATTTTGGTGAATGAGGTATCGATCGATTCTTTATTATAATCCGGGTAATTGGCTACCTTTTGTTAAAAAGAAGCTACATGGGCGAATGCTACAACAATATATTGGGATAATTTGAAAAAAAAAAAAAAGTTTCAGTCATAACGAGTGGGGTATCAAATGAAAGGAGACAAAATTATGAGTACAAAAAATGTTTCAACAATACAGCAAAAATACAGGGTGACTTTAAATATTTTTTTCATATTATTTAGTATTGTTCTGTCACCGGTTGTAAGTTTTTGTAATTGTTCTGCGTGTACAGAAGCAAAGTGGACACCGGCATATCGTTCCCGCTCCGCTCGCTGGACATGTCCCGGTTCGTTCTCGCCGGCGTGCCGGACACGCGCCGGTCGGGCCGCGCGCCCCGCCTCTACGACCTCGCCGCCGTCATCGTTCACCACGGCTCGGGGTATGTTCACTTGGTTGACTTAGTTCACTTAGTTTATTTAGCTTAATTGGCTTACTTAGTTTTCTTAGCTTAATTTACTTACTTAGTTCACTTAGCTTACTTAGGTTACTTAGTTTACTTAGGTTACTTAGTTTACTTAGTTTACTTAGGTTACTTAGCTACTTGACTGTCTGCGCTAGCAGACTATGATGTGGGGAAACCATCCGGCGCTATCGCTCGATAGGTGCTTAAAAAAAATCGCGTGACCTGTCCCGATAAAAACGTTTGTAGAAAGAAAAGTATAGTTGTGATTACGAAAAAAAAATACTGATAGATAGGTAATAAAATAAGAAATCAATAAAGTAAAATATATACTTCGAACTTACAATTTCATATAAAAAAAATTACAGCAACAAAAGCAGCCATGTTTACTCACGAACAGTAGTTTACTATATTGTTTGTTGAATTTATTAATTTTGGGGAATTAAACTCTATGATATTTATACGTCACTGTAAAGAGAATTTTGTCTAGAAAATTATAACACATCACACTATATAATTAAGTAATAAAATGAAAGTACTTACGACATTCTTCTTCAGCAGTACTCACAGTAAAAAAATATGTCAATTTTCAAGTCGCTCCATAGATAAAACAGCGCATCAAAATGGATACAACTAGGTTTTCACGCCATCTTTGATTCTTTCTTAAGATAAAATACTACAGCTGTGGCACAGATAAGCTACCGATTCTTATTAAACAAGTGTTTCCGAACGCTTCAAGTTTGTGGCACAGTAGTGCCACTGACAGTTTACCGTAAAAGAAATAATGGCACTGTAGTATCCGTGGACAGTCAAGTGGTTAGGCTACTTAGTTTACTTAGTTTACTTAGGTTACTTAGTAGATTTAGTTGACTTGATTTATATAGATCACTTGGTTGAGTTAGTGCTGTTTTTATTTATTTCACTTAGTTTAGTTAGTATTCTTTGTAACTATATTTAGTTCACTTGGTTCACTTGTGTCAAATTTATAACTTAGTGCATAAGGTTAACTGAGTTGACTTAACATGTTTAACTTAGTTCAGTTAAAATAAAAAAAATAAAAAATAAAGGTGGACAACATCACATACATTGTCCTGATCCCAATTTAAATAACTATTTAAAGCATTCGTATTTTGGAAACCAGAAACAACGAAGGTACCACAAACACCCAGACCCGAGAAAATGTAGAAAAACTCATTTTTTCTACATTGACCCGTCCGGGAATCGAACTCGGGACCTCGGAGCAGACGACACCTTGAAAACCGGTGTGTAAGCCACTCCGCCACGGAGGTCGTCGTCAGTTTATTATTAACAAGAATATTGTCATTATTGATATTGTTTTAATAGTAACTTTTATTAGCATCTCCTAACTCTAACGTTACCTTGTGTCTTGACCAAGATAAAACGCCTTTTAAAAAATAATGATACACTAAAGTGCCCCGTTGGTCTAGTGGTTTAAATACTGGGCCAAGATCTCGGGGTCTCTGGTTCGATCCCCGGGTCGGGCATCAAATAGTTTTGAATTTTCGAACGTTGCTCGGGTTTGATGGAGGCCTTTTTTTTACACTAAAGTGAAATACGATTGTCCACCACAGGGCCGGATCTGGGCACTACACCGCGTTCGCGATCAACGACGACCAGTGGTTCCACTTTAACGATCAAACGGTGAGGGCCACCGACGCGGCGACCGTCGCTTCATGCAAGCCCTACATCCTGTTCTACATACGACGCGAGCCCGCCCTGTCGGCGACCTCGTGACGTCCCTGCCCGCCTAGACAACATATCAGAATTGCCATTCGACCGTGAGGGCATTTAAATATAATTAAGACGATTCAATAGCAATATGTATTCAGTATGTTCCAATATATTCGAACGTAATCAACTGTCCGTATGTACCATAAGCATCACGAAACCATGCCTTTGCGTTTCCACTGATCTGGATGTAGTGAGTTCCGGGCCGTGAATCGACAAAGCCACAGATTACAGATTTCGAGCTCTGTGATTGGTCAATTCAAAGTCCGATTATCTCCATTGACTTCTGTTAACCTTTCGTCTGCTCTGGCATCGTTATAAATAGAAGGATTGACGACCCAAATGGTCAATGTGCCAATATTATCATTGACAATTATTATTAAGCAAGCTCTTAAGAAACTATCTCTTGTGTCTCCTATTTGAAATGTTAACTTTTAAAACTTATACGGATTTATGTGTATCAAAATAATCTATTGTAAACTTTTTTGGCACATAGATTTCGATTCACAGCCTTTTGATTGGTGTTACGATACGACTTTGAGAACATCTTGGCACTTTTACTACTTAACGGTGTTGCCATTGGCAACATTTACGACTTGTGACAATCATAGCTTATCTACTGCATGGTCTTTGTGTGTTTACTTTATATACTTTAAATACCATATCATATATCAGGCGAGACTTTTGCTGATTCAGGAATACTGACTCTTGTCGGGCAAAAATTATGTAGCCTGACTTCAGCTAATATTATATGTA
The DNA here is from genome assembly GCA_949315895.1 of Anania crocealis. Lineage (NCBI taxonomy): Eukaryota > Metazoa > Arthropoda > Insecta > Lepidoptera > Crambidae > Anania > Anania crocealis. The sequence continues at coordinate 6,418,163 of OX438879.1, read as the reverse complement.
AAAAATTGGCGCTATAGAAGAAGCTATAATCCAGAGACTTAAGAATAACGGTTATTATGTGACATGTTCAATAATGAAGTACATATTCTGGAAAACTATTTACTTAACATGATCTATGATATAATTGTACACACGAGCTTCGTATGTTATTTTAGTGTAGAATTAAAAATGAGTTTTATTAAGTATCCTAAGGGTTTATGGGCCTTAATAAGGTCGAGTTTTGTTAGACCACATCTGCAGGATGCCAGGTTAATGGTTTACGAATTATAAACCAGCCGATATTGACATAAACGCATAAAATACCAGGGCAAAAGGAAGTAATCGATTTTACCATTTTTAAATTAAGAAAAAAAAAACACAAAATGGTTGGACTCTGATGCTTAAAACTATGAATTAAGAATCTTCAGAAATATAAATAAAATTTGGACTGTGTTTTTGTCTGGTAATTACTCGTATCACGCATGACGGTAAAATAACGATCCGACAATCGTGCAAACACGTGCAAACGCGAACGCAAAGTACAGTAAAGTGACAGCCTATTCTATCATCCCACTGCAAGACAAAGGCTTCCATAATTAAATTCAAATATCCATAGCAGTGATAAATAAGTACGTTCACTCGTGGTATTATTATAGAAGTGAGTTTATTATCATTAAAATATGCCGGTTTAAGTATTTTTAGGCATACCTATACAGGCTGGTTTTGGTTTGTATTAACATTTACCTAACACTGTGTACAAAAACACCGCTAACAGACGGTGACAGCAAAGATGGCGTAAGCGTAAGTAATATACATACATAATATACATGCAGAATATACTACAACACGCTTTTTGCATGAACTGATTGAGATAAACAATCCTACTACGGTGATCGTGATGACGCGAATTCAAGTAGCTAACATCTAGTGACACTTTGCTGATAACTATTCTATGCATACGTCTAAAATATGTATGCAAAATACAGCAACATAGACAAAAAATAAGAAGTAAATACAAAATCTCATACAAAAATTACACTTTGAAATATCCGCGATTAAATCCATACCCAGAATCCATTGAATCATATTGATATCAACAGAACATTTTTTTAATCAGTAGGTTCCCAATAAAACATCGAAGTCGTGAAAAGATTCAGATATTAGATTTCCATAAAAATAATAGAGTAAAACAAAAACTACCAAATTCGGGACGTTAAATGGGGCATAAAATATCTAAAAGTATGACGAACTGTAGACATGATATTTTTAAGACCTGTCGTTACAACAGCCTGTATAAAAAAACAGCGAAATTTATGATTTTGGTTTTAGTATCGTCTAATTAATAGTTCTAAATATGGTGGTATACTCTTTTCATTTGGGAGAGCAGACAAATGAACCTGAATTTAGTGGGAGTACAGGGAATCAATGCTATTGATACGTTAATTTTAGTTTCAGACCCCCTTTATCCGTATCCGGGAGGAATAAAGGTGTAACAAATAGTCTATTGCTTAACATTAAATAATAGTTATTGTAAACCCTTCAAAGAGAGAACGGTGGTAATTTTTCAGCACTTTCAATATTTATCCAGAATGTATATATCGGAAAGTGTATGTATTTCATATGTATAGCAAACAATAAATGTGGTATAATATATTTATTCAATAGGTACAGTGGGGCAAAAAAGTGGTTCTCCAATTTTTACACAAAAGTTAATGTTTGGAAGTTATAAGAGAAATCTTTTTACTGGGCGTCCAATAAAATTAGGCGCATGACAGCTAAGACGTCATTGAAAATAGAAACAGTAAAAAATAGTGATCTATTACTAGTATTGCCGTTCTATCGATAGTTGACCTCGAAAATCATCGATAGGCCTAGCGAGTAAATTTAGTTAGTTTTTTATTTTATAAACTTTTATTAAAAACTACAGATTCATAAGGAAAACAATATCTGGACGTGTTAACCGTATTTTACGTGCCGAGAGCTATTACACGATCGGGGATCACTATTGGCATGGTGAGAAAGCAGTCTAAGGAGGCTTGGTGCGAGTGGCGCTAAAATCGCATTCCTGTGATCCTGTCATGCGCCTAAGAACATCTTTGGTTGAGTAGTATTTTACTTTGCTTTATTAAAGACCAGTTTTATGACCCATTGTACCTAATCTAACAATTATTCGTTCAGCTTATACTTATGCCAATTAAGTTCAAAAATCATTTTTTTACGTTTCATTTTTAAAATTATGTATTGTCCAGTGCTAAAATAATATTATAAAAATCATGTTAAAATATCTATTATGAGAAAATCTAAACATCATTCCTAGGTTTATAGTTTCTGAGCTGGACTCAGGTTAAGTGTGGTTTATTTGATTAAATACTTGTGAATTATCATTTATTTCGATGATGCCATTTACAGTGCTTCATTATTATAATACGATTTGACGCTTAACATTATAATGCTTTAGTTTTTTGCACTTCAACAGTTCATGTTGAGTTATCACCGAAGAAACTAAGTAGCTTGAACCGTTTCTTCAGAGTAGCTAGGATCAAAGTTTTCTTAAGGTAAATTAATAATGTACAAGTATCGTAAATAAATATTGCCTTAGCAGACATTTGTTTTATGCTAATTTTTAAGTAACAAAATACTCAGATAAACAGTTGCCCAGATGTTAACATAACATTGTATGGTTTTTGAGACACCTTAAAGGATTCAATAATCAAGTAAATCGACGTCTTAATGAAGTGGCATACCTACGATGCATTTGACAATAGTTATTATAAGTTGTAGCCTACCGACGTTTCACTGTTAATATACTGGTCGAAGTTCAGTTCTTACTTGCATGCCATTTTACATTCCTGTAACAAATTGTGAGATTTGTTTTACCTTTCAATGCATTCAATGGTGCGAGACTACGTCAGTTCTGTGTGTTTACATCGTTATAATAGTAAAACTTATGTATAACGATCTTATTGTCTGAACTATTTCTTTTTGCAAAGTACCTAATTTGAATAGCCGATTTATATGTATGTACTTCAATTACTGGAAGTTGATAGTGATTGAATTTAATAAATTCGCTAATTTAAAAATCATACACTGTGTTTTATTTATTTTTTGTAATCCAAAGTCCTTATGTCTATTTAAAACAGCGAAAACATTTCGATAAGCGCTGGAACCATGATTTTTTATCTGAATAGCTGTCGATTGATAGATGCAGGGAGGGTACGCTTTCTGTGATTGGCAAAAATTGAGACCACGCGACCGGCTTGAGTAGCGTCATGTTGCGCGCCCACAACTTCTTGCCTGCACAAACATTATTAGTATCACGGTCACTTGAAGTATTTATAGATTCTTGAATTTCAGACTCGCTAGTATTAGACACCTGCTTCGAATCCTCATGAATCCAGTTACTACTATCAAGTTTTTCAATAGGGTCTGTGATAATTGCACACTTTGGGCGACCCGGAGATATTGCTATTTGCGGTTTACGTAATAATTGCTTATCAAAATCTCCCCCTTCAGGATCAGCGTCAATGCCAGTCACTATTATTTTATTACGTTGACCGAAACGCGAAAGTAAATCATTTCTTTGTGAACCTGTTCCTACTTTTTTAAGTTTCTCATCTACTATGTTAATTTCAGCAGTCGTTTCAATCTTTAGCGCAGTTTCACTCAATGAATCATTTGATTTATGTTCAGTTGATGGTACTTCTGCTAATGTTGGAAGCTTAGATTGGTATGTGGGACTTAATTTGGTATTCCTAGACCTACGACGCCTTTCTCGAGGGGATAGACTCATCCAGTTAATAACATTAGTGTTACTTGTGTCGTGTTTATCGACATGATTTGAAAACCCGTTTATAGTGATCTTTTCATCTAGCCAATTGTTAGATTTATGATAGTTATTCGGGTTCTTGATGGCATTAGGTTTTTTTGGAGCAGGCTCCGTGATTTCGGTCACCGTTGGAAGCGTCGTCGCCATCGATAAGTTTAAACGCGGCACGTAGGTAGCGGGAATCGGTGAAGCTACTCTACAAGTTGTTTTTTTCATGTTAGGTTCTTCACAAAAGTTTTCTAATGAACAAGATGTGGAGCTAGCGCTGTCTTGGCTGGGAATGTTGACCAACTCGAAATGATTATCCGACAACATGCGTTTGTTTCTAAACGAATATATCCAAATCGTGCGTTTGCTTGGATCTGCATCTTGGTCAAAAGTTATTATTTCGCCATCATAAGACATGTCACCGTTCATGTGGTCGGCGGTGTCCTTGCGGTGTATATAATCAATTTCATCTGATGAAGAATCAGAATTAAATTGTTTATTTGTAATTGTAAAACAGTTTGGTTGATGTTTATTCTTATTATCAGGAATATTATTCGGAGAACCGTAATATGTAGAATAAACTATGTCATTTACCACCTCAGCGAATTCATTTTCAAAGTTCACAGAATAATTTTCTTCATAAGAGCTGTTAGAATTTTGCGTATTGCGTCTTTTTTCTCTCGCCCTTTTATTTGCTTTGTAAATTTCAGGTTCAGGCATTGAAAAACGGTCCTTGTCAACATAGTGCCAATACTGTCCAAAATTATAATCATGCTTTTCGGAGGAGACAACTTCACCGTCTTCGTTATCCAGCTCAATGATTTCTACTTGCGTGGTGTCGTTGTCTTGCAACCATAATTGACCCATAACAATGTCTGGCGAGACTGATTCGGAACTATCTCCGTTGAAATGAAAGTCTGCAAAGAATTTATAACTTAGCGTAAAGAGTTAATCATATTGTGACAGTACTTGGGTATACGTGGTTAGTAAATATATTTGCTAAGGACCGCATCAAATAAGGGTTGGGGGTTTACATTAAAAAAAGCTACCCCTATCACCTTAACTAAATTAACTAAGGGTGTACCGGCAACAACGTAGGGCGTCATAACCTCTGCTGAACAATCCACCTCATTTAGAGGGGCTATGTTTAAACCGTGGCAAAATTTGGGAAAACTACCTACCCGCGATCACGCGGCGGACGAGTTCATCCGTGCCCGAAATGTGTTTTTCCCAACGGTTGTCTGTTCTGTAACGACAAGGCTCACCTACTTCCCGCTACTTTAGTTTGGTAATAGGAGAGCTATCATCATCATATATCATCAACCAAGAATCAATTCAATTCAATTCAAATATTTTATTGCGTTCTATAATGTTACAAGGATGTTATAAAGTATGATGTAGACAGTTCATTATAGACCCTGTTCGGGCACAACAATACAATTTCTAGCAGTAGACGGACAGAGAGGATGACGCCATAATTACATAATATTTCAATACAAAAGAACAAATAAACACCTATTATTACTACATACATAATTTACTTACTTTCTAAAATTTACTGTATATTCAATTTATAGATATCGACTAATTTGGTGATAGTTATTAATTTATTTTATATAAAATAACAGCTAATTACATATTTTTATTAGATTATATTATTAAACATTTATATAAATTTGAATTTGAGAAATAAAATAAATTGTAATATTTGTTGTCATTGTATTAATTAATTTGGTTATATATTTTTTAATTTTATTAGATTTTCGTCATTTAGGTATTCATTTATTGTATAGTAGCAATTTTTTAAAAGAATAGATTTTATTGATTTTCCATATTTTATTTTATTTGATTCTTCTTTTATAAATTCCGGTAGTTTATTGTAAATTTTTATAGACATGATTAGTGGGCTTGATGAATGAAGCTTTAGATGGACAGGCGGTAACATTAATTTGTTCTTACGAACACTTCTCAAAGAGTGGTTCGAGGGTAAATTCGATCGCTTTGTATAAAATTCGGGATGTTTTCGGACGAATTTACATATTTCCAAGATATACATACATGGAAGGGGAAGTATGTTAAATTTTCTAAAATATGGTTTGCAACTTTCAGTCTGTTTAGTGTTGGCGAGAATTCTAATTAGCTTTTTTTGCAAGATAAAAAGGCTGGATGCGTCGATGCTATTTCCCCATAGAATAATGCCATAGTTAAGCCACGCGTTTGCATAGGCATAGTAGGTAGTTAGTGCCGCTTCAAGGTCAGTAGTTTTTTTCACCTCGTAAAGTGCATACGCGTAGCTCGATAATTTTGATTTTATTTTTTGGATGTGCGCTTTCCAATTTAGATGTGTATCTATTTCTAAACCGAGTAACGTAAAAGTGCCTACATGTTCTAATTTAGTGCTATTGTGAATGAAATTTATGTTTAGTGCCTGTTTTTGGTATGGGTGGAAAGACATAATTTTAGTTTTATGGAAGTTTATTTCCAAATTATGGTCATCCAACCAGTTTGAGATATTCGAGAGGAGAAGGGTAAGTTTTTCGTTCAATTGGCCATTTTTATTATTGTGACATTGCGCAAGTAGTGAGATGTCATCCGCAAACAAAATACAAGGTTCCTTCATGCTCCTAGGGAGGTCGTTGATGTAAATCAAAAACAGGAGACAGGCCACCACGCTTCCCTGCGGTATAGACGCGTTAATTATTTTACAATCGGAACGGACATTTTTTATTTCTCTCGAAGAACTGTCAAAGTGTTCAACTTCGACATATTGTTCCCTATTTCTGAGGTACGACGCGAACCAATTGTGTGCCTCACCGCGAATACCTACTCCATACAGCTTTTGCAGGAGTATGTTATGCTGGACCTTATCGTAGGCCTTTGTCATGTCTAACAAAACACCGACGGCATATTTTTTTTTATCTAATATTTCACAAATGTTTTGTATTAATTTGTAGACGGCTAAGGAGGTAGAACGGTTTTTCCGAAAACCGTATTGGTTTTCGTTAAAGACATTATATTTCTCACAAAAACTATACACGCGTTTACTCATAGCTTTTTCGTAAATTTTAGAGGCGGTAGGTAGAAGTGAAATTGGCCGGTAATTGTAAGGATCCGCTTTATCGTTTTTCTTATAGATAGGTTTGACAATCGATTTTTTTATAATGCTTGGGAATACACCTTCTTTAAACGATTGGTTAATCAATAAGCAGAGGGGGAGAGCTAGGGTATCCGCGCAGTATCTAAATAAGATAGGTGGTAGTTCATCTATACCACAGCTTCGCTTATTTTTTAGGTTTTTCATAATCTTGTTTACTTCGTTGCAGTCTACCGGGCTGAGGAACATTGTGCGTTCAGTGGGACAGATCACCGGGTGACCCCGGGGCGCGGTGACGTCACCGTGCTCGGCGTCGCCGGCCGGCCGGACAATGCGCTCACCAATCGATGAAAAATATTCATTAAATTGATTAGCCACTGATTTAGGGTCGGTTGTGTAGCCATTTTTTGTTTTTAATTTTATGTTTGATTTACTTTTGTTTCTAATTTTATTCATTCTTTCATGGATAATGTTCCACATAGTTTTAATTTTGTTGTCAGATTTTTTTAATTTGTTTTTATATTGAAGTTTTTTAGCGCAAATTACGGTTTTCTTCAACATTTTTTCGTATTTTTTATAGTGGTCAATTAGTATCTGATTTTTTGATTTTATTGTAAGTAATTTAAGTTGCCTTTTATTCCGACACGATTTTTTTTATTCCTACAGTTAACCAGTCTTTTCTAGTTTTTGTTGTTTGAGTAATTGTTTTAATTTTTGGTATACATTTATTTAGAATTATTTGTAATTTATTGTGAAATGCATTATAATTATTGTCAACATTGTGGTAGGGTTTAATTATGTCACTCCAATCTATCAAACTTAGTTCAGATTTAAACAATTTCAATGACTTTTCGGTATAGCGTCTTATTTTTGAATACCAAATTGTTGGTTTTGTTTCTTGGTATAGGTTTAATTGCATTGTAACTCCGGCATGATTTGTAATCCCTAGGTTCTCAACTTTAGTACAAAATTCTATGTGTTTAAAGTTTGTGAAGATATGATCCAGGCACGTAGACGAAGTTGGTGTAAAGTGTGTAGGTTGTTTTATATGTTGAGCAAAGTTAAATTGTGACATTAGATCCAAGTATTTACTAGATTTTACATTACTTTCTAAAATATTAATATTGAAATCTCCTCCTATAATTATATTTGGTTTGTTATATTTAATGTTAATATATTTTAAAATTAATGTCAATTGTTTATAAAATACGTCTTCCTCCCTTCCATTCCAGTACATTGTAATTAAAATAATATTATGTTTAGTTAAATAAGTTGCACAAACTTCCAACACGTATTCTACAGACATGTTCGCAATATCACTCAATTCAAGACAGTCGATGGGTTCTTGAAGCAAAATGCATACACCGCCACCCATGCGATGTTTACGGCAATAAGACGAAGCTATTTTGAAGCCCGTGATTTTCAGCATTTTTAGTTTCTCATAATTTAACCACGATTCTGAGATACATATAGCTTTGTAGTTAGGACATTGGTCTATAAAAGCTTCTAAAATATGTTTTTTGTTATGTAGGCTTTGAAAATTTTGGAAAAGAATTTTAAACTGTTGTTCTGGGGTTTCGAAAGGAATAGTTTTTATCTTTATTCAAGTTCCTTTCTGTATAGTGATGTGAGTGATGTGAGTATTGGTCCGTATTTCTACGCTCTGATGTTGTTTGGGGGGAAACCGGTTTCAGATGGTTGTCTTTCATAACTTCGCCCGTACGATCAGTGGGTTTTTCGTTAATGTACAGCTTATTATTTCTTATAACAGCATAGTAGCCTTTTTTTCGTGCCGCTAACATTTGTTCCCGTATTTTTTGTCTTTCCATTCTCGCTGTTTTGTCTAGATATTCAGTTACTGATAACCCTGTTCCACTAAAGTATTTGTTATTATTTAGTATATATTTGGCCATTCTTTTACTTATAAGCTCGATTTCAAGTGGGCGATGTATGCTTCTGTTTTTGCCAATCCGATGAAATTCTTCAATATATCCAACTAAGTCGACATTTAGGGTATCCCGAAATACTGCTATTATTTTATCATGCAGGTCACACTCCGATTCCCTGAAAAACTCTGGTAAACCATGCAGGACAATTTTTTTATTATTGCATTCTGGGTAATAATTACTACTAGGCGTCGTAGAAGTAATTTTTGTACATAATTCAATCATTTCCTTTTTTAAAATGTCAGTTTCCTTTTTAAGCAATTCAATTTTATTATTTAATTGTTCAACTTCTTTTTTTCTTAATTTGTCTTGTTCTTTTATAATGTTTGTTTCCTGGTAAAGTTCGCCTCTCAATTCGTTTATTGCTTTTATAATTTCTGTTTGAATCGTCGTTTGAATTTGAGAAATGATGTTGTGGTTGTTTTCTTTCAGCTTCTGTGTAATTACCTCGCTTACAGTCTGTATTGTAGCATTTAACAACGTTTCGGCATTACCCATCTGCTTTTCCGTCCCATCCTCATTCGCTGTGTCGCCCAGTATGCTGTCAAAACACGACGTATCCATAGTTCGGTTTGATATGTGTCTTCTTATCGTTACGTTGCTACTACTCTCATGTGAGGGGGACTGATCAACAGTTAAGTCATTTTCCCTGATTCTTACTGGTGTGTTTGCGTTCCCTGTCTTAGGCAGTTTGCAATAGCATGCTTGACATTTCCAATTTTTCCTGTGGTCTGGCGTCATGGTGTTATAGAAGCGCTGGCTAGAAACGTTTGCGCATTCCAAATCATACGAGTCATTACATTTCGCACAAGTCAGGTACTCCCTTTTTGGTAATGCTCGAAAACATCCCGCACAAGACGACATATTAGCGCCCTCTAGCTGTTTGCAGAGTTACCTTTCGCTACAATATGGTCCTATTTATCAAATGCAGATCAATAGCACTTGCTTTGGATCGACAGCAGATTAGTCTCGTCGTCAATAGGTGGCGTTGACGATCCTAGTATTTGTGATGTTTTTGTTTCTTTGTTGTAGTAGTTTTAATATTAATTGATATTATTATTAGTATTAATAAGTGTTGATCGACCAAGATTTGTACTACAATAATACTTTTTTTGATTATTTATCACACACCGAATTCACCGAGTTTTTGACTAAATTTTAGTTCGAGGGTATCAACATACAGTTTTTCACTTGGAGAATCCTGGTTCACAAATCACTGTATAATTTTGTTTTCGCTGTGGCTTCTGTTACTAAAACACTTGTGCACATAACTTGTTGATAAAACTATTAGAAATTATACGAATTATTTGGAAAACTGTACTTATTGATTTTATTTACAATTATTTTGTCGACACTGATGTTAACGTTGCGCGGTGGCGCCCTCCTTCAAACACTGTTTATAACCTAAACATCATTTAGGTACTTTAGAGCAAGTTAAAAAAGTGTTTACCGTTAACGGTACAATTATTATTCGTATTCTGATACGTATTCCACCTTCTCATTTTGTTTTCAATAACTTTGGTAAGAAGCAAGTTTCCAGTATTAAAATGTACTCTGTGGAAGCAAGCTTTTACTGAAATTATTTCAATATTGTTACTTTGTACGCAGGTAAATAAACATGCTATGTGTATTGTCATGTGTCAATTAAACAATCAATAAACAATAATTTATTAAATCAAAGAAGTTCGGTTATTAAATTATACCAACGAGTACCTAGTGTGTAATACTTTGAGTTGTAATGCTCTAAAGTGTAATATCAATTGCAATGAAGATGAAGGAAGAATATTGTCACATCATGTTATATTAAAATTGATGTAAATGCAAATAAGCTAGAATAAAACTCAGCTCAGTTCACAAACATTCCATCACTTAGGTATCACAATATATTTAATATTTAAGTACTTACAACATTGTGTTTCATCAATTCAAATCAGCCCCATGTATAAAATGTCCCTTTAAAACTGCAAAATCGAGGTATGAATAGTGCAAAAGGTCGGGAAGCAATTTAGTCCTGTTAAAAGGCGTCTTGGTGCGGTAGTGCGCTTTGGAAACAAAGTGTAAATGGATTGATTGCGTCAATCCCGTCACAAAGGGAGGCAAATTGCATTAAAAGCGCGGCGCGGGCCATTTGGGAAGCACTTACTCCATTAGACGCGTCCAAATAACGTTACCTTAGTGTGTTGCGAATATACGCGGCATAATGGACAAAGCTAACTTTACTATGATACAGCGCAGTTCATGCTTGTAGGGAATTTAGTAAACTAGGCAAGGAAAGGTTATTATAATTAATAAACTTTTTCTGGTTCTCTATTGAATCAAACAAGAAATACCTACACCTATGTTATCTTTTTGACCTTCTTTTAGTTTTGAATACTTTTAGTGCTTTTAGTTACCTATTTAAATAGAAACCTATACCTACTAAGATATTAACTTTATTTAGGTGCTATGCGATGACTCGCTATTAGTTTGTAGGTACCTACATGTTTATATGGGCTAAAACCAACTCGTAATAACTTTGGCGTTGATAAAATTAAGTCTATGATAAAATCTTAACTTCAAACTTTTTTTCACAAACAAGACAAAGTTTTTCTGCACTATACAGTAGTAGGCAATGATATTAGGTATATTAAATATCGCTAGGTGAATAATTGTTTAACAAGACAAAACCAGCTAATACATCATGTTAACATGTGTGTCGAAAGAAACATCTAAATGAAGTCAGAAATGTCTGACGACCATTTAGATCAGCGGTAGTTAACGCTGCTTCTGAGCCATGGGTCGCGGGTTCGATCCCCGCACAGTAAAATATTTGTGTGCATGAACATGTCTGTTTGTACTGGTCTGGGTGTTTTCTATGTATTATAAGTATGTATTTACAAAAAAAAGTATATAAGTAAGTTTATCGGTTGTCTAGTACCTACCCCATACGACAGGGTACTTAATAGTACCTTAATTTGGGACTAGATGGCTCAGTGTGGCCCAGTGAGGCATGTCTTATTAAAATATCATCATTTATGAAAAAAATATTTTATTAAATTAAGAACCTCAAAATTTTTGTTTGAATGAAAATATAAAAAAAAATTTAAGGTGGTTCCGGCTTGTTATAGATACCATATACCTGATATCCTGTAGATAGGTCTGGGTTAGTGTTTGTGTCGATATAATGATTTTAACTGATTTTATTTGTAGTCGGCTAAAACGGCTGACTAGTCGGCCCGTTTTTTGCTCGTATTAATATACCGAAAAATTGATGAAATTTAAATCTTTACTGTTATTATTTTTTATTAGAAATACAAAATCAATTTAACAATGTACTTTCAGTGCAACTTAGAACAGGTTAGGAAATTAGGTACCATTCGTTCGATACATTAACTAATTGAGCTTAGATCCAGACATTAAACAAGTAACAAAAAAAAGAAACTCAATAAATTGGCTATAATTAAGCTTACAACTTACATATCGGAGCACTTCTCTTAACTTAATAACCTTGAATTAGAACTTAGTATACAGATATAAAAAAAAATAAAAAAATTCTTAATGAGACAACAAAAAGTTAAAATAAATAAAATTTTTACTACACTACAAACGAAGAATTAAGATGACAATCAGATCAAAGAAGGCACTTATCATAAAAAATTGCAATACAGTGTGGTTAGAGCATGTTACTCTAATAATATAACATAAAGCAATAATCGGCTTGGCCGACCAGTCGGCCGACTAGTCGGCCAAAGTGATATTCGGCCCATCTTTAATTATACCTAATCATAGAGAAAAATAAAAAACTTAATCTATAATAAACGTAGTGATTACTTGCTCAGTGATCTATAAACTTGTAAACAAATCTATTTTTAGGGTGGTGGGATCTACCTCTAATGGTCAACCCTGGGCAACGGCATCTTTGGTTTTCTAACCAATGATGACGGCTAACAGATCCCTCTGCGGTGGTAGGCTTCGTTAGAGGCTGCCTAGGCTACCACCCTCCTGCCGGAGAACAGCGCCAAACAGTTTTCTGCGTTCCGCTGTTGTGTGGGGAACCAGAGTTACTTTCTGGGAAACCTCACTCCATCTTAGGCTTCTTCTTAACCGTAGAATTAAGTATGTAGTTAAGAGCAAGCCCTATGATTACAAAAAAAATGTTCTATAGATAAATCCTTTTTACATAAAAATGCTTACAATGTTGCATTGTGCCTGTTAATGTAAATACGCACCAACTTTTTCTGGAAAGTGGTTAGGTACGTACATAATTATTTATGGCAATAAAGTAATGTTTCTTCAAATAAACATCACAATGTTATGAGTTATGAGTCTGTTTTCTAAGCAAATAAATTCTGGTGTGAATCGAAACAACAATTCCCTGAATAAAAATTTGTTTTTTTCCGATGTTGGAGTTACATAACGAAAAACATGACTCACAGCATAAAAAACACTTGAATAATATAAATTCGTCGACACAAACAATGTCTTGGAGGCTCAATTGCGTAGGTATGAACAATCTCCCGGTATTCCGCATAGGTTCAAGTTCCACCAAAAAAAGTAGAAAGTAAAAAAAAAAGTGTACCTACTAAACACATCATAACGCTCTATGTTTTAATTGTACAGTGTAAGTAAACCTTTCCTGAGGGATTTCGCATCGATATCTAACTAGCGACTGCTAATGAAACTTCGGACTTCTGAACGTACCGTTTATGTAGGTTCCTACTGCGAAGTTTTACCACCAGTTTTACGCCGATCAAAGTCAACCTAAACAGGCTACCTATCGCCATAGGTAGTTCACAAAGCTAACCGCTACACCAAGTTCTACAAAAGCGACGTTCGCGCCCCGCGGCCTCCCTCAAAGGTAATTAATCACATCACACCGCGCCTGAGTGGTCCACTCATCGCGACTAATTCGAAAATTAGCGACAAAGCGGGCTTTCATTCGCGCCATTGCGAATTTGCGACGGTGTTTCATCTCTCTATTTCACTTAATTTATGCTCACTTCATTATGTATGCCCGTTCGATTAATGCCTCCGATGATACGTAATTTCTTTCAACGGCTGACGTTGCGTTTTATAATTAGATATTGCTGCTATCGGATGGATTTGATGTCGAGTCTCATGCCATTAAGTTATCATGAAGGAATGTTCAAAATCAAGCAGATAAATCTTAGCGACACAATTCAGAATGCATTTTCTGGCATTTTCATTTCAACAATACAGGAACACAGGATTTAAGTGTCTGGTTAAGGTCTGGTTACGTAAGCTACAAATATTTTTACACGTGAAAAATCAATGCAAACTACGTAAAGTGCTAATGGCTTTCCTGTTGCTCATGCTTTTAAGATAAACTATGAATTAAAAAGATGACACTGTTTTTGTTTCCGTGAATTAACGACTCTTATAATTGGTGTTTGCGTTTGCATTCCTTTTCTACACAATGGTGGTCACGCATAAATTACATAAAAAGCAAAGATAACGCGTTTGTCGCGGAAGCGGGTTTGTTTGGCGCACAACTATCCATTAGCAGACCCTGAGAAGCGTTCAAAACAAAATGGCCGCGCTCACAACATGTAATTAGAATTTACTTTTATCTATCAAAATATATTTAATTGGTTTTACGAGTTGAAAAAAATGTGTAGTATGTTATTACGCTACGAAGCTGTATATTTGCTTAATGGAAGAGTGTCCGAGATAAAAGCTTGCGCTATCGGCGGATCTGACGTAATTAGAGGGGCGGCGGTCTTCCTTGCCCGCCACTTAAAGCTACACCGCCTTACACGACATCATCTCATTATGTATAGCGTGAATGAGCCGAGTAATAGCGGCCTGTAAATATTTACACCGGCCGGTGTACGTATAAATTAAATTGCTTTTACAGTCGAATCAATGCGTGCTCCGTTACAATTTAACGATGATTGCGCTGGATATCCCATCTGAATTGCGGCCATGGGGCGTCTAGGCAAGCATTAGCTTTTGATTTGATATTGTGCTACTCGACCAAATGTAGTTAGCTATTCGTACAGACATTGATCTGAATAAAATCTGAACGTTCAGGTTAGGTATATTGATATACTAACTTTATATAACACTTTACACCTAACAAAGGTAAAGGTTCCATATTTTTGCTGCCAACAATTTTGCAGCAAGTAGTAAGCAAGATATGTTGATAGTAAAAATTATTTTGTCCGCCTTAATAGTATACCTAAAGTATTTTGTTTTTGTAAGTTAGCAATGAATGAACTTACAACATACCTGAGTTAAAGTCCCTGGGGCATAAGAGTTTATCACTCAGCTAGCTAATTTTAATCCTAAACAAAAGGCCTGACGAAAGTATATCTAATAATTTTTAACCGGTCTTTTTTTTAGGAAATTACAAGGTAGTCCTAATATTATTCTTCAAAGAGTTGAAATTGTGTATGGAGAATTAAAAGTTTCTTAATTAATAACAGAGAATTTATATGAAATCTTCGTGGAGCTCAAATAATCGGAAACAAGATATAAATTAGACGACCATTTGAATCAGCGGTAGTAAACGCTGCTTCTGAGCCATGGGTTGCGGGTTCGATCCCCGCACAGTACAAATATTTGTGTGCATGAACATGTCTGTTTGTACTGGTCTGGGTGTTTTCTATGTATTATAAGTATGTATTTACAAAAAAAAAGAAAGTATATAAGTAAGTTTATCGGTTGTCTAGTACCCCATACGACAGGGTACTTAATAGTAGCTTAATTTGGGACTAGATGGCTCTGTGTGGCCCAGTGAGGTATGTCTTAAATATTTATTTATTTATTTATAAATGGGAAAGCAACGACGGATTTACGGGTACGGGACGGAGCGCTAGCAGTACTTACCTAAATACAAGTTCTAACATTTTTTTACAATAATTATATCTACCTAACTAAGTAGACCTTGTACTACGAACACATAATTAATAAAGTATATATAAATAACTATAGGCGTATAAATATATACAATTTACTACCTGTGTTGACATATTATGCTCGTCCTAAGCACACAAACAGTTTGGCCGCTCGCGGAATTCAAACCCGCGATTGTGTAAGTAACTCTAGATTTACGATTTTTTATTACGATATTTCATTTTATTTTAACTTTCGTTTCGACTTCTCTACAGAGTCACGGTAGAGTCAAAGCTGCAAAATTGTGTAACCGTCGGATAAGTAAAAAAAAAAAAAAGTTGTGCGTGTACTAGTGTACACACGTAAGAAGTGAAACTTCTTTATGGCCTTATTTTTCGAAAAATGATCTACATGCAACTTTCCAGAAATTGGTTAAATTAGTTAAATTGGTTAAATTGGTTAAAGTGGTTAAATTGGTTAAATTGGTTAAATTGGTTAAATTGGTTAAATTGGTTACATTGGTTAAATTGGTTAAATTGGTTACATTGGTTAAATTGGTTAAATTGGTTAAATTGGTTAAATTGGTTAAATTGGTTAAATTGGTTAAATTGGTTAAATTGGTTAAGTTGGTTAAGTTGGTTAAGTTGGTTAAGTTGGTTAAGTTGGTTAAGTTGGTTAAGTTGGTTAAATTGGTTAAATTGGTTAAATTGGTTAAATTGGTTACATTGGTTAAATTGGTTAAATTGGTTATATTGGTTAAATTGGTTAAATTGGTTAAGTTGGTTAAGTTGGTTAAGTTGGTTAAGTTGGTTAAGTTGGTTAAGTTGGTTAAGTTGGTTAAGTTGGTTAAGTTGGTTAAGTTGGTTAAGTTGGTTAAGTTGGTTAAATTGGTTAAATTGGTTAAATTGGTTAAATTGGTTAAATTGGTTAAATTGGTTAAATTGGTTAAATTGGTTAAATATTATTTCACTTTACCTTTTTGCTATCGTCTGAACCAACCGTGGTAGGGGCAAGAAAAAGATGGCGCGTAACCGAAAAATGTGACGAAAATTTGACGCAACTTTCCAGAAATTGGTTAAATTAGTTAAATTGGTTAAATTGGTTAAATTGGTTAAATTGGTTAAATTGGTTACATTGGTTAAATTGGTTAAATTGGTTAAATTGGTTACATTGGTTAAATTGGTTAAATTGGTTAAATTGGTTAAGTTGGTTAAGTTGGTTAAGTTGGTTAGAAAAAGATGGCGCGTAACCGAAAAATGTGACGAAAATTTGACGCAAAACGTGACGGTAAATTTTTTCCAACGCCGATAAAGAAGTTTCACTTCAAAAATAATAGAAAACAGCACACTCAGGCACGGTAGAAAGAGTGGGAGATACTAGTTCCTCTCCCTTCCCCTCGATCTTACGCTTTTTCGATCAGCATCACGTGACCCTGACGCGAGTTTGGAAGTTTTTACCCATCCAAAAAAAGTGCTCAGCGCCGCTAAAGAAGTTTTCACTTCAAAAATCTCTAATCGTAATAGACGCGAGTTATATTCATAAATTTCAATTGAATGTAATAGTGTCCGTGTAAATTCAAGAAACCAATACCTAATGATGAATTTAAAATTTAAATGCGTCATACTAAATTACAGTGTGGCGAAGCATACTGGCAGCTCACTCAACTTCCCCGTTCTATTTTATAATAATATTGCTTTTAGTAAAATTACCCTATAAATATTCAGTAAGAAAGCAAAAACACTTAATGACCCGTTATCGGTGGACGCTAATTGCGAAAAGCCTGCATATACCTTCTACGTAACGGTCAAAGTTGCATATTAGTTTTTAAATAATTACCAGTTGCCACGTGACGTTGCTTTAATATTTTCAGTTCTTGGACTTATTAACTCTTACTTCAATTTCAGAACTGAAACATCATAGTTGTTAGATAATTAGAAATTACAGTTAATAATTGCGACTTCTTTTTTTCTAAGTATTTGTAACTAAGAGTGCTCTTCTCAAAATTATAGCATTTCTTTTTAACTCAAAATTATAGCATTTCTTTTCAAGTATTAAAAAACAAACATAGTATCTATTTACTCCGAAACACTATTTTACTTGCAAATCGTCTTAAATGAGTCTAAAATTGTAAATTAATGTTCAGTGCTTGCACTTATTTGGCTGTATACCAAGTGCCGAAAATAAACAACCAAAAATAAACAATACAATGTTTTATTTTCACTATGCAAATGGTTTATTTTAATCTTATCTGGTAATCTTCGCAGAACAATATTTTCCCCCGATTGTGTGACTGTGAAAGATGTGTATCGCAGGCGTGCGTGTTGCGAGCAAACAGCCAAACCGCGCCGTCTGCACTCTACTAAAACTCTATTTCTAGTTTGCAGTTGCTGGCAACCTTTTTAATATTAATATAATTTAATAACTTGCCATAAATTACAACAAACAACGGAACATTGGCACAGTGTGTATCGCATGGTGACGCAATGACGTGGTGTTTCAGTTTTGACGTAGCATGCCCAAATCTTACTTGCTATTACTTATACATATCTACGTATGTACCTATAAGTAAGATATATAGATAAGATTTAGGTACAAAAGTACTTAGTTCAATGAAATTAGAACATAATATTATGTAATAGATTCCAAAACGGAATAGGGACTGTTTCTTTGTACATTACTTAACTGAATCTGAAATGCAATCTGCTTCCAATCAAGCAATTTGGTTTTAATCTCTTGTCTAAATATGCAAAAATAAATGTTGGTATATATTATATATACCAACATTTATTTTTGCATATTTAGACAAACAAAGGACAATTATTGTCCTCAATGCATTCTTAAACCATTTGTATTGGATCGCCTACTCACCGATAGGACTGTTATTGTAACTTAACGAGAAAAATAATTATATTAATCACTAGTAAAAACTCTACATTTCAAAAGAAGTTCAAAATACTCCTTGATTTAGTTTTTTTAAGTTGCCTTTATTATAAACAATTACATCTGTCGGTAAGACACTTTACGTCGAGGACTCCGCTCTAAAACATATCCTGTGATACTCTGCCACTTACAAACATTTTTTACAACGTAATTGACCAAATGTTTCGAACAACCGAATATTATGGCGTAAATGGAAAGAATGATTGGACACTTTTGTTGAACAAATGTTTTTTGGAAACGCCGGCGTGGAGTCTGTTACCCAACGCTAACACACGCCACTCAGCCCCGGTGGCTAATTCACACGTTTTCACACAAATTACTATTTAATCTCACACTTTCTATAATAACCCAAATGTGGAAGTGAACTTTTAATTTTATTTCCACGTTTTTGAGTTGTGAAAGGAAATCACAACGATTTTACTCAAAATTGACATAGTTTTAAAATAAATTGACTCGCTGTCACGTTATGTATCTAAAGGCATCGATGTCGTAAATGTGCGTTGAAAACGACGCAATAAGCTGAAGTTTACTGTCTTTGCAATGACAATATTTAGCTAAAATCATTTTATTTCAATTATAAAGCTTAAAATATTCACACCAACAACCTGTTATCCAGACAGTCAAATTGCACGTCAAAACTGTTGAAGATAACCAATTCATACTTAGATGATTCACTTAACACGTCGTGTGAATATTTTTTGTGAACGGAACACAAGAAAACATGTCAATCTTAGAATGTTAGATATCGAGCACTCGTAAAATCGGCGAGTTTAAAAGATTCTGTGTGTTTTTTGCGTGTTGAGTGTCAATTATTTCATCAGAGATCTATAGGCGCCGGCGCAGCCGATCGATGCTATCGAAGCGTTTACACGTCAGCATTATTAGTTAAGCCCCGGACTTAGGTCAGTTTTGTTTTTGACGTTTTTTTTACTCTAATAGTATTAGGTTAAAACAACATTATGATATTTTATTGTTACGAATTAGAAGGTATGATTCTGATGCCGACATCGGCAGGCATCAGTGGGTAACTAGAGATAAAACAAACGATAATCGTCAGATACGAAAATACGGATGCTAATTCGAATTGACAACCATATTCTTTAAATATGAATTCAAATTACACAAGTTTTAGCGTTTTTTGTCTATAGCTAGCTAACGAAGACTTGATAGTACCGAATCTTAGACGCGCAGAAATAATTGAAGACTTTAATTTATAGTAGATACCAGACGTTGTGCCTTCAATTAGTCAAAGTAGTTATATTTTTATAATCATCCGGAAGTAAAATTCCTTGAATAAAAATATTTTTTCGAATGCCTGAGGTTATACTCGAACCCACATCCTTCCACTTACTAGGAGACTGCTCTAACTATTTAATTTATTTTATTTTATTTTATTTGGAATACATTACAGTATTTTTAAGACTACAAATAACACTTATTTTACGACTGGATACCAATTACATGTTTTCACTTATAAAATTCAAGAAAGCTTGTTTTAAATTAAATTCAACTAAGTATAAATTACAATATAAAGAAAAGACGACCTTATTGAGTTAACACAGATATTTAAAGTGACGATGAATTTATTTACGGCTTTTCGCTGTAGGCTAGCGGAATTTCATGAATATTTTCAGTTAGTCTTAAGAAAATACGGTTCATTTATTTAGCGATTAGTGCACATTTGAAAAATTAAAAAATAACTTTTAGTGTGTCTAAGTAATTATCGTCACCTTTTAGTTCCTACAGCAGCATTAATGCTCTAACGGCCGGTCCTAATAACCTATCTATCTTCAGTTTTGGCATATTGAAGATAGAAAACAACTTCTGTCTTTGTTTCTCTGGACGGCAAAATCAGAGACAGAAGATGTTTTCTATCTCCGATATGCAAAAACTGAAGATAGATAGATTATTGGGACCGGCCGTAAGAGTTCTAAACAATACAGTTTAATAATTTTTCTTTGCATTGATCTAAAAATCAACTCACAGGTTATGACAATGAAACACTCATAACACAGATAATGTTGTAATCCTAGTAGGTATGTGACCTGTTGTGATTTTGTAGTTTATGAATTACATATTAGGCTCTGAATTTTGATTTAACTTTTAATTTTGCAACCATTGCAAAGTATCGATCAGGTTGTCCATATTTTGTGTCACACCGACTGACAATCGACCAATGCAACACACCGTATAACACAAAATTTGGACAACTTGATCGGGACTACTTATACGTCGTTAAAATATCTAATTGACCGACATGTTCTCTCAGTGACCATAATTCACAACATAAAAATAAATAAAAATCTCCGCATAAAACAAAGGACCGCATTATAAACAATATTAGACAAACAGTATTATTATTAGTATGCTTAAATCCGTCTAGGAATCATCATTCTTTGAAGCAGAACCGAAAACCGGCGCGGCGCCTATGATTAAAGACAGCGCTGATTGCAGGCCTGTTAATGCACGGTGCTGCACTTTACTACTTCTATTGACGTCTATACGTCCCCTATTGAAGAAATACAAAAAAAAGTATTTATCCATTTCCGACTTTGTTGATGAAACAGGATATAACAAGCGTTTGTCTTTGAGAACAATACAAGGTCATATAAATTATGTTGATTTACGTGCATCATTATTGTTTGGGTGACTACGTTGTCCCCCGTGGCTCTTCAATACAGCATAGTATAGTAAATCCTAGAGTTATTTGATTCGGGATTTATACCATGTACCTAATTTATTATGAATTTCCGATATTTCGGCACTGTTGCAAGCGCCATGATCACGGGAGAGATAAATCAGTATATTAGTAAAGCCTAGGTCATTATTTTAGTATTACAGTCCCGCAGTGTTGCCATCAATCGAACAAACCTAATGAAACAAAAACTTTGACTATTGCATTGGTCGGTTGTAGGTGTCACATGTGGCAAATTGTAAAACGCACGGGAGGCGAGACTTTTAATTAGCAAACGATGAAACGACTGCGAACCAGCGTGCTGTGTCGGTTATTCATCAGTTGATCAATGTAGGCTGATGCTTTCATATAAAAAAGTATATCAATAAAAGCTGTTTGAATGTCTTCGAGTGTCGCGCAGTGCGCTACAACTCCAAGACATTACGAAGCGATAAATATTCGTAGCGTCGTAGCATGTGAACTCTGAATGTACGAGTATTTTAACGTCAAACTTAGAAAAATACATATATATTTATTATAATTTAGGCTAAAGGAAGGTACAATGTAGAGATCATATAATCTGATTATTGTAACAAAATAATAGTCTCAAAATATTATCTTGAAAGAAACAAATTAAAGCACTTAGAAATAATGATAACATTATATTGTTTAGTACTCAGTTTGTGATCTGCCAGTAGGTACACATATAATAAATAAATAAATACATCATAATATAAGATTATATTATAATCTGTTTTGATACAAGCTTAAATAATGAATAAACATCAAGATGTTTATTCATTATTTAATCTTTTTTTCGTCGATTAAAGTTTAATATAGAAGTATTTTTAACCTAGTTAAATGCTTTATTACATGTATGAAGGTGTTATTATCACAAGTATAGCCTTCATTTAAAATTTAAATATCGATATAAGTAAAGCCATTATTTAAAAAGAGCGCAAAAAAAGTTAAATACATACCTACGTCAGATTTAGAACATAATTTTTTTCTCGTTTGAAATATACTCCTTAGCATTACAAAAAGGTTTTTATCATCACAATAAAAAGGATTAACAGAAAAACTAGCTGTCATCAATTAAAACAGTTTCCTTTGATATCAATCAAATAGAAATCGGCGGGCATTGTTGGCGGCAAGTAATTGAAACGATGCGTCGGCGCGGGCACTCTGCCGCTTTACAAATATAAAACAATCATTTGGACACATCAAAGAGCGGCGAGGTTTTAACGCAACGCGTGTGAGTGCCACAATTTATAAAAGGCTGCGGGTTAAGGGTTTGGAATGGGACCTGAGGCCTTACTCCGCATCCAATGACCGTAAATTCGAATCCATCTGTCCTTATCACTCATACCTATGTCAAGTATCTGAAAGAGAAATATATCCGTAAATACGAGCTTCGTGTTGCAGAGTGAAGCATCTGCATCGTACAAGTTCTTCAATAGTTTATATTTTTTAACCGATTCGCTGTCCCTAGGATAGGCTATGAAACAAAAATATAGTGAACCCGTTAATAAAGCTCCTGATTAATCGAGAAAAAGTTTGGACAGATTATTCTCAAAATATATATATTTTTTTAATAATACGCAACTGTAACGATCAAGGGAATAAAAATTGCTTGAAAAATATTTTCTTTTCTATGTCCTTAATTTTAGCTTAACTTTGTATTTATATTTTTTCAAATATCAAAAAGACAGCAAAAGCATTGCATACTGTAATTGTTGTAATAGGTTTTTACTTTTCAATTAGGTTTTTTAAAAATAACTGTATTGTTGCTCAACTTTGACAAAAGCTACCCAACTATTTATACTACTATCAGACTTGAATTTGGGTGTATAAAAGTATAACACCAAATCAGTGTTTTGCATATAAGAAAGTATTGCCAATATATTTAATATAAACCTTTTCTTGCTTTATTTGAATATTTTAAAGTAATCTGAAATATAACAAAACAATATTAATAACATATTATTGGTTGATCTCATCACTAAGCTCCTGCGACTTGACCCGACACTTGGCTCGCGCCTCGTCATCGCGCGGCGCCTTTCAATCCACATTTCAAACGTTTGGATACTCCCCCACAATGGCCCAGGCACAAAGCCGCGTTTGCCGCCTCGTTATGTAAAATCGGCCAAACAATGCTGCGGTATCGCTTTCGGTAAGAACTCAATCGACTCAAATTAACAATAGCCCTCGAAAACAACGCTGACAACCGTTTTACACGGACCCCGCGGTCCTAGCACATTTCACTGCAACAGAGATCTGTTGTAACGGATAGTTATGTAACAATGTGTAAATAAAGAGTTGAGATTGCGGCCGCCATGTTGTGAAAACAAAGACACGCGCCAATCAACGCGAGCGGGCGGAGTGGAAATGTCGCTCAAGCAGTTTCTGAATGAATAATGATAGAACTTATGTCGAAATCGACGAACCAAAATTGGTTTGTTCTAACGTTTTTGTGTCGAACAATATTTCAATGTTTTTTGATATTTGAATCTTTAACTTAACCATTTGTCAATTGATAATACGATTCTTTGAATAATAATTTTACCCGACTACGACAAAGCCAACAGGAAGGGTAATGAGTTCAGCAGTCTATGTATATTTGAATGTCGGTATTTATGTGGGTTCTACATTTGCGGCTAAACTACTGAGCCGATTTTGGTGAATGAGGTATCAATTGATTCCTTATTACAATCCAGGTAACATAGACTACCTTATGTTAAAAAGCAACATGGTGAATGCTACGACTATATATGGGTAACATAAAAAAAAAATAGCAGTCATAACGAATGGGATATCAAATAAAATGAGACAAAATTCTGAGCACAAATATGTTTAAATATACAGCAAATATTCAGGCTGACTTAGCATTCATTGCATTTTTGTAGCCGGTTTACAGTTTATTAAACTACTTACTTATTTGTTACGTACACCTACTCCAACATCAGTCGACATAAAAAAAATCTTAGTAGTTCAGTGGTCGAAGCTGTCAGTCATCCGTTATACGGATTGTTGTGGGTTCGAGTCCCACGTAAGACTGTCTAACTTTTTTAGTGTACCCATAAATTAAAAAACAAACTATATAATTATAATTTAATTACTGATATATGAACATGGTTATTGCTTAAAGAGAAAGACATCACAATGACAATGTAAGTACTGAACTTAAAACAGCTTTTAGAATATCAGTGTGTTCTATATCTTATGATGACGTTTAGTTAATCGCTTTCTATTCTCATATGCTTCACGTTACTCTGTTTATAGGAAAAGTAATATTTCCCTAAGCTCCGTTGAATTAATTAAAACTGCTTACAATCAGTGACTCGCTTAGTTTTAGGGTTCCGTACCCAAAGGGTAAAAACGGGACCCTATTACTAAGACTTCGCTGTCTGTCCGTCTGTCCGTCGCTCTGTCACCAGGCTGTATCTCAAGAGTCGCGTAAGCTAGACAGTTGAAATTATTACAAATTATGTATTTCTGTTATCGCAATAACAACAAATACTAAAAACAAAATAAAATAAATATTTAAGTGGGGCTACCATACAACAAACCCGTTTTTTTGGCCGTTTTGGTACGGAACCCTTCTTGCGCGAGTCTTGGCCGGTTTTTTTCAAGTTTTTTGTTACATAGCTCTATCGCAAAGCGAATCGTCCCATTCATAGTACAGTCCGCGTCAAAAATAAACCGATATACGGGCTTATTACAAACGGTGTCATTCGAAACATTAAAACGTAAAATACCAGAAGTGTGTGTAGATAATTTTCACGCCAACTTTTATTGGACTATTTTTGCGGTAAGTATAGTTCTGTTATAAGATTAAGAGTGATTGTCCTCAGCCCTTTAACCCGACTATACAATTTTATTGACTTAGTTGGACCTTAGTTTAGCAACTAATTAATTACCTTAGTTGTTAGAATAATTTGAAATCAAGCGGTGACATTGATTATACGAGTATACATGATATATACATTAAGTATTAGAATGTTTTCATGAAATATTTGCAAATGAAAGAAATCGCGGCACAAGTGTTGTGAGATTTCAGTTACCCAACAAGATTGGTTTCTTTAACTGTTAAAGATTGCGGAAATATAACAGCGTACACACTTATCTGGAAAAATCGATCACGAATATAATAGGTACTCCGATTCAATTGAACTCCTAATTGCTAGTAAAAACTCAAAAGTTAACTTACTTATATAGATAGTCGTTTACAGTTTCAGGGTTAATCGTTGTCATATTCATTTGGATTGGTGGGGGGTTTGTGTTTTGATTTCTTCGGATACAATTTTTATATCGAACACAACCATTCATTTGTTCATTATGCTTGACATTGGTCAGATTATATTACCGGGCCAAGAGCCTTGGTTTCCTCCCCGGGTCGGGCAACGACATTTTCAAATTTTCAAACATTGCTCGGGTTTGTGATCACCTCACATTTGACCAGCGTGGTCATTATGCCTGTACCCATCATTGCTGTGGTACTTTGAATTCACTGAATGAGGCTTTTGCCTTTCAGTGGGATGCTTAAAGACTGTTACTTTACCAAATTTGAGGTTAACAGACAAGAAATATGCGCAATAATATCTCTCTTCTTTAGTTCAAATATTTTCAAAGCGCTCGAGTCACAGCATTTTCTCGGCGCACGAAACTAGTAGCTAGTACCAACCGATCTCTCGAGGCTCAGTAATGGCAGCGCACGTACCCCCCCGTATTAGGTTAGCGCTGCAGCCCGCGGCGGCGTGTTTGTGCGGCGGCATATAGAGCCGGGCCGGAATACATTACGCCTGTTTTTTGAGGTTTCGCTGCGAAATGATACCGAGTTTGGATACACTTGCCTTTGACGAGAGCAACTAAAGCAGTGTAAATAATAAATAAATGGGGACAACATCACATACTTAATGCTCCGATCCCAAGTATTTTTTTACAACCTAAAAAAAATTTTTAAATTCTTTTTCTACATTGACCCGTCCGGGGGTCGAACCCGGAACCTAGGAACAAGCGACACCTTGAAAACCGGTGCGCACGCCACCACTCTAAAACGGAGGTCGTCAAAGCTCTCGAACCTATTCTCCACTGCTAGTAAATCATACGTTATTTGGTAGAATCTTGTAGGAATAAAAGTCGCAAGTTTGTAAAGCGTTTATCTACTTATAATTATTTATAAGCGTATAAAACTGCCTAATTAGGTACCTAGTACTCAGTAAATTGTAAACTAATTTGATCTTATTTGTGATCCGCAATTGTTTTATTCAAAAATTAGTGATCGATCTCTTTAGTTACTACATACCCCTAACCCAACAGGGCAATGAGTAAATTTTCAACAGTTTAAAAATGCATCTGAGAGCTGTTTGACAGTCGTCTCACCAGAGGTCAGGTCGAAGCTCTCAGGAGAAAGAATGCCAAAGCAAACCAGTGTCAAGAGGCTGTACAAACAGACAAACACAGCAGAAACGAGACTCGAACCCACAACCAAATAGTACGGCTATAGAAGCCTTGCACTTGAAGTTTCAAGTAGTTGGCTTTACGTTTCAAACTATCCCGAGAGGTTAAAGTTAATTCAAATGATTTCGTTACTCACAATGTAAATGACAGTTCCAAGGATTTTGTAAACAGTTTTAAGTTATTGTCATTGTTAACTACTGATATAATGTAAAACCTACGATAATAACCTACGATACGAAGTATTCGTTATTGTATTAAATTAAAACAAAGTTAACATTGATTTTTTGATACGATACATTCTCATACATCCATTTCTTTACAATGCACTTAATCGTGAACTAGACTTCTACTCTTCACTTAAATTCATTTGTAAGACCAAGGTATCAAATCTCTTACAAACCCAGACGTATGCAGAAACTGAAAATCTTCTTCATCCAGCCAGATAATCACATACAACCAGCCATACACACTCTCACACACATACACACACACACACACACACACAAACACACACACACACACACACACACACACACACACACACACACACACACACGACCGCACACCCACGTGTACTAACACACAACTACTTTTGTTTTAAAATTCTTTCGATTCAGATTGTATAAAAACCACTATTTATGTGCACTTGACCACCATCAAGAGAGGGGAGTACTGGAGGCCTGTATGCCAGGCCTTTGCCTAGTTCAGACTCCAGTCCTCTCACAACCTATTGTAAATACTCGTAGCTACGCATTTAAATATGTTGTAGACCAATGTTGTTATTCCAGATTGTGAAAGGAAAATAAAGATTTTTATTATTATTATTATTTATTATTTTATTATTTATTATACATTCATTAGAATAATTGATATATGCAAATGAAAAAAATCGCATCAGGAGCATTACAAAGAAGTTATAAGGATAACTATGTATTACAGTTAAGTTGAAAGAGTTCCTAATTAGAATCAACCAACTTGCAAAGTGTAGTTAAGTACTTAGAAAGGAAAAAATCCATTGTAATTTTGTTGGTAAATGTTAATAGAAAGAAAGAAAGAAAGAAAGAAAAAAGGTTTATTTGGTACACACATGAAACAATTTTTACAAGTAATATCTACATAAAAGAGGGTGCAAGTACTAAAATGGTATCCGCTCAGTATACGGTCACGACGACTAGAGTCGTCATAACCATTAAAATCAAATGAGTTGACCTTTGAAGCGTAAAACTTATCACGTATGTTTTGGGCCACCAATACATACAGGATGAAATTTTAATCACCTTCCAAATTTTAATATATTAATCTACGAGACAAAAAACAAATGACGTATTTTTTCTTTTGGTATAGCCCAGTACAAAAATCTCAAGATAAAGCACTTAGAAAACGTCCGCAAAAAATCTAAAATTTTTGATACGACCGCCTGGTAACACTTTTTTTACGCAATTCGCATCTCATTTATTCATTACCATACTATTCATACGTTTTTGATTTTCTCTTTATACCTTATCAGGCCTAGGACCGTAATAATTGAAAACTATATTGCGAAAAATATTTTCGGGTGAAAGCTTGATTTACATTTTTTATTTCATAAATGGGCTCTAAATACCTACGATACCGAACGCCTATAAAAATTTTGGAAAGTGAATAAAATTTCACCCTGTATACTTTATATTTTAATAGTAAAGTGCTAATGTTTTTAAACGCCCCATTGGTTGAGTGGTTTGATCCCCGGTTCGGGCAATAATAGTTTGGAATTTTCGAACATTGTTCGGGTTTGTGATCACATATACGCATTTGACAAGTCGTTTTGGTCTGTACCCATCATTGCTGTCGTAACATGAATTCAATGATGAAAGCTTTATAGGCTGGTACTACTTTACTTTGCCTTTACTCTTAATATCTTCAGTTAAGTTTATTTTCATTTATTTCAGATGAATTGATTGAGCATACAATCTTTATTGTGAGCTCTTTCTTCTAAATTATTGTCCACCAGATCAGTTTGTATGTTGTTAAAAATGTTGGTTTAGCTGTGCGTACCTTTCCACTGTCTAAGTTGTTACGGGAATAATAACCTCCGTATTATTTTTGTCCCAAGTGGCGTATTAAGTATCGGCGATCGGTTCTCGAGTGTTCTTTGTTTGGTTAGAGGAATATGAGCCGCTTCCGTGGCCGCCCTGACCGTCCTACGCACCTTTATGAAGATAATGACGGTTATCACCTGATAATTCCTTTTTTATTATGATTTCTTTAATTGAAAAAAAAAAGTCGTGTGGCACTCGGACACTGCCGCGGTAAAGCTATTGCATAGCGTTTTTTATCAACTTATGCAATTATAAAACTAAAAAGTATCACCGCTGTGCCGGTCGGAGTGGGGGGGTGTTAGGTTACTTTCGTTACGGATTTTCTGGATTCGGTCTCCACGCTCAAGGCCCGCGATAGAAGCTATGCAATAGCTTAATTTTATAAATTTATGTATTTTCTAATTTTGACTTTTGTAATTAATTTTTTCTGTTATTTTGGCAGATATGGTTACCATAGGCAACCATACTGTCAAAATCTTTATTTTCTTCTCAATTCTTTTAAATTTCGGAAATTCAAAATTGTTCGATCGTGCCTCGCCCCGAGTGCCGTGTTAGGTTATTTTCGTTACGGAATTTCTGGATTCGGTCTCCACGCTCAAGGCCCGCGATAGAAGCTATGCAATAGCTTAAAAAAAGGATCCGTTGGTCTAGTGTTTCAAGTGCAGGGCCAAGATCTCAGGGGTCCTGGTTTCAATCCCTGGGTCGGGCCAAAACTGTTTCAGTTTCAAATTTTCAAACATTTCTCGGGTTTGTGATCACAAACCAGCATTTAGCAAGCGCGGTGATTATGCCTGTACCCATCGTTGCTGGTAACTTGAATTCAATGGCCGGCCTTTGCCCTGCTGTGGGATGATTATAAGCCACATACACACACATTAATTGATGATCAGTTTTAACGTGCTCCACTCATATT
Organism: Anania crocealis; assembly: GCA_949315895.1. Lineage (NCBI taxonomy): Eukaryota > Metazoa > Arthropoda > Insecta > Lepidoptera > Crambidae > Anania > Anania crocealis. The sequence goes on along the minus strand of OX438879.1, from coordinate 6,388,428 downwards.
CAACCACTCATACTCAATTCTTATACAACAAGTTTAACTCGATACTGCATATTTATCCTAAAATAATATATGAATGCAAAACTTGCCTTAGAAACTATTTATTGCGACTCAACTACTACGAAACGGAATTATGAATAAAATAGCATAGGTAATTAAGGTAACTAATGCACACTTATAAATCTGCACATACACACACATATAGTTTGACTCATTTTGAAATATACACACAGTCTGGGAGGGGGGATCCTGGAGTCCTGAAATACAGGAATATCCTAGGTTAGGCTCCAGTCCTCCTAAATATTATGATCCTTTTTTTTCTCTTACTTTACTTTTGTTAATTATCATTATTGTAATGTAATATTCTGGTGGAAAATAAAAAACATTATTATTATTATTATTTGTTTATTCTTTTTTATAACTCAGTTTTTACTGGTATTTCAAGACAACACGGGCCTAAGCCAAGTGTTGTCTTCACATAAGTGTCAATTAAATATCTGTGTGATGTTGTGTAGGTACTGTATGTAAAGTGTGATTATGGGGATGTATGTTGCTGTAAAGATGGAGTTGCCTGGTGACGAGATGATTGTGACTGGTATTCTTGTTGTAAGAATTTTCTAACAATTCGACAAGTATTCAAAATAACCGCTTTCTGAAGCTGTATATAAGTATATTTAGGTAGCTGAAGTGTCATAAGGGATTGGTGTAATTGTTTTGGGATGATTCCTGTCGTAGATAAGACAATAGGAACAATGCTAACTTCCGAAAGTCGCCACATACGTTTTATTTCGTCTTTTAGGTCAATGTATTTTGTTATTTTTTCTGAAATTGTAGTCTGTAGGTTGTGAGAGTTAGGAATAGCTATGTCGATAATATATGCTATGTTATTCTTCTTGTCCTGGAGAGTGATATCCGGTCTATTATAGTGTGTGGTTTTATCTGTTAGAATGGCACGGTCAAAATAAATTCTATAATTGCTATTTTCTAATACCGGTTCAGGGGTGTATTTATAATAAGGTGTCAATTTTGGCGGTATGAGATGATATTTCTGGGCAAGTTTATTATTATTATTATTATATTAGCAGTTAAATATTACTTAATTATTTAAGTTATGTTAGTGACCAGTTCAACAAAGTAAAGCCTGTTTTATGAAATCAATTCATGTTGTAAGTAGTAAATGAAAACATGAATTTGTTCTTATACATTTGCTATTAAAGGTTCCATTGTCTCGAGACTGGAAAAGTCCAGTAATAATCATATTTAACTCACTATTTTATTTTGATTATGAAATACTCGAACAGCCGACGCGATGACAATATCTTAGTAGTAATCCAATGGGGGCTATCGCTAGTGAATTTGCCACTAGAGGCGCTAGTGTCGCGTGAGGTCCAATATCATTCACTTTGTACTGGTTTTAGCGGAATTTGTTGCATAAATTATAATTTCTTTAATTTACCTGCTGGAAAGTGATCTCCTTCGTAAAATATCGCAAATATGGATTATTTGGCGATTAATGTGAACGCTTTAAAAGCGGAATTAAGATAAAGCGCAAAAATAGGCGGCCTCAAGAGCAACTATTTCAGAAGTTAGTTTGTTGATATCAAGATAGTTATTTATAAACAATATAACCTTAACTATATTCAAGATATAACACTTTGTTTCGGCACCAATCGCCTTTGACAGCTATAACTCCGGACCTCAGTCTACAGTGGCGCCAACTGGCGAGCAAAGAAACGGTAGTCCCCATTGCCAATAACTAATGTAGTTTTAAAGACATTAGTTTTCAGTGGTCACTATAGAATGCGCTGGCCACACGCCAACTGTCAGTCACAGTCACATAGTAAGGAAAAAATGCCTGCTTTAGCCCGCCTACTACGCAAGGGCCTCTGCTTTGATTACCGTTAGAGTCAGTTTAGCAATTTTTCTTCTATTTTGGCTTGGGTCTGGAAGAAGTCGTGCTCCGGCTTGTGGCGACTTATCAGTCATTGAATTATTGTCAGGTGTGTTTCCTTAGGAGAACTATTACAATGTGTATTATTTATATGCACCATTAACTGTTTGTGTGTATTGTAGTTGTATGTGATGCAAATAAATGAGCTATCTATCTATCTATCTATTGTTGGCTATTGACTGTGACAGTACAGCGTACCCATATTTTTACTCGACACCTCGACCACCGCAGAGCCAACAGGACGGGTAATTTATTATAAATAAATAATAAATAAATATTTAAGACAAATGCCTCAATGGGCCACACTGAGCCATCTAGTCCCAAATTAAGGTACTATTAAGTACCCTGTCGTATGGGGTACTAGACAACCGATAAACTTACTTATATACTTTTTTTTTTTTGTAAATACATACTTATAATACGTAGAAAACACCCAGACCAGTACAAAGAGACATGTTCATGCACACAAATATTTGTACTGTGCGGGGATCGAACCCGCGACCCATGGCTCAGAAGCAGCGTTAACTACCGCTGATCCAAATGGTCGTCATATATTAGATGTCTATGTACGAGAGTATTTATGTAGGTTACAAATTTGCGGCTAAACTTCTGAGCCGATTTTGGAGAATGGGGTATCAATCGATTCCTTATTCCAGTCCGGGTAACATATAGGCTTTTTTTGTTAGAAAAAAAAACTACATGATGAATGCTACAATCATATATTGGGGTAGGCTTAGAAAAATAAATTGCAGCCATAACAGTGGGGTATCAAACGAAAGAAAACAAATTTATTAATTCATACATTTTTAAGCAATACAGCCAATATACGAGTACATTTCATTGCATAGTATTGTCTTAATTAAAAGTTACCAAAATTTATCAATATGTCAGAATTTAAATGTGACCAACTTTATGCTACTTTCCCATCGGACAAGAAAAAACCTGAAAAATCGGTCAGCACCGAAAAAGTTAAGGGACATAAATAAAAAAAAGTAACAAAATATATACGTGCACGTTGAGGACCTACTCTTGTTTCGTTCACTGAAATCTCGTATCAAAGATCAGTTTATTGCTTCTAGATTCGTAAATGCCGCTTGCCGTGGTCATGCGCGTCACCCACCAGCCTCGGCGGCTCTCGAGCGCGCATCGACCGCTGCGATGTTTGCCGCGTCTCATCTCACTGATGTTTGTGTGCATGTCGCGCGATGTGTTTCTAATGAGCTCCTAGCCCTCCGCAAACACGCGCGTATCAACTACCAGTCTTTGTACTCGCTCCACCGCACGTCCACAATCCCACAATTCCGTAATTACGTTTTGAACCCAACACTCAAATATTTGCCCAAACTTTCATCCATTAATGAGCTACCGATATTGTCCACAGCAGAGTTTTTTGAACTTTGTTTACGAAATTTTCGAGTGGTTAACGTGTCTCACAAAGTAATTAAGAAAAAATTCTCCGGCCAACCATTTGTTTGCCGTGTTTGAGTTCGTATTCAGAAAGCACGTTTGTTATTGCGTTCGAGATACCTAAGATTTACTTGGAATTTTCGAGGATCCAACCAACAATAACATCGATGGGAACGCAAACATGCTCCGACTTACGGTATCATAAATATTTGAGTGATTTCACATTAGTTGTTATTATAAATATTTGGCCAAACCGTTTAATGATTCTGATGGCATTTGTGTTGATTTTCGACTGAAACATGTGGTACTTGTTGTGTCCAGTGCACGCGTAAAGTTCCTTTGACGGCCGGTCTGAATAACCTCTATCTTCAGATTTGGCATATCGGAGATAAAAAACAACTTCTGTCTTTGTTCTCTGGACGGCAAAATCGGAGATGGAAACTGTTTCCTATCTCCGAAATGTCAAAACTGGCGATAGATAGATTATTGGGACCGGCCGTTAATCTTATTGTCTGATGGACTGACAATCTACAGGGGCTGGAGTAAATTGGATCTGAAAGAATTTACTCCAGCTACTGTAGATCGTCAGTAGTCGGGATACATTTTTAGCACAGGTTGGAAAATACTTTGATATATCTAATCAGTGGCAATGGACAATGACATGCCGGTTTGATTAGAATGGATATTGTACAATGTACTTAACCTACGCCCCGTTGGTGCGTAGTTTAAATTTACTTGAACTGAATATACATTTTTATTTATTATATTCACTGCCACTCCCCGTACTACGGATGTCATAAACTTGAATAAGGACTCGCCGTTGAAGATGGGTGCCAGCATTGTCCTACGCTTAGCGTGTCCATTTTCGATAGTATTTTATAATTATGATTTTGTAGGAAAATTCAGACAGAATACAATGTATTGGTAAATGCTTAAAAAAAAGAAATGGTTATAGATTTATTTGTGCTATTGTCAAGACTGGCGTCATTTAGAATAATCCAAATATCGGCCAGTCATGGCGGGGTGTGACGGGTCGCCGTCAAAATAATCTCTTGGAGAGCGCGAGTTTGGACGCATTGTGCGCGCGAGTCAACACTCGAGTGAAAAGTTTCCCCGAACCGCTTTGTCGTTGTTCTTAAACTCAGGCGATGGCCGCAGGACTATACAATAAAAATAATACATTTATTTGTTAGCGGTCTTTGGAGATAGTGATGTTCCAAAAGTAGTAATTTGGAGGTAAGAAAAAACATCCTTATAAGTGTTAATAGTAAATTTTAACATAATCAACAAATAACTTTCTTCTGAGGGTATAGCGCATGTAGAATCAAAACAATAGTAAGCAGTAGCAGATCAACTACTTCTGGATACGATATGAATATGACTAATTATGAAAAATTATATCGATGTGATGTTGTCTTGTGTTTGGCAGCTTTTTTAACATTTGTTAGACATACTTACATATTATAATGTTAAGTCTCCAAATGAACATCTCATGTGTGATTGTTGTTGAACTAGTTGATACTGAAATTCATCAGCATCACAAGACTTTATTTGCCTATAGTTTTAAATTTTACAAGATATAATAGCCCATGGGCTATTCCAGCTTTTAAGCTATCTCCAATGCAAATCTGTTCAGTCAATCAGGCGTGGTTGAGTAACGAACATTCATCCAAAATTTCGCATTTATAATAAATGTTAAGATTTAGTAAAATAGCAACATGACAGGTTAATGTTAACCCTTAATTAATATAAAAATCTCCAATGACTTTCTCTTTTGTTCTTTCAACTTGTGTTAAAAATACGAATGTTTAAGTTATGTTGGTAATGTTAAAAACTTATCAAAACTCATAACAAAGTAAGTTAAATCCATAAAAAAATAACTCAATTCAATAATTTCAAGAAACGTGTTTTGTAAAAAGTATAGTGAATTACCTTTATGTGGAAATAAATCGTTCAAGTATTCGCACTACTAACAAAATATAGGTAATACAATAAACCTTCCCAATCCCATCACTAGTAAGTATATTGACATTACTCGTGGTTGTTCAAACAAGCTGCGCTGACGTCTCGTGGAAGGATTGATCGCATAAAAAGCGGCTGTTTAACTAAATAACACCGTGTCATAGATGCTTCTATGATATCCAACGAGCTTAGATAAAACCTCCTTAACAAAATAATTCCGAGCCATAGACACCTCTGTGATAGCGGGCTTCGATAGCGTTTGTATTTTCTTTGGATAGCCTCTACTCGGTGGTCCGTGTTGATGATAAACACTTGTTCAATCGGTAATACTGATACGTGTTATTATTTTTCATACATTATGTAACGAGCATTAAGTATTTGTGGTTGCTTGAAATAAATTTGGAGTCTGATTTCTTAAAATTTTAAAATGCTTATTAATGAAAATAAAAATCCTATTAATATTATAAACGCGAAAGTTTGTAAGAATGTATGGATGTTTGTTACTCTTTCACGCTAAAACTACTCAACGGATCTGAATGAAAATTAGCACGGTGTTAGTTTATTGGCTGGAGTAACATATAGGCTACTTTTTATCCCGGGAAAAGGTACGGTTCCCGTGTGATAATTTTAATACACAGTTTTAAATTAAAAAATCCGCACACACGAAGTTGCGGGCAACAACTAGTAAATAATAAATTCAACTTGAACAAGTATTAGCCGCAATGACTTTGTTTTGTCTTTAGAATATGTTACCAAAAATAGGTTACTTGGACTCTCTACAGCTTTCTAGTTTACAATTATTCTTATGAACCTGTAAAAGATTATAAACGACGTTTTAGGTAATATTTTTTTAAGTTCATGCGTGAACATTTATTTAGTAAGTTAAAAATCCGATAAATAAATAGACATCAAGTTTTAGAATAAACTTGATGTCTATTTATTTATCGGATTTTTAACTATTGGATTTTTAAATATTGGGACTAAAGTTGCATTACGCATTACGGTTCACAAAGCCACACAAACATAATGTATAAGGTTATATCGTGGAAAGTAGTGTGTCCCGGAAAGTATAATAACACCATATTTTGTACTTCACAAAACAACCGTCCAGTTGAATACGTAATCAATGCGATGAGGAGACGAAGAGCATGTCGTCAACGTATAGAGCTGTCATTTTATATTCCCCGGGGCATTTAATCGTTGCAATTAGCATTTGCGGGCCACGTGGCAAGCCTGCCAGTGATTAATTTAATGTGTTTTTATCGTCCGATAATAGTCTGTCATGTTGCGAAATGTGTCGTTAGGTGACTATAAAAAGAATAGCATATCCCCTTGTCTTTTGTTGGCGTAAGAGGGTACTAGGGAGTACTGCCAGAGATGGAAAGCAGCGCCTTCTCTCCATTGTTGGAAAAACAAGCAAACCCGATTGTTGCGTGGCGTTGCATAAGGCACCTACAAGTGTTAATCAGATCGTTGTTAGCAGCAATTGATACGTATTAAAAACTTTTAAATGTCTTAATGAAAGAACTATATAACTTCTTGGACTTTGATAATAAGTATTTGACAACGACGTAATTATACAACTGTTTTATTCAGTTTTCCGACGTCAAATTGCATTCAAAGCGTTTGGCCAGCTTGTGATTTTTTTGTAAAATTATTTGCGTTCAGCATTCGAGGTCAATCGTTATAATATTTAATCGCCTGACATCATGGCTTGCAGCAGACAAAAACTACCGGATTTAATAAATATGGTGAGTCATAGCTTTTAAAGCAAAATAAAAAAATAAATTAACTAAATATCCAGACTCTTTTCACACCTTTCATCATTCTCTCTCATCATCGTCTCTCCAAAAAGAGAATTTTGTCAATGGCAACGCTTGGCGATCGTAGTTTGTTACAGTATGACCGCGAGTGCTATACCGCTATTGCCATATAAGTCAGTATGGCAACAGCGGTATAATGGTCGTGGTCAAGCTATAATGGTGAATCGAACGAAGTGATGCAAGTCTTCTTCTAGCAGTACTCCTTTTGCCTCCTCTTACGACACCCATAGTAAATAAGGGGATGGTGTAATAGCAAAAATAATACTTCAGCACATGACACCCTTTATTTGGATGATTTTCTGGATACAAATTACTTATGTCAAGTCATTAGCAAGGCTATCAAATCGTCTCTATCGAAACTTTAATCTAAAGCGGTTTAGATATTATTGATAACCCCCATGCGAACTTCTATCTCCTTTTTTAGCCTGGGATGACTTCTTGAATAAAAACTTCTAGATCATTTTTATATTGTTGGTGGGCTTGCTCATGGCTTCACACTGAACTCTAAAGTTGAGAAGAAGCCTACGATAGAGCGAACTTACTCAGAAAAACTAGGAGTTTTCCGAGACTCAAATTATCTTTATACCAAAAATCGGTTAAACGGTTTAAGCGTGAAAATGTAAAAGACAGACAGACATACTTTGGCATTAATAATATTAGTATAGATAAGACACAGTTGGAATCCACTACCTAGTTTTAAAAAGTTGTTCAAGCTACAAATGCATTGTGGTGACCCGAAGGCATTGAGAGCCGGCGGTGCGGAGACATTTAATTGTGATGCGAGGGCGCCGTCGGACGTAGGTACGTCGGCAGATGCTGATTGTACTGTGACTGTGACCCCTGCTCCCTAGGGCGAATTACGAAACATATTATAAAGTAAACTGTTTAATTTAATAATAGAGTCACTATTGGTACCTTAAAATTAGTGGTAGTAGTAGTTAGTAGTATATAGTATATACCTTATAGTAGTTTTAAAAAAAAAAAATTACACCTAAATGTGGACAACATCGCATACCTACATTGTTCCGCTCCCAATTAGTGTAGGTAACTATTTAAACCATTCGTATTTTGGAAATCAGATACAACGAAGGTACACACTTTTTTTTAATCAAACGTCCGGGAATCGAAGGCGGGACCATGGATCAGGCGACACCTTGAAAACCGGTGTGTAGTACGCCACTCCGCCACGGAGATATTGTTACAATGCTTTTGATATTATCATTTTTATCACATTTTTGACAACATCGATAATTTATAGGACCAGATACATTAGGGTTTGGGGTTTATACCATGTTCTTTGTTTTTTTATGAGTTTCCGTTATTTTGAAACTGTTGGAAGCGCATGATCTCGGTAATGAGTATGCCGAAGAAATTAGTTCTAGTGACCAACCCACACTATTGCGCAGGTCAGATCTAGTTTGATTCAACTTACTAAAAATTATTTGCACTGAACCTATGTAATTGGATTTGATGACAGGATACGATAATTGTTTAGTATTTTACATTATCAGCGTTTTCCGATATTAAATACTAGCGGCCCGTCCCGGCTTCGCATGAATAGACCCATTACGTTTTAGTAAGGATCCCCAATCTTTTCTAGCAATAAATACAGGATGAAATTTTAACCACCTTCCAAATTTTAATATATCAATCTACGAGACAAAAAGCAAATGACGTATTTTTTCTTTTGGTATAGCCCAGTAAAAAAATGTCAAGATAAAGCAATTAGAAAATGTCCGCAAAAAATCTAAAATTTTTGATACAGCCGCCCAGCAACACTTTTTTTACGCGATTTGCATCTAAAGAAAGAAAGAAAGAAACATCAAGACACAACACAAGAAATATCTCATTTATTCATTACGATACTATTCATACGTTTTTAATTTTCCCTTTATACTTTATCAGGACTAGGACCGAAGAAATTGAAAACTATATTGTGAAAAATATATTCGGGTGAAAGCTTGATTTACATATTTTACTTCATAAATGGGCTCTAAATACGATAGCAAACGCCTATAAAAATTTTGGAAAGTGGTTAAAGTTTCACCCTGTATAATCTTTGTCACTCAAGGTGATGTAGCTTTCCAATGCTGAAAGAATATTTGAAATCGGCATAGTTGTTTTTGAGTTTATTCATTACAAACATACACATATTATACAAAAATACAAATCTTTCCTCTATAAAATATTATACAGGTGAAATTTTAATCACTTTCCAAAATTTTTGTAGGCGTTCAGTATCGTATTTAGAGCCCATTTACAAAGTGAAAAATGTAAATCAAGTTTTCACCCAAAAATATTTATTTTCGCAATATTGTTTTAAATTTTTACAGTTTTAGGCCTGTTTAGGTATAAAGGGAAAATCAAAAACTTATGATTAGTATCGTAATGAATGAATGTGATGTGCATTGCGTAAAAAAAGTGTTGCTAAGCGGCCGTATCAAAAATTTTAGATTTTTGGCGGACATTTTCTAAGTGCTTTATCTTGACATTTTTGTACTGGGCTTTACCAAAAGAAAAAATAAATCATTTGTTTTTTGTCTCGTAGATTGATATATTGAAATTTGGAAGGTGGTTCAAATTTCACCTTGTATAGTTTAGAAGGAATTTTTTAATCACATTTCCTATTTTAGTGATACTTTTATTCGAAGCACGTCAAAATTATCAAATAAAACTTATGTATGAAGTTTTAGGTTAACATTACTGTTGTCCTAAGCGCACTCTATTCACAGACATTCTGTAGTAAACAGAACAATTTCAGTCCTTACTGCTTTGATTTAAAGATAGTCACGTTTGAAAAGGCACTGTGCTACTGTACACAATTAAATGTCTCCGCGCCACCAGCTCTCAATGGGAACATGGCACACGTCGTTGCATCGCATTTATTAGCTTTCGCTCGATGTGAGCTGATTTGTATTCCCGACGCGAGTGCGGTTCCGGCATCGGCGTAGTATTGGCACAACTAAATCATTTGACATTGTACAGAGGCGGATTGTTTGCGGTGGTATTTATTAAAAACATGCTGCGAATCGAAATATCCAATGTTTATAACTTACTCTACTTGAAGTATGATTATCTCGCAAGGATTATGTGGTTGTCAGAGTTTCTTATGCCTCATTTTACAGGCCTCTGAAGAACATATTGACTCCATATTTGGAGAGAAGATATAATTATCTTCTTTTCTAACCTAAGTTACACTTGTAACTTAGGTTAAGACTGGTTAGGTCTTGCTGGTACTGAATTAGAACTATTGTAAAGTAACACTTAATCCTTCGCTGGTAGACTTAGGTTTTCTGACATGCATTTTTTTTTCACGGCCGAGTAACAGACGATCTTAACGGGAGATCTGTGTCATAATGGAATGCTAAGTTTTCGGATCTATTATGGTACTAACAGAAAAAAAGTTTACTCAAATATTATATTTACTAGCTTTGCCACTAATTTTTTAGTAGCGTAATATTTCTTAAGTAAACGTTCGTATGTAGTTTACGTCATTAACGACGTAGTAAGTGTTAATTTAAGTAGGCATTTATCCATTTTTATCCATGATCGAAACAATAATTCACAATGCGTATGTAGGTACTACAGCCTTTAATTGTAATGGTTTAAAATTAAGAGGAAACACTACGGGCGAGAGAATTGAAAAATGGGTATTTGTAAAATCTATTGCTGTCGCGCAGTGCCAAACGCCTTCACCGCAGAGTGTGATAGAAACAACTGCTTCTTGGACCGAAAATACCTACTACAAAGACACCAAATCAACGTTTCGTAGTCCCCCGATTACTTTTCCAAAACTAGACAGATTTAAATACTTTTTTTATTAAAAAATTAAGAAAGGCTTTTGGCCGTGTTCGTATGTTTTCCTTTTTTTATAAAATTAGCCAAATTTATTTTCTGGATGTTTGAACACAGCGGAAAATCTGGCGAATTTTTCCGATTTTTGAGGGCTCATATCTTTTTTATTAATTAATTTATGAAAAAATAGAAAACATAGAAATATGCTAATAGTGGCCATAAACTTTTGTAATAAAAATTATTGCTCTTACTAAATACTTTTTTAATTATTATTGAAATTGAAATGGCATTATCCAGGGAGGAAACAGGGGACTACGTTTGTATGGAAAATCGGCCATTGTGTTTCCTCTTAACAATAAGAATAGCTTAGAAGAAATTCTTAGACGTTGTAAAGTAACGGCTTATAATGATTAAGGTTACCACAGCAATGGTACCCCATCAGGTTTAAACACCCCGCTTGCCAAATGTTCAATTAATATTCGAAAATGTAAAAACTCTGGGTGCCCAACCCGAACATCGAACTCAGGACCCCGATATCTTTCCTCAGTACTTAAATCACCTTATAGACGTTTTTGTTGAATTACACGAGTTTTGTGTGAAAACAGATATCTGTTAATGTATTAAACAAAAACATAAAAAGAAATCACGTCGAATTTAGTTTTCTCAGTCGTAAAATCAATTGGAGACGTAAAGCTTACAAGCAGAATCGAGTTATTCGTTCTAACCTTATTTATGAGTCAAATAACCCATGACCCCAAGAAACCCAACAAAAGGGTTAATTTAAACCAAATTTCTGTAATACAACACGCAGCGATTACCGATGTGAAATCATCGGAGTATTTACGCATTTATAACAATCGATTTGCCAACCCGATGTTGTTTCGAATTCTACGTAGCGAGTGCAACACTGCGGGCGGTCATGTTAGTGTTTACTTTCTTAAGAGGTGGCCGGGGGCAAAACAGTTTTGTAGCACCCAAACAGTTTAAAGATGATTTATTTCTTATGAGAATAAATCATCTTTAAACCTAAACACTGAAACAACACCTAAAGTAACTGATGAATTGTGTTAATCGATAAAACGTAAATTTTAGTTTCATCAGTTCGGGTTTTAATTTTAAATATTAATTTATTATTTAGTGCTCCTAGAGCTCCTAGAAAGAATTTTTAGTGGCACATACTTTATTAATATTTTAGTGGCACATACATAAATTGTCATGTACGCCACTAAAAATTATTAAAGATTTATATATAAGTTATATTGAAACGATATATTCATCGACTATTTTTTCAATACAATGTGTCCGTATTTTGTAAAACCACACTGGCAATACAAAACACTTTTAAATATGCTCTAAAAATAATGGAATGCAATGTTAACACCAAACCTCCGGAGTAGGTATCTGTTCTCCGAAGTGAAGTGCGAAGCTGCGTGCGGCCGCGCCGGTCCTATATTTGCGCAGGAGTAGCTGGCGATATGTTTGACATTCAAGTTTGTCTATTTGCAATTGACGCTTTGATTCCCAGGAACTGACTTGGTAAATATGCGGTTCACACTTTCATTTCAATGCCTGAAGAAGGGCGTATAGGAATGGTATGTATGTAGGCTTTTCAACTACAGAAAAAAGTCTTAGTATGTATTAAATACAGGACATTTAGATTTGAAACATGAATCAAGAATAGCTTATATAGGACATGGAAGGCAATGTATGAAGGCTTTCTAAAAAAAATATGTTTTTCCCTCCTAAGTTCTTATCTTCAGAGACTATCAGCACGAGAAACTAAGGATACAAAATCGAAACAAATTTTTGCTTAAGAATTATTTCTTACAATATTTAAATAACATAGGTGTATTTTTAACAAAACAACTCTATTAATAAAGTTATACAAACACCCAGGTGGCTAGTATCGTTTGTCCTATTTCCCCGAATCATCCTGTCGAGTGCAAAAGGGCCGGGAGTGGCGCCCGCTCTGTTTGCGCAGGGTGTTGACCATTGGGCAATGATGCCTTCGGTGGTTAAGGGTCAGGTTACCACCTACTCTTATGTATAACCTCATTTGAATATCCTTAACCGATATTCAACTTAACTAGTGTTGAGTATAATTCGATATTATTTGAAAATTATTCTGTTAGCACTTGACACTGAGTGTAAAAACAAAGGCAACTAGGCTAGACTAGGCTAGAATCTTTTAAATCTAATATGATTGTGACCGAACAATAAACCTTTCATATTTAATTTGAAAAAGTATTTCATTAGGTACATTATTAGATAATATATGAATAACAAAATGTGAGCTTGGTTTATCAATTGACAGTTCAAGACATTTTACCAACAAAACAGAAACAGTTTTGTATCAAGTAGGAAGAATAAAGGTCTCTAACATGCGCGGATGTCGCCGAAGCTATGCCCTGTCTTAAAACAACTTTTTTTGTACGAGTTTTAATTGTAACCGAGCAGAAACCGTCTCGTTATAGCCCCCAGGCTGCATCTTTAATCATCACCACCCCAAACAAGAATCTATTTAAAAAAAGCTACTTCGTTAAACACTAATACGTTCATTCAAACAGTTTGAAAGTCAACAATAAACGCAGTGTTGTCAATCATCGAAACGAGGATTTGTTATAAAAATACTTGCAGTACTGGGGTCCGTCCCGACGGGAGGGCGCGCCCTCGGGCTCAGCATTCAGATTGCTCAGCGATTCCGACGCATTAACACCTATTACTGGCGCGCCCATTGTGCCCGCGCACTTCCACGCAAAATACTACACTTTCCTTTTTACTGTTTATTGTTATCGTTTGTTTCGAGGCGCAAACGGTCTGCGACAATGCCCCGGCCGGTGCGGGCCGATGGGCGCTTTCAAGTGTCGAAAAGCGGTAATTTGCTTCATTCACTCATTGTTGCCGCTAAAAGTCGGCCTTTGTCGACACTTGACGGAATTGGGAGCGTTTAGATTCGGGAGTGGGCAATTCGCGGAGAGTAGACTCGTTTTATCGCACCCGCACAGGCGCATCGGCCGTCTCTCACCTCAATGGCGCTAATGGACTCTTTCAGCTCCCGTTGCAAGAGATTTTGTTTCAAATGTCGAGTGTGTTGACACTACTGTTACCGGCAATATTATTAATGTGGGCACAGTAATTTTCTTAAAAATATTTATGGATAGAAAGCGTCAAATGTTTTGTCACTATGCGATTTCGAATGTTACTTTTTATAAAGTAATCCAAACTATACCGGCAAAACTAAACTTCTATAGCGTCGTTTGAAGATATTTGATTTAATAAATTAATAATATTGTTCTAAATAAAATTTATTGATTTCAGACCCTAGCTAATTCGAAAAAAAATATATTGGCTCTCTTACCAGGGTTATTATAAATACCTATAATGGTGCCAATTACATTAAGACTGCTTAATCAACGTAAAATACCTTTTCATTAAAACTATAACTTCTGAAGTCCCATTACAGCTTCTAAAGAATTCATTCATATTGTTTTGTTACCTTTGTACCATTATGGAAGCTATGTATGTTTCGTAACATCTGAAACAATAACAGAGCGTTCGTTAAGGGCCTTTGGATGTCGGCGAACGCTTGCGAGTTAGTACATTTGCATACCCGGTGAGGCTCGCCTCTGGCTGAACTAGGATTGGATTAACGATGGCGCTAACCCCCCCCCCCCGAGTCTCAATATACTGTGTATGTCCTTCCATATTTATCTAGATTCTAGACCAATAGAGATGTAAGTAACTCAAAAATTTCTGAATACTACTTTATGTCACATGCCTTTGATTAATGTTTACATTACACCCTTTAAACAATAATAAAACTCCTGGACAATATCTATTTAGATAGAAAAATCAATTTTTTTTATCACTTACTAGATAATCTAAAAACTAAAAATTATTTTTAATTCTAATTGTAATTAGATTTTTAGTTGCACCATTTTTGATGTAGCTGCGCGATTTGTTCATCTGGTGTCCATCATACGAATGTAGTTAGAAGAGCTTTTTCATTTGTAGGATTTTTTCTCGAACGGATAACGCTTTAAGCGCTTTAGCAAAAATTTTACCCGACTACGGCAAAGCTAGCAGGAAGGGTCATGATTTTAGCAGTCTATATATATATGCAATGTTAACTGTAACTTGTAACTTTGCAATGTTTTTAATAATTAGGATCCTATACCCAAATGCGTGCTGCAAATATCGTCAAATAGGGGTAAAAAAAACTAAATTTTGCACATAGCCAGTAATATGTCGCCTGTTTTGTTTATTTAACCATTTCGAATCATTATTCATATTTAAGGCAGGACAACGTCTGTCGGGTCCGCTAGTATATACAGGATGAAATTTTAACCACTTTCCAAAATTTTTATAGGCGTTCAGTATCGTATTTAGAGCCCATTTATGAAGTAAAAATTGTAAATCAAGCTTTCACCCGAAAATATTTTTCACAATATAGTTTTCAATTTTTACGGTCCTAGGCCTGATAAGGTATAAAGAGAAAATCAAAAACTTATGAATAGTATCAAAATGAATGAATAAGATGCAAATCGAGTAAAAAAAAGCCGTATCAAAAATTTTATATTTTTGCGGACATTTTCTAAGTGCTTTATCTTGACATTTTTGTGCTAGGCTATACGTCAGTTGTTTTTTGTCTCGTAGATTGATATATTAAAATTTGGAGGGTGGTTAAAATTTCACCCTGTATATAAAAATGAATCCCTATTTCCCTTGGTCACCGCATCACGCATGAACGGCTGGACCGTTTTCGCTAATATTCGTTTTTTGTTTTGTTTGTTATTGACAGGAGAATGTACTTGTGAAAGAAAAAAATAAAAACTTTGCGCAGAAAGTTAAAAAATTTAAGAAAACTTAGTCACCATACTAAATTATGTATTTGTTATGTAACCTTATCGCTTTTGACAATTTAATCTTTTTTAATGTATGGCGTTTGACATAACATTGACAGAATGCGTGCTCCTAATATCGTCAAATAGGATGTATAAAAAACGGATTTTTGCACATGGCCAGTAATATGTCGCCTGTTACCGTGTCGGAATACCAACAAAACTATTTATATACCCGCCAGAAAAAAAAAGTAATAAAGAATGTTTTATTAAAGCATTTTTTTATTTTTATTTTATTTTATTTATTAAGGTCTACCAACAGTTTCATGTACTAATACAAGCTATATAATATTACAAAATCACTATAATTCAGAGATAAATACAGAAACTAATTACAGGTAAACACCACTTGACAAAATAAAACAAACTTAATATCTAAACTATATTAAGCTTAAAATTAAATAAATACTTGTTAATCAACATCCTTGCCTATTGTATTCATAATACTTCGAATCGAATCATTAAATATGTCTATGCGGTCACTATGTTGATTTACTATTCTGCAAAGCCTCGGTATGGCTGATTTAGCACCAAGAACAGTGCGGCGAAGTGAAGGGCATAGAGGTGAAATGGGGTAACGCGGATGGCAACGAGGTACCCTAAGACAAAACTGATTTAAGAGTAAAGAGCAATCTATTTTGTAATTCAATATTCTATATATAAATTTTATGTCTATTAAGTCAAACCTTTTACTTATTGATAGCATTGAAAAATGGTTCAATCTTTCAGGATAAGATCGTTTTTTACTGGCCAATCCAATTGTGTAATCTAAGTGCCGAGTAATCCTTTTCTGGACCCTCTCCACTCGTAACATATGTACTGCAAAATGCGGACGCCACACTACGCTGCCGTACTCTAGTATACTTCGCACCAAACAGTTGTACAAGAGTATTTTAGTTTTCGGCTTTTTAAAAGATTTTGTATTCCTAATTACAAACCCTAGCATTTTATTAGCTCTTTTTATTATGCTATCTATGTGTGGAACAAATGTAAGCTTTTTATCAAAAATTACACCTAGATCCCTTATTGTGTTTTTTTCTATTAAATCGATGCCGCTAATTGGGTATCGTGTTACTATTGGGTTAACTTTACGTGTAAATGTAATTTGCGAACATTTTTTAGGGTTGAGTTGCATGCCATTGCTACAGCACCATTCGGTTAGTTTGTTTAGATCTTGTTGCAGAAGATTTGCGTCTTCCCTCGTTTTTATTATTCGTACCACTTTCAAATCATCAGCATATAAGAAAGGAGAAGAATATAACATTTTGGTATTTCATTAATGAATATATTAAATAAAATCGGTCCCAAATGTGAGCCCTGCGGCACACCAGATGTGGTGCTAAATATCTCAGAGGTGAACCCGTTAGCCACCACATAGAAACTTCGATCTGTAAGGTATGATCGAAACCAATCTAACATAGATCCTGAGATGCCAAAAGAAGCTAGCTTTTCCAACAAGACACTGTGTAGGACCTTATCAAATGCCTTGCAAAAATCGGTATAAATTACATCTGCCTGCTTTTGTGTGTCCAATGCTTCCACTAATGTATTCTCGAATAAAACTAAGTTCGTCACGGTCGATCTAGCTGCGAGGAAGCCATGTTGATGTATCGTAAACTTTTGTTTACAGTAATATTGTAAATGCGGGCATATTAAGCACTCAAACACTTTTCCGAAGATGCAAAGCATAGATATTGGTCTATAGTCACTTACAGAACTTGAGTCTCCGCTTTTAGGTATAGGTACCACTTTTGCTACTTTCCAATGCGATGGAAATATTCCACTTGCAATTGATTTATTATAGATAAAACGGAGAGGATCTACTAAAACATCTGCACATATCTTAATAGACAAGGGTGGTAAATTATCGGATCCCGGTCCTTTGGTGTCGTCAAGAGACTCTAATTTTTTTAACACTTGTTCACGAGTGAACTGCTGGTAACTGAAACTGTCGCAGCCAAAATCAAATGAAAATAGATTCAGCTGAGTTGTGCTAGGTTGAGCGTTGTTGTAAACTGACGCAAAGTACGATGCAAAAAGCTGACATACGGCCTCTCCGTTTGTGGCAGTATAGTCGCCGTCAGAAACAGCACTCGGGTAACTGGCGCTGCCTTTCCGTTTTCCCTTCATATACGACCAAAAAAGTTTTGAATTTTTGATTAGATTGTTCTCCATATCTATTAAATAACGGTTGTGACACGTGGCTGCTATCACCTTACATCTTGTTTTAAGTAGGTCAAAAGATATTTTATCCAAAGGATTCTTATATTTATTATAACAGCGCCTAATGTTGTTTTTTTCGTGTAGGAGTTTTATTAGCTGTGCTGTGAACCACGGGGGATACCTTTTCTTTGCCTGATTCTTTAATGGAACATGCTTTTTTATGATTTTCCATATTTCAATGTTAAGGGTTAGTGCATTCTCGTTCACGTTATCCGAGCTAAATTTACTTATCCAGTTAATTTCATTTAGGTCTTTTTTAATCAACTCGTAATTACCTTTATTAAAATTATACCTGTGACACATTGTATTGAAATGAAGGTTTCTCTAAATTATATTGCAAATTTCAAGAAGCATAGGAGGGTGAGCTGAATCAATTTTTGACAATAGATCACTGGCTGGCTGAGCCTTGCAGTTTGGGATATCAGTAAGTATCAGATCCAGAATATTGCCACTCGCGTTCACCACCCTGGTCAATTGATGGAACTCATTTAAAGTCAAGAAATCCTTAATACTTTCTTTTATAGTGGGCCTTGCAGAAAAGTTTTCGTTAAAACAACTATCCTCTAACCATTTTATTTGAGGAAGATTAAAGTCCCCTATAACAATATTATAATTTTCATTTAATGTACTTTCAAAATTTTGATTACAATTTGCCAAAAAATTATCCAACTGTGATAAAGATACTGGCGGTGGAAGGTATACAGCGCAGATAGTTAACTGTTTAACTGAATTTGAAAAAAATAGTTCTATAGCGATCCACAAATCTTCACAATTATTACTTTCAAAATGTTTTAATCTTTTGGATTTGTGTTTATTTAATACGGCAATTAAGACTCCACCGCCATCTTCCTTCTCACTAGTTATGTTATTTCTATCGCGCCGATGTACTACATACGAGTATCTATCATCAAATAACTCTCGATCGTATATATAATCCTTCAGCCAGGTTTCCGTAATAACTATGACATCATATGAATCACATACAACATCATCGTAAAATTATTTAAGTTTTGTTCTTAAACCACTACAGTTTTGGTAATACACACTTAAGCTATTGAATGTTACATAAAAAAAAAACAATAAAAAAAATGCATGCCTAAAAAAGATAAGTCTACTGCAGTTAAAGCATGACTTACTAACTTAGAATAATCATGAGAATAATAAGCAATGGGTAACATTTTTTTTTACTATACCATTTCGTAATCAATATTCATAGTTAAGACAGGACAACGTCTGTCGGGTCCACCAGTTGAAAATAAAAACAAATTAATATGATGATATCGAAATTCTGACTTCGCCATAGTATTTATAATGCGTATGTTAACATATTATTATGAAAATTGTGCTCACTTATCTAAAAAACAAATATAAGCCTTTTACATATCGAATCCCTATTTCCCTTGGTCATCGCATCACGCGTGAACGGCTGAACCGATTTCGCTAATTCTTTTTTTGTTTTGTTTGTTATTGTCAGGAGAATGTTCTTATGAAAGCAATAAGTAAGAAAATTGCGTGGAAAATTAGAAAATTTAAGAAAACTTAATCACCATACTAAATTATTTGTAATGTTACCTTATCGCTTTTGACAACTTAAACTTTTTTAATGTATGGCGTTTGACATAACATTGACAGAATGCGTGCTGCAAATATCGTCAAAATAGGGTAAAAAAAAAACTGAATTTGACACATGGCCAGTAAGAATGTTGTGTATATTTTAGCATATTATTATTAAACGATTGTTAATTTTTTTGATATTATTTCGTAATCAATATTTGCCGTTAAGATAGGACAACGTCTGTCGGGTCCGCTAGTTATTTATAAATATGCCCTTAGTTAGTATGAACTAAACGTTCATCATTGAGAGATCTATTAATGCTATTGAATATTAATCACGTTCAACACATCTACCCTATTAATACAAGGGAAATTGTTTTTTCTATTTCGTTAAACACTTACTTATCTAAACACCTATGATTGTAATCATAGCTTAATATAGGAATTTTGTTCAATTTCCATACTTTTTGACCTTTTACAAGCATTCCTTGACTATGCCTACAAAAAATAAAAACATGCTAAAACTCCTTAAACCTATGAATCGTTATCAAAAAACAATACAAAGCTTTTGTATTCAATGTGATTTCTAAGCAAAGTACGTAAAATTATGGTACAAACGATGTTATCTGCAGCTAATCCCGGCTTACTTCACAAAAGGCGACAGAACAGGAACACTCAGGAAGTTGACGCATCGACCCAGCGCAGGCTGTTTAGTTTCCACAGATTACTGCTAATGCCTTTGTTTGGTTGATAACGTCAGATATTACTGACTTACAAAATAACTCAACTTAAAGATGGACAGGTTGACTCTGTTTAAGAAAGGAGTCACAGTTTTATCGCCTAGGTCGAACTGTTTTTATTTAGTTTTTATAAGAGTAACGAGTAGTCAAGTTTTTACTTAAATTAACTCGACTTTAAATATGTTAACAATCGATGTAGAACAGTAGGTTCCTAATTCGACGCGAATATATTTTATTTTACAAGGATTCCGATGTAATTTTTATAGTTACATAGATTGAATTTGATATCGACATATTTCTTCAATCCTTTTATTGTGCTCTTGCTGAATCCCAAAAGCAGCGTGAGAACGCAAACATTTGAAAGAAACAGTGTAGGCGATTTTATCGATGTTTCAATAGATCCTTACACTAATCCTAACCCAATTCCTTGCACTTTATCATCAAGGTATTTGTGGTTTGCCTATCAGCAAATCAGTTCTTCCGCCTTTAAAATTGTTATTATACAAAAATAAGTAAATAACCATCCGGTCCCATTCCCCTAGAGGTGAGACGAAAAATGTCTGTCTACATTAACTTGCAGACATTGAGCTAATGAAGTCGTTTCGTTTATCTATTCAAACAAAAATGAATCACTGAAGGTGTTGCTAATACGAGTAAAACTCGAGAACGGCTCTACCAATTTGGCAAATCTATTAATAAACAAACAAAAAACACGGAAGTTTTTAAAAAAAAAAACTTTAGATATCTAGAAAAATTGTTAAACAAAAGACGAAACAGGGAATCTTTTGTCCGAACAAAGTCTTTAAATCAAATTAATTTTACTATCAACACAGAAATTTACAGAAATTTACAATGTGTCGAAAGGTAAATTTTATTTGCGAAGTGCACGATCCCACGCTATATTATTTTTACTTATCATACCATACCACGTTATCATTTTTTTTACTCGACTACAACTATGCCAAAGGAAGGGGTTATATGATTGTAGTAGTCTATGTATGTTTCTCCTTAACTATTATTCCGATTTTTATGAAAAAAGCCGTCGAACGATTCCTTCATTGTAATTGACTTATTTTATTCGATACGGTTTTATTTTATTTAACATTATTTAAAAAAAATTACTTGTATATTATATCAGTCTGCACTGCAAAAACATTATCGTACAGATAACCACAATAATATGGTTTCTCGTACAATACTGTTTTATATATGACGACAAAACTCTTTGTTAATATTACCAGGCTCTCGTTAAATTTTAAGTGTAAATATGAAGAACCGTATTGTAATAGCTACACGATTCGGAATGTTTACAGGTACAGATTGCAATGTATATCTTCACCGTTACAGATGCATCATAACTTTTACAAAACTATTTGTATTATTTAGGTTTCGTGGTTAATCAAAACGATTTAAAAGTAATTGTTACAATATCATATTTAACTAAAATCCTATGACAATGTTTACAAGTCACTTATTTCATGATACGGTATTTTTATTTATCTCTACCCGTTTTTCGTAGATACACCAGTTTTTGTTTTTACCAAACGTACTTGTAGTATTGTAGGAAATCTTTTTTTTTGCGTGTGTGACAAACCTTCAACCTATCATTATTAAACGGTATTTAAAATGCATTTTTTTCTTATTACGTATTATTCCATACTAATCATTATTATATCAACGATACTGCTTTGAATTTTGATTCTATTCTATTGGCTTTGATTTTATTGGCAAAAATAATGCATCAAAACAGTTGAATAATTAGTAAATTTTCTTGAAGAATCTCTTAGAAATTAAATTCACATGTAACGTAATACACACAGGGCGCATGTTATTAATATTATCAATCCTTCCTCTTTATTTATAGATAAAGTTTTCGCGTGGGAAACATTTAACTACTCGCATTGAAAGTACTGTGATTCACCATGGCTATTCCTAGATTTTGTTCCTTGTATTGTCTCGTAATTAGGTTAAGTAGCCCATACAATGGCTAAGTGAACGTGGGAAACAGATTAAGTACATTGTTTAATACCAAACGCAGATAAGTGGATTATGGATCTATTGTATTTAGTGTTTATTCAAAACATAGGTTCGACGCACTAAATTGTCTTGTATCTTCTATAATGATTTACGAAAACTCAATGGCTATATATAATACCTAACTATTAAGTACTTTATACTACCTAAATATTTAACTTACTTTTACAAGTAAATTTAGCTGAAATGATTTTGACTCTACGTAAGTAGGTAGAAAAATAAATATAACTAGCATGACGTGTCAAGTAATAGATTTTTTTGTTAAAATTTATCTGATTTTAATTGTTGGTTGTTTATTGTGGGTAAGTAATTGGTAGGTACGACAGAAGGTAGATTAAGTATACGTTTCAACGTAATTGGAAGTAGGTATTAAAATGGTATTCCTTATATTGCATTTTTGGTTCAATCAAATTTAGAATTTAATAAATTGTTAAAGTTATATCAGTGTTTATATTACAGCTTTAAAGTAACTTTAAACAATTGATAGCTTATGCAGACTACCCCTTTAGCTATTGCTGCAAATTTAATTACTAGACTTGCCGCATCTAGAAACCTTAGAAGGTCTACCATTTAGTATCGGTATAAGAAAAGTGACTATTTATTATGGTTCCTAATAAAAGGACAGTGTTCAATTTAATTTATTGATTGAAATAAAAAACATACGTATACTTTGTATTATTTATATAATTTATAGATAATAACAATGTATGTTTGAGATACGATTCATATGCAGATCGATGGACAGGCTACTTACAGACTACAGATAATATTTATAGAACAGTCTCACTCTACCCTAGTTGACTACTATTGCACGACAACCATATTTTTTTATTTTTTTTTATTTTACAAATGCGAAAGTTTGCTCTATGTCTGTCTCTCTAGTAGCTTTGACAGCAGAACTGAGAATTTCTTGTGAAAATACTTGGAAATCCTGGATATTGGATATTTATATTTATTATGGAATACTTAAGCAAAGTTTGTATGGCATTAACAACTTCTCAGTTTGGTAGCGAATGCGTAAATTAGTATATAACTTAAACCGCGATGTAACAAGGAGAGCGATGTAAGTGAATCCCAAGCGAATGAAATCACTAAAAGCAAAATAATATAAAATAAAAATTAGAGTTATTTGATTCGGGATTTATACCATGTACCTTATTTATTATGAGTTTCCGATATTTCGTGACTGTTGCAAGCGCCATGATCACGAGAGAACTCAGATCTCAAGATACATGGTATAAATCCCGAATCAAATGACTCTAATGATATTGACCATGAAAGTTGAAATCAGCAAATAAACATTAGTATTTAATAGCTTGTCTTTATAAATAAAAATAAATCGCCACGCGCGAATCTCGAAAATGGCTCTATCAGTTAGGCAATTTTTTTTTTCACAGTTTTGTTGAGACACAAGGAAGTTTAAAAAAGTAAGAAAAAACGTAATAAGTGTGAAGATGATAGGTAGTAAAAACCACTAATTTTCTTTTCCAATGAAAACCTAGATAGTCATTTTAACTTTTGACAGAACGAAGTCTTTTGGGGCATCTAAATTAAATTTATAAACTGCACAATTTAGGCGATGTATTCGCTCGAAGCGTTCTCTTATTCCATTTTTATTCCTTATTAATCTTTGTTCGTATCAAGTAAAATTTATCTTAATGTTTTGGATTATATAAGCTCCGAAATAACAGACAAATCCTTTCTTTGAACTTAATAACTGAATAAATAGTGAGACACGTAGTATGTGCACGAATCGAAATCGAAATTATTTTATTTGAATTTGAAATGTAACGTCAAATCAAACTGTACCGCGGGCTGCATGGTCACCCTGACTAGGATGATTTTTTGATATGAGAACGGATAGTATCTAGAAAAACCTAACAATGAATTTAAGATACCTACTACTAACCAAAAGCATATCAATTGTTAAATCTGGGGCACATTGCACCATAAACACATTATTTTTTATTTAAATAAAGTTAAAACATATCACTCAAGTTGAAAATGATACAATACGGTCTTCTTTAAATTAAGCTTTAATATTTTTTACACTGTGACATAAGTACCTATAGTATACTATTTTTAAGCAACACATATTCCTATTCTTATGTCTAAATACATAACAGTACATAGGTATAGATTTTCTAAAGAATTATGTTAACTAGAAAGTCATTATAACGATATACTGTGTGTACTATTAGTCGCTTGATTATAAATAGTAATTAAAATTAAACATATATAGATTTGAACTCGCTTTTGCATAAAGTGGTGTAATTAGCAATTAGATGGTAGGAAATATTTAATTATGGGTACACAGTTAAATAAAATTTAGCAGGGTGTTAATTGCAATTGCATTAGCTTTTGATTTCAATTAAAACCGATAATAATTTACGGTGAACTCAACAATATATTTTCGCAGTGTAGGTAGTTAAAAAGTATTGTCTTTCGTGTTCATTATTAATAATGAATGCGAAACTACAAAACTTTTTATTTTTATTAAATATCAACGACATAATTACTGTCGCTGTTTGATAAGATTACGAAATAAAAGAAAATATTAGTTATAAGTAATTACGATTTATTCATAGGTTTATTATAGACTTGCCATACTTTTTATACGATATTCCATTAATACTTTGTGTAAACTAACAACATCATGTTTACATATTACCGATAACAACAAAGATTAGACACTTCCACTATATTTACAAATATGTAGATCTAAGAATTTACAGGTGATTGGTCGTTTTTCAGACTTGTAACGTTTATATAGACAGTATCCACGCTTCCCTTATTTAAACCACCACTCCTAGTTATAGTTCTATGCAAGGAATACTAAATAACATTTACAATAATTTACACTTTATAGACTATTTGAAGAAAAACAGTTTAGCAATAACACAGGCATCGCACGCCTTAACGACGCACGGAGCGGTCAACGCGTGCGCCGCGAAGAAAATAATAGAAGGAAAAAAGAGGGAGACAGACGAAGCGGAAATGAAGATTACGAGTAATTTCACTAGGTAAGGCTCAGTTAAAATCGTCCAGCGTTATTAACGAGCATCGAACGATCGTCCACCGTCCGTATGTACAAGTGGGAAGCGGGTCGCAGCCTAGGTGTCCGGCGGGCGCTGCTGGTCCAGCGGGCTGGGCGGCGAGGGCGGCGCGAGTGCGGGCGCGGCCGAGCGGCGCAGCTGGTGCAGCAGCGCGGGGTCCAGCGCGGGCCACCAGCCGCCCAGCAGCGGGTACTGCGCGGCCGGCGCCAGCACGCGCGCCTCCTCCTCGCCACCGCGCTCCTCCTGGTCGCTGGCCACCACGTCGATGTCCTCCTCCGGCTCCTCCTCGCAGCTGCTGTCGCGCCGCTGCCGTTGCTTCTCCGGCGCGTCGTCCGGGGCCAGCAGCGACGCCACGTCGAACTGCCTCTTCCGCGCCTGCCCGCCGCCCGGGATGCGGCCCCCGCCCCAGAACGGCAGTGGCAACGCCGTCGGCGGAGGAGACTGAGGCGGCGGCGACGGTGAGTCCTCTCCGTCGTCGTCCACCGCCAATCCCATATGTTTTCTCACTTTCCTCTGCGCTTTGCGCCTTCTGAAGTCTCCCTTTCGGAAGTCTTCGACGTTCGCCGGGTGTATGGCCCAGTAGTGGCCCTTTCCGTTGGCCGACCGGCCGGCCTTCACGAAGCAGTCGTTCAGCGAGAGGTTGTGTCGAATAGAATTCCGCCAACCGGGGCCGCGACTGCGGAAGTACGGGTAGTTGTCGAGGATGTGCTGGTAGATGTCGGAGAGCACGAGCTTGCGCTCCGGCGAGCTGAGGATGGCCATGGCGATGAGGCCGATGTAGCTGTGCTGCGGTTTCGGTTCCTCGGGCTGGAGCACTCGCTGCTGGAGTAGCGACATGGAGAGTGCCAAGCGAGGCGCGTAGGGCCCGTAGCACGGCGGAACCGTCGGTGGGTAGAGGCGGAGGCGCTCAGCGACGGCATAGTTGTAGAGCTGGAGACGGTAGTGGTCGAGCGCGGCCGCGGTGACGGTCGGCGCGTCCTTGCCGAGCGGCCAGGGTCCTCCTTCGGCGCCGCTGCACATGTTGCCGCGTGGAGAGCGTGTGGCACTGTGCGGGCCGGGAGCGCGGCCGGGCGCGGCGTCGGCAGCCGCGGCGAAGAGGGGGCGGCCCGACGGCAGCCAATCGGCGCGCGTGCGCTTCTTGTATACGTGTTTTTGTTTAGCGACGCCCCACTCCGCCAGCTTCGGAACTCTACGCGCCCTACTCTACCTTGAAGCTACGGGTACTGTTCGCATGAAAATATTCGTTTGTGTTACTGAGTCTTTGTGTAGAGTCGTGTATGTTTTTAATTACAAGTGTTTATTCTGATATATATCCTTAAAGTTAAATTACACCTTTACTTTTCAATGCACGCTTTTAATCTGAAAATCATTTTGTGACCTGTAACTTACCAAATACATTTCAAAGGCCATTTATGTCATGTCATAATACCTAGAAACCTAAGTAACAAGTTTTTTTTATTATTTCACATTTCATAATTATTTTTAATAAAATTAAAATTTTATAACTATCTTTTGACCAGGCAAATCAATTTTTACACAAATAGTACCTACCTATGTTTAATTTCAGAGAGCGATAGATAATTAGATATTAAAATGTGAAAAATAAAAATGAACCCGTTGGTAGAAGAATAATGTTGTCAAGTTTTTTAAATAGCCAATAAAAAATCATGTTTTTAATAATAAAACCGGCCAAGTGCGAGTCGGACTCGCGCTTGAAGGGTTCCGTACCAAAAAGGCCAAAAAATCGGGTTTGTTGTATGGGAGCCCCCTTTAAATATTTATTTTATTTTGTTTTTAGTATTTGTTGTTATTGCGGCAACAGAAATACATAATTTGTGAAAATTTCAACAGTCTAGCTATCGCGGCTCTTAGATACAGCCTGGTGACTGAGCGACGGACAGACGGACAGACGAACAGACAGCGAAGTCTTAGTAATAGGGTCCCGTTTTTACCCTTTGGGTACGGAACCCTAAAAACTGACCGATAAGTATAAAATATGACATCACGGCATCGCCTACAATCATTATGCACCGACTCAAAATCAAACGCCTATTGCACGCTTTTCATTGTTGTTTTTACATAAAGTTTTTTTAGCTTTAGTTTGTTCAAAATAAGTTACGTGGGAATGAGGATTCTGAACATCAAGAGAAAGTTACGGAACATCTATTTTCTTACAAAAAGGGGTAAATCCATAAAACCGAAATTATTTTTTGCAAAGCTGCTTCCTAGACATTTAATGTATCAACCACCTATCATCCCCCTACCAATCCGCTTCAGATATGTAGGCATATCTTAACCGAATGTAAACTCTACTATAATAATTAATGTAGAGTTCAATATTTAATACATGTAGGATCGGGGAAGTTAAATAGACATATTTTTTCAATTCTTCATCTTTATTTCGTCTTCAACAACTTACTTAACGTCTTAAAATGTTAAAATATAAAAACCCACATACACACTTTCACCGCGATCCTCCAAGTCTGTCATTTTCATTCTTCTCATTTTAATATCATCTACTCTTGTTCGTTCTTTCATTCTTTATTTAAACCATCGTTCAGTAATCGGGCATGCTTGTATCTTCATTCACATCTTCAAACCATGACGTATCATTTCACTGCTTCCTCGTTCATACCGATCAATCACTCCATCTACTCTCTTAATCATTCCTTCACACTCACTCACAATCCCACATACATTACATCATAAATTATTACTACAAACCAGTGTTATTTACATTCTGAAAAAGCATTATCAATCCTAATCTTATTTCATATCGCTGTAAGACACAAAATTAATTTGCTGATCGTACTTCGCAAAACCGTTACAAATGACAACTTCGTAGCGAGTGCTTCCCTGTTATTTTAGCGATATCACAACACGCAACAACACATTACTTCTCAGGAGGCGAGCGAGAGCGGGACGCACATATAAAAATACCCCTCCCGCTCTCCGCGAGATAGGGACGGAATAACGTGCAATAGTTCACATGTGGCTGAGATGCTGTTTGCTCTAGAAAAGGTATGTATGAATATAAACTCTATCTTAAAGCAATAAAGTCCATATTTGTTTAATGGCAAATGCATTGTTCTCAGGCATGAAAATAAAGAGGGTTTGGATGCGAGTGCGACAAGGGCAGCTAGTGTCGACGCCGCCCATTTAAATGCGCCATTTTGTTTACTGTCCCCGCGGCTCGCTTTGTGTTTTACAGAAAGCAGTGTTTCGCGGAATAACGAAATTACAGGAAATATTTACCAGTTCGTAGCGGGGACAATGACGCTACGAATCCTTAGGCACGGCTACGACGTTACGTAATTTGTTTTCTTTTTATCTCATGTCGCTACACAAATTGGCTATGGTTTGTGATTGTAGTTGCTTGAAAGAATAATGTATGACAGTTCTTGTCACACTATGATTACTTTGACAATTATTATAAGATAGGATAAGATAAAATAAGAAAACGTTTATAAAGTACAATAAAAAATTTCATTGAAAATAATAATGAAATAAAAAACTTAATTAAGGATGTACCAAATAGGCAAAGAGTGCCACAACTCAAGGCAAAGAGTGGTTCTCTGCGGGTACCATAAGACAAAATAACTAAACTAAAACATTGAAAAAATAAATGAAAATAGGGTAGTAATGAATAAAAATATGAATAAAAAATATATAGGGTGTTAGGTAAAGAGGTTAACACATAGTTTACAAGCCGTGACCAGCCTATGTTAACATATGCATAGAAATAATATGGTGACGTAAGAATCTGGATACCACCATTTTTTTTTTCATACAAACTAAAATTTTAAGATTCCGATTTGTATAAAAATATTTTTTTCAAAAATTGTGTTATCAAAATTCTGACTTCGCCATAGTATTTATAGGCTAGTGTTCGCTTGTTGTACCTCTTTGCCTAGCACCCTGTATACATAAATTCTATGTTATTATATATCTATGTAGGTAATCTGTCATTCATGTCTCCTATTAGCACGGGTAGGTACAGACACTAGTTTTTGCATGGAATAATTGTTGGCACTACTAACCTATGAATACGTAAGACAACACAAATAAATAAATTATTTTAACATTTTACTATATATTTTTAGTTTTTTTTATTACGTCGACATAAATATTATTAAATATCGTACTGACGATAAAATAGAACAGGATAATATACCCTCTTTTTGATTCATTTTTTTTTCTAAGGATATAACTATACATACAATTTTATAAGAGTTTACTTTATTAAATTAATAAAATCACCCCACTTTAGTCCATCACTGAACGTAGGCAATATCAGACTCAGAGGCGTGCAATGGGAGAGCCTATTGCACGCCTCTGAGTCCCGATCTATTTCATTCGCAATCGCAAGTATAGGACCAGTTTTGTCTATATCATTCCTACGTTTGTCAAGTCGCGGTCTCCACTTAGGATCCGGTATATGATGTTACCGGTTTTACAAAAGTGTTGCCCACTCTCAATTTATTTTGCTCGATTTTATTTTTCCCGGAGGTAAGAGTATTAAGTAGTCTAATCTAGCAGGCAACTTATATTACTTATATTAAATAATTAATAAATTGATCTAGATAAAGCACTTACATTAGTAGTTAGTAGTTAGACTTGTGCAAACCGAATTAATTACTAAGTCATGTTGTTAATCTGATATACTGTCTAGTAATTTGCGAAGCAGACTGAATTAATCACAGGACTTAATCTGAAATTATGTTAAGTAATAACTTATTACTTTGATGACAATCAGTTGTCAAATATTAAAAAAAAACTCAACTTAACCCTCATTCAAGCTTCAATAACAAAAACGTCAAGCGCCTAACGGTACAGCCAACAAAAAAAATATCAACAGAAAATTTGGTCAAGATTTACCGGTGGAAAAAGTTTTTAATTTATGAAGATTGTTTTATTTCTACCTGGCGTCTTCCATTGTTGTTCTAATTGTGACTGTAAGACGGGGCGTGGCGGCCCGCCCACCGCTCCACAGTCAATACTCGCGCACTTATTGTCGCCGACTGTACCCCGCAAGATTATTTTGTGTTTGTATTGTTTACACAGCCCGCTGTGCGTGTGGGCGTGACTCGCTCTAAACTGTTATCAAAAAAATACCCAAATTAAATTGTGAATAGTTAGTACATAAATTGAAAGCACCGTGAATAGTTGTTAGGCTTTATTGCATTATTTAAGTATGTTTTGTTTGATTGTTTTCGTTTATTTAAATTATATCGTTTAGTGTATGATTAGATTAGTTACACGTTGTATACTTGGACAGTACGTACACCAGTTAACATAGGATTTTTATTGTAATAATTAATACATAGCAAATATTCACAGATTTTTAGAAATTTTTAAAATTTTATAATACTACTCCGTTGTTGAATGAGGTGCGAATGATTTTCAACCTTAGGATTATAGATCACTTTCTAGGCCGACCATACCTATCATATTTGCTAGCGAATAATTTAAATTAGAAATGACTGTTTAGCTCCTTACATGCTCTTGGAGTAATTTATTATTGACTTCGAACGATAAACTCTACCAAAGAGAAACAAACATGCAAAAATAAAAATACGAAGTTTTCATGAAAAATTTACAATACAATAACTACCCGGAACACAAGCGCCTACTGTGCTTATTATTAAGTATCTACCTACAGTAGGTGCTAGTGAAAAATTAAAAATTGAAATAGATTTTTCTTTCCTGTTGAAAACACACCTTGAAAAATGAAGTTATTCTGAAACAAGCTAATACTTGTCGGAGTTTTATTTATATACCTTTTTTAAAGTATATTTTCTAGTAGGTAGGTAACAGATTTTTTATTTATTAAGTTGATAAAATTTAATTTAAAGTGTGAAATGAGTGTTGAATATTAACATTTGACACGAGCACTGACTTTATAGGTTAGTTGGTTACTCTACTTGACATTTCAAATAATTTTCTTGAAACTCAAATAATTATCTTGCTAGAAAAGATTAAGGATCCTTACTAAAACGGGTCCACCCGTGCGAAGCCGGGACGTGCCGCTAGTTAGTCAGAAACAAGTCGCGTCTGCCGCCACAAAGATGGAAGTCGTAAAAATAAATCTCACTTTGTTATAGGCGGCTTGATAAACTTACACCGGACTATCATTGATGATAAATACTATCCACGGAACACGGAAAAAAGGTTTTTCCATGTTCTGTGATATTATCCTTAGAGGATAGCTACTAATTTTGGGATAAGTTACATGTAGGTACCCATATTAAGTGGTATTCTTTTTTTACTATGATTTTCCTTTAAATCCTTAACTACATTGTACGTTAGGTTACGTTTAGATCCAATAAAATCCACGAATAATAGTCGCGGACAGACTGCCCTAACTAATTCGGTTGCAGTAAATCCCGTCAAGTGTAAAGTTTTGAGTGTAAAAAATGCAACAAGAAAGTTTTATTTACCTATAAATGTGTCAGTGTTTCATCTTGTTTTTTTGTCTCAAGCAGGAAACGAACCCACATCCTTTGTCCATTTAAGCTACCGAGACATTACGTCATTGCATTAATTTTCTCTCTACGGACTTATTCTCCAAAGTATCGGCCCTTGTTCGACGCCGCAAAGTTTGTTCGCAAGTAGAAAGACAATTGTTACTTGACATAAACAAATTGTGCTCATCATGAAACCAACCACAGGGCCTTAATACATACTAATACAGCTCTTTACATTTGACATAAAAAAGGTTAATTCTGGCCGGGAACTCTTAAGGCGACGTAGTCCCAAAAGGCAGCGTTTTTCAAACCCATCTGAGAACTAGAAAACAGCGTTTTAAAGTCTGAGAAAATATATTTATTAGTTCAGAATCTAGTTTAGTCACATTAGTTATCGGTTACACGATTTAATTTACGCAGCTTGATAGAAAAAAATCTCAAACCTACATCGACGAACGAGTAAACTACCGACTTTTCAAATATTTGTTTTATGCTTGTTTAAAGCTATTTAATATTTATAGACTAATTTGCTGAGTTTGATTTTATTAAATTATATACTTAATTACTACGTTTAAATAACTACAAAAACGTAAGCGCAACGACTCGTCAGGCCCGTAGGTACTGTCGCGCGCTTACGGAGCGCATAGCTCATAGGCGCTCCGTAATAGGCGATCGATGAATATCGATCAATAAATGCCGAACTACCGGACCTTAACGATCTACTTCGGCTATTAGAAAAAAAGGCGTATAGGTTAAACAATTTTAACAAAACAGTATTGTGGACTTTACCTAATGCTTATATCTAGCTGATAATAAAGTAAAAGAATCTAGTAGATATCTACATAAAGATTATGAATATTTTTTTTGCCAGCATGGAGTTTTATCGATTTTAGTCTCAATTAAGTAATCAGGATTTCGTAAAAACTAACAGTAGTTTTAGAAACTTTTTGACATCAATGAAACTGTTATCATTGATGTCAAAAAGTTTCATTGTAATTGATTTCTTGATTGGCACCTGTGATTGGCACCAACTTTAAATGTATCAGCCGTACATTGACCGCGGTTGTCACGGCTTTTTGGCAGCTTTTTCGATTCGATTTTCCGATTAGCGTTAAAAGAGAATACCTATAGTGCGTTCATAGTTTTATAGCAGCTGTATTTTATTTATTTTATTTTATAAGATACACCAACAGCAAACCCCATGTATAAAATATAAAAACTAGAGATGGGCCGAGTACTCGGTTAATACTCGGTACTCGGTGTACTCGGCGGGTATTTTGATACTCGTACTCGGCCGAATAACTCGGTTTTAATGCCGAGTATACTCGGTTTAAGCAAAGCAATAAATTTAGGTAGATATAATTAAAACATCAGTGTTAATCAAAAGTATTTAATACTAATTTGGGAAATCTTTGACAATCTCAATTATGATAATTAATGAGTAGTGATGAAACAAAATTAAGATAATGTTAATGAAAAACATCAATATTTAAAATTTAATAAAGGTAAAATTGTAATGTACGAACACAAGGCTCTCTGCACGTTCTGGTAACACCTTTTTTCTTCGTAGACAAAGAAACACTAGTGCTAAACGTGCCAGCTCAGGATACCTTGTTTGGTGCCCTGCCCACCACTCGAAAGGACTCTTGTCTTTTGCCAACAAATTTTCTTTTAACTAGTGATCTAATTCTAAAGCAATGGGGCTTTTAGGATCATCGCGAAAACAGGTATTTGCATGAACCGAGTTACTCGGCCGAGTACTCGGTTAGAAAAAAATTTAACCGAGTAAAACTCGGCACT
This sequence comes from Anania crocealis, assembly GCA_949315895.1. Lineage (NCBI taxonomy): Eukaryota > Metazoa > Arthropoda > Insecta > Lepidoptera > Crambidae > Anania > Anania crocealis. The sequence continues at coordinate 6,354,718 of OX438879.1, read as the reverse complement.
CGTTACTCGGCAAAAGTGCTATACCTACGCCTATTATTGGCATCCGCATAAAAAATGTTAATTGTAGGTAAACACATTGTTTTTATAATGTATATACCTACAATTAACATTTTTTATGCGGATGCCAATAATAGGCGTACAGAACTTTGATAAGTAACTATTGAAAGAAAATAGTAACTAACAGATAATACTTATAAGTGGTAAGTAACCAAAGCTGTTACAAAATTTGCGCTAAGAGAATCGCACTGCTGTTTCTGCCTAAGTTCCGAAAGTGTTCAGTCCAAATTCATCACAACAAACATTAATTAAACATTTCCATTGCATTCCATACTAGTAATCATGAAATTACATTAAAAATATGAAAATTATAGATTTTCTTACTCACTTCAAGTCCCCTTTCGATTTTCATGTGTTTCCATGGGAAGTAAAAATGATTCCATTTGGTATCTATTATAGTCTGTATTTTGGACCCAAGCCGCCGGCGGCGACGGCCGATTTGCATGAAATTATCACAACCCTCATCCCTAATACCCCCTTTGTCACGCCTAAATATTTTGCGCAGTTTTACACACAAAGTCCCTAATTTGATTCACCGTTCACTCCGCAAAAGTTATGTATTTCCTCCAGCTAGTACGCAAAAACATGGTGAGGGAGATTTAAAATTGCTTAGACGATTATGTCCCTCCAAGTAGGTAGAGTAACGATAGGAGCATAAAAAAGTAATAGGCTTGAAAAAACAGTTTCAACTACATAATCAGCATTCTATGAGAAATCGTTAACAATTTGAAACATTTTCATCACTCTTTGAAATGTTTTCCAACACATCTCGCAACCAGTCAATTAAGATACGAGTAATTGTCATGGATATAAATGAAAATTTAGGTACACAATTAGCGACCAAAAAAGTAATATGCTATATTAAATAATGGCAGGTATGAAACATGACAAGAACTACGTTGAATCAATCGCAGACATTTTGAAGTGTCATGTTTGTATGGGACTGTGAAAGTTGATCTATAGTTCTTATTTTTATCTCGTCAAGATAAATAAAATTAAAAAATCTATTGTCATGCTGCTTACTCTTAAACATGCCAATAACTATAATTATGTTATAATCGTATTATACACTAGTATATGTTTAATCATATAATGTTTTATTATATTGCAGGACAACATGACGTCTATAATAATATATGAACTAAATGAAATATATTACATATAATACATTTTAAAACGTCTATTAGATAGGTAATACGAGTACCTCGTCAGATAAGCCTTTCTAACTTTAAAAGTAGAATCTATGTAAGACTTCACAGTTCATCAAGTAATCGTGATTCAAAAACAGTCTTGAAAGAAAAACCTAAATATAAGTTGTTCGCCAAAATAAACTCGGCCCGACCACCCTCGCAAATCCTTATCTCAAATTACGGGATAATAAAAGACGCAAAACGGCAGGAAACCTTAGCTATTCTTTAAACCTTCAAATAAGGCCGTATCTATAGACTCAGACAGCTCTCTGGGGGTTTCCTAACAAGTAAAACGAACGTATAGCGGCGAGACGTGCGCGCTCCACAGTGTAGCTGAGCCTCTTTATGCGCGGTTTGTAAACGCGCAGCGAGTAAACCCGGCCCTGGGACGCTTGTATGGCGTGGGGTGCGCAGAAGCCGTAGCTATTTGGATCACAAAGCACGGCGGGCTAGTAATACGCTTATTTGAAGATAATCCCGTCCCCTCGTGCGGCGAACGCATCTCGATTCGTGGTGCACAGGGCAGTTCTTACTGAGTATTTTGAGCTTTTGAAATAATATTTTACGAGTCTGGTCAAGTTACGAAAAATATTTAATAATTCTGTAGCATATAAACACACTACTTAGTACAGTCGAACTAAACAAAAATGTAGCGGCACACACTACGATCGTACTGTCCCCAATTCCGCTAATTTACAAATGGCTCAATAGAATCGCAATTGCATCGCAATTGTATATTTTGACACATTTAATATGGTAGTAATGTCAAAATATACGATTGCGATGCCATTGCGATTCTATTGAGCCATTTATAAATTAGCAGAATTGGGGCCCTGGCCACGACCTCTGCTTCGAAACATGAATGACAAATTCCTACAGAAAAAGGTTGATTTGTTAATACCGGCTGTAAGTTTTAAGTTACATATTATGTAACTTAAAACATAATTAATTTTATTATTATAAATTACTAGAGATGGGCTGACTAGTCGCCGACTAGTCGGGAAAGCCGATTGTTAGTTAAAGGAGAACTAATTACAAGCTATGAAGATAGTCAAACAAGTCTGTGCTTTTTTTAGGGTTCCGTACCCAAAGGGTAAAAACGGGACCCTGTTACTAAGACTTCGCTGTCTGTCCATCTGTCCGTCGCTCTGTCACCAGGCTGTATCTCAAGAGCCGCGATAGCTAGACAGTTGAAATTTTCACAAATTATGTATTTCTGTTACAACAACGTATACGTTAACAACAAATACTAAAAACAAAATAAAATAAATATTTAAAGGGGGCTCCCATACAACAAACTCGTATTTTTGGCCTTTTTGGTACGGAACCCTTCGTGCGCGAGTCCGACTCGCACTTGGCCGATGTTATTTAATTTTATTCTAGGCAAACATTCAGACGAAAACATTCATAATAAATATGGTCATTGAATCTTTAGTATAAAGCAAATTTGAATTTTGTGTTTGAAAAAAAATTTAAAACGATTTCATAATAATTCCAAAACAAGGCTTTTTAATTTGTAAGATATTTTATGGTCTATATTCTATCAATTCTTAGGTCATTAGTTAAAAATTCGTTTGAAAATAAACAACCTAAATGTTAAAGTCTATTATGATCAATGGCTAACATGAATTCCCTCCGAGCTTCTAAGTCTTATCAAACAAATGTCTTCAGATTTTACTTCTAACGCGAATTCCACGATAACAAAGGATCCGCACAAAGGCTTTACGAAAGTATACTGGTACTGTATACACATAGAGGCTTGTTGTTTTTGGGTAGGCTCTGTTTTCAAAGAGGTGGGAAGCCGGAGTGCGGGTGGGGAGGCTAATTACGGGAATTCAGAGGGAACCTCCCGTCTGCCGCAAATACACATACACTCGAATGCAAGAAATTATCGAAACAAGTTGAAAACAGAACGTTTTCAGAGTTACAATTCGTACGTAAAACAACATAGGTTATTTGAATATCACTTAAGTAAAAGTAGGTATTCACGTTTAGATAATATGAGGAATTTTGTGAATGAATAACGGCCGGTCCTAATAACCTATCTATCTTCAGTTTGGGCATATCGGAGATAGAAAACAACTTCTGTCTTTGTTTCTCTGGACGGCAAAATCAGAGACAGAAACTGTTTCCTATGTCCGAAATGTCAAAACTGGTAATAGATAGATTATTGGGACCGCCGTAACGGCCATTTACAATAACCTATTTATCTTCAGTTTTGGCATATCGGAGATAGAAAACCACTTCTGTCTTTGTTTCTCTGGACGGCAAAAACAGAGATAGAAACTGTTTCCTATCTCCGATATGCCAAAACTGAAGATAGATAGGTTATTGGAAATGGCCGTAAGACTGTAGAGTCTATCTAGGATCACGATTTCAAAACATTTTTGATTTCAAACGGCTATCTAATACCATGGTTAACATAAAATAGCAAAATGCGAACAAGGCAAGTGAGGAAAAGCTATTGATGCATTACTAATTCAGTAAAAAGTTATTAAAAAAAAACTGTCATAGTGAGCGTGAAAAATTTGGCAACTACTCGTATTTTAATGAAAATTTCGAAAAATACAGGTTATGGATGTCTCTATTTCGATGAATGAATAGCCATTTCTTAAACCTTTCTTCATTGTGCCAATGATATAACTGTAAATCGGTCTGCAGTTCACCTTAGCCTTCATTATTTAACCGACTTCCAAAAAAAGGAGGAGGTTCTCAATTCGACTGTATTTTTTTTATGTTTGTTACCTCAGTACTTTCGACTGGTTGAACGGATTTTAAAAAAACTTTTTTTTGTTTGAAAGCTGGTGCTTTTCATGTGGTGGGACCACATGGGAAGCACCAGCTTTTTAACGAAGTCATGATCTGATGGTGGAAACCCCCAAATTTTATAAGCACTTATTACGTTTTTGCATATCTTGTGGTATATTTTGTACCTTTTGACATATGTAAATACCTTACCTTTCATTGCTTGTTCATTTCATCATCATTCTTTCTACTTTAGTTTGTAATTTTTCGTAAATATTATTTGTTTACTAATTTTGACACTAATAATAAAATTTTCTTGTTATTTTGGCAGACATCGTTACCGCTGGCAACCACCTTGTCAAACGTTATATTTTTTTTTTAATTATGTAAATTCATCTAAATTTCGGTTAGGAGATACTGTATTTTGGCCAATTTTAGATTAAACTTACCTTTTTTACGTAATTTTTATAACTGCTTTATGTAAATATAGTTATAATTTTGAAATATTTAAAAATAAATTACTGTTCCATCAGTTTTCACATATAAGAGTCATATTTGACAAGGAGCCATCATTAATTCTATTCTTGGCTTGAAATGTTATTATTCTCGAATTGGGAAACTCCATAAAAGTGAACTCTTCGCAAATCTATTCGACACTTCTGGACCCTGGTACGGTCACGTAGACCGCCGGGTCACCTCCATCTGCGCAGCGTTGGACTCCGGCTTGATCAGGCAGATCGCCTCCGCTGCGCAGATCCTGGCGTGGTCGACCACAGGGCCATATCTCCCCAATTTGTTAAGTTACGTATTTTTATTTCTTTTAATTTTAGTTTCTTTTTTTTAATATATTAACTGTATATAATCTTATCTTTTGTTTTATTTCTTTTTTAGGGAATAATTATAGGGAGGTAGGTTCCCATTAACTTCCCTCTTTCTAAATTTTCTTTTGTAGCGTAGCAGAACCTAGGTTTCTGAGGGTATTCCTCTTCTAGGGTACCCCAGGTATTCTGCTACGTTATAATCTTTCTTAGGGATTTTCAGTATTTGCGTCTGGTACTCATCATTTTATGTTAATGAGCTGATGATGGAAGGTACAACTCCTTAACGGTTAGGAGTAGGAGGATTATTCTTTAAATATTATAGGCACGTATAGTCAGATAGTTGTCTTCCTTCAGGTTATTCACTGGAATGTCAAACTCCTAAGCAGTAATGGTTGGAGGATGATTCTTAAGATTCTATAGCGATGAGGGAGGGAGTTTCTCAAATAATTCTTACATTTTCATCTAGAAGTCGTCATCACTATTTTTATGTAGGTACTGTTTCCGGTCAACAGAGGATTAATAATTGTGTAATTTATTTAACACTAAAAAGAGTAAAGTAAATTATTTTTAAATAAAAAATTGAACCCACTTAAAAAAACTCACTAAAAAGTACAAAATAACACAAGAACAATGTTTTATTTTAAAACCTATTTACCTACTTACAATATTATTTTATTTTAACTACTAACAACTAAACAGATTGAAGTCGGTGCCGAGCGAAATAGAATAGGAGTATAGAAAAATACAAAAATAATTCTACAAATGAAACAAATCAAATATGGATTTTGAAAAAACTTGCTATGTTGGCGAGCGGCAATCAATTCAGCAGTGATTATACTCCTATTCTATTTCGCTCGGCAACGACTTCGATCTGTTTAGTTGTTAGTAGTTAAAATAATATTGTAAGTAGGTAAATAGGTTTTAAAATAAAACATTGTTCTCGTGTTATTTGTACCTTTTAGTGAGTTTGTTTTAAGTCGGTTCAATTTTTTATTTACAAATAATTTATTTAACATGTAGTTCTTAGAAAGAAAACTTATATGTTATAATGTTTTTATTTTACTTTTTTCTCAATTCTTTCATTTCTCAAGCTCTCTGATTTTCAAGAAAGTAAAGTGAATACCTGCACCAAAGCTGATGTAAGAAAAAAATACAATTTTAATTTGATATTTAATATGTAAAAACGGATGGTTCCTGGGTTATATACCTTATTCGACACAGCACACAAAAGCAAGAAGTAAGTAACTAATTTCCTATTGGCACATGACTTTTTGTATTCGTTAAGTTTTTTTTGAAAGAGGGTACATTTTCCTTTTAAATGAATTCCCCAGTTGAGTAGTTCTAGCAAGAAGCTCTTTCTAGAGCATTTCTTTTTGGTGGGAGTTTTCAATATTGGTTGATGACTCAACCAGTTTTACAATTTATTTTTTTTATAAATAGTTTATTATTTTCAAAATTCTTTAACTCTAATTTAAAGATTACTAAGTGAAATACGAGTAGTAATCTCGATCATTATCTAAATGATAAAATGTAGGATAATACTACCTGAATATACTCTAATTTTCCTGTAACTAACTTACCTATTCAAACAGATGCTGATAAGCGTGACCGAGGTTCTTGCGCTGCTTCTACTCGGTGTTCGCCCACAATTGTAACGAAGCAGTACCACTGGATAACCAAATGTAAAAGCCTAAAATATATAACGTCTATAACGCCTTTTTGCAGAAATAGAGCTGATGTATTGTACCCTATTAAAAATGTATAGAGGATAATAGATAATAACCGGCCAAGTGCGAGTCGAACTCGCGCACGAAGGGTTCCGTACCAAAAAGGCCAAAAAAACGGGTTTGTTGTATGGGAGCCCCCCTTAAATATGTATTTTATTTTGTTTTTAGTATTTGTTGTTATTGCGGTAACAGAAATACATAATTTGTGAAAATTTCAACTGTCTAGCTATCGCGGCTCTTGAGATACAGCCTGGTAACAGAGCGACGGACAGACGGACAGACGGACAGACGGACAGAAGTCTTAGTAATAGGGTCCCGTTTTTACCCTTTGGGTACGGAACCCTAAAAACGCACGGACAAGAGTACCTACCTCCTTTTTAATCTTCGGTTTATGATATTGTAGCATAATGAATGAATTCAACTCCCTCGAGACCACTTGTGCTAATATTCCGGGAATCCTCTGATCTCCAACACTTGAGTAATCAGATTTATTTTATTAGGACCAGATATGATGTATTTTTTGCGCAAACAGCATTGTGTAACACAAAACCTCAAGCGCTTCCATTCAAGTATTGTAATACTATACAAATTGGCGTCTCCATTGAAGCCCGGTGACACTTTTATACGGTCACGATTAACAATCACAAACGAAATTAGAACCCAATAATATTATTAAGTTTTTTCAAGCAAACCTAAGGGCTGGTTTGCACAAAAAACCGTCCCCTTTCCCGTGACTTAATATTTTGAATAACTAAGCGTTACTTTACTCGGATTACCACCTACGTATTTGTGTAAACACAATAAATATTTTTTGGGGTATTCCTTTATCTGTGCAAGTAAATTTAGATATTGGAAAGTTAAGATGCTAGTATGATAAACTTGTCAAAGTTTTTGAAGGAAGAGGTAATTTGAGTGCAATGATAGCAATAGCGTTTTCCATGGCAAATATGATTTCATATTTCAAGTTTTTCGAGGAACTCAGATACAAATTTCATAATAATTTATATTTAATATTTGTAGTAAAGATAATTTTGAAGAGATGTGCGTGAACGTATTTTTTTTCATATTTAATTTATAGAATTTGGATTTAGTACGGATAGAATTTATCATACATTTACTTCTTAATAATATTATAAATTAAAAAGTTTGGATGGGTGTTTGTAACTCAATCGCTCAAACGCTAGAACAGCGAAAATCAGCGTCGCAGTATGCCTTCGGTTGTTGCGACTAATGCTGAGGGCCTTTTTTGCACATTAATTATTATTATTTATGTAAATTTATTCCAATTTAGAAGTGCCAAATTAACGTGTTCTATTCTGTTCTATTCTAGCAGAATATGAATAAAATTTGGCATAAACCAGATAATAGTGTGGAATAGCACATAGGTTATGTTTTTCGTGAGATAGTTTGTCTATAGTTATTACCTACTATATTATATGTTAAACCTCTTGCAACATATCGATGACATCAGTAAAACGTCGTTCCATTATAGGCAGTAGGTTTTGCGTGATGCGGTTACAAACATAGAGAAAATTTATAATAACCCCTATATTCGTTTTGTAATTGTTATAAAAAACTAACTAATTGTGTAAATAAAACAAACAAGAACAATAATATTATGGATAAAAACATTTAAAACAGATTTGCGAGAACCCCTCTGATTTATGGAAACCTTTTTACTACTTTTTACGAAAATTTATGCAATAACAAGGTAAGGTATACGACGAGATGGACGAGTCAGTGTTAAACAGAAACTATACAATTTACATAAAAACTAACCGACCTTAAGTCCTACATTATTACATAATTTATTGTTAGAAATAGGACTGATGTCCTAATTGGGTTTTTGGCACCAAGAACAATATAATTAAACCTTTTGTTTTTAAGATGATAACTTTCTTAAGGGTTCGTCCTACAAAAAGACAGGAAAAAATTTTATTCAAACAAATGTATTTTTACTTTATCTAAGGCCTGTAAATACCGATAAGTTGTACTACTCGTACTACTCAGATAATATTTTTTACAGCATTACAATAATTAATAATTTGAGCACGGTAACTAATCACGGCAGTTTACTGTTTCCATACAAAACCTAGTTATCAGAATTGGTTTTTACAGATCATAAAGAGTAATAGTAAAAAGTTTGTAGTACCAGAAAAATGTCTCTATAACCTGTTGAATGAAAGATCTTGGCTTGTTCAGAACTGCAGTAAGTTCTATACTAGAGCGAGTGTCTAAAGCTGCATTAACAGGTTCGTACCAGATTTGGCTGGGCAGGGAGAGAAACACGAGTAGTGAAGGTGAGTGTTGATGTACGTCGGAAAGGGGCCCCTTAAACCTACACCCGTGTCACAAGTCCCGGGAACTACTCGGAGTTTCTTTTTCTGACACACGATCGACCCGGCACCCGCACGGTGAATCCATGGAACGCTAAGAACTTTGTCTCATTTACTATAATGATTTAGTTGAATTTCACTTATAGAAAATATAATCATCATCACCAGTCCATATACCAGTCCACTGACTGGAGATAGGCTTCTCTAAACTGAGGATTTTGCATAAACGTCACATTTGGCAGGAGGGTTGGCGGGATAAAGTGTTTTTCGTCTTACAGAAGGTAATTTTAAAAATAAAAGCTTATTTAATATTGGTATCATTCTAGGACGTCTCTTTATTATTTGCAAAATACTGTTAACCAAAGTGTGACATTTGTTTGAGTGGTCGCGGTATAGCACGTCGTTAAACAAAAAAAACTAGCAGCGGGCCACAGTTGTGATTGGATTAGACACTAGACTTGTTCGGATCACGCACAAAGCGAAGTTCGGATTAACAGCCGTTAAGTGGATTAACCCATGTGGTGTCTGCCCTTCCGCGCCCATTGTCGTGGCGAGCTCTATTAATTGTGCTCACTAGGTTTTCAAATGACGCTTCCTAATTTTTATGATATGCTCAGAAGGTACACAATAAAATATCTTTAAATACAAATGCTATTTACAATTATTATGTTTGTTCCTGTTAACAGTAACAGATTATTGTATATTAAGTAGTTCTAATAGATATAATTATGAAGTGACGTGCGTGAACGTACTATGTTGTATTTTTTTTATTATTAGAAGTTATTTTTTAATGTATGACCATGCACAACTTTACCGGGTGGAAAGATTTTGATAATTGTTTTTGTTTGATGGCACAAAATGGTATGTACCATTAAAATTTAAAAACAAAACATATCCAGGAGTAGAAATAGCCTTAAAAACGAATATAAGAAAATAAGCTCCCAATTGCTATCCGAAGTCGAACTAAAAACCACTGGCAGTCAAAGTCGACGCCAATTCGCCACCGCCATACGCCTTTCGTAGGTTTTTTTTTCATATTTAGGTTCATATTTAGATAAGTTGAGACAAATGAGAAAAAATTATAATACCAAAAATTCTGGCAGTTAAAAAATGATGTAAGTAAGTAGTAATCAATAACGAAACGACTGACATTTCTTTTGTAGAATAGATTTACTTGTAAAAAGAAACTGACGATTGCAGTCATTGACGACTGCAAGTTAATAGCATTAAATTCATTTGTCACCATCCCCGGCTTCAGTGGCAGCTCTACAGTGGTCAATAGGCTGTTCAGTGTTCACTGTCCTGGACCAAAACACCCAGTCTGTACGAGGGGGACAAAGGCACAATGCTATTGTCGACTATTTTGTTTTGTCAACACGAAAATAGTCCATAAATATTTAAACAGCTTAACCCTTGGGAACTTCCAATGGTTTTTTTTAAACAACTTCCGTGCACGGGTTTGAAACTGCTTTGGAAACTTAAGGATATAATTATTTTTTGAATACGAAAAACTAGAATTACGATATTCAACTTATCTTAAGATAAGTTTTGTAATATTATATACGTAGGTTCTGTAAAGAAATCCTTAATTTTGGCTTAATTTTACAATCTAAGAGAAATTATCATAATACAATGTGTGTAATTTTTAAGTACAACACTATTTTTTTTTTAAGATGATAAGATAATTTTCAGTTTTTTCATAAATTACAGTTAATTGACCAAAGTAACATCATAAAATTTAAATAAACTTTCTTTGCCTGGAAACCTTTCTATAAATTTTTTACATAAGTAGTCAAAAGACTTATCCTTGTGAGATGAAACTCAAAATATTAGTACCACACTAAGAGGCTACATTATGACAAAATTCGTTTTATGGAATAGTGATGATAATTCTAAGTAAAGGTTTATGGAAAACAACGCATGACACCACCTTTCATTTACACTAAACCAATTATTGTAATAAATATTCAACATTTTTCAATGATCAAGCTGACGAGGTAAAAGACTAGAGTCTTACCATTGCATTTTCTTGATTCATAGCAGGATTAACAGAAAATAGATCTCACATATCTATTCCACAAAACAAGTTTTTTAATTACCTAAATTGGGATCCGATCAATGTATGATTTTCACACAAACATATTTATTTATCAGTAACGTTACTTTGATTTTAGAAAATTAAACCTGATAAATTTATTAATTATAATTTAATGTTATTCCTAGTTGCCTGAAATGACTGTTAAATACATAATTTCTGATTTTTTCTGCAATTAACAAATATAACATACGACTGAAAACAGTTTCAATGATCGGGTAAATAAATACAACGGAATTTATTTCGTCGGTAAATATTTTAACGGCGCGTAATGTTATTTATCTGCGTTCGCGCGGTTAGTTTTTGCAGCTGTGATTTTACCGGTAACACCTTTATTTGTGTAATATCATGTGTTATTTGGAACAATATAACATAAGGTTTTGGCAAATGATACTGTATTTTAATATTGCATTTATAACGAGGAAGTTGATACTGTACAGGGATAAGTGAAGATGTTTAGGACAGGTTAAGATAGGTTTTAATACGATAGTATGAGATATTAATGCTTATGAAAAAAAAACACTAAACAGGTCAACCGCTTAAAAATTCATACTACACGCATAAGATACATTCTGACAAAGTATCGGGAATTGATAATATGTTTATGGTACAAAGTTATTTTTTTTATATTTACTTAAACAAATTTGAATGAATAACTAACTAACTGTGTGACAGTCGAATCAAAACGCCGGTGGAATTAATGAATCCTATATAAATGAAAGCTATTAGGGGTTAAAGTATGAAATTGCCGTTTAGTATGGACGAAATCGAGAAAAGTTATTTTTCCATACTAACAATTTTTAGGATTTTTAAAAACGCCGAACCGTTTTCGATCCAATTAAAGGTGAAAATTAGATGGTTATAAAGCTACACATTATAGTATTTCAATTTCTGAAAATCAAAGTATATAATACAAATATACTTAATTGAAGCAAGAAGGTCAGCTGACACATTGTAAGGGGTCTTTTCAACGACTTCCTTTGAAGTAATAGGCACTAGTATTGCATTTTTTTTTAGTCAAAAGTTACTTTATTTAGTTTTTGATACAATACAAAAAGAATTACGCAATAATACGACTATACTTAAGAGCTATAATAAAAATAAAAAGTGGGAAAATAATCGGCAAATACATACTTTAACCCCTATTATTTCACTAGGTATGTGTAGATATAAAAGAAAAAGAAACATACGAGTATTAGCTTCGGTATCTAAGTGAGTTAATTTATCATGCATAATTTTTTATTACATCTGTTTTATGTCACTAATAATTACATATTTGGTCTTACCCGACTAGGCAAAGCCAATAGGAATTGGTTATGATTTGAGCAGTCAATGTATGCGGGTATTATGTAGGTTCCACATTTGTGGCTAAAGTACTAAGCCGATCTTGGTGAATGAGGTATCAATCGTTTCCTTATTATAGTCCGGGTAACATAGGCTGCCTTTTGTTCAAAAACAAGCTACCTTGTTTGCAGTCATAACGAGTAGGGGTCAAATGAAAGAAAAAAAAGACGTGTGGCACTCGGAGACTGCCGCGGTAAAGCTATTGCATAGCATTTTTTATCAACTGATACAATTATAAAACTAAAAAGTATCACCGCTGTGCCGGTCGGAGTGGGGGGTGTTAGGTTATTTTCGTTACGGAATTTCTGGATTCGGTCTCCACGCTCAAGGCCCGCGGTAGAAGCTATGCAATAGCTTAAAAAATCTGAGTATAAAAATGTTTAAACAATACAGCAAATATACAGGGATATACTTTGCAATCATTTCATTTACGTAATCGGGTTACAGTTTTTAACTACTTATTCTACTCAGTTTTAGAACCACAAAACCTTTTTAATGAGATTTGCACGAATATTTTGGAATCGTTAGGCAGCCTAAGTAAGAGTGACTTCAAAATTTACATTTAAATAATAGGGGTTAAAGTATGAAATGGCCGATTATTTTCCCACTTTTTATTTTGTTTATAGCTCTTAAGTATAGTCATATTATTGCGTAATTCTTTTTGTATTGTATCAAGAACTAAATAAAGTCACTTATGACTAAAAAAAAATGCAATACTAGTGCCTATTACTTCAAAGGAAGTCGTTGAAAAGACCCCTTACAATGTGTCAGCTGACCTTCTTGCTTCAATTAAGTATATTTGTATTATATACTTTGATTTTCAAAAATTTTAATACTATAATGCGTAGCTTTATAACCATCTAACTTTCACCTTTAATTGCATCGAAAACGGTTCCAGCGTTTTTAAAAAACCTAAAAAATTGTTAGTATGGAAAAATGACTATTCTCGATTTCGTCCTTACAAAACGGCAATTTCATACTTTAACCCCTAATATTATCGGCTGTAGAGCTTTAAATCTGACACAAATGGAAATATTTATCTCTATATCTAACACTAACAACCAAGTACTTTAAGTAATTGAAAGTTACAAAACCCTTCGCTATTTTATTTGTTCATCATTACCAATCGAATAAAACAGGACACAAGTTAGAGGAAGTGAAATCAAAATCAGAGCAGTCACATAAAAAGATTATTTAGCAACAGAACCAAACTTCCTGAATACCCAACAGCTGCGACACATTCTGGCGAGGTGCAATTGTATGGAAGCCTACGCGCCACTGGATGCGCCGGCGCAGAACGGACGTACTCGTCAACACAACAGGACTCCGAGTGGACTTAATTCAATTACAACACTATTGTGACCCAGAGTTTTTGCTCTCAAATATTTAACACCACAACAATGATTATATTTTGCCAACAATAACACTAACTGTACCTCGACCACAATACAAGACTCGGACATGACAGACAAAGTCACAGTGACGGTCGACAAAGTTTTTTCAAACTCTCGAATCTAACTGTTCTTACAAGATGAATTGTGTTTGCACGTGAAGTGTTTAGAGTCTGGACCAGATACGATCTTAATCTGAGATTAGTGGGGTGTTAAACACCATTGTCAGGTTGTCTAAAGTGCTTCTTTATTTTGTTGCCACCTATGCGGACAATGGTCAGCGTATACTCCCACGAGTCACAATGGTCGTAAGTCTTCATATCTCGGCAATATCCGGTTCGAAACACATTATTCATACTCTTTTCGTGATAACTTCATATTTTGTACTAACAAAATAAAAACTATATCTAAACAAAAATCTCTATGCTCTACTAGAAATCTTAGTGACAAATCGAAGTGGTTTGTCGGATCTATGATGCCTTTTATCTATCAAATAACAACATAACCTGTTAGTTTTTAATTAAAACAGAAAAATGATACCTTTTATGACTTTCCCAAAGTGTTCTTCAAAGCGCATGGCTTACTACTCACTCTGCTTTCTCTTTATGTGTTTCGTTCTGCACATATGGATAATGAGAAACATTGTTGGATTCGTAGACAGAATTTCATCAACATTTTTCACAAGAATTAATCAAGCTCCTCATACAATGAAACTAAGTGAATTAAAATACGTGCTTATGTGGAAACGATACTATTTGATTAAGTCCAACGACGGCAAAGACATATTTTCAACGTTAAGTTGTCCAGTGTCTGATTGCTTATTTACAGTCAACAGACAATTATTGGGCGAAGATTATAGTCAGTTCGACGCTATTATTTTTGATAACGAGTTGACGAAGAAAGAAATAAAACCAGTAAAAAGATCGATATCACAGTTGTATATATTCACGACAATCGAGTCTTCGTACACGCAGCCGCTTTGCGAGGTGACCAGTGATAATTTCTATAATTGGACGTTTACACCTCGACTTGATTCCGATGTGCCGTGGCTATACTTCGTGGTGATGAACACAAGTGGGAATATAGTGGCTCCGAGTCAGTACGTAAAGTGGAAAACGAGTTTGGAGCCTGTGAGGCCCGAGATAAAGGCTATTCTACGACGCAAGAGGAAAACAGCAGCGTGGCTCGTTAGTCACTGTACGGCAGACAGTTTCCGAGACCAGTACTTGACGAGGCTACAAGAACACCTATACCATTATTCTTTAAGAATCGATGTGTATGGGCTGTGTTCAAACAACAAATGTCCGAACGAGGACTGCCAAGATATGATAAGAAACGACTACTATTTCTACATGGCTTTCGAAAATTCATTCGCAGTCGATTATGTTTCTGAGAAGGTTTTACATGGATACAATAATTATGCTATCCCGATTGTGTTTGGTGGTGCAAATTATAGCAGGTATACATTCAATAATTCATAATAAATATTTGTAAACATAGATTTTAACATAATTCTAAAGCAACATAATTACTGTATTTCGAACAACGAATTTATAATAGTTTTTAGATATAAACACTATTCATGAATGTAATTTTTGCAATCTTGTTCCAGATTTCTTCCACCAGGCTCATACATCAACGCCAGGGAAATTCATCCTTACAATTTGGCGTACATTATACAGGATGTGGTGAAAACCGCTGAACTACACGATACCTTCTTCAGGTGGACTAACCTTTACACTATCAGTGATGATCCGAAGATTAACCACCCGCTATGCGATCTGTGTAAAGCTCTACATAGCGAAAAAGCTTTATATGCTCCAGCGAAGAAGAACATCAGGCTGTGGTGGAATGGACGCAACGGTATGAAGTGGTGTTTATCAGAAAACTACTGGAATGAATCGTCCAAAGTCAATGTTGACGCTGACCATATTTTTAAATTGTATTGATTTTGCTTTGACTTATACATCGATTTATGAACGCTTTTACATTTACTTATTCTATAATATATAATAACGTTAACTGCAAATAAAAACAGTCACTATTTATCCTTACTTAATTACATTTCTCATCAACAAAGTAATCTCGGATCTACACGACGCAGAAGCAATCTCGCCGCGGAGCTTAGCTAAAACTCATCAACCCCTAACTATACCTCTAAGACTTCATTGAAACGATAGTTTTCTAATCCGCCCACACACAATAACAGGACGTTATTAATTTCATATCGCACAAAAGAGCATGTTGCTACAAATATCCACACAAAAGAAGTCTGAGTAATTAACGTAGAGTCGCATTGGTTGAATCCGTCGCGGGCTCCCAGGGGAGGCGTGGGCAAATCGGCGCGCACAATACACTAGTTAGGGAATAGGGGCGCGTATCGGCGCGGCCGTTTAACGAGCAAATTATTTAGTAAATGTTGCCAAATAATAACATTAATGCGTGGGGTTGCTAGCTGTGCGGGCTGGGCTCGGGTGGATACGACAAATCGCCAAATATTCCAAATTCAAATGTCTTCTTCCACTATGAATATTTGTATAAACGAGTTTTAAGCAATCCTGGTTATTATCGTTTGCTACTTAACTATATTTACTTATACTTACCTTCTGTCTAGTTATAACTACCTAGTTGTTGTTTATTTTGTGCTTTGCCATTGCTATTTGGACAAACAGGAAGACTTGCATAACTTTTTAAGTTAAGCTAATAATCACCTACATTGATTGGTAAATCTTCAAAGAATATTACACAGACATAATACACGATTTTACATTTAAAGTTTTATGTACACATACCTATCTAATGTAAGGAGTTAAGAAAATTGTTTGTCTTTTTTTTTTAGTTTTATATCTAGGTATTTATACATAGAAAATCATGAAAATGTTTTTTTCTGGCAAAACAATCACTTCCACCGGTCGGTAGGTACCTGTAGGTTTAGTAGAAGCAAACAAAGCCTGCCCTGTCCTCATATCCTTACAAAAGTTAGGGGAGTTCCCGCTGGGTGGTTAGCCAATGAGAGCCTCCGCTCTGCAAACATTACTGAGCGCCGCTCGATTGAGTGGCTCTCGAATGCTCTCGACGTTCCATTGTTCGCCATCTCAGCAATTATCAGCTAAACGCCAAATTAATGAGGACATTATTACGTTAACGCGTGACGGAACAACGACAATGTCTTGCGGTGATTGGCTTGGAAGTAATGACCGTTTGATGGGAAAGAATGTCAATCGCGGGAAGAGACTGCGGCACAGTTAAGAGGTTTCTTTAACACAACTGAAAATTGGGTCATCGGAGATTTTGAGCTACTAAATGCCGAGTAAAGCTCCGTTGGACTAGTGGTTTCAGACCGGGGTAAGATCTCGGGGTCTTGGCTTCTATCCCCGGGTGGAGCAACAAAAGTTTCGAATTTTCGAACGTTGCACGGGTGTGATCACAAACCCGCGTTTAGCAAGTGTGGTATGGGTGCCAGTGTCTACCCATCATTGCCCTGCAGTTTGATGATTATAGGCCGTTATTTTACTTTTTTATTAATGCGTAGTAGAGTTACCTTCGTTTTTAAGATACAATTGAATCCATGACATCATAGAGATTGTTAACAGTGTAAAAAATAATACACGGAATAACTAAATGAATTCACAATATTCAGTTGTCATCAGGAATGCCTCGATAAAAAACATTAAACACCAAAGAGGGTCCCCGTAAGCGGGTCTTAGTAAAAGATCCCGTGGGACAGCCAGCGTCCCCGCAAACGGAATAGGTAATTCAATAAACTACGGAACGCGCGTCCTTATACCGAAATTAGCAATACGATATGAATAAATAGATTTTGGTCTCGTCCCAACAGATGTCATGGGAATAGCGCAAGGGGTTTGGGTCATTAGTTCGGTAAGTATTGGGTTAGTGGATGTTAGCGAGTTTTCTTAATAAAGGGTTGCGCCTTACAAATGGGTAGAGCAAAGAATATGTTCCGGAGTATTTGCTCTGTGAGGCGAGCAAGGCAATAAAAAAATATGTCACTGATTGCATCTTGTTGAGTGTCAGTTACATGTGAGTTGATATACATAGATCTTACCTTAGAATAATGATCTTACTTTATCTATAAAAAAGGAGTGTTTGTTACTGAATCACGTCAGAACAGCGGAATGGATCTAAGTGAATATTACGGCACGGAGTTAGAAACAGTAGATATAGAGGTACTTTTTATTCCGGATAAAGGTATGGTATGGTTCTCAAGGGATAGTTTTAATCATAGATTTTCTACGTTTATGGTTTTAATCTTAAATAATCAAAGGTAGATAGTTTTTAAATAATTTTGAAAATTAATAGTATAGTTTCAAATTCAAAATTACTTGCGTTGGAAGTCGCGATCAATTGTTAGTATTTTATGAGTGATATCGCCGTTATTAGCTTAAGTAGATGCCAATTTATGAATAAATTATTTTCTACAGTTTTAAATTCAAATTTTTAAATGAACTAAACCGTTTTTGCTTAATGAGACAAAACAGGTGGGTTGTTTATTTTAATTTTGCAGTTTTCCATTTACGTTTATAAATACATAATTGTAAATAATTGAAATCTACATGCTTGTAATAAGTGTGACCTTATCTTAATAATCTTCTGACGACCTCCGTGGTATAGTAGCGCACACACCGGTTTTTAAGGTTTCGCTTGCTCTGATGTCTCAGTTCGAATTCGATTCCCGGACGGATTAATGTAGAAAAAAAGTATATTCCGTATTTTCTCGGTTCTGGGTGCTTGTGGTACCTACCTCCGTATATACATAGTTCCTGATTTACACAAATCAAGTGCCCTGGGATTAAAATGTGTATACTCGTAAGATTGTCCACATTTATTTAATGTTTAACTAGACGTGGCCCGTTCCGGTTTCGCACGAGTGGACATAAGTTTTTTATAAGGATCCCTAATATTTTCTAGCAATAAACTAAATGGTGAAAGAATTTTTGAAATCGGCACAGTAGTTTTTGAGTACACACACACACACACACAAAAAAATAAAACAAATCTTTCCTCTTTATAATATTATAGTGTAGATAAAAGTAAACGTCATATGCCAGTAAGTAGCTCCCATCTTGTTCACTAAATTCTACGGGTGTTGCACCGGTGTTGGGTGAAATTACAGTCATATTAAAGTAGCTATTGAACATCTTTGTATGCCAATTTTCAGACTGCTTTTACTTTATTTTGAATAGAATAGAATAGAATAGAATAACATTTATTTGCAAGAATACATTTGAGATTGATGGTGTTGGGTGTATTTAACTAGACATCGTATTCAGTCTGTGAACAGACGTGCAAATTACCTTAAAAGCTAGCTACTTATTTATAAACTAAGCACTATGCTAAAGCTAATAGTTAACAGAGGTCATCAAGGTACTCATTAACATTGTAAAAACATTTTTCAGCTAACCTTTTCGACAAAGTAACCTCAAATTTACGCCCCTCTAATAGTTTAATAGAGTCAGGCAGTTTATTATATATTAAGATGCACATATTATACACATTTTGTTTATAAATAAAAGCATGGGATGGTGGTTTATGCAGCATTAATCTATACTGACCTCTAAGTGGTCTAGTAGAAACGTCTGCATACTTTAAAAAATATTGCGGGTGCTGTTTCACAAAACAGCATATATCCTTTATATACATACATGGCAAGGGGAGGACGCGTAAATTATGAAATAAGGGTTTACAGCTGTCAGTATGCCATGCATTGGTGATGGCGCGGATACATTTTTTTTGTAATTTAAAAACCCTATTTACATCAACTGAGTTTCCCCAGATGATTAGGCCATACTTAAGGATGGATGTGACGTATCCATGATAGGCAGTCAACGCGGCTTCTTGTGATATAGTTTGCCTTAGTCGCTTCAAAGCATATACGTATCGCTCTAGCCTGCTACAGACTTTATCTACATGAGCTTTCCAATTTAGATATTGATCCACCGTTATACCTAAAAATATATATTTGTCTACTTTATCTATATTACAATTTAGGTATTTGATATTTAGTTGTAGTTCATTGCTATTGTAAGAACGATATTCCATTATTTTTGTTTTGGTTAAGTTAACATGTAAATTGTTATTTTTCAACCACTCTGTGACATCTGTAAGCGCTTTTGTTACTATTGTATTATAAGGTTCATTTTTGTGGCATTTGATCAGTAAGGTAGTATCATCTGCGAATAATATTGGCTTATGAATTGATGCATTGGGCAAGTCGTTTATATATGTCAGGAAAAGTAGAGGAGCAAGGACACCACCTTGGGGTACACCTGTGTTGTTATTCAGATATGCTGATCTAAACCTTTTTCTTATAAGAGAGCATCCATTTTGAGTAAACTGATAGATTTCAGTGCACTGTCTCCTATTGTTTAAATAACTTTGCAACCATTCAAATCCTTTGCCTCTGATGCCATATTTATATAACTTAGAAAGTAGTTTTCCATGATCCACAAAATCAAAGGCTTTTGACATATCGAGAAAAATCGAGACTACGGGAGATTTTTCATTTAGACTTTCAGTCACAAAGTTAATCAACTCAAAACAAGCTAATGAGGTCGAGCTTCCCTTGCGGAATCCAAATTGTTGTGGATGCAATATGTGAAAGTCAGTGAAGAATGAGATCAATCTTTTATACATGGCTTTTTCCAGAATTTTCGAAAGTATAGGAGTCATTGTAATTGGTCTGTAATTGTCAGGTTCCTTTCTGTCTGCTTTTTTATGAATTGGTTTTACTATTGATAGTTTTAATTGTTCAGGAAAATGACCCTGTTCAAAAGATAAATTTATAATGTGCGCTAGCGGGGAACTTATTGAGGTTGCGATAGATTTAAGTATTTTAGTCAATATATCATCATAGCCGCTGGCTTTACTATTTTTTAATGATAATATAATATTATATGTTTCATTCTCACTTATCGGTGTCAGAAAGAATGTATTAGGATTGGTATTTATAACGTCATGTTTATTATTATTATGAAGATTCACGCTTGGTTTATTAGTTAAGTTAATAAAGTATTTATTAAATATATCACAAACTTCTTGGGGATCGGTATATGTCGTATTGTTTAATTTAATACATCTTATGTCATCAATTTGTTGGCTACTTATTAAAGTCTTTGATATTGTATTCCATATTGCTTTTGAACTGTTTTTATATTTGTTTATATACTTATTATTATTAATTTTTCGCGCTAGTAATATACATTTTTTTAATTTATAGTTGTAATTTTTATATTGTTTATAAATATCTTTTTTCATTTGTGAATTCCTATCATCTGCTTTGCGATAAGCCAAATATAATGCGCGCTTTATTCGACAAGACTTTTTTAAACCTTTACTTAACCATGTAAGATTTTTGGGCCTGTTATTAAGTTTAACCTTTATAATTGGAAAGCATAAATTGTAAAAGAGACAGATTGTATCATAAAACATTTTGAAAGCAGTTTGTATATCGTTAGTTTCCAAAATTTCAGAATACGTTAATGATGAGATGCAACCATTGAACTTTCTGCAATTTTCAATACTGTAATCTCGTTTATATTCAAACCATGTATTAAATGATTTTTGTTTTTCAATTTCAATGGCAAGTATTTGTGCTGTTTCATGGTCAGACAGGCCAAGGCAGAGAGTTTCAGCTTCGGTATTTTTTATGTTGCTAGCTATTTGATCTAGACAAGCATTTCTTCTTGTAGGTGTCAGAATGTGGATTGATAAGTTAAAGTTCCTAAGAGTTGACAGGAGTTCATTACTAAGTGACGTTTGTTTTAGTGTATCGATATTCCAGTCACCGCAAATTACAATTTTTTTCCTCTTAAATTTAGTTGTAATATAAATCAAAACTTGTTCTAATTTATAAAGAAATATTCCTGTATGAGATTTCGTTTGATTAGGAGTTCTGTAAATAGTAATAACCAATAGGTTAAGCCCTACTAACTCAATACCACAGCATTCAAAGTAAAATTTAATAGGTATATTTGCTGGCAATGATAGCTGTTTAGCTTCCATTACATTTTTTACTAATATACATGAGCCTTTGTGAATATAAGTATACAAACATACCTTAATTGTCTAGCGGTTCAAATGCCAGGCAAAGATCTCGGGGTCCTGGGATCGATCCCTGGTCAAGCAACGAAAAGTTTAAACTTTTTGAGGACATGCAGTGGGATGACTACACCAACAAATTTGACTATCTAAATACCTAGCTAATGAGCTAAGGTAGGCAGTCGAATTTCTTATTCGAGGAATTGTATTTCAATAGACAAATCAAATGCTGATGCTGTAAATTCAGTAAATTCTCAACTACCATTAAGCGCAACCCCTGAGTTCTGAAAAATCTTTATAATATTGTACCCAATAGATTTTCTTAACCTCAAAACGCTCGACGTCTTAGTATTAATTTTCCGACTTCATCACAATATAGGACAACTCTTGTTGCGACAATTTCAGATTTCCTGAGTCCTTGAGTCTTTATCTGAATTTAATTGAAACATTTGACCGATAACGTTGCTCTATCCAAGAATAAATATATGCAAACCGCTAGTATCCTACTAAGTCTATGATGCAAACAATATTTTTAATTTACGTTGGACTAACTTAACGTTACTGCATTACCCAGGTTTCTGTTTCCTTGCTCGAGAAACCTAATCTCTCAAACAAGTGCGTCGATTTTGGCTTAACTTAGTTTTGCATCTACAAATGAATGAGTCTTCTTAGAATCACAGACGTACTTAATCTCAAAGAGAATCAAATTACTTTATCGCATCTAATTGCGGATGCATTGTGCAGAATTGATTACCAAGACACCATTCAGGCACAAGTACTTATCCCATAATATCAATGCATTGTTACCAACAACATGGCTGTCAATTATAACAGTAGCATCGAGCGCAGAGATACGGCAATTAGTTGAGGGCAGGAAGCCCGCGCGCCTGCGCCGCGCCTAATTGTTTCCGACATAGTCTTGCCACCCTGCGCTCCCCATCCTCCTCCGAACCGCCCGCAGGGATGCCAGACCTTTCATGCTCCAACGAAATGTTATTTCGTAGAACTCAGTTTGACTATTTTGAAACATAATGAAAATTATAAGATTACAAAACAACACAGATTTTTTGCTTACGTTTTCGTGTTCTTCTGTCGATGTCACCAGAGGATATTGTTAGCTAAACAAATAAATAATATAACTTAAAAAAAAACAGAACCCATTTTTATTTTTCCATTCTCCCTTATTAATGAAAAATGCAAAGTTATTATGCTGCCAACATGTAATCTATATTTTAAATATTATTTGACATATTTTGTATGGGAATTGTGTCAAATTAATCGTCAATCTATGTTTACCGGCTGTTTAAATATTGGTGAACTCGGGTCTTATAAGTCGAGAACGGCAGAACCGACTTTTATGATTTTTGTATTTTTGAAATTATCTGCGTCGGGAATATGTGTTACATGGTTAAAGTCCATTTCAAAAGAATGTGCACGCGTTGCGAATTGTGTCACATACGCCACCACGGACTCGAACGCCCGCGCATGGCAGGGTCGCCATGAAGTGAGGTGCTAGGGCGATAAATGATACGACTGCTTTGTTTGACGGCCTGTTTACAATGATCATTTACTTATATTAGACTCCTTACTCCACTACAAGTTACAACAACAACACTTGTAAGTCGAGAACGGATGGACCGATTTTTAAGATTTTGGTGTTTTTGGATTTGTCTTTGTCGGAAATAGGATAAAAAGAGTTAACGTAAAAAAAACCAATAAGAAACTATATTGCATCATACAAATTCCCAACCCTGCCATATTTGATGACAACGACATTTATTTAGGACGTCAAAATCAAATCTACTATTTGAGGCGATACTAAGTTCGCGTGGTCCGGTAGTCTATCTATCGATCTATCTTCTATATATAAATCAATTGCTATTCGTTAGTCTCGCTAAAACTCAAGAACGGCTGTACCGATTTAGCTGATTTTTAGTTTTGAAATGCTTACCGTAGTCCAGGGAATGTATAAACGCTGAGAAAACATGGAAAAACTGCGGGGAAGATAGTGAAAACAACAATTTCATTTTCCTATATAAACTGTTCTGCATAAAAATTTTCACTCATTTAGCGAAGGGAAAGTGTTGATGTCGTTAGGATGGTTGATACGAAGTATACCGGGTCATCTAGTATTTTTATAAAACTACTAGCTGTTGCCCGCGACTTCAAACGCTTGAAAGTCTAAAAAATGTTGATTTTCCTCATGGGAACCGTACATTTTTCCGGACAAAAGTATTATTTGTGCTATTTCAGCCTATAATATATCTTAATGCCGAATTTTATCCAGATCTGTTCAGCCATTTTGACGTGATTGAGTAACAAACATCCATCGAAATATTAACATTGATAATGTTAGTAAAAAAAGAATAATAAATAAATAAATAAATAAATAAAAAGCTTATTTTCTCACAAAAACATTGCTACAGGTCATAAATAGTACAACATACCAAATAAAGTGCCAATTACAATGTAAGTGTGAGACTGGAGTCTAAATTAGACAGTTTTCCTGTCTGTATTTTAGATCACCAGGCCTCTCACCCTCAGAAACAAACATGTCTTAATTTATTGTAGTAGGTCAAAAGTTTGTAAGATTAACAAAACTCGATGATACTATGTTTATTATAAGCAAATATGAATATGTAATATTTAGATTAAGTAATAGCTGTCCTTTCTCCTTGTGCGCCATGTCCTCAAAATTAGACAAACATCACCCTAAACTGAACAACCAAAGGGTCGTTGCTTACTTAATACACCTTAACCATCCATTAGAGACATCAAAAAGTGCAGTTAATTTGTAGGCCTAGGCTGAGTGATTCAACTACCCTGAAAGTTATAATAAACACCGTGCAATTTGAACTACCTGTACAACGAAGCCCACGGTATTTAACCATTATGTATAACATCTTGGCAGTGTTATTTCAAATTTTTTACCAAAATTTTTTTTTATTAAAATATTTAATATCGGTTCAGCTATTTATTTTGAAACACGCTGTGACGCACACAGATGCAGCTGTGTAAGGTCTATTCAACCGAGACCCCGCAGCAGCAAAATAATACGTCTGGGCGCGTCACAGCGTGTTACAAAATTAAAAGTCTGACACAAAATTTAAAATTTTTCAAAAATTATTTTTTCTAAAAAAATAAATAACACTGCCATGGTGTTATACGAAATATAATGGTCCAATAAGGTTGGCTTCGTTTTCCAGGTGGTTCAAAAAGCACGGTGCATAGATAAATAAAGGCCAAGTATTCTTCAATCATCCTCTAATTTTGACTGATAAGTTTCGGGGAACACGCTGTTTGGCTTGTCTTTTGTTTTTTCTTTTATTTTTTCTTTATGTTTGTTAATATTATTTCATTTTAACTTTATCTTACACTTCGCTTCGAATATATAATCAACTTATATACACTATTGTTGGATTACTGTCTAGTCTGTAACTCAGAACTTTAAATACTGTGATCTGTTTGTGTACTTATACAATTAAATAAATAAAAGCAGCAGTCAACTGGTCAAAGATTTCCTCTTTACTTTTAGCCGGAACTTTGACAACCCTGGCCTGTGGAGGCTACATCAACCCTCGCCTCGGGCGAAGGGAAGGTGGATATTACAGTGCTGGAACTCTACGAGCGTAAATATTGTGAAAATAGCCATTTGCAGCAAGGTGTGTGCACTGGCGTAATGGCACTGAATAAATAATAATGGTGACTTTGGCGACTTAAATAAAAAATGAGTGATTCAGTTCTGTTCAGTTTCAAAGACGAAAAGTTTTTCCGGTTCTGATAAAATGCACTCAAGTAAAAGTTTATAAAATTTATAAGATAGCGGCAAAATTAATAAATACGTACTCGTAGTACGGTTCCTACTTCTACTTAATCAGCCTTTGTTTCCACTTAAGTTAACTCGAAATAGGCTGTTTAGGAACTAAATGTTTTGTACTCGTAAGTAGTTGGAAATAGTATTTATTAAATTTACATCCTCTTTGTCGCTGTTACTTTCATCACATTGGAACCTTCTTGAACAAAATGCCAATTTTGTTAATTCAGAGAGATCGTAGTGATGCGAAATTCTTATTAATCTTCAAGTGCTTCCTGACAACGATGCGTTTCGATGTTAATCTGTCGGTAACTACAAAGCGGCATCAGTCACAACAGAGCCGACGGCAATTCGTCACGCGAGAGATCGCACGCGCGCGCACGTGCTGCCAATCGCGGACAATTGCGGACGCGTGCATTGTCCGCACGGTGCGAGCTCGCGTTATACGAAAAATCTACCATTGTTGCGGTATGTATCGGTGACGGAGATTGACCATTGATTGGTCAGCCAGATGGAATTTATCGAAGGTACATCCAGTAAAATGGATCAGGTTTCAGGACAAAGAACCGGTCGAATTGCAGCGTTTGGTCAAGATATAGACGATGCTACCGTTATAAGTAAAATACTCGTAACTAAACAGGTTTCAGGTTACAGACAAGATTTCGGGAGTTAATCTGTTTTTTCTTCTGTCGTAGTACATTGTGAATCTCAGTATATAAACTTAAAAAAATATGTCTCAGGCGGGACTGCGAGGAAATGCGGGTTCGAGTCCCGCCTGAGACATAATTTTTCAACTTTATATACTGATATTATAAGTGCAATTAAGTTGCTAAAATATCAAATAAAGTATATTGTGAATCTCAATATGAATTTATCTTAACTTCTTAACGTCCTAGGCACTATAGTATTCAAATTCGTTCGCCTATTTCTTTCGCATATTTTTTTTTGGATGTTCAACTCCGTTATTTACATCATTTACCTTCTTATTTCTTAACACGTAATCATTTGTACGTTTCACACTTGATGTTTTTAAAGATTTACCTTGAGTTTCAATATTATTTCGAGTAGAATCCCTTTTCCTCTCCACTTCTCTTCTTATTAAGTATCTATGGTTCTCCCAATACCTTCTCCTCCGCCACAATATTCCATCTGCTAACTACAGCTTTACGTATCATCACTTAATACGTTACCGTCCTTCGGGAAAATATACTAGCAAAATACCACTTCCGATTATTAGATTGCTTAATTAGGCAGGCGAAACCCGTACGTTTATATGTCAATTTTAGGCCACATAAGTCTACCGCTGGACAACCAGGCCCCCAATTCCGCTAATTTACAAATGGCTCAATTGAATAGTTATTGGATCTCAATCGTATATTTTTAATACATTTATTAAGGTAGTAATGTCAAAAGTGAGATCCAATTACGATTCCATTGAGCCATTTGTAAATTAGCGGAATTGGAAGCCTGGGCCCCAATTCTGCTAATTTACAAATGCCTAAATAGAATCGCAATGGCATCGCAATCGTATATTTTGACATTACTACCATATTAAATGTGTCAAAATATACAATTGCGATTCTATTGAGTCATTTGTATAGCGGAATTGGAGGCCTGGTCATAAGCATCTAAAGTAGAAAGATTTGGTAATAATCCACGTTTGGCAGGTGGGTAAGTGATCGCTGTTTGACTAATTGTAACCAAAAAATTTGAATTAGCTTCCTTAGTCGCCTGTGATGACTCCCTTAGTCTAGAAGAGGTAGCGCTATTCTATTTAAGGTCGGCCCCACGCATTTAGGCAACGTTCAAATATTAATTATACTTACCCACTTATATGACATAAATTATGGGGGCATTATGTAGGTACGTGTAGCTTATTTGTAACTATTAAATTAAGAAACACGAACGACATTTAATACATCGTATCCAATATGCTATAAATACTTACTTACTTAGAAACTATCAAATTAATTCAACTTAAACTTTGGCATCATTATTTTCGTGTACGATGCCGAAGTTTTTGTGTATAAGTAAAACTTCGGCACTCATACTTTTTACGGGACTTTAAGTAACAATTGCTCTATTTCAGCTTATAATCTATCTTTGTACCAAATCTTATGCCAATCCATGAAGCCTTTTCGACGTAACTGTGTAACAAACATACATCCAAACTCTAGCATGTATATATGTAGTATGTATGTTAGTATGATAAGATTGTCATATGTAGTTATATAAATATATCATATCCAAGTCGAGCTTATATACCTTTTTTAATAATAGGGGTTAAAGTATGAAATTGCCGATTATTTTCCCACTTTTTATTTTGTTTATAGCTCTGAAGTATAGTTATATTATTGCGTAATTCTTTTTGTATTGTATCAAAAACTAAATAAAGTAACTTTGACTAAAAAAAAATGCAATACTAGTGCCTATTACTTCAAAGGAAGTCGTTGAAAAGACCCCTTACAATGTGTCAGCTGTCCTTGCTTCAATTAAGTATATTTGTATTATATACTTTGATTTTCAGAAATTTAAATACTATAATGCGTAGCTTTATAACTATCTAAATTTCACCTCTAATTGCATCGAAAACGGTTCAGGCGTTTTTAAAAAAACTAAAAAATTGTTAGTATGGAAAAATGACTTTTCTCGATTTCGTCCATACAAAACGAAAATTTCATACTTTAACCCCTAATATTATGATCACGCTAGTAACCGTATATAAACATCAACAGTCATCAAATGTAAAAGAAGGACAGTGTATTTCATTAATCAAGCAGCTTCGTTTTAAAGAGGGAGTTAGCTAAATAAATTAAACCTTCATAGCCATATCTAAATATTTTTTTCAAAAATAACATTGATTTCAGTCGCTTGGCATTAGCATCTATCTAATACAAGAAACTTACATATTTAATATGTAAGTTTCTTGATCTAATATAAAATGGAAAATTATTTTGGTTGACGTCTATGACACCACATGTAATTGCAATTAAAATTGCACCTTCTATACAACAAAAATTATGTCTATTACTTGGAGAAACATTACTTTATAAGTACTACAGATGACAACAATCTAAAAATTATTCCCTAATTTGATAGTTCAATTTGGGATCAGATTTAAGTCATTATACTCAACTTGTTACATACATATTTGAAATAATATTTGATCTCTTTTAAATCAACATACGACTGCTGATTAAATTAAAATAGAAACCAAAAGCTCTTTTTTTAATCACGTCATGTGAATTAGATTAATTTTTTGAGTATTATTATTCAGATCTTTAAAATTAGAATTAGATATTTGCACTATATATTATACCTACAACATAACGTAAAAAATATGCAACAGAAACATAACAAACGTCACTATAATAACGATAGCGTAGTAATTGAGTGAAAATAAACAACCTAACTAAGAATTCATACAGACTTTCTTCTCTTTCCTAAACACCACTATTTAGTTATGAAACTATGCAATTATGTTGTTTTATGAAAAAGATTTAATTCAGTAAAAACTTTGGAATTAGATAAAAACTCGAACAACAACATTCGGTGTAATCGTAGTGCGGTAATTCAACAACACGCGAGGAACGCGGTGTAATAGTTCTATATCCTATAATAGCGGGATTAACACGACATAACCCTTTGTGGGATGATTGTAAAACTTCAACAAACATTTGCACGCTCTGATTATTTATTCGCCCTAGATATTAAATATTCGCAAAGTGAATGTTTTATCGCAAACGCCGGATTTGCAGGAATATTTGCGGCACACAGCCGACTGGGAATTACTGGGCTTTAATGCTCATTTCGTTGCCCACATTAAAACATATTAAACTGTTTTTGGATTCGGTACAAAACATTTTTGTTAAGCTGTGATCAAATATTAAAAAACTATTGTGCGAAATAATAACAACTAATATAATTATTATCTGTGTAGGTAACAGTGCATATGCGGAAAGAGTTTCGTTTAATACGGTTATGGATACGTATTACATTGTTGAGCGAGGGAAATAGAAATTGGATTATTCGCTTCATGCACACAACTTGTCTAAGCTATTTGTAGATCTATATCTATACTTTACATGCTACTTCACGGGTTATTTGTCTGAACAAACATTGTCATTTCATATTACTACATCTCTTTGATAACAGAACGTTTTCCCGCAACCCTTCACGTTAGTCTACACAGCGGTAGCGCGTAACGAAATGAAATATTCACATCACACATTTTACAATCCCTCGCTTCATCGTAACAACCACTTTCACCATCGGTTCTGTCAATTTATATTTGCCTGCAATCATTAATGCAGCCGTCGCGCGTACCGATGTTTTTGCGAGAGAATACGACGGGGTTTGTAGACATCCCCTGCCTCCCGCGGTTGGCGCTTCGGAGGGCGACGGAGGGGTGCCCTCGGGCGTCTCCTAGGCATAATTATATCGGTCTCGGCGCGCAAACTAAACTAGCCGAATAAATAGGTGTCAAGAGCAATGCGTCAGTGCGCCCGGGGGGCGGACGTGCCGCGTAACCGGAGCCACTCGCCTCATAATGCTACATAATTCAATTGATTCCCCGACACTACCCGCACGCTTCCTTCTAACTTCGTTTGGAGCGTTTTGATATCGGATACCGTTTTGACGCCTCCTTGTGCAATTCTTTCCCCGTCGAGGGAAAATAAAAGGCAGAAATTGATTAAGTGGTTGTATTTAACAAAATAAATAAGCGATATGGCACTTAGAATCTAATGTTGGTAAGAGAAGGCGGGGGAGGAGTAACTCACGTGGCCGAGATGTGATGCGTAGGCTACTTTGACGGGAGCGGCGTGAGCGTGGTGGGCGACTGGGGCCGCGGCGTAGGCGACCTGAGCGGGTGCGGCGTAGGAGACGTGGGCGGGCGCCGCGTAGGAAACTTGCGGTTGTGAATACGCCACCTTGGCGACGGGAGCGGCGTACGCCAGCTTGGCTACGGGAGCGGCGTAGGCGACTTTAGCAACGGGTGCGTGAGCGTAGGCGGCAGGGGCGTGTGCGTACGCAGCGTGCGCCGGCGCGGGGGTGGGGTGGCCCTCGTAGCGCACGATGGCGTTGAAGCCGTGCTCCTTGTCGGCGGTGTACTCTACGATACGCTGGGTACCATCAGGCTGGACCAGGGAGTAGAAGCCGTGCACGGCATCGCCGTTGCGGTTCTCCTTCTGCTGCTTGATGTCGCCGCTATGCTGGTCCTGGACGGAGTACGAGTATTCGTACTGCGCATGGCCCTCGGGTTCGGCGTAAGCCAATTTAGCGGCCGGGTACGCTGGAATGGCGACCGCCGCTGCGGCAGCTACGAAGCAGAAGAAGATCGCGATCTAAAAACATGAGAAAAACATTAGCTTTATATTCAACTTCTTTTTACAACGTGTTAGTAAAGGTTTAAAAATAAATAGTTTTATTTTGTATAAATTACAGAACTCACTTTGGCAACCATGTTGTTGGTTTTCGTTATTTGGAGCTAGTGTGCCCCTACTGGCGCGAGGCGTGCTTTTATACGGCCACGCTTCGCCGGGGTCGTATGCGTACGCGCAGCTGAAACTGGATCAGTGTTATGTAACTCATTGAGCCGAGTTTGATTACTCATCGGTGGACGCGCCGGATCGATCAGTGTAAAATGCGTTTAACATGATAATATGTGCTCATACTGTCATGATAATGTGATTTGATCGAAGGCAGTGAAGCAGACAGATATAACTTAATTGATTATTAACTCTCTTCTAATTATCGGGGTCCAAAAGGTCCAAAGCTGTGTCTTATACATATATTTATTTTATTCTTAACACCTTTGTCACATTAAAGAATGCAAGTTTTAAATTTAAATTGATTCATAATACTATATTGATTACTCATTAATACTTAGTGATGCAATATGTTACGCACGATATGGATATAAACGCAGTTATACATATTTTGTAATTTTTCGATTTCGTGTAAAAATGATTGATGGGCTGGGATTAGTCCTTTAGGTCTTAACAATCAGTTGTAATTTTTCTCAGGAACCTCCATTTAATTTTTTACAAAATTGATGTATACTTTATTTGATATTTTAGCAACTTAATTGCACTTATAATATCAGTATATAAACTTGAAAAATTTTGTCTCAGGCGGGACTCGAACCCGCATCTCCTCGCATCGAGGAGATGCGGGTTCGAGTCCCGCCTGAAACAAAATTTTTCAAGTTTATATAATAAAATTGATGTACTTTTCTATTGTAATAAAGACTATTAGTACCTAATAAATGTTGCTGTGTATCTGTCAGTTGCTCTGTGCGGGAGGTTTGTTTCCCAATCAGTCATTAATACCTACTTTGTATCCATATAACTAATATTTCACACTTCGATGAATTGATCAATTGTAATAAAAACAAATTTTTGGCCTGAGACAGTTTCCGAAAATGAACTGTACCTACTCAATAAAAAAAATTGTACTTTTATATATTTTGCACATCACGTATTGAATAAGAACAGTCAACGGCGTAAAGATTCTTACAGAGTTCTTAAGTTTAAAGATGCACTGGCCTTTTTGACCATCCACTTCTTTTTTCCGTCTGTTATAAAACCATAACAGTATGTAAGTAAACAATGTACTTTTAAGCATGTATCAAAACGTGTGTAGATTAAAATATCTAATTTATTTAACAATCTCTAATGTCACAATAATCATACAAATTAATCGGTTCATCACAGTTGTCGATGAATAATCGCCTTCGATCGAGGTCAGTAATCGGGCCGGCGCGTAATGTGTTCACACACGACCGCTTTGATTGAGACTCTTGCATTATAAGTAATGCCACACCCAACTGTTACTATACTCTAGATAAACTATCTCGACCACAAGCCAAATTGACCAACAGATATTCACAGATAAGATCGAGGTTTAAAGTACAGGAGCGGATTAAAAAAACAAACTAAAAGACCAAAGAGGAGAACAAAGCACAGATCCATTTATTAAATTTTACAAAACCAAGTTTTTGTTTTAAGCTTAGTTTGGCTCTATAATTCAGGTGCTTTAAATAAATATGTAATGAATTATTGAATTGAATTAATGAATTGAATTAAATACCTACTTGTGAACACCGTATAAAATGTCTTACATGTAAGAAAAGATGTATTTTAATTTTTTGGCAGTTAAATCTAGTAGATATAGTCAGCATGTAACTTCTTAAGTAGCTTGACAGTACTATGTGCGACACAGGAAACTAATCACTGTGTACGAATGTCGAGATAGAGTCACTGTAAATTCAAAGCTGAAATAAACGCCGTAACATACATAGGTAAACTTTATTTTTTACATAAGACTTTATGTGCAATGCCTAGCACCGATAGATATTTTTGATTTTAGAGTACCGTTGTATGTGGTGGTGGCATTTGGGGTGGTGGGATCTACCTCCTAGTGGTCTACCCTGGGCTACGGTATCTTTGGTTTTCTAACCAATGATGACGGCTAACAGATCCCTCTGCGGTGGTAGGCTTCGTAAGAGGCTGCCTGGATGCTACCACCCTCCTGCCGGAGTCCAGCACCAAACAGTGTTTCTGTGTTCCGCTGGTGTGTAGGAGAACCAATACCTCTGGGTAAGCTCGCTCCATATTAGGCTTCTTCTTAACCGTATAGTTAAGTATGTTGTCAAGAGCAAGCCCATTATTCATAAAAAAAAGGTTTGATATTTTTTACATTACTTCAACTTGCACGTATGTATCTACTGTCGGTGTTTAAAAAAGAAAAAGAAAATCTGAACAAAGCACCCATTTTAGTAGCTTAATAATAGTCATTAATTCTTCGTTTGGCTCTAGTTAGCTCAAA
This sequence comes from Anania crocealis, assembly GCA_949315895.1. NCBI lineage: Eukaryota > Metazoa > Arthropoda > Insecta > Lepidoptera > Crambidae > Anania > Anania crocealis. Next base: position 6,321,310 of record OX438879.1, on the reverse strand, counting down.
ATTGGTGAATATATTATATGCATTACGCTTTTCTAAGCCAATTTTTTTTGTGGTACCTAGGAGCTTAATTTTTTGAAGGCTATCTACCTTTTTTTCAGTTTTGACTGCTATTTAGGTGGGATGCGATCCACAACCTTTAGCTTACTGGACGACGGCTCTAACCATGATTCACCAATCCATTGTTTGTGCATTTGATGAATTTATTTTAAGCTTTACGCTTTGAGCCATCAGAGCTTAAACGTATGACTTATACAAACTCTATATCAATTATTTCAAAGAGTTTTAAGCAATTAAATAATTATAGCTATCTTAATTATAAGTATTGAAAATACAATTTTTCGTTTAAAAGTTTCGACGAACATATGTGATACCTTTTAGTTTATTTTATGCTTTCATGTTCACCTTTTTTGTTTAAATACTTTTCGTAGTTTATGTCCCGAGTCACAGTACAATAATACTTTAAAATGTTTGGTTTTCTCTGAGAGAGGCTCAAGTATTTGACCCCTTTGGTCTAGTCAATTTCGGTCAGTCATTGTTTGCCAAATCATTGAACTTTGAACAATCTACACGCCTCGGTGCAAAGGCAATACTTTTGTTTTATCTCTATATATACAGGATGAAATTTAAACCATTTTCCAAATTTTAATATAGCAATCTAGGAGACAAAAAAGAAATGACATATTTTTTTTTTGGTATATCCCAGTACAAAAATGTCAAGATAAAGCAGATGCGCATAAAAAATGCGTTTCGTAAAAAAGTGTTGCTAGAAGACCGCATCAAAAATTTTAAATTTTAGGCGGACAATTTCTAAGTGCTTTATTTTGACATTTTAGTACTAGGCTATACCAAAAGAAAAAATACGTCATTTCTTTTTTGTCTCGTAGATTGCTATATTAAAATTTGGAAGGTGGTTAAAATTTCATCCTGTATATGTATGTAATACTCGTATTCTTCACGTCATATTTAACATGGAATAGAGTATTTTTTAACTGTGTTCCATCATAGATACAAACTAAAAAAAACTACACAATCAGAGACAGAAAAACGTCCTCACCAAATGAACACCCACCGAACGATTGGGTGCTCTTTTAACTTCGTAGCATTCAACTTTTTAATCATGTCCCTATGTAAGGTTCAATCTGCATGACACATGACTGCTTTTGAACTTTGACATTTCCAAGGATATTTTTATATGGGTAGGATTGTTTCTCTTCTATATTAATGTTATAAAGCTGAAGAGTTTGTTCGTTTGTTTGAAAGCGCTAATCTCAGGGAAATGGTTCAAACTGAAAAATTATTTTTGTGTTGGATAGTCTATTTATTAAGGAAGACTTTAGGCTATATAACATCAAGCTGCGACCAATAGGAGCGAAGCATCAGTGAAAAATGTTGCAAAAATTATCCCGTTCATAATAATAGAAATTGACGCTGACGAAGTCGCAGGCAACAGCTAGTACTTTATATGCATCGATCCCTTTTGTGTATCCCGATAGTAACCTATGTAATTAAATATTATCTCAACGAATAATATCTAAACTTTAATATATTGCTATCAGTGTATCCTACTGACAGCCCTGCCATACTATAAAATATAAGCTAGCTGTCAAACTTTCCATACAAAAATGTTTACAGAATAATTGAATGAATTATGACGGCAACATCTAGATATATTTTATCAATTTTTTTTTTAATAGTTTGATTTTGTTTAGTTTTGGTAGCCCCATAAAAACAAATATATTTGAAAACAGTTTAGCAAACAAATTTCTAGCACCACTATTAATTTAAGCACTAGGTTTGTTTTCGTTGACCCAAAGCAAAGCAGCAATGGTAGACAAACAGTGTAACTAAAAAAAAAGACGTGTGGCACTCGGAGACTGCCGCGGTAAAGCTATTGCATAGCATTTTTTATCAACTTATGCAATTATAATAGGGGTTAAAGTATGAAATTGCCGATTATTTTCCCACTTTTTATTTTGTTCATAGCTCCTAAGTATAGTCATATTATTGCGTAATTCATAAATAAATAAATAAATAAATAAATAAATAAATAAATAAATAAATAAATAAATAAATAAATAAATAAATAAATAAATAAATAAATAAATAAATAAATAAATAAATAAATAAATAAATAAATAAATAAATAAATAAATAAATAAATAAATAAATAAATAAATAACAAAAAAATAAATAAATAAATAAACAAACAAACAAAAAAACAAACAAACAAACAAACAAACTAACAAACAAACAAACAAACAAACAAACAAACAAGCAAGCAAGCAAGCAAGCAAGCAAGCAAGCAAGCAAGCAAGCAAGCAAGCAAGCAAGCAAGCAAGCAAGCAAGCAAGCAAGCAAACAAACAAATAAATAAATAACAGCACCCCTCTCGTCAAACAGCACCCACCTCGAAAAACAGCACCCACCTCGTTAAACAGCACCCCACCCGTCAAACGGCATCCACGTCGCCGAACGGCACCCACCTCATCAAACGGCACCCACTTCGTCGAACGGCACCCACTTAGTTGAACGGCACCCACTTCGTCGAATGGCAAACGCCTCGTCAAACCGCACGCACCTCGTCGAACAGCCGTATCACCGCTGTGCCGGTCGAAGTGGGGAGCGTGAGGTTTTTTGCGTTACGGAATTTCTGGATTCAGTCCCCGCGCTCAAGGCCCGCGAAATCTATGCAATAGCTTAAAAACTTATATAACGTCTTCAATTTAATCATTTCATGTCATATTATTTAAAAAGTATGGTCATGGCACATTAAAAGAATACAACCCTTCCCTTTTTAAAGATGTCGTAAGAGATAACTAGAGGACCGCCAGAAGGAGACGGGCAGCAGCGTTTTGGTTTAATTGATGGAAGTCTCCACCATTGGTTACACTGATCGTCAACCCAAACGCCTAGCGAGGCGATACAGATCTTCTCTTTTTCTAAAAGCGTTTTGTAAAAGTTTAATGACTAGCAGTAAACTGATATAAACTGCTGATGATATGATAGAGCTTAGACGACTTGGGTCAATGTAGAAGAAAAATGTTTTTCTAAATTTTCTCAGGTCTGGGTGTTTTTGGTACCTTCGTTGTTTCTGGTTTCCAAAATACGAGTGCTTTAAATTGTGGGATCAGAACAATGTTTGTGATGTTGTCCACATTTATTTATTTATTATTAATGATGATGATGATGAATTAAATCATGACCGCACTCCTAACCTAGCTAATCGTTAACACGCAATTACAGTTGTTACCAATTCTTATATCATACAGAGTATCGTGCCTTTAATTACTGCGCAAACGCATCGCTCTTCCTCTTGGTTACGGAAAGATGGTTTTTTGTACGTTTCCGATAAGTGCTCAAACAGTTTTTGTTGTTGCGCTAGCCGTAGTCACACGCATAGACTTTAAAAAGTTGCAATACAAAGTATTAGTAAAACATAGATTAGATGATCATTCAAAAATTGCACGAATTAGTGGCTAAGTTAACACATTCCTGTGTTTAATGTCCTTATTGTTTATGTGCAATTTCTAAGCGAAATAATTGACAGTAATGAAAAATGAACACAAATTCTTAACAATTAATTATAATAAATGTAGGCAAACTAAAAGATGGCTCCACTGCAAATTCTAAGAACAAGCCTTACTCAATCCTGGGTACAGCACCTGACTGGACTATTTTAATGGACACGAATGTAAAGCACTATAAAATCCCAGTGGATGTGTGTGTTTCATCATCAAGACCAGTCATTTTTTTTTCGTGAGCTACAAAACGGATTGTACTTGTAGAGCTTACTGTGCCGTTCGAAACTAACATACCTAAAGACCTAGCAATGAAAGAAAACAAATATTATGATCTCCTAAATGAATTAACTAAAATTTATGGTTATGTAGTATATATGCTGTAGAAGTAGGAGTGAGAGGTATACCAGCAAAATCTCTCTATAACCTGTTGAAAGACCTTGGCTTGGCCAGAACTGCAGTAAGTTCTATACTAGAGAAAGTGTCTAAAGCTGCATTAGCAGGTTCGTACCAGATTTGGCTGGGCAAGGAGAGAAACACGAGTAGTGAAGGTGAGTGTTGATGTACGTCGGAAAGGGGCCCCTTAAACCTACACCCGTGTCACAAGTCCCGGGAGCTACTCGGAGTTTCTCTTTCTGCCACACGATGGACCCGGCACCAAACGCACGGTGAATCCATGGAACGCTAAGAAGTTTGTCACTCTGTTCCCCACTTGGTGGCCTGTCAAATCCAGGAAAAAAACAATTATTCAACTGTTGCACGTTTCATAAATAATTCCATAAAATCGCTGTTTCCCGATTCCTCTGCAGATGAAAAAATCTGCATATTTGTTTCGGTTGCAGATGCTGCGCCATACATGGTCAATCTCTGCAAACTTTTTATCCAAATTTACTGCACGTTACCTGCTTAGCTCATGGGTTGCATCGCCTTGCAGAAGAGATAAGGCAAAACTACGAGTATCAATGGGAATATCAACAAACTAATATCCTCTATAAAAAAGTGTTTTTGAAAGCATTGTCGCGTGTGTCTTACAAAGAGCAATTGCCAAATCTAGCATTGCCGCCAGAACCTATAATAACTCGGTGGGGTACTGGCTAAAGGCGGTGTTATTCTGTACAAATTGATACTGGGTGACAAACGTCACAAATATGCGCTCGATAATTTGGAAAAATACTTTATTGTATATTGCCACAAAAATAATACTTAATTTTAAGAGAATTCGCTGTTTTTATACACTCTTTGATTAAAATATGAAAATAATAAAGGTTTTTTGATTTTGTATTGTGCATATTTTAGGCATATCAATAGTTTTTAGTGCATATTTCGGCCTTTTTTAGTGCAAATTTGCATACATATCTTGGCATTTGGATAGTGCATTTATCCTCGTAAGACCGGGACCATAATTGCTTAGAGTTATAAGTAAGACCAAATGTGCATATTATTATAGTCAGTTCCTTCTGAGGAACTGACTATAATAAGTTAGTTCCTCAGAAGGAACTAACTTATTATAGTCAGTCGCCGTAGTACGCCGAGCATTTCAATTAACAATTTCGCCAAGTTAGAGATATTGCATCAAAGTCATAGAACGCTAAGAAGGTTGAAAAAAGTATCATTATAGTTTTTATGACATTTTCGAAGTAAACCGATTACGTACAAAATCTAAGTAGGTACTTATTTTACTATATGTCTACGAACTAATAAATAATTTAATTTTTTAATCAAAAGGTGCATATAACAAATAGTTATATTTTTTTTGTCATTTCCAATAAAAAAACGTTTCGAACTCCTCAGATGGGCTATTTTGATTTAAATCATACGAGTATTGCTTTTATCAAAATTAATACAGCCAAATTGCAATCTTCAGATTTTGTTCTATTAAAAGGCCTATAGATCCAAATATTTGGATTACCTACACGACTTGCAGCGGACAGCAGTCTAAATAACCCTATAACAGTAAAAGATTTGGCTTCGATTTTCACGTGAGTCAGATAATTGTTTCATACTCGTATCTAACATTACCTATTATTACTAGTTTAAATAATTTCATTTCTATAAACTTATTTATTGAAAATCATTATCCGTGAGGCACTTCAGTGAACGCTTTCAACATCAGGATGTTACTTAGATTGGCTTGGCCCATATAGATAAAAATATTTTCGTAGCTCGTAGCAGGTTTGCTCTCCTATAATAAAGATTTCAACGCAATCTCGTAGTAATTGCCACTAATTTATATGTTATTATTACTGACGACCATTCACTTACTTACGCACTATATTATGGGTAATATGCCGTTAACCTTCACTAACGCATTAGTGTTTTATGTCCCAATTTCCTTTATTTTGATTCTCACATTACACATTTTTATTTACGTTAAATCTTTCATGTCCCCTAGTAAAAAACAGGTCTGACAACAAATTTACCAATTATAGGCCGTATCATAGCACGCACCTTAATCTTTAAAATTGATCTCAAGTATTCATTTCAATATACTACAACTCGATTCGCGACTGAGTAGTGTTTTGTAATACGGGTCTAGTGTACACGATACGAGTGTTACTTTAAAGTATTGATCTAGTTTTCAATTGCTACACTATTGATTTACATAATTTTGCTACGTTTGATGCAAACACCATATTTTATATCTTTGTTTGCAATGTATAAATTAATTGTAAGTCATTAAAAAATTGTCACATCCCCCGCCTAGCTGATAATTTAAGACCAATTTAAATATGCTTGTGTACAGCCTACGCTTATTACTAAAACATTACAACATATTACATGATTTCTGCAGGACATGTTTGGTGTGGAGACATATCTTTGATTAGGCTGCACTTGAAGTCACAACGTAAGTATTTTACAAGTATGCTGTAGAAAAGCGTAATAAAGGAAATAGAAACACACAATTAAGATATATAATCTAATAAGCGATGTATTCACACGCAAATAGCACTGAACAAGTAATCACTACGTTTGTACGTAGAAGCAACTCTTTTAACAAAATGTTTAAAAAAAAACACGAATTAGAAAAAAAAGAAAACCATTTTCTTCTACCTTGTTTTAATTTCCTTCCTGTGATAATTTACATATAAAAAAAATTGTGTAGTTTTGAATTGTATACATTGTATATAAATGAATGTTGTTTATATTTTACCAAAAAAAAGGAAACCAGACAACAATAAAAATTAGTTTTTATATCAATGTAATTACGAAATCCGTTTTCATTAGGTACTTCCATGTACTTATAAGAAATATATTTTATCAAGTATTATAAAATTTAGTGAGCATCACATGGTTACGAAAATCACTGGAAAGTTGGGTTGGGGCGGCATCAAAGCCATGGATGAAAAGAATTGTATGAGATTGTCTTATATGAGCTACATAAGGGAGATGAGACATGCATTCTGCACACAGTAGTTAGTGCATAAGGGCTGGGAAAGGGGATAACGATGCCAATTAAAACAAAAATAGGCATCATGTAACCAGAACAATATTTGTAACAACAGAGTTGGCAGGAATGTACGAACCTATGTCATACCATATAAATATATTATTACATCCGTCTTTAAAATCAAATTAATTGTCAAAGTGAAAACTGCAAATTAACTTACCATAAATAAGGCTTAACAGAATTAACTATGTACTTGAATGATTCAAAACAGTTTTTTTTAAATAAATAATCTATAGTTCTGGAATAAATCAACCACAAAAAAGGTAAGTAGTTAAGTAAGTAGTTCCAGCCTACAATCATCCCACTGCAGAGCAAAGGCCCTAATCAGCCACATCAGTAATAGTACAGACATAATCACCATGTTTGCCAAATGCGGGTTTGTGATTACAAACCCTAGCAATGTTCGAAAATTCGAAACTATTGTCACCCGACCCGAACCCAGGACCCCGAGAACTTAGCCCGGTACCTAAACCACTAAACCAACGGGGCTGTTTATAAGTTACCATTTATGGACATAATATGTTGATATACCTATCATAGATTAAGTTAAGGGTAACTTTCACGTACCTACTTCTTGTTTTCTGAATACCAGACCTGCTAAATATTACAACAATATAATATTTAATTACCAACATCCTTATCCGCAACATTTCCAAAACAATAAGTCATTGAACTTTAATCGAACCTCACCTTCGAGCTATTCTAGAAATCACTGATACATATTTGGTTACGCCGAAACTTGCTTAACAACATAATTAATGTAAGTATGTACTAATTCAACTTCATAAATAAATCGAGTACATGTATGTGCACTTAAAATATTTATCATTGCAATACAAACATATTTGTGAACAAGCCAAACATTATCTAACAATAGGCAATTTATTATAATGTCCTAAACTTTATCTCGCTCGTGTAATATGTATCAGTGTACGCCTAGTCGGTCAAGGCCTGGGTCGAATTAGTGACCAGACTACTTTTAATTTCTTTACATGTGGCCAACCACTAATTCAAGATCTTCCAAATTAAGACATGCTCATTCCCCTTCCTTAAATAGCGTAGAAAGCGAGAGCTCTGGTAACGTTGGGTCAGTAACCTGTTTGTATAAGATATGTTTCCAAACATGTTTATTTTTAATTTAATATGAATTATGACTTTACCAAGAACCAATGACCGCTGCACTAATTTGAATAATAATACTACTCTGATAGATAAAATAATTGGGTGACAGTATACAAAAAAAGTTTAACAAACAATTTTATTAAAGCCGTGGTCCCAAACATGAAATCATTGACCATAATTATTCAACGGCTCTAAATTGGTGGCTTTTCTGAACCTTTTTGTCGGTTTTATTGATGTTCGAAAGTTTTATTGAAAGTTTATGCTTCCGATACGTATTACTGCCGAAGCCTTGTGCCCATAACATTACATCATTATTTCGCCTGTCGATTGTTGAATATCCGTAAAAACCTGTTGTATTGTATACTAGCATTTCCCGTTAAACTTGGGCAAGGGCGTTTCCATGTATGGAATGCCTTATGACCAAATTAATCTTTAGAGTGAACTTTTTCCGAATCATACTTTTATGAATGTAGTAGGTCATTTTACACGTATAATATACGTATTTATATAAAAAAGCATTTACAAAATATAAAGCGCATGACTGACTAGTGACTACCGATCGACTGAACCTAATTTGAACGATTTTTGAATTTGTTATTGTAGGACAAGTTTATTATAGAAGAAAATGTTTGGTAAAAAATGTATGAAAAAAAACTTTGGAAATATCCACATGTAAGTGTGTAAAATGGTCAAAAACAGACCATTTGCTTGCGTTATCTTTATTGGTGAACCTGTGCAAATACGTGACGGACATCTAGTATATACCTAATAATTACCTACCTATTAATTGATGTTGACAACGTCACATACATTGTTCTGATCCTAAAGTACGTATCTATTTAAGCACATGTTCGTACAAATAAGAAACCCTATCCAAGAAAATACAGAAAAATATCTATCCACATCGAACTACACGGAAATCAAATCAGGACCCTCGGAGCTGGCGACACATTGAAAACGGGAGTGTAGGTACATCACTCCACCACGGAGATCGTATTATGTCGTAGGCCATCAATACTTCATCATCGTCACCTAAGATCAGTCTACTGAAGTACATAGTGCTGTCTAAAAGGAAGATTTCGTCATACCACATTTTACAGTAAAAGTAGAGAAGACAAGTTAGAGGCGACTAAATAGTTTCTACCAGAAGAAGGAAAGCAGCGTCCTCCCTCCATCGCAAATTGCTAAAAAGTAACAACCCATTTTCGCTCACTGTTGAGCACGGGTCTCTCTCATTTTAAAGGAGAGGGGTTAAGGCCTTAGTTCCACCACGCTGGCATAGTGCGGGTTGGTGGACGGCAAGGGAGACACTGTGGCAACATCACCTCGCCGTTGGTCGTTTTTCAAGCCGCCCGAAGGCCTCTAAGAGGGCTTTACGACTGTTATCTCATGATAACAGCCGGGATCGACGGCTTAATGTGCCTTCCAAAGCATGGAAGCGCTCAAGGTATGGTGCCACAAACGGTCACCCATTCAATTAGTGACCGCTGCCTTCGATGCTTAACATTCATGACAGAAACTGATCACGAAGAATCATTGGGCTATATGTAAATTGTATGAGCAAATTGCTAACTTAGCGACTATATCACAATCCTTCTTTTAGAGAGGACTGTGGCCAGCAGTTGACTGACGTAGGCTGTCGATTATAACGATGAAGATGATAAATATTATACGTACTGGGATTCGAGGTCATGAAAGTCGAGACGGGACTTGGGCACTGAATTACTTGAAGTATTATTAGCAATAAATTAAAATTATAGACCTGCAACTTTGTGCCTTACATAGCCTGAAAAACGGTTTAATTTGATACATTTTAGGGGCGTAATGGTCATTGTGAGATCATAACCATTACAATCTCAGCGGAACGACGCCCACTGGAAATATAGGTCTCCCCTAAGCATCCAGCGACTTCCCGCGACCTTCACCAGATCGTCGAACAGTGAGCGGTCGCCATTCCACAACATTGTCTCTCATAGCACAGGATAACCTTTTATGAGAGCAGACCTGACTATGTACCTATTGTATAAGTGTTTACTTAATAAAGAATATTTTATTTATTTCGGACTGAGATCCTATGGTATCCATTTGCATTTTGGTACACCAGTACAGCAAAGCAGCTTGTTTTATCTTTGCAGCTATATCAATCGATTCAAAAAGGTATCTTTAAAATACCTTGAAGTACTGACATATATTTTGACGATTTAGTTTCATAGCGTAGGTAACTAGTACATACCAGTACTTGTAATACAATCCAATTGCAAGTCAGAGGCCTCCATTCCAAGCCTCCATTATACAGGTGAAATTTTAACTACTTTCCCAAAATTTTAAAGGCGTTTAGTATCGTATTTAGAGCCCCTTTCTGAAGTAAAAAATGTAAATACAGTTTCCACCCGAAAATATTTTTCGCAATATAGTTTTCAATTTTTACGGCCCTAGGCCTGTTAAGGTATGAAGGGAAAATCAAAAACTTATGATTAGTTTCGTAATGATTGAATGAGATGCACATCGCGTAAAAAAAGTGTTGCTAGGCGGCCGTATCAATAATTTTAGATTTTTGGCGGACATTTTCTAAGTGCTTTATCTTGACATTTTTGTACTGGCTATACCAAAAGAAAAAATACGTCATTTGTTTTTTGTCTCGTAGATTGATATATTAAAATTTGGAAGGTGGTTAAAATTTCATCCTGTATTGTTGCTCGACCCTGGGATCGAACCGGGATTTTGACCCGGTATTTAAATCACTAGACGTTCGGGCGGCGTAGTAGCGTTCAACGTGTGTAAACATGTTCCTTTTTCATGTTACCAAATACGTTTATCTACATTTTAAAATCTACGTAAATAGAAGATATGAACAATTCAAAATACGAGTAAGAACGTTGCATACATGTTTTTTCTCTTAAAGCGGAAATAAAATAAAGTATGAAATTAATCCACAGTAATCTTTTGAGATTGATTTCTAGGATAAAATGTAATAAAATACAACATAATTATTGTTTTAACACTTTATTATGTTACACTAATTTCAATAAATAATAGCCTCAGTAATAATACAAATAGCTTAGTGATGGTATGTGACAACGGGGGATGAGAAAGAGACTTGAGTTAGGGGTGCTGCGTAAGCGACTTTTGCGACAGGTGCGGAGTAGGCGACCTTAGCGACAGGGGCGGCGTAGGCGACCTTGGCGACAGGGGTGGCATAGGATACTGGGGCGGAGTATGCCACCTTGGCGACGGGAGCGGCGTAGGCCACCTTGGTCACCGGTGCGTAGGCGAGCTTGGCGACGTGCGCGGGAGCGGGGGTGGGCTCGCCCTCGTAGCGCACGATGGCGTTGAATCCGTGCTCCTTGTCGGCGGTGTAGTCCACGACGCGCCGGACGCCGTCGGGCTGCAGCAGCGAGTAGGAGCCGTGGACGGCGTCGCCGGCGCGCGCCTCCTGCTGCTGCTTGATGTCGCCGCTGTGCTCGTCATGCACAGAGTACTGGAACTCGTAGTGCGCGGGCGTCTCCACCTCCGCATACGCCACCTTCGCTACCGGCACCAGCGGCACGGCAGACGCGGCCACGGCCAGGGAGAAGATTACAAAGAACTGAAAACAAAAAACCTTTTTAGCTAACCTATAGGGAATTAATTTATTTGAGGTGGGGTATGTTAGGCTAACGCCCCGTTACATAATCTAGTCACTGGACCAACGGGGCGCTACTAACACTAGACTCTAGTGGTTTAAATACCGGGGTCAAGATCTCGCGGTAACGGGTGCAATCCCCAGGTCGGGCAACAAAAAGTTTCAAATTAATGAATATTACTCGGGTTTGTGATCACCAACCTGCATTTGGCAAGCGTGGTGATTATGCCTGTACCTATCGTTGCGTCGGTAACAGTTGATATCCACATTAAAATTTTAAACCTTGAACGGATTCATAAAATGTTGAGATCAATATTAAACTATGAGATTAAGTAGTTACTATAAATAAACATAGTTTATTTATCTTGTACAAGTATATTTATTTATTTATTTATTTATAATTGGGACAACAACAGCTTAATACAGTAAATGTTACATGGGTTATTAATTATATATATACAGGATGAAATTTTAACTACTTTCCAAATTTTAATATATCAATCTACGAGACAAAAAACAAATGACGTATTTTTTCTTTTGGTATAGCCCAGTACAAAAATGTCAATATAAAGCACTTAGAAAATGTCCGCCAAAAATAAAAAAAAATTGATACGGTCACCTAGCAACACTTTTTTACGCGATGCGCATCTCATTCATTCTTTACGATACTAATGATAAGTTTTTGACATTCCCTTTATACCTTAACAGGCCTAGGACGGTAAAAATTGAAAACTAGATTGCGAAAAATATTTTCGGGTGAAAACTTGATTTACATTTCTTACTTCATAAATGGGCTCTAAATACGATATTGAACGCCTGCAAAAATTTTGGAAAGTGGTTAAAAATTTCATCCTGTATAAACTTATATATTTTTTACGACAAGTTTGTTAAATATTTTTGAATGGCTTTATAAAATCAACTCATAACCTACCTTAGCTGCCATTGTTGTTAATTTGATTATCAAATCTTGACTATGCTTCTCCCTGTGGACGGCGGGACTTTTTATTCAAGAATGTTCGCCTACGGCTTCGGTTGGTGACGACAACTGGCAGCGCGGTAACATCGCCCGAGGCGGTGATCTAGTATTTTATCAAGTCGAAATATCTGTCACAGGTGAAGGTCATCACGGTTGGGGTCAGGTGGTCGCGTACGTAGATCATACGATACGGTATCGAGATTAACACCTTGCTAAACAGTTGCTTACGTTCTGATAATGTTATAGTATTATATTTAAATGTTACTAAGTAAAAATAAAATAAAACGGAACGAACTGAACTCTTAAGGCAATAAATCATTTATTTTAGGACACCTGACATCTATAATGGGACAAAAAGTAGCCTATGTCCAAAACCTATGACACTCACAAAAAAGTTGACTGTCTATAAGCAAATTAATTTTCTTAATCAGTTCTGAAGACCCAGGAATTACCTCTACAATCTCTAAATCTCCCAAACTCTACTTCTTTTAAATAATATTAGTCAGAGGTGTACCGCCATTATAACGAAGTTAACACGATAACTATCAGATTAAAGTAGGGTTTTCAAGTGTACGAAAACATATAAATTATAATATTTCAAACAAATTCAAATTAAAAATTTGTATGAAAAGGTCGTTATGTAAGTGAAACAGGTTAATTAATTCACAAACGACGCAAAAATAAGGATCAACAAAATCAAATCAGTTGTGATTTGCGACGTGCAACTAGAGACCCTACATTAAGCGTGGCCGGTTTTTTTATATCATTTAGTTAAGTGAAACTGATAAACCTACATGATGATGGCCTGGCCACACAGAGCCATCTAGTCCCAAACTAAGCTACTACTAAGTAGCTTGTCGTTTAGGGTACTAAACAACCAATAAACTAACTATTTTTTTTTTACGTGGAAAACACGCAGACCAGTACAAACAGACATGTTCATGCACACAAATATTTGTACTGTGCGTCTGTTCTATGACAAGGATAGGCTTTTTAATATAAAATTATGAAAGACAGTGACAATAAAAACATTATAAATAATTAAAGTAAAAAAGTAACAGACCTTATCATTCAACAAAAAAGGTAAAGGCCTCTATTATTTGCCAATTTGCCAATCGTTGTGATTATGCACAGAACATCTTTCCATGTTCTGTGCCTGTACCCATCATTGCTTTGGCGACAATAATACATATAACAAACTGGTTCGAATGTGAAGCCGGAAAGTAGGAAGTTAGACTGAATATTCTTCTCATTCAGTTATTGTTTTAGTAGTATCAGATAATACTACTGTTCTTAATTTGATTTCACTGCCTTGTAATATTTTGAAACAAGAATAAATAAACATACACAACTAAATATCTCTAAGAGTATTTACATCACGAAAATACTACCTACACGTATGTGACCTTAACCTCACAGGCGACGCGAGTTTACCAGGGCTAGCAGCCCGAGGCGCGCCGCGGTACCGTGTCCATTGCGCCCTGCCCTCCTATAAAAAGTGTCGTACCTTGTATTTTGTCACAGTCAAACTTCGACTTGCTAATTACTACAACAATGGCAGCCAAAGTGAGTATAATCAACAACAGTTGTTCTCATAAATAAAATAATATGATAAAAGTTATCATTTTAAGAAAAAACTGTTTTTATTAATGCGCATTGTAAGAAAGTAAGGTATAGTTTAGAAGACATTTTAATAGGAATCACTATTGTTTTAGTTCTTCGCCGTCCTCTCCCTGGCGGTGGCCGCAGCGGCCGTGCCGCTGGTGCCGGTAGCTAAGGTGGTGTACGCAGAGGCGGAGGCGCCCGCGCACTACGAGTTCCAGTACTCAGTGCATGACGAGCACAGCGGCGACATCAAACAGCAGCAGGAGGCGCGCGCCGGCGACGCCGTCCACGGCTCCTACTCGCTGCTGCAACCCGACGGCGTCCGGCGCGTCGTGGACTACACCGCCGACAAGGAGCACGGCTTCAACGCCATCGTGCGCTACGAGGGCGAGCCCACCCCTGCGCCCGCACACGTCGCCAAGCTCGCCTACGCGCCGGTGGCCAAGGTGGCCTACGCCGCCCCCGTCGCCAAGGTGGCATACTCTGCACCTGTGGCCTACGCCGCTCCCGTCGCCAAGGTGGCATACTCCACCCCAGTATCCTATGCCGCCCCTGTCGCCAAGGTCGCCTACGCCGCCCCTGTCGCTAAGGTCGCCTACTCCGCCCCTGTGTCGTACGCCGCCCCTGTCGCCAAGGTCGCCTACAGCGCTCCTCTCGGCCACGTCACCTTTGCTTCTCCCGCCGTCTCCTACCACCACTAACTTACTTTGTTAAAGCTGTTATTTATTAAAATGATAGGTGCTAATAAATTATTATCAAATTGAATGAGATGTAGTCTTATTTTAACGTTAAGAAATACATACCTAAATTTCACTTTTGTTAAATTGAATTGTTGAGTTAAGACTAAGCCTTTCTATTTTCTACAAAAAGGTTTTTGTCAGTGCAGAAAAGAAGTTCCAGTCTAATAAAAGGTGCTATTCACATTAAGAAAGTTTAATGGTCTTTATATGTCTGTCAAAACATATCACATGTGTATATACGAGTACCTAGTCAGGTCATAAGTTCTGTCACATGTGTAATATGAAATAATTTAGACATGTACACTTATTTATGTAACCATTTATTTAGCAAAATGAACTTAATAAAACATAGATTCCTATGGTAATAAAGTTTATTCAAAATGACTCCCGCGATTTTGAATACAGAGGCCTTCAATCTGCGCGGCCAGTCGTCTATCGCAGCACGAACGAGGTCCATGTCAATATAGGCGGCTGCCTTAATCAAGGATGCCTTGAGTGACTCCAAATCAGGATGAGGCTTTGAGCAGGCCTTTTCCTTCAAGTGTTGCCATATCTTGTAATCTAACGGACTCAAATCTGGACTGGAGGAGGGCCAGTCTTCGTGCCGGATGAAGTCGATTTCACGCGCCGCCAGCCAGTCTTGTGTGCTTTTCGCTCTATGAGCTGGCGCAGAATCTTGTTGGAATACCCAGTGCCTGTTATTAAACATGGTATGAGGAACAGGTTCCACGAGGTTCTTGAGGACTGTATTTTGATACACAAATGCATTCGTTTTTACGCCTTTCTCACAAAAATGTACCTCAGTTAAGCCCCAATAAGAGACTCCCAACCAAACCATAAGTGAGGATGAAAATGAAAACGGTGGCTCGCTTCTTTATTTCATCATCATTATGTCTGTTGTAGCTCTCTTCCACGGTGAAAATTTTTTCATCCGATAAAAGAATTTCCCGATGCTTTTTTCCCGCGTACCGCTTCAACAAAGCGCGGCATCTCTTCAGTCTCAGGTCCATTAAACGAGCGTCCAAAGTCCTAAGCCTTAAGGCTTCATTAATCACCCTTTTCACCGTGGTCCTGCTTAACCCCATCTGAAGGGCCAACAGTTTCTGCTTACGTATGGGATATCTTTGAATTCGCGCCTTCACAGCTTTTATCACTGCTGGAGTCCTAACAGGTCCTAAGTATAGGTATAAATAAAAGAAAAGCCCGAAATGTTTGTACGCGCATAACTTCCGATTGACTGCACCAAATCGGATAATTCTTTTTTCGTTATGTTTGTAATGGTAAAAGTTTCGTTAATTAAAGGTACAAAAACGGCGTTATCCACATGAAAAGTTTGTAATATGTAAACATGTCATACCCAGATCTTTTGCTTGCATTATGTATCTTTATTGGTAAACCCGTGCAAAGCAGGAACGGACCCCTAGTTAGTAATAATTTTAAAAGACCTTGGGTAAATACACCGTGCTTTTTGAACCACCTAAAAAACGAAGCCCACGTTCTGTAAACATTTTGTATAATATCAAGGCAGTTTTAATTATTTTATCAATAAAAAATATTTTAGTAAAATATTAAATACTGATTTAGAATTTTAATTTTGAAACACGCTGTGATGCGCTCAGACATATTATTTTGGTGCGGCGGGATCCCAAGAGAATGAACTACACAGCTACGTAAGTGCGTGTCACAGCGTGTTTCAAAATAAATATCTGAATCAATATTATACATTTTTTGCATTATTTTTATTTTTATTGATAAATAATTTAAATTTCACTGCCAAGGTTTATAGTGGTTACTACTACTATACTAGCTGTACCTACTATAGTCACCTAATGTGTAGAGTACTGAATTAGAAATTATACCACAGGAACCATACATTCTTTCGAGACAAAAAGAAGCATAAGTATATGCTAATCCAGTCTATATTCTATCCGCATGCCAAATTTATTTAGATCTCCAATCTTTTAAATTCATGATAATTATTATTATGTTTGGATGGATTCTTGTAACACAATCACGCCAGAACGGCTGAAGTGATCCGAATGAAATAATAAAAAGTTACTAATATTGGTAAGATATTATTTTTAGAGCATTTCCAGGTAATAAGCGAATGACGTCTTTTAGTTAATGACGCTTGCTTGAAATAAAAAAATTGGTTGTTTGTAAAGTAGGTTTACGATCGAGATGTTTACGTGATAACGTCTTATTGGTGATATAAGTTTTTGGGAAGTAAGGAATTAATGAAGATAACAATTTTTTCAAATTTTAAATTACATCTTAAACATTCAACGAAAACTTAACCGCACGAAAAAATCTCCATTCGTTTGTATGCCGCTAGAGTGAGAGAGACGGAAGATCGGTCCACTCACACGAACGCTATGCCAGCCTCCGCTCGTGAGGATTCCGCGTGACAAGTTTCACGGAATGACTGGCAGCGCTCGAGATGAGACGGGAGATCGGTCCGTCTCTCTCTCTCGTTATACCTGCGATCGCGCTCGTGAGGTTTTGGTGTGACACAAGTTTCTGAACATGTCACCCGACTAAAACGATTTTAAAGACGTTATCACGTCAAAAAATGCTTTAATATAAAAAGGCCAAGGGCGAGTTTCAAGTGTTAAGTTTTATACTATCTTGTATGTAAACAGATTTTATATTACCTATTGCCGGAATCGAGTCTCGATTTATTTTGTGTATGTTTATTTTAATTCCAAAATATTTATTTTCAATATTGGTATCTTTAACACCCGAAAGAAACATCTTCGCAGATGTTTGTCAGTCAGTTAAGATAAAACAGCTATTTAAATACTTTATATGATATATAAGTAATTTAATTGCAATTGTAATATCAGTATTTAAACCTGAAAAATTATGTTTCAGGCGGGACTCGAACCCGCATCTCCTCGCATGCTAGGAGATGCGGTTTCGAGTTGAGTTCGGGTGTTAAATATCATATAAAGTATTTAAATAATAAGTAATTTTGTGCATGTAGGTTCGAAAATGGAGGGCCACTATAATGCTGCACATATGAACTGTATGTTTCCGATCATCGACATAAGTTCAACCACAGATGTAAGTCATCTTTGTTCACTCTTGTTTACTGATGACTTTTAGCTGTTGTCTTTTAGCGTGTTTAAAACTTCAAGGAATTTATGCAACAGAAATAATTTCTTAAAGTTAAATAGTACTTTAACTTCCCGACGTTTCAATCAGATTGCAAGCACCATTATCGCAGGAAGGCGGGTAGGTGTTGCAAAAATCCCGTGAAGTGTCAAGTTTTAAGAGTAATAATCGGCCAAGTGCGAGTCGGACTCACGCACGAAGGGTTCCGTACCAAAAAGGCCATAAAATGGGTTTGTTGTATGGGAGCTCCCCTTAAGTATTTATGTTATTTTGTTTTTGGTATTTGTTGTTATTGCGGCAACAGAAATACACAATTTGTGAAAATTTCAACTGTCTAGCTATTGCGGCTATTGAGATACAGCCTGGTGACAGAGCGACGGACAGACGGACAGACGGACAGACGGACAGACAGCGAAGTCTTAGTAATAGGGTCCCGTTTTTACCCTTTGGATACGGAACCCTAAAAATGCAATAAGATAGACTAAAATCTTTTAGTTTTTAATGTAAATTACCGGAATATTAGTACCTATGTGATGATACTCTTTACTGTTGTCTTTTAGAGTGTTTAAAACTTCAAGGAATTTATGCAACAGAAATATTTCCTTAAAGTTAAATACTACTTTAACTTCCCGACGTTTCAATCACATTGCATGCACCATGATCGCAGGCAGGCGGGTACTGTTGCAAAAATCCCGTGAAGTGTCGAGTTTTAAGGGTAAAAAATGCAATAATAAAGACTAAAATCTTTTAGTTTTTAATGTAAATTACCGAAATATTAGTACCTATACTTACATTAATTTAATCTTAAGAACATTTCCCAACAAGCCCTATTTCCAACATCTTAACGTAACTACATAAACAATCATACTGTCTGTAGCATATTTTGCAGTACCTACAATAACGACTGCCTGCAACAATTTAGGGATTGACCGCCAGAATCATGCCGGCTGAAAAGAAGCGGTTTTCGCGACCTTCACCTCTCAATCAAAGTTGGCAGTAATTAGAGTGCGGTCAGCAGCCTCGGGCGTTACCTCCAGCGCGACCCGCACACATGCGGTCGTATAAAAAGTGTCGCAGCTTGCACATTGTCACAGTCAAAATCCAACAAGCAAATCAACAACAACAATGGCAGCTAAAGTGAGTGATTTTTTATCAGATACCGCATTTAATTGTAGTACCTATAACGAAATTGCGAATTTCTTTTAATTGTGTCAAATAATAATTCGGCTTGTGCATTGTGGAAATGTTATATTATTTGGAAACGTCAGGAAAAATGCGCTAATAGATTATTTTCTTGCAGTTCTTCGTCGTCCTCTCCCTGGCCGTGGCCGCGTCGGCCGTGCCGCTGGTGCCGGTGGCGAAGGTGGCGTACGCAGAGGCGGAGGCGCCCGCGCACTACGAGTTCCAGTACTCTGTGCATGACGAGCACAGCGGCGACATCAAGCAGCAGCAGGAGGCGCGCGCCGGCGACGCCGTCCACGGCTCCTACTCGCTGCTGCAGCCCGACGGCGTCCGGCGCGTCGTGGACTACACCGCCGACAAGGAGCACGGCTTCAACGCCATCGTGCGCTACGAGGGCGAGCCCACCCCCGCACCCGCGCACGTCGCCAAGCTCTCCTACGCGCCGGTGGCCAAGGTGGCCTACGCCGCCCCCGTCGCCAAGCTGGCATACTCTGCTCCTGTAGCGTACGCCGCTCCCGTCGCCAAGGTGGCATACTCTGCCCCAGTATCCTACGCTGCCCCTATCGCTAAGGTCGCCTACTCCGCCCCTGTGTCGTATGCCGCCCCTGTCGCCAAGGTCGCCTATAGCGCTCCTCTCGGCCACGTCACCTTTGCCTCCCCCGCCGTCTCCTACCACCACTGAGCTACCTATATCTATTATTAAAGATGTTAAATTATTGAAACTATAGTTGCTAATCTAATAAATTATTTTCAATTTTACTTGCACTTTTATTACACTCATACCTTCAATAGTGAAATCAATAGGTTTAAATGTGATTCATGAATGTAAACAACAAACAACCACGATTATTGTAGTTGTTTTTACGGAGGCAATCTGACCTCAATTTATGAGGAATTCACTTTGAGTTAGCCATCAAATAAATTATTGAAACAGAAATTGTGATAAAACATAGAAAAATCTGTTTGTTATTCAACGCTTAGAAGGTGGGAAACATATCAGTCTGCAATAAAGGATGTTGTATGTACTCATACGTACGAACTAAGTAACTAACATTACTATAAATTATCATGGAGAGATTTTCAAGCACATTGATGTTTCTTATTTATTAAAAAAATATATATTTACACTTGATAATCCTGGCTACGACCAAAAATCAATTTCCTTCCTGTCTATGATACTATGTCTCTAAAAGTATACATTCGGTAAATGTGATTATGTGACTGTTGACCATTAGCTTAAGGTCTAAAATAGCATGGCTGGATGTAATACCTCGTAAGCACCCTGCCCCCTGGCTTACTACGGCGTTTGGCACACAGTCGTTGATTAATTTTTGGTTGTAAGCGGATTTAGGGCTATTAACTCGCAACCCTTCACAGTAATCTTAAACTCTTAATAGATCAACTGTGTATTTTATACTCTGTATGACATAACAAAGAACCGTTGTATAGTACAATCTATTTTATGAGATTTATTTATACATCTAGGTGTATTAGGTGTATTAGGTCAACAAAACAATGAAGTGCCTAGTTTATTCAGCTGTATTATCGGTTGAAACGATTACTTTAAAACAATATTTAGTTACGTACATAAATTTTAAAAATGTATAATTAATTTTTTACCAGTGTAGTACGTTAAAGTCAAATAGGTATTACCGGATTAAAATAATAAAACATCATTTCTTAGCTTAGAGCTTTTTAAGAAGTGATAAATAATAAATAAATTCTATGATTCCGAAAACATAAAGTACAATTATAGCAGTGTACGTTAACAGCCACATTAGTTAAAACTGAGTCGCAGCTGTTAGCGCCCACCTCCGAGAAGAGGAGGTATCAGTTCCGAATTAATAAAACAGAATAGGTAAAAAAGCGAAAGTATGTGTGTGTTGTGTGTGTTTGTGTGTGTATGTGTGCGTGCGCGCGCGCGCGCGTGTGTGTGTGTGTGTGTGTGTGTGTGTGTGTGTGTGTGTGTGTGTGTGTGTGTGTGTGTGTGTGTGTTTATGGAACAAGAAGGTTTTATCTTAAGTAAATCAAGCTTTCCTAGCAACTACACAAAAAGCTTTCCGTTTCCTGGTAAGTCAAATTCTGCAACCAGCCTCTTATACGAATTTTACATTCGCGTGATGAAAGTGGATATATGCTGAGCAATCGGTTAACTTTGTTATAGATTCGAGGTGCAAAATAATAAAAATTACGTCTGGCTACAGCTAGCCTACAACACACGTGAACACAACGTTACAATAAGAAGTTGTTAAAACAACATCGACAATTAATAAAATTGCCTACCTGGAAATAATGTTTCGAAGAATACAATAACATGTTATAGACTAAGTACCTACCTATAGGTACTATGTGTATCTATGAGTGGACTGCTAAGTTTTTTAGATATTATTCAGATTATTGGGAAGCACGTTATGTTAATTTCGCGTTGATACATCACTTGATACTTAAATGAATGAATTTAATTCTAGCAGTCAGTGCTTATATCAGACAATAATTTAGTCTGCGCTGGGATCAAATACGATCCGACGATCGAGCAGTCCTTGTAATAGATCGTGGAAGTCTTTTCGTATGTTATGTTATGTTAACATTTTAAGAAAAAACACTTTGATTGTTCTGTTTGTAATTTGTATTTAATACCTACACCACGGTAATATTATCATAAATATTACCGTGCCTACACGCTGGGATTTTGATACCAGTAAATAAAAGAAATTAAATCAAAATCGGGTAACCGGGCCACCGTCGATTCGGATTCTACTGTCAAGAACTAATGAGAACTGAATAAAACAACTCAGAAAAAATAATGAAATTGATAAGCAGAAAAGGAAAGGTCTTTTATTGTGTTAACGCCGGACATCACACTCTTTGGGCGGAGGACAGCATAAATCGAGAGAGTTCGCTCGAAAAGTGTTAATGCAAAAGCGCCCATCTAATAGGCCTTTGTAGTATTTCACATGTTTCGGTCTCTTCATAATTCTTTGGGAAGTGTTAGGTTGTCATCAAGTAAGAATTGTGAAAACTGCTCGTGGCATTTTATTTAAAAATTCCAAGATTTCTTCAACAACGGGATTAAGAAACAACCAACGAGTTATCCTACAACCTAAATTTCACTGCGATGTCTATACAGGATTAAATTTTAACCACTTTCCAAAATTTTTATAGGCGTTCAGTATCGTGTTTAGAGCCTATTTATGAAGTTAAAAATGTAAATCAAGGTGTCACCCGAAAATATTTTTCGCGATATAGTTTTCAATTTTTACGGTCCTAGAGCTGTTAAGGTATAAAGGGAAAATCAAAAACATATGAATAGTATCGTAATGGATAAATGAGATGCGCGACGCGTAAAAAAAGTGTTGCTAGGAGGCCGTATCAAAAGTTTTAGATTTTTGGCGGACATTTTCTATGTGCTTTATCTTGACATTTTTGTACTGGGCTATACCAAAAAAAAAAATACGTCATTTGTTTTTTGTCTCGTAGATTGATATACTAAAATTTGGAAGGTGATTAAAATTTCACCCTGTATAGTTAACAGTGGAAGTTTGATCAACGATGGAATGGTGGAAAACGATGGAAGCTTACCTATGTAAGCTTCCATCGTTCTTCATGTGCCAATACATCTTGGTTTTGTGCCCATTGGATCCTTTATATCTTAGTTTGTAATCGGCCCATCAGGCTGTTATAGGCAACTACAGATAGATCAATTATTTTGTTAGTTAGAACTTTCGTTTTCATACCTTAGGGTCGGATGACAGCAAAAACTTTTTACATTTTCAGCAACACAAGTTTTCATAAATCCAGAGAGTATATCGTATCACTGTGCGAGTCAGGCTCCATTGCGATTGATCGCCCGTGGGTTACATAAAGAGAGGTATTTATCAAAAATATTTACATTGGTAGCAAGTAAATCGGTCGGCTTAATTTGCGTGGCATTACGCGCGCCCGCCGGGAAATCAACTTTACATTCAATTTGCCGCTGCACAGATAAAAAGCAATCTCTTCATTTTTACCTGCCGACGGCACCGCCCCCGTCCGCAGGGGAATAAAAACTGCCCTGAATGGTCCGCTTTCAAATAAATACTGTCTACTTATAGATTTATTGGATGCTAAAATATTTCATGAAGTGTTACAGATTTGACGGAATATTCGGTTATATTGTCCTAGTTCGATTTTTAAGCTTGCTTTATCTGTCAATGAGAAACAAAACTTTCCAGACACTTTTCACATGAGTAGAAAATCTAATTTATGCTGATTCAATATTTACAAACATAAGAAAGTTTAAAAGTAAAAAAAGGAACTAACTAAATGATATATAGGTACTCTAAAAGATCCGGTAAAACACTAACAACATATTGCAACACTTTGAAGATTTGAAACAATACTAAACAACAAGCCATCGAAAACATTTGCAAATTACTAACGCAGTTACTGTTTGTGGAACAACATTAACACCACAGAAACAATAACACATTAATTTCGTCTCTTTGTACTTTAGGTTGCCAAATAACACTTGATAACGTTGTGCAAAACTAAACTTAATATGTATGGAAACAAACTCTATTATCCGTTAATCCTTTACCAAATTTCAATAAAAAACATCATTAGAACTCCATAAACATCGGTGTGGAACCATCTTATGGTACATATACACATCATACTACATCGGGTATTCAGGTACGGAACGGACACACCGATAGCACACCCAAGTACCACATCGGATATGAGGTAACAAGCTTATTGGCCGGCATACACGCGAAAATGTCCACGTCCTCGATATAGTCGGGTGGTTGGGGGGTAGTTTTGGGGTGGTACACCGCACCTGAATTATTCATGGAGCCGCATAGTGATTTTGCCTCATTGAATGGCCCCGCCGGCCGTGATTACGACACCGATACCTCCGATATCGAACATCGCGTGTGGACACAATTTCGCTTGTCAACTGGTTATAGATAAATGTGACCGAAGGCCAGAGGCCTTACTCTGAAACACAATATCCGTATACACGAATCCGTCTGTCTCTCTTACTCATGGCAATGTCTTTGAGTATGTGAAAGAGATAGATAAACGGACATCGCGTTGCGTAGTAACGCCTTAGGTTAGGCTAAACGAAAGAAAAATACTGGCTGGAAACAAAAATTGTTCCTAAATCCGAAATTAAGTAGGTAGCTAACACGCTTGTTTTGCGGAATCACAACAACGAAGTAAAACAAACACTCAGACCGTAGACAATAGAGAAAAATGTAATCAATCTTCTACATCGACAACATTTCAAATAGAGCTTAGTTTGAGGAAAACCTTCTTTTACATCGGTCAGAAACATCTTTTAAGTTATGCAAAATGTCAAAAACCTAGGGCTCATTGTTATGAGGTTGTAAGGGCACATATTTTTTATATCCAAACCGAAGTGAAAATCCACATTTATAAAGCCACATCGTATCTTAGAATCATTAGCGAGAGACAGCGCGAATTAAAACCGCTTTCTCTGTTAGTAAGGTGCGGTATTTTGCAACTACGAAATGGTTCGGGTTCGATTCCCGGTCGGGTAAATTTAGGAAATGATTTATTCTAAATAGGCTTACGTCTGTCTGGAAGGAGCTTAAGGGGACTACTAGAGCTTAGTGCTGCCCCCAATTGATTTAATTTTCTTACTTCTAAACAAAATCAATTGTAAAAAAACTGGAACAGTATATTTTTAGCAAATTACCTCTAGTATTTATTGAATCACTGTTTACTGCTTTTCATTCTGGCATTCTTTCGTATTGTATTGTACATTATTGTTAAAAGCGACCCTTATGGCGTTAGCACAAATTCGCTATATAAACAACTAAATGAAAAGTTTGCTGTGATTCAATAAATACTAGAGATAATTTGCTAAAATGATACTGTTCTAGTTTCTTGAGAATTGATTTTGTTTAGAAGTAATACAATTAAATCAATTGGGGGCAGCACTTAGTTGGTCGCGACTCGCGACTTCTGATGCAAGGAAGTTGTATATAACGCCAGCGGCCTGTAATTATGACTGCATCGTAAACTCTGACACCAGAATATCTTAGAATAAAAGTCAAACGAAGTTACTTACTTACTTCTTTTTGAAATCCTAAGAATCGTAAGAAAATTCCTGAGATTGCGTTGACGAAGTCAACAATTTATAAAACATTTACAGCTTTAAAAATTGGCATTTTTAAAAGCAATTTGGATACGTAGATACTTGATACCCAATATAATTTAGAACAAATTATAAATTCGTTTACGAGTTTTATGATGTCGTAAGCGAATGTTAGCCCTGATACCTTGAATAAGTACATGTTTAATGGAACTTAAATTACCATCTCTACGATTACTTAAGAGAAAAAATCTTTACCTGGTTACTAGGCTAGTAGGTACCTACTTCCCAGTGTAATATAGGATGACATTTTCATCATCGTGAAAATTTTTTATAGGCGTTAAGTATTGTATACAACGTGTTCCTTTTGATATCCCATTACTCTAGGGTATTAAACAGACCATGGTAAAGAATCAAATTGCATATGAATAATTTTTAAATTTTTTTTTCTTTAATTTTTTATACAAAATAATTCTTAAAAGTCACGACTGTTTATGTAAAACACCCTTAATTTGTTATGAATGAACTTTTGAATGAAAACGACTTACTCGTACCTACTTATCAATGAAACACCCACACACGTCAATGTTTTTTACAAGTTACGCTCTCCTGCTACTTTACTACTACACTTTAGTGTTAGTTTGCCAACGTCTCGCAAACCTAAGGATTAATTTTTTTTAACAACTTTAACTAAAATTGATGTTATATTCGAAACTTTAGATTTTTGAACCACATGTTTTAGGGCGTTTTATATTATTTTTACCTATAGAACATAACCTTAGAGTTATAGGATATCAAAAGGAACACGTTGTATAGAGCCCATCTATGAAGTAAAAAAATGAAGGCAAATTTTCACGCGAAAATATTTTCTCTACATAGTTTTCAATTTTTACGGCCCTAAGCCTGAAAGGTATGAAGGGAAAATCAATATCTTATGATAGAATGAGATGCGCATCGAGTAAAAAATGGGTTTCTAGGAGGCCGTACCAAAAATTTTAGAATTTTGGCGGACATTTTCAAGGTTTATCTTGACATTTTTGTACCAGTTTACACCAAAAGAAAAAATACACCATTTGTTTTTGTCTCGTAGATTTTTGTATTAATATTTAGAAGATGAGTAAAATTTCATCCTGTAGGTTAAATTATGTTTCAAGGCCTAAATAAGTACCTACTACAAGTTTCATTTTAACTAGTTAAAGTTTAACCAGTAATTGTTTAAACCGGCCAAGTTCGAGTCGGACTCGCGCACGAAGGGTTCCGTACCAAAACGGCCAAAAAAACGAGTTTGTTGTATGGGAGCCCCCCTTAAATATTAATTTTATTTTGTTTTTGGTATTTGTTGTTATAGCGGTAACAGAAATACATAATTTGTGAAAATTCCAACTGTCTAGCTATCGCGGCTCTTGAGATACAGCCTGGTGACAGAGCGACGGACAGACGGACAGACGGACAGACAGCGAAGTCTCAGTAATAGGGTCCCGTTTTTACCCTTTGGGTACGGAACCCTAAAAATTAAACTTGTGGTCTGATGGTTTAACCGTTAAACCATCAGACATAGCTGTAGGCCCATTATTAGTAACACAATAATCAAATGAAAATCCATTAGCGGAAATAAATCTAATGCAAATACTACATGATTTATATCAGGATCCGTGGTCACATTATTTCGGGACCGCAACAATTAATTTGCGTATTTGCTTATTTAGAATAGAATACATTTATTTGGCACTTCGAAATTGGATTAGTTTACAATAAATATTTATAATTAATGTGCCAAAAAGGCCCCTACTCAGCATTAGTCGCAACAGTCGAAGGCATACTGCGACGCTGATTTACCACTGTAAATAATAATACCACTGTATTTCAGCAATAAAATGTAAATAAGTTGATGATGAAACAATGCTATGTTAAATGATGCTTATACGAGAAAAAATGCTAACGGATTACAAGTCAAAGAAAAAAAAAAAAGGAACGCCTAAGCATATTATCATAGCAACTTTTATTGGTAGTAGGTAAGGTTCCATATTGAAAAAATATATTCTATCTAAATAGAAAGGCGTGGATAAGATTTAACGTTATTTTATTTAGTTACCAAAGGACTATTAAAGTTTGACATCTTTAATCTTAAGCATTTTACACCGTTTAACTACCACCCGCCAACCTGATGTCAGGTTGGCGGCGGACTTTGTTTTTAGTTTCATTTTGTATTTGTAGAACTACTAAATGTTTTTGCTTCGCTACCAAATACTACTTCCAAGTACACAACATTAACTATAATAATAAAGAAATCGCAGTAAGGAACCTTAGACTTGGCACGACTTTGTCTAGATTTCATTACTTTTAGAGATAAACAAGCAGCTCCATCGAGACAGAGCTAGTTTTTTACAGAATATTTTTGGTGGGATGTATTTTTCACATTTTGTATCATTCGATTATCAAACATTTTCTTTCATGACCTTCTCCTGCCTGACCATAACAAACATAACAAAAGAAAAACGACATCATTGCAACCATTCTGAAGTGATGCACGTACTACAGTACATTTTAATAATTGATTTTTCGATAGGTTTTTGTTACTCAACCACGCTAGAACGGCTAAAAGGAATTGGATGAAACTTTACACAGCAATAGATTACAGGCTAGTATAGCATATAGGCTACCTTTTATCCCGAATAAAAGTACAGTCACTGTGCAAAAATTTCAAGTTTCAAAAATCCACTCGTACGAAGTAAGCAAATACTGCAATAAAAAAATCCGTCATACGAGTAACATCATAAAAAGTGGAGGTATTCCTATTTAAACTGATTAAATCGAAAATTCTAACAATTTACCAAAAATATTAATATCTCGAAAACTACGTAAATTCGTCTAACATACTTAGGGTATATTTATCCAAACATATGTTTGTAAAAAAATCGACGTCACCTTTTGGACCATCCTGTATAATAACATTTTAACAAATAAATAATAGCTTTTTAATTTAAGGTTTTACACAAACATTAAGTCAGTTACGATTACTAGTATAAAAATAATAAAATAACATTTTATATATTAAATCGTTTATTTTCTGTAAGGTTTCGAAGACAGTGGACACTCGTAAATATTAATACATTTATCCTTAGAAATAGATATCAACTTGTCACCTTTGTCGTTGAAGCGGACCTCCCACACCTGAAATAAAAAATTGTAAAATTTTCACAAAACTGAGGTCGCAGTTACCTATATTTTTATTTAACAAAATAATTTATAACTTTCGCTTAGCAAAAATATTTTAGCCTGTGTACATACACGGTATATCTAAATATCACACAATCAAAGGAGATATCGTTCTCCCCTTGTCTCTCCTTCTATATCTCTCAATCTCTCTCTTTGTCTCTCCTTTCCACTCTCACTCGCCATACGACGACTGGACAGCTGGGCAAATGACTTCCCTAAGGTTCTGTCTTGCTTATTGTCGGTCCACATAAATAAGGGACCTGTAGGGCTAAAATGCGAAACCACGATAAAATTGACAGAAAATTTGTCTACTTGTCTTATTTTGTCATTTTTCCTAACATGGCAACCACCCGCGATAAAAATTCTTCGCTAGACAAACGTTTATCTACATGACAAACGGATGTAGCCATATTACATAATTATATAGTCTTCTGTGTAGAAACATTGGTTAATAATAATCATTCGTTCAATTCAATTCCATTTTACATCCGATTTGGCTAAAACACTTCTTGCCTAAGACGTAAACTCCATTGAGATATCTTTTGGTGACCATTAGGGCTAAGATGCGACCCACGACATAATTTTATCGCGGCCTTATATCGCATTTTGACAGCGTTATATCGTTTGTCTATCGCTGCTAACATGGCAGACTATTTATGTCATCTCTAACTGTCAAAATACGATAAACGATAAAATTGTCTACAAACTCTAACATGAGCCTCTTATATTTGTCTATTTTAATCGATTTTTGACACTTGCGCATGACAAATTATCGTGGTCGCTTGTAGCTCACGACAAGGCATAAACCCTTTATAAAAAATGGCCGTGCCTTATTTTAATTACATTTTGACCACTTATGAAGAACGGGAGGCGCGTAAAATTCAGCGCAAGCGTATCCGCGACGTGTGCAACCCGTTTGACCTTCCGGATATGGAGTTCCAGGCTCTGTGGCGTATATCCAAGCCCATGGCTTTTTATTTGATAGATAGGCTGAAAGAGGACTTGGAGCCAAAAAATGGAGGTCTTCCAGCCATGTATTGGCACAGATACTGGATCTGTGCCTTATTGCCTCTAAGTTTTCTAAAAGAACATAAAAACCATTAGTACTTTCCATGATAAGAATTTATTTCAGTTTATTACAAGTTTTACTCACATCTTTGAGGCCATTTCAAATTTTAAAACTTTTCACACTTCAATCAAAGTTCAAACCGAAAAACATGCCGCGAATGCTGTTTGACAGGTGTCACTGTCTGACAGTGACTGTCACCCAAAGATGTGTCAACGCAGATGACGTCTCTGGCAAGAAGTGTTTTAGCCAAGTCTGACGTAAAATTGAACGAATGATTATAATATTAACCAATGTTTCCACACCGAAAAACTATATAATTAAGTAATATGGCTACATCCGTTTGTCGTGTAGATAAACGTTTGTCAAGCGAAGAATTTTTATCGCGGGTGGTTGCCATGTTAGGAAAAATGATAAAATAACACAAGTAGACAAATTTTATCATGTCGTGCGACAAATTTATCGTTGTGTCGCATCTTAGCCATACATGTTAGAGTTTGTGGACAATTTTATCGTATTTCGTATTTTGACAGTTGGTAGAGATGACATAAATGGCCTGTCATGTTAGCAGCGGTAGACAAACGATATAACGCTTATAAAATACGATAAAAGGTCGCGATAATATTATGTCGTGGGTCGCATCTTAGCCCTAGCTCACCGACCACGATAAGATTAACTTTTACACGTCAGAGTTAAGAAATTATTATAAACCAATAGAACTATATCTTGCCAAATTCTAAATACCATTAAATTTAGTTTCGCTGTTAGGGCATATTTTATGATAAACTCAAAGACAAGGTTGACTCAAGAACGCCTAAGAACACTAGGTTTAGCTAGTGGTTTAAAAACCGGGCCAAGATCTCGGGGTCCCGGGTTCGATCCCCGGGTCGGGCAACAAAAAGTTTCGAATTTTCGAACATTGCTCGGGTTTGTGATCACCAACCCGCATTTGGCCAGTACCCATGATCGCTATGATAACTTGAATTCTATGATGAAGGCATTTTCCCTGCAGTGGGATGATTATAGGCTGTTACTTTTTTTACTTTACAAAGACAAGGTTAAATCCTTTTCTTTTCGACGGTCGAAAAAGTCAAAAAACATTAAAACCTTCATGATTAACTTCATGAATAAATATTTACAAATTATAACGCTGTTTACGAATAAATATTTACAAACTTCGTCCGAAACCCGCATTAGTGGAGATGATTTCACAGTTTTGGACTACTCATAACGCCATCTATTGCAAATTTTCCGAAACTTTTGTACTTTTGCAGACAATATAGTCAAGATTCGAGACTTTGGGGTTGAATTAAAAATTTAAAAATTAATAATTACATTTGTCATTTAAAAATAATATAACAATCTCATCTTTCTTTATAGTAAACTTTGCCTGTCCATAGTATGAAATTCGCATATTGTCAATGTTTAGGTCCTTTATTAATGGAGTCAAGTGTTTGATTTTTGAATGGGGATACCTCCTTAATTTTTTTATTTATTATGCCGCGACCGGCGAATTTAATTTTAAGGCAGGACGAGGTATGCCTGTTCAATAAGTTATGTACAAAAGTCTGTCCGTTGCTCTATTAACTTTTCACACATAAACAACTTTGATGTATTAGATAATTATATAGTCCCTGGAGATTTAATATGTAGGATAATATAATATTTCAAGACATGCGAGACTTGGCCACACAGAGCCATCTAGTCCCAAATTAAGCTACTACTATTATATAGTCCCTGGAGATTTAATATGTAGGATAATATAATATTTCAAGACATGCGAGACTTGGCCACACAGAGCCATCTAGTCCCAAATTAAGCTACTACTAAGTTTAAACTTTTTGTACTAGATAACCGTTTTTTTTTTTATTATCTTTATTTTAAATTGAATGTAGGAATAATGTAAGATGTGATTGTTTTTGTACGAGTATCCATACATGCGCTGTTGCATACCCATACCCACCCTAACTTGTTTCATAAAATATGCTAATTTGCGGTGAAAAAAGGCGCGAGCGGTAAAAAAAATATAGCTAACTTACCGTATCGGTGTGTTCATTGAAAGTATGTAGCACCTTGAGGTCTCCAGCTTGGCACACCCTCACGGTGCCGTCGGCCGCTGACACGGCCAGCTTAGTGCCATCTGGCGACCAAACTACGCACACAGCCCACGTCTTGACGTCTAATGTGGCAGAGTGGATTGCGCTGTCACTATCGTACAAATAAGAAAAAATTAATTTTGTTGTAGTCCACTGGTTCTTTTCTAAGAAATTTATCACTATGGTTAATTTCTTGAATAGATGAAGGATTTTCTGGGAAAATGGACCATTAGTACAATGTAAAGTTTATTGTTTTGGGGAAGTAATTTCAGACATGGATGTGCTATAGCCATGCTTGGGAAGACACTTTAAGCTGTTGGATTCTGTCGCAATATGGAATTCGTATTATTACGACCCGTCTTTATTAGGCAGCTTGGAAAGCTTGAACACTTTATTATACTTGAAGAGTAGAAGAGTGAAGAGTAGAAGAGTGAAGAGTATTACGAGTATAATCAAAGCTGTAATAAAATTGTTGAGTTATATTTGGGTTGATGACACCTCAATCAAATGACACCCTTTTTATGACATTAAAAAAACGTAATTTTGCCTGATACAGGTATTATTTAGATGTAAGTCCGAAAAAAATGTGAAGTTGAAACAATAAATAAACATTTTATTATATTTATTTTATTTATTTAGTATGGCTGTCACCGTAAAATTGTGAGATCTGTCTGTTCTCAAAACAACGCGTGAGATTATGAACTTACGGTGGGTTAGGTTAGGTTGACGAAGTTAACAATTTCACGGTGACATGGCCGTAAACTATTACGTACCGATCACTGTAGTCAAATTACGAGTAATTACTAACTGTTTATTGATGAAATTATACCTGATTAAATAATAAAAGTTTGACCATAAAGAAATGGTGTTACCAAATTACTTTTGAATGGTGTCACACTCAATCCCGACTAATATTATAAATGCGAAAGCAACTCTGTCTGTCTGTGTGTTACGCTTTCACGACTAAACCACTCAACCGATTTTGATGAAATTTTGTAGGAAGGTCGATTAGACCTTGGAAAAGGACAAAGGCTACTTTTTAATTGACGTTAAAAACGGTGAACAATTTTTTTCTTGTATGACTTGACCTTGTCACCTGTGGCGACCTCTAACTCACACGCCACAAACAGGAGTTCGACTAGTTCCTACGACAAACAACAGATGGCGCTGTTATACCTCACCATACAAATCGCCTTAGGTCCATACTATCCTGCATCGCATTTTTATCTTCTTAGAAATTAGGTGTCAGAAAATAATTATCTAAATATCGTAAGATTTTTAGTTGTTTACGTCAGTGTACTTATATTTAAGTGCACCAAAAATAGCATCCAAAAAGTAAAATATTACCAAAAATATAACTACTTGACGAGGTACAAAGCTAGTTCTACATAAAATTGTATTCATAGCCAGTTAACAACTCACACAGAGTGCAGCGTGACGGTTCCGTCGTCGCATGCGCTGGCGAGCATCCGGGCGTCGGGCGAGAAGGCCACGCTGCGGACGGACTCGCGATGCGTTTCGATCACGTGCACCAGAGTGCAGTGGGCCACATCGAACACATGCACCTCGCCGGTCGCGTTGCCGCACGCTAAGTACTTTTGGTCTGGACACTAATGATAAATAATAAATAAATTATTTATTGTTCTCTTACATAGACAGTTTACAAAACATTTCCTTAACTGGTGACAATAATTAGTCTATGCAAGAGACTGGTTTCTAGACTAATGATTAAATATATACTGGTTGTAAAAAAAACAAACGCTGACACTGAAGCTACGCAATGTGAACATCAAACCAAGTCATTTTACAAGATGTTATCACAGGAAAAAGATTTTTGTTTTTAGGACACAAAAAAATATTTTAGTATACTGGCCGGGGCGCTGCTTAGTTTTAATACGTCCGCACTAAGCTGTACGTTGCATATAGTAATTTAAAAATCCCTATTGTGAACGAAATAATGCAAATTATTAATATGTTTGTAAGGAGAAAAGTTTTAAGTAACCTTTTGCAACAGTTTTTGTAATAAAATGGAAAACACAATGTGACTTTGTTGACCCTCAATATCTTTCGAACCAGCAGTTTCCCAGGTATAAGTCCTGAAGAAAAAAAAAATCCTACTGATGGGGACAACACGTGATTTTAGGATCTGCGTTAGGTTTTTTACCCCCGTTATAGTTTGTAGACATTATAAAAAACATGATATACAATCAGAGTAAAAAAGTGTCCAAACTAAGTGACAACATTTGACATAAGGGTGCCCTTTGGGGTGGTGGGATCTACCTCCTAGCTCCTAGTGGTCCACTCTGGGCAACGGCATCTTTGGTTTTCTAACCAATGATGACGGCTAACAGATCCCTCTGCGGTGGTAGGCTTCGTAAGAGGCCGCCTGGATGCTACCACCCTCCTGCCGGAGTCCAGGGTCAAACAGTGCCTCTGTGTTACGCTGGTGTGTGGGAGAACCAGTGCCTCTGGGTAAGCTCGCTCCATCT
Organism: Anania crocealis; assembly: GCA_949315895.1. Taxonomy (NCBI): domain Eukaryota; kingdom Metazoa; phylum Arthropoda; class Insecta; order Lepidoptera; family Crambidae; genus Anania; species Anania crocealis. The sequence continues at coordinate 6,287,013 of OX438879.1, read as the reverse complement.
TAGGCTTCTTCTTAACAATATAGTTAAGTATGTTGTCAAGAGCAAACCCATTATTTATTTTAAAAAAACTTTAGTACAACCTAAATCAATGTTCACTATTCCATTGATGACATGAATATCCCTACTATTGCACGCCGATATAACGTTGCCGGGTTTTATATTGGACAATGACTTATGTCAATCAACGCCAACCATTTATCAGTTTCAGGTGTCATTTTTGTATCAGGCTGTGTATGTGGTTCTAATAACAATGTTGCCACAAAACATCTTTAAGATAAATGGTGGGTTTCGACAAATCGCACGCCTTTCAAAGGTCCGGGATACTCTAAATTATGATGATACTGAAAATTTATTAAGATATGCAATGATAGTTAAACGAATAACATAAAAATTAATTAACGCACACACACATACGCACGCTTGCTCGCTCCTACGCACGCACGAACCCACTCTCTCTCACACACGCACACACACACACACACACACACACACGCACGCGCACACACACACACACACACACACACACACACACACACACGCACACACACATACACACACACATACACGCACGCACACACACACACTTAATTTGTCAACAAATTTTAGAGACAAGTGTTAGTTTAGAAGGGGGTCCTGGTGACCTGGAAACAACAAGCTTATTAAATAAGCTCAGTGTCAGGCTCCAGTCTCCCACAACTTAGATGTAATACAGTAAAATTATTTCTTAATATTCTGTACTTTAGTGTCTACGTGTGTAGAAGATAAAAATAAAATTTTATTTTATATATTTTTTTATTTTATTATATACTTACCTCTCGTTTTACGACAACTTTGGTGTAGTGAAAGTAAACTAAAGAATATGGGCAGTGAAGCGTCTTCTCTCTAGCATATAGCTAAACTGCGATCACCAATACGCACCTGTCAAGCATGACGATCATGGCAAAATCCTCCTATAAACTAACCTAGGCTGATAATAATAAAGTATCCTTAAAAATGTAATCAGAAGAGAAGCTTCCAGGACTGAAAAAGGCTGCAGTAACTCCCTTCTTTCATTGTATAAAGTAAGTAAGTAAGTAAAAAGTAAGTAACAGCCTATAATCATCCAACAGCAGGGCAAAGGCCTCCATCATTTCATTCAAGATACCACAGCAATGATGGGTACAGGCATAATCACCACGCTTGCCAAATGCGGGTTGGTGATCACAAACCCGAGCAATGTTCGAAAATTCGAATCTTTTGGTCGCTCGACCCGGGGATCGAACCCGGGACCCCGAGATCTTGGTCCGGTATTTAAACCACTAGACCAACGGGGCATTCATTGTATAAAGTTGTTGACAACTTCTTTGCTTAGTAAATCTATTATTCTGATGTAAATGCCACCACAAAAATTCTTAACACACTGTCCTCATCCATGACATCTAGCTAGTTTATTGTTTTCGAAATTCCGAATTTTAATAACAAACATTTAACATATGACATTATTGTCACAGAAGTGCCAACCGAAAAGTATAGTTAACTAGTGAGCGAAATGCACTTGGTTTTGGTTTGAGATACTTGGGCATAAAACTATTCCCATAACTTATTGGAATACTCACCCAAGCAACACTTAGTATAAATTTTCCTCTAGTGTCCATAAATCTAGTGACAGTGTCTTCTTTTATTCCATACATATAAACTTTTCCAGTGTGGCTGCCAGTGGCCACATATTTGCCATTGGGAGAGAAAGCAACTTTCCACACATCAAAACCGCTATCCAAAGTCATTTCTTGAACTTTTCGCCCAGATAGCAAGTCCCAAATTGTTAAGATAGAGTCCAACGACGTGCTTGCAATACCTAGAACAGTTAAAAGTTTTTTGGAAAAAAATATAACTGTAATAAAAAAGTAGAGAGCATTATGGCACAATGGCATTGTATTCACAATGTGTCAATACTCTATATTTAAATATGGGCTCTCTTTATTTAAACTCTCTTGAAGAACTACAGACCCATCTCGCTTCTAGGCCATATCTGTAAGTTGTTTTCGAGAGTCATTACGAATCGTCTCACTCGCAGGTTCGACGACTTCCAACCTCCCGAACAAGCCGGGTTCCGAAAAGGCTATAGTACCATAGACCACATTCATACGCTGCGGCAAGTTATACAGAAGACAGAAGAGTATAACTTGCCACTTTGCTTAGCGTTCGTGGACTATGAGAAAGCCTTTGATTCGATTGAGACCTGGGCAGTGCTGCAGTCTCTCCAAAGGTGCCAAATAGACTACAGGTATATCGAGGTGCTAAAGTACTTATACCAAAACGCCACTATGTCGGTCCGATTACAGAACCAGAGCTCTAATCCGATCCAACTACAGCGAGGCGTGAGACAGGGAGACGTTATTTCTGGAGACGTTATATCTCCGAAACTGTTCACAGCTGCGTTGGAGGATATTTTCAAACTTCTGGACTGGAAAGGACGCGGCATCAACATCAATGTCGAATACCTTACACACCTGCGATTTGCCGATGATGTAGTTCTTATGGCTGAGACCTTGGAAGACCTGAACATTATGCTCGAAGATCTCGGTAATGCTTCTCAAAGAGTGGGTCTTAGGATGAACATGGACAAGACGAAAATCATGTTAAATGCCCATGTTGCAACCGCTCCAGTTAACGTTGGGAACATTGCACTTGAAGTTTTTGAGCACTATGTTTACCTGGGACATATAGTCCAGTTAGGTAAGTCCAACTTCGAGAAAGAGATTTCTCGTCGAATCCAGCTCGGATGGGCAGCGTTCGGGAAGCTCCGGCATATATTCGCGTCCAAAATACCTCAGTGTCTCAAGACGAAAGTCTTTGACCAGTGTGTGTTGTCAGTAATGACCTATGGGAGTGAGACGTGGTCGTTTACGATGGGTCTCATAAGAAGGCTCAAGGTCACCCAGCGAGCAATGGAGAGAGCGATGCTTGGTATTTCCCTACTCGATCGAATCAGAAATGATGAGATCCGCAGGAGAACTAAAACAACCGACATCGCTCGAAGGATTGCATCGTTGAAGTGGCAGTGGGCGGGACACATAGCGCGGAGAACCGATGGCCGTTGGGGCGGAAAGGTTCTCGAATGGCGACCGCGTACCGGACGACGTTCCGTGGGCAGGCCCCCTACAAGGTGGACCGACAACACAGCGATGCGGACAGCACAGGACCGATCGTTGTGGAGATCCTTGGGGGAGGCCTATACCCAGCAGTGGGCGTCGTTCGGCTGATATGATGATGATGATGAAATTTGGTCTAGATAAATTTTAATTTTATTCCTTTTCATATTTATAGCTATTAATAGTAAACGCCCCGTTCGCGTTGGTCTAGTGCAGTTTTTCCCAAACATTGTTCTGCCATGGACCGGTAATTTTCACACTGCCCCTTTGTGACCCACTTAATACTTTTAAAACCAAATTGGTTCCATTAGGTAAAATAATACTCATCTATTAATAGTTTTTTTTTTAATACTAGTCTTGGGTCTCTAAATTTTAGAGCGAATACTTCGCACGCTGCCTGTTGTACTAAAGAATTCAAGTTCCCCGAAAATGACAAAGTTTAAGAAGAGCGTCTATCGATAGTAGGTATTGTTTTATTAACAAGGCGGGAATTTTGCGACCCGGCATTTTATTTTGATGGCCCGGTACCGGGTCGCGACCCGGCAAATGGGAAACGCTGGTCTAGTGGTTTAAATACAGGGCCAAGATCTCGGGGTCCACGTTTCGATCCCCGGGTCGGGCAACAAATAATTCGAATTTTCGAACGTTGCTCGGGTTTGTGATCACCAACCCGCATTTGGCAAGCGTGGTGATTATGTCAGTTATGATGCGAGGTCTATTTCCTGCAGTGGGATGATTATAGGCTGTTACTTTACTAAACTTAGTAAACACTGCAAAAAGTACCGAGTTAATAATCACAATTATTGATCACTTTCATGGTCACTATCACTAGGGATATTTGATTCGGGGTTTATATCATGTACCTTATACATTACTAGCTGCTCCCCGCGACTTCGTACGCGTCAATTTCTGTTATTATGATCGCGATTATTTTAGCATCATTTTTCTCTGATGCTTCGTTACTATTGGTCGCAGCGTGATGTTCTATAGCCTAAAGCCTTCCTCGATAAATGGACTATTCAACACAAAAATAATTTTTCAATTCGAACCAATACTTCCCGAGATTAGCGCGTTCAAACAAACAAACAAACAAACTCTTCAGCTTTATAATATTATATATACATTATGAGTTTCCGATGTTTCGGCACTGTTGCAAGCGCCATGTTATGTGTCAGTTCTTCCGTGATCATGGCACTTGCAACGGTTTCGAAATATCAGAAACTCATAATAAATAAGGTAAGCTACAAATCAAATAACTCTAGTAATCACAATAAGTTATAGCAACTGTTCGGGAAAACCACTTCCAATCAATGTCATTAATAATAATAACTTCTAATCAGTGCATAAAAAGATGCATATTTTTTTTATTAATTGTACTATAT